>CM061049.1:7920369-8520369 GCA_030762985.1 Adelphocoris suturalis | reverse complement strand
TCAAAAACTGCGAAAATCCATTCCAACCAATTTTACAGGAATTTTGATCAACATTATCAAAGATATAGACACGTCGCGTTGTTTCGGACTGACACCAAAAACTACACAGTATTTTTCGGAAGTCAAAGGAGTTTATCTATCAAATTTCTAGTCAATACCTCGAAAATCGCTGCCAAAAGCTCGGAACAAGTAAACTGACAGGCGCACTCCAACGGGTAATAGGAAACTCATCAAAAGGAAACTAATCAAAAGTCTGAATTCGTGTTTTTGATGAGTTTCCTCCCGGCTTGGTAACTTGTCGAGACTCCATGGACGAGAAACTCATCCTGTGACAAATCAATTTATCCGTATAAAATTAGTAATAAGTTTGCATTTATTGCTTCCGAGTCTGCAAGGCAGCGGAGACTTTGTTTTCACTTTCGAAATGGAAAAAAAAAAAAAAAAAAAAAAAAATAATAATAATAATTGTACTCCAAAATCAAAATTTCCACTCGCATTTTGCGTTTCAGAGCCTCCTGAACAAATTTGGTTCCGTGTCTGTCTGTCTGGCCGTCCACATTTCCTTGTAACAGCCATAACTTCCACAATTTTGATCCGATTTTAATCAAATTTTCAGAGATCGTGCGGGTTAAGCTTTAAATGGTCCCCTATCAACTTCATCATGATCGAATCAACGGTAGCTTCTGCGCAGGCGCTAACGTGAATTCCTTGTGACGGTCATAACTCGGTCAATGTTGAACGGATTTCGGTCGGATTTTCAGGGATGATGTGGGTAAGGTCCCTTGAGGTCCCATAAGACAATCATCATAATTGCATAAGCGGTACGCTCTGCGCATGCGTGAACGAAATATTCTTGTTACGGTCCTTGCAACGGCCGTAATTTCCACAATTTTGATGCTATTTTCTTCAAATTTTTAGGGATCGTGCGGGTATAGCTCTACATGGGCCCCTATCAGTTCCGTCGTGATCGAATCAACGGTAGCCTCTGCGCAGGCGCAAACAAAATTTTCTTGTTTTGGTCATAACTCAGGCAATTGTGAACGGATTTCGGTCAGATTTTCAGGGATGATGCGGGCAAGGTTTCTTGAAGTCCGTATCACATTCTTTGCGATCATCAGCAGCGGTACGCTAGGCGCATGTGCGAAAGTGATGTTTGTTGTTGCCAAAAAATATCCCCAAGGATGTTTTAATCATGAATTTAGATCCAAATATTAATGAAATCCTGTAAATCAATTAAAAACTCCTTCAGTTTTGATCCGATTTAGACGAAATTTTCAGGGAACATGCGGACTACATCCTGGATGGTCCCATATTAAAATCAAAATTCTTATTAATTTCATTTAGTATATGTACCATTCAGCTTACAATTTCCCACCTTATCAATTCCCTGATGCCAGAACCGGTCGTTTCTAGTTTTGTGGAATTTAATGGTGACCTACTGTGAAGGTCGCGAGAAAGCTCATGTGCCATTTCCTTGGCAGTGTATTGTTGATGGTTTTGTATGGCTTGTAGGATAATTTAATACTTCATTCTCATAGATACCTCGTTCTTTCTTTCTATATTCAGGTGTTTTGGATGACATTGGTACCCTAGGCGCATTCGCGAAAGTGATGTTTTTGTTACGGTCACAGCAGCAGTTAATTTTATCGGATTTTGTTCAAATTTTCAGAGATGATCCCGGTAGAGTCCCTTGAGGTGCCATACGAATCGTACGGTACTACTAGTGATTGTGCCCATTATGCCGGGAATGCCCGGTCGTTTCTAGTTTTCTGGAATTTAATGGTGACGTACGGAATGTCACGAGGAAGCTCATGTGCCATTTCCTTGGCAGTGTATTTTTCTTTCGACTGCTGTCCAGCACCGTCAGAACACTTCTCAAAAACTGGCTTCAGGACACCCTTCAAAAGTAAGAGCAATCGGGTTACCGATCGAAATATGGTTGATGGGAAACTCGCCACCTTCGTGTCAACCCTGAGCTACCTGCTACTAGGTATTACAACTCAAGGCCACCATGAATACCAGGCTAAACCCCATACCTTCTATAGAACAGACGTATAATATGCCTTCTTTGGGATGACGTACTGGTTCTTTGGGGTTCAACTACACTAGTACCTACCTAGTCTTTCTGATCCCATTGACATTACTGAACAGAACAACCCATGATATGCTTTGAGGAGTGAACATTGAAAACATTTAAGCGAGACGTCATAGCAGAAAATAGTTCGTTGAAAGCTTTGAGTGAACACAATCAAATAGAGAGAACACAATCCATGCATAAGTTTCTTGGTATAGTCTTGAACGAAGAGCTGAATTGGAAACCCCATATTGACTATACTGACGATAAGATTAAGAAATGTATGTACATTTTTTACAACATTAGACACTCACTTCCGAGAGATACGATAAAACTTATTTATTACAGTATGCTACAGTCTGTGCTTCAATATGGAATAATATCATGGGGGGGGGGGGGGGGGGGGCTCCTCCCATATAAATAAATTACACACGTAAGCCAGAAAATCATTAGGTATGAAAATAATGATTTCATTACCGCCTAGGACGCCATCTATAAATGTATATAATATAGCAAAGCTGTTTACCTTAGGCAAGTATATGTTAAAAATTGACTTTTTCGATTCCTTAAGTATCCGCAAATAATAAATTCACAGCGTAATCCAGCATATACCACAAGATATGGAATGTAATTCCACCGTGTAATTGCACCTAGACCAAGATTAACGCTGTCAACACACAGTCCAAAATTTATTATGTACATCATTCACAGAGCACTAAATAGTCACATGAAAAGAGCTCAAAATTATACTAGACCAAACCACAAAAAGCAAATTTTGACGTGGCTTGTGAAAATTGGGCAGTTGACTGCGAAAGTATGCTAAACAGCATCTTTAGGTACCTATATATAATTCCGAACGGTCTTTGAAATTGTGAAGAACTTCGCGGTCCTTTAGTGTTAGACTGCTCATTCGAATCAGCACGGCCCCAAGTTTGTTGCAAAAGTGTCGTCGTTCGTCTCTATACCCGCCTTGATCGTGTTCTAGGCGGTCCTTATCATCGAGAGTTGTTTATTAGGCTGTGGCGGTAACAACGGTTTTCATCAATTCACGGTAAGTAAGAAACGTAGTGTAGTTACTAACATCTAGGAGAGTTATTTCTGAACGAAGAAATTCGGAATTATATATTAAGTCTAACACTGAAATTGGACCGCGAAGTTCTTCACAATTTCAAAGACTGTTCTGAATTATATATAATGATTCCGAACGGTCTTTATATATAATTCCGAATCAGCACGGCCCCAAGTTTGTTGCAAAAGTGTCAGTAAGTAAGGAACGTAGTGATGGGGTCTTTTCTGATCAGCTGAGTGGGCTAAATTCTTCCCTGTTCACTGAAGGAAGTTGAAATTTGATAGGGAGACTCTCTGTTTATTAGGCTGTGGCAGTAACAACAGCTGCCACGGTAAGTAAGAAACGTAGTGTAGTTACTAACATCTGGGAGAGTTATTTATGAACGATCTTTGAAATTGTGAAGAACTTCGCGGACCGATTTCAGTATTAGACGGCCCAATTCGGTAGGATCGCTGTCTTTTTCTTTATTGTCACATCGCTGATAAACTAGGTACCTACACATACTTTTTGTGCGTGAGTCCTACGATTGGAAAATGTCCGTATCTCCGCTCGAGGAAGGTATACACAAAATTCTTCACGGAAGACTTCAAACACGCAGTTCCAATGAAGTCCTACAGCAAGAACGGGCGCAGCGGAAAGTTCTTCAACTTCACCTTCCACAGGATGCGTCTGGCAGGTACATACGAGGTGTTTCTTTTCGGAAGAAACTTACAATCAAATAGAACCTCTTCAGAGCTGCCTGTTTAAGAACGTTGAGATAAAATACAGCTCCTATAGCAAAGAGCTGTAAATGCAAATAACCTCATCTACGAGAATCACTCCATCCCAAAAAGATCTCAACCAGGTAACATATATTTATACCAGCATCACCGATCAACAAACGTCAACATTGCCAACGTTTTAGTGATTTGTGTTGGTCCCGCCGATGTGTGCACAGTGTCGCGCAATGACGAAGAGTTTACACTCTACAAAATCCCGGTTAGGGATAAAACCGGAACCGTCAATATTATCCAACGGGGGAAACAATTCAATTTAAACTCACATGACATCGTGGCAGCACACCTCATTACAACCAAAAAATTCAAAAATATATTCGAAGCACAAATTGGACATGACACAACACTCGAAATTAATCCAGACACAGAAAAAGCACGAGCTTTGCTGGACTGGTACCAGACACATCAGGACGAAGACAGCTGTAGCATCTCCTACACACAACTCAACACCAGTTCGACATCTATGAGTACTACCGATCAAGATACAATCAACGACATAAAGAAGGAGATAGAAGACACGTACGCGCAGATTCACACGCTTACAAAGAAACGAAGAAGACTCGAGATAGAATTACACCATCATCTCACCATGCCCGAATTCTGAATTTCTCGATTCAACTTTTTGTTCAGTCTCATAGTGGCGAGGTGATATTTATTTTATTACAATACTTACATTTTGATCGGTATTTCCTCTGTTTTAATCATTTAATAACATCCCCTTAGCTTTGCACCAGGTCACATAACGCCGCAAATAGGTAGGACTTATATCGTTACTATAATGTGCTGAGTTCCTGTTAGTTACTACTGTTATACGGACTAGATTAGGGCTTTCCAAGCCCTAACAGGCCTCTAGTTTATGTATAATATTACAAAACAATAATTTTACTTTAGAAAGTTTTTCTACTTATAGAAGATAGGGACATCAAATACCATTGTAGTTATAATATTTAAGCTATGTGTAGATTATGTAGACGCATATATGCGATGTTATGTCAACGTGCTATGTTTAAAATTATGGGCAAATCGCCTGGACCTTAACCAACAGCACGGGCCAAGCCTACCGTCGGAAAAGTAAGCTAGGCGAGTAGCCTAGTTCTACTTTTGTACTATCATCATAGGTATGTATGTGCCTCTCTCTCTATTGAAATAAATTGAAAAAATAAAAATAAATAAATAGAGTCTTGAGATTATCTCGTATTTTTCGCTGGTCGATATCTCAATCTGGCTCGGAAAAAATTCAATGTTAGTGCGGGAGATCGTGCCGCTTAATTCCATTTCTTATGGGAAGGTCGGCGATTCTTGGCCTTCCAGCACGGGTAATTTTTGAAATACAGGTATTACAGGCTCTTCGAAGGGTTGTTTCGATGCAATTGCCTTTATCTTACCAGTTTTCGATCAGTTTCCACAGGCATCAGGAAACTCATCGAAAATAATGTTTATCTTTCCAATTTATATCCTAGGGTTTAATTTAATATTTTCGACGACTTTCCCATCCATTCAGTTTTGACTAGGGTGGAGGGACCAGTGTAAGACAGGGACCCAGTGATTGACACCTCACCAAGAAGTTTTAATAATAAGGCATTTAAAAGTGTTTTACGGACTTGATCCATTTGAATTTTGAGGCAAAATACCTTCTCAGTAAAGTATAAAGGCGGGAAATGTTTCAGGCGGGTTTTTGTGAAATCTGGAGAAGGTTACCCAACAGAACCTAGTGTTGTAATTTCTTTGGTGCTGATTCTTGTAATTTTGCCAAGGAGGTAAGCGTTTTATTTAGCTCCACCATGCCACCCACATTTTCAAATTGTATTGTTTCCATGGTTTTTCTCAATCAGTTTCTTGTGTGTTGCTTGCATTCATGCTATCATTTTTTGGAAATAATCAATGGTAACATGTGAACATCTTCAGATCAGCGTGAAATCTTTCGGTTGGAGGAGTGGGGCTCGCTAAATCACCTTCACCTTAACCCGGCTAAATGTTCGGTTGTTACCTTTCATCGCAAGGCCCAGCCTTTCATTTTTGACTACATACTTGGCGATGCTCCCCTGCGAAGGTCGAGTGAAATGGTTGATCTGGGCGTGCTTTTCGACGAACAGATGTGTTTTTCACGGCATATAGAGGTGCTTGCAAACCGAGCTATGCGCACACTTGGTTTCCTGAAAACGAACACAAGGGAATTCACAAGTATTACCTGCTATCGTGACGGTCTACAAAGCCCTGGTTCTTCCAATACTGGAGTATGCATCTTCTGTCTGGTGCCCGTCAGACGCTGTGCACAAGTACCGGCTTGAGCGAGTCCAGAACAAATTCTTACGATTTGTTGCTTTCAAGATGGGTATCCCCTCAGCCGATGTTGATTACGACTTTATTCGTGAGCGGTGCTGCCTGGAGACCCTGGAGAAGCGTCGCACAGTGGATGGAAACAGCAGTTTTTGTGCAAAAACCTCTTAGATGAGCCAAGTGGTTGAACTTGATATGGATTCTCATGTTTTTTGGGGTGCTGAGTCGATTGAAACCATTCCCGACTCGCTAACTATAATGGCTAATCGGATAGCAACGTTTTAGCGAATTTTCTTAGAAAATGAAGCTATTGCAATGGCTCCAAAATTTTTAAAATAAAATTTTTTTTAAATTTTCATCATGGAAATCCGTTTTGAAGTCATCTGAAACGATTCCTGGATTTTTTATATGTATATATATTTGTATCTATATGCATGCCCTGATTTCTACATTGGAAAAGCCGAAACCAGTCATATTCCTCATTACTGCACCAAGTATCTACTACCAAAACGATAACTAGTAATAAAAAAGGTGTGGCGATGAAGGGCAAATCAGAACCTTTTTCATTTTTCATAGCGTGAAAGCTGAATCAATAGTAAATCAAGCTGAATAATTATTTTGAATGTACGTAAGTATAACCGAAATTGGTTACTTAGTTATTTTTTATTCACTTGATGTAAAACCGTTTCTTCCGAATTCGGGTATCGTTCGCGCAGATATTTCTCAAAACCACTTCCACTCTTAAATAAAATATCGCAAAGCACTGAATATGGAATTTCAAAAGACATTTTTTTGTTACCAGGATGTTACGATTTTCTTTTTCCACAATGTGTGTTTAAATGTTAGGCACCACGCTTCCGCTGACGTTGAATGTGATAGTGATAGAAGACTGCTCCCAAAGAACTATTTTTCTAGACGAAGAATGAATCGTAACTTTCATTCTCGGGACAAGGTTCGCACCTAGTGCATTTACTCCGACTCGTCACAGCAGGAGTTGATAGGCGGGTGCCGTCACTTACTTTCCTCAACGTTTTCGTTCATCGTGATCACCGACGGCGGAGAACGGCGATCAAATTAATACACAAGACACTTGAATGAGTGCGTAGTCGGATTATTCCAGTCCCAGGACGACCGGAGATGACCTGCACTTTTGGCACTCTATCAAAGTTAAATAATCACATGATTTTTCCAAAAATCCTCATTATCACTGCTTACTCTTGGTGATGCACCAAAAAAATGTGAAAAAATGATCAGGTACACCTAAACATGTATACAATACATGGTATATTTCGTCTTGGGGAATTTCCCCAGTTTTGGAGGCGTAATCAATCATCAATAACTGCTACACCAAAACCTTAATTTCAAGCATACGACCAATTATCACACTCAATGCCTTCTCAAAATTTTCTGCATGCCCAAATGGGGAAACTAAGGGCTAAGTTTGTGTCTGAAGGTATCTAGGAACAATATAAAAATGGAAAAACATTTTTATTAACGCTTTCATTTTTTGAGGTTTTTGCACGCTTCCATCCACTGTGCGTCGTGGCTCAGCCGATCTCACGTTGCATTTCAAGCTATTAAATAACCAAATCGACTGCCCTATGCTTCTGTCTAAGATCAACCTTGTTGCACAGCAAACGTCTACCCGCTCGCAAGTGCTGTTTTACGTCCCTTTTTCTCCTTCAAACTTACAGAGAAGCCAACCCCTACGCAGAATTCCTCGCAGTGCGAACCTCTTCCTGACTGTGAACCCCGATTTCAATTTTTTTTACTCCTCTCTAGCCTCGTTAAAATCACAACTTTCCTCGTCCCCTATCATTTATACTTAGAGACAGTTTTCCTTTTGAGATATTGCTTCTTTTTACTCTGTAACTTTCAGTTCATATTCATTTTTCCCCTAGTTAGAATGACATACTGATTTTATAAAATGTAATTGGGATCGTCCCGTGAAATTAAGAAATAAGGGTCATATTTTCAACACTCAATACTTTTATATTTAGATTAATAAAATGAAGTTCAAATGCTCAATTTATTTTAAAATGTTGAAATAAATGTTTTTAGCATGAATATGCTTTAGCCGTGACCTAACTACCGAAAAATGTCCCACGAGAGTGCAACGAAAGTAGCGCCAATAATTGTGATGATTTCCGCTTACAACCGAGTCGTTGCTAGGGAAATGGTACTTCGTCGTTTTTCATCCCACAAAATTCGTTGACCATTCGTTCGAAAGCTCTCGAAGTGCGTGGCCAACAAGCTGAGTTATGAGCAAGGTTATTTGAATAATTGTGTACACTCAGGTGATCATTCTCAATAATTGATATTGTGAACATGATTGCCACCGCTTGTTAATTTCTGATGATTTCATTGAGCTGGTGTTTCGATGATTTGATTCATAGCAGGTGATCCAAATATTGCGAGAACGGTTTGATTTGTGAAGCGGTGGCTAAATCATTTTAATAGGTAATTTCTATACTTTACACCCAAGGGGACACCCTAGGAAGCTGTAATTTCGTATGTAGCCTCTTTAGGACATTTACTTGACGATGCCCAGGGTCCGGATTTGATGAGTGGCTCTTAAAGCTAATTCCTATGTTTTACACTCTAGGAAGCTGTAATTTCGTATGTAGTCTCTTTAGCACATTGATTTACGTGACGATGCCCAAGGTCCGGATCAGCTGAGTGGCTCTTAGAGCTTGCATACGAGTCTGCAACACATACTTGTCTTCAACTAAAGACATAAAATGTTTCAATGTGTTGGAGACTCGTATGCAAGCGTTTCTTGGACTTCATCAGTGATAAGTGCATTGGTTTCAAGTTGATCAAATTTATCTCAATTTTATTTGTAAAATGTTGAAATAAATGTTTTTTTGATATACGGAATCATTTATTGCAGAAGAACTGCTGTGTCAATCACAGGTACAACCAAAAATTTGGTTGTCAAATACTGGGTCAAAAAATTGATTCCGGAAAAACGAATTTATGATGTTTCGCGGCTTGAATTAGCGATGTTTTCAATACCGAGCAGTTTGAGGACATCCTGATGCAGTAGTAGATGTAAGATTCAAGTTTGAACAAACGAAAACACATAACTTAATTGCTTGTCAAATTCAAAACGCTGCAAATTATTTCACAAAGGTTTATTATTTTTTCAATTGAGTTTGATCGTAGTTTTAGTTGGCTTGCGTACGTCATAAGGCCCGTCCAGACTCCTCGGCGTGTCCTATTTCGAGTTGCCACAACCTATACTTCTATAATTATATGCGCATGTTTATATTTCTCGATTTGAGCTCCTATCTATTCAAATAGTTATTGCCTTAATAATATCATTATCTATGTACGTACGAAAAGTCGAGAGGTGCCGCGGTGTATTATATGGGTATAATACGTAAAAGTAATAAATATCCATTCTCCAGCCACCACAAGGTGCCGCGGCGCCTCCTCTCACTCCACCCCCCGCTCACCCCCCTCACCACCCACCGTGACCCCCTGCCAAGCGTGCGTCTAACACGTATAAACTCAAAGCCTTGAAAAAGACACTTTTTCGCCCATTTTCGGCCCATAGCATCTATGCGAGTAAAGCGATCGGGATGGTTAAACGTTAGGACCAACTTGACCCCAAATGGAGTCTATGTGCGAAAGAGTACGGGTTTTTTAAAGTAAATTCTTAGGCCTTTTATGGCCCAGACGGCGAACGGCGGACGGACATTTCAAATTTGGATTCTACGCACCTTGAAACGTAAAGTGACAAGGTTTGAGCGCGGGGGGGGGGGTATACAATTTTTTTGCTACACGATCACATAGGCTTATCATTGGAAATAATAAACCAAAATGTCTCTTAAGGTGTCAAACACTCGCCCCACCACACTAGTGTCCCACTCCATGAGGATACTCGTCGAAAAGTCTCAAGTTCAGATTTTTGATGAGTTCTCTTTCGATGAGTTTCTAGGGACCCGATACTTATCGATCTCTCCGGACCCACGAGCGACCATATAGCCTGCGTATCAAATCTAAATAGGAACTGGAGGAAGGAAGGGCGGCTCTTAGATACCAACTGACGATTAGGAATGCCGACGCGAAGGTGAAAGTTTGGTGAACAGGTCCCTCACACACTCCTCCTATACTATAGTATAATATGTACTTCCCCCCCGATATCATCCATTAGGATAGCCCGGCCAGGACTCTCTTTGGAGCGGTAAACATCTCGAATTATCGGCTGAGTTTCCAATGAAGTCATCGCAAATTACGGCAACCAGGAACTAAAGGTTGGGTAATGTGATTCGCATGAACGCTATTTGAGACTTGGGTAGGCTTCTTAAGTATGCACCCAATTTTCGCGAGGAGAATATCTACCGAATTGAGGGGGGGGGGGTATAGCTTCCTCATGCATCAATCGCATTACGGATGTAACATCAAAGGCTAAATACCGACAACATGTAATAGCTCAATATAGATTAAACCAAATAACACTGGAGAGAGAGAGGAAAAAAAAAAAAGTCCAGTCATGCAGCATGACCCCATGAGCGAATTTTTGAAGAAATCTTCGACATTTCAGTCGCTATTGATCGTGTAGAGAAACTTTAGCTTATGATTTTGATAGACAAACATGGAATCAAATTATTAAAAATAATTAGGAGGTACTCATACTTTATTATTATTAAACTAATCTTGTAGATTTAAAGAAAAATGTAGGTAAATATTCATAGTTTTCGATGTCCAATGTGGTCAGTATTGAAGGCAGTTGAAATTTTAACAGTATCCTATCATAACATCATCAAATCTTGACATAAAATAAAATAACATACCGACTTCATATGAAAGAAACGTATTTCCACAGCCAATCGATGATGAGGCTTTATATTACGAGTGATATAAAGTCAGTGGCATTCGAATCTAGTACCCTACAGCAAGAAATTGACAGAGCGACCGAGAGAATCGGATGACGGAGTATTTCACAAAGTAAACTCATCAGTTGTGATTACATTTTTCGTTTTAAACTGCATGGTTCTAGGATTGGTTATACAGGGATACTTCAATAAGAGTAGTTCAATCTGAATTTGGACAATGTTTCATGCAAATATTACCGATTTTTACAACTAGCGAATGGCATTATTTCGATTTTTGACTGATTTTTCAACTTTGAAATTTTTGAAAACTTGATACATATTCTTATAGGAAATTTTACGCTGATTCTGAATATACCACATGTTAGTATGCTGAAAAAATTATTTCGCACAATAAATCGCAAAAAACAGGCTATTTTGAAATTTTTGACTACATTTTTGAAAATTTCAACCCGAAGATGTAATCCGATCATGCTGGCCAACGAACTTGAACTTTCGTTTTGTGTCCTTAACATTTTAAAATTTGTTTGAAGTTTCTAGCACAATTCTACGGACAGTTATCGTCTGGAATGACACATACATACATACATACATACATACATATATACATACATATATACATTCATACATACATAAAAAAATGCGTTAAACTTCAGAATAGCCTGAAACGGATTTCTGCATAACATTTTTTCAAAAATTCACACTCTATAAATTTTGAGGTGAGAGCAATAGCTTAATTTTTTTCAAAAATTCGCTAAAAGCACTCATACTTATTGGTCCTCGGGGTTTTCGAGAGAGCTGAATCCGATTGCGAAGCTCATTTTTCACGTAGACGTCTAATTTTTGAGATACGGCTCCTGCATTTTTGATAAAATCTCTTAAATTCCAAGATTTTATTTATTTATTTGTTAACGTTGTACATAATCTTTCAAAACTTTGATTTACATAAATGAAAGAACGTAGAAACAACATTATTGTGAGACATAGGCAAACGCTTGTGTCGTTTCACAAGAGTTGTGCCAAACAGTGAAAACAAAAAAATTTCCTTAAATTCAGTAAGTCAGTACATTTTTTTCCAAATTAGAAATTAAAATTAAATTATTTCGTTACACAAAAAATGACGTATAATCCAACTACGTTTATATACTATATATTATATTTCCTGCATCACCCACACCGATAAGGAGCCATTCAAATATTTTCTTTTTATATTTGTTACTGTAAAAGCCCGAAGTGCGGTGAATGTTAGGATTTACCAGAAAATCCTAGCATTTCCCAATACTATTGGTGAAAGCCCGAAATTATATGAAAAACGGGCATTTAATACTTGACAGTTGGTTAATCTTAGGATTGACTGACCGATTTGGTAAATGCCCAAAAAACCTTGTGTGAATGAGGCATTTCGGACTTTTACCAATCTCTCTTGGCAAATGTGCGGATTTCCCAAGGCTCGTTGGTAAATACAGGGTGTCTCAACTTAAGTAGGCAAGACTTCAGGGATCAATTTTACAAGTAATTTGCAACAAAAAGTGTCTCTTAAAGTGTTATTTTTTAGAGGCTTCGTTTTCGAGTTATTGACGATCTAAGATTTTTTTCGTGTTTTCGACCTTATCTCCTAAAAATGGCTGTGACCCTATCATTCTTTGAGTATTCTCAAACCTGAGGATACCGTTGGAAAGAACGTTAAATTTCCTATCTTTTTGATGCCAAATCATAATTATTCATGAGAGTTAAGATACCGGAAAAAGAGGTCAAAGTACAAACTCTGTAAAATTCTAAAAATTTCGGTTTTTTTCAATCTGATTCCTCCCTCCATAAAAAAAATGAACAGTCGTTTGCAAGTACAGTAAAAACTTCAAAATCTCATCAGCTTTTTAACGGTATAGCCAAAAAATTGATAAAAGTAACGAAAAAACGGGGTATTTTTAACGAAAATCGATGGATTTCAGGAAAAAATGATCTCCCACAACTTTATGATTTAAATGTCGAATTCTACGTAATTTTTCACGCTGAATCGAATGGTGACACTTGCAGACCTCTACGACTAACGAATAATTGCGAAAGTGCCCTCCTCTGAGTTTCTAGGTTCAAAGGGCACTTTCGCCCTTATTCGTTAGTCGTAGAGGTCTGCAAGTGTCACCATTCGATTCAGCGTGAAAAATTACGTAGAATTCGACATTTAAATCATAAAGTTGTAGGAGATCGTTTTTTCCTGAAATCCATCGATTTTCTTTAAAAATACCACGTTTTTTCGCATTCAAAAGCCGTTTTTTCTCCTTGTTGATACTTTTATCAATTTTTTGGCTATACCGTCAGAAAGCTGATAAGGTTCTGAAGTTTTTACTGTACTTGCAAACGACTGTTCATTTTTTTTATGGAGGGAGGAATCAGATTGAAAAAACCGAAATTTTTAGAATTTTACAAAGATTGTACTTTGACCTCTTTTTTCGGTATCTTAACTCTCATGAATAATTATGATTTGGCATCAAAAAGATAGGAAATTTAACGTTCTTTCCAACGGTATCCTCAGGTTTGAGAATACTCAAAGAATGATGGGGTCACAGCCATTTTTAGGAGATAAGGTCGAAAACACGAAAAAAATCTTAGATCGTCAATAACTCGAAAACGAAGCCTCTAAAAAATAACACTTTAAGAGACACTTTTTGTTGCAAATTACTTGTAGAATTGATCCCTGAAGTCTTGCCTACTTATGTTGAGACACCCTGTATAG
Source organism: Adelphocoris suturalis (assembly GCA_030762985.1). Classification (NCBI taxonomy): domain Eukaryota; kingdom Metazoa; phylum Arthropoda; class Insecta; order Hemiptera; family Miridae; genus Adelphocoris; species Adelphocoris suturalis. The sequence goes on along the minus strand of CM061049.1, from coordinate 8,506,601 downwards.
TTTATTATTATTATTATTTTTTAAATGTATTTTTTTTTAAAGTAACTTCCTCTCAAAGACGGAGGCCCCCTCACACGACGCCCCACGTCATTAAATTGAAAAATAAACAAATAAAATAAAAAAGTGGGGAGGACGCCCAGGTTTACCCGACGCCGGCTCTAGGGATAAGGGAAGTTGCAGGTCGAGGAGGAAGAATGGGATGAAAGGAAGTTCCCCTATAAAATGACCACCAGTACGAGTAAGAACCCCTCAGGACGCGGGTGGTGATACCACGGAGTACTCCTGCCGAGATGCCCAACTCGTGTAACTCCGTGGCGCTTTTCCCGCACCACACCCCGCGCCATGACACGGTCGCGGCAATGACCTTGATGTTATTAGGTGCCACTCCTTTTAGCTCAGATATCACTTGGCGCAGATCATTTCTATCATATTTACTTTTCTTAGCCCGCCAGGTCTGCTCCATGTCCACGCTGCCACTGACAACCTGGACATCCAGGATTATGGCAGACCCATCGGGCTTGATCTCAACGATATCTGGCTTCTTGCCCCGGTCACTCGGCATGTAAAACAGAGGCTTGCATGCAGAGACTTGTATGCAGAGGATGAAGAAATAAGCCTTCGTATCGCTGTTCGGAAACAATCATTGGACGGTGGCCAGGGTTTCTAGAAATGCAATTGTTTTAAAAGTGTTCCACTAGAAAAGGCATCTGCAAGGCAGCAAATATTGAAGTGCTTCTCGAAGTGTCATAGTTCTCTACCTTGTTGCAACAAGTAATTTATTGTAAGTTCTTTGCTATCATTTTACTTGATTTTACTACGTGAAAATAAATTTTAGAAGTTTATAAAGTTAGTACCGGTAACCTTTATTTCAGCTTTTACCGCCTAACGCTGGGAAATGTTAAGATTTACCACAATCGGTTGGTAAAAGTTCGAAACACGCTCTCTAACTGAAATAATGCTAGCTTTTACCAAGCCTCTTGGAAAATCCTAAGATTTACTGGAAAAAGTCCGATTTGAGTGCCAACACTGGGCTTTTACCAACAATAATGGAAAATGCTAGGATTTTCAGGTAAATCCTAGCATTTACCGCACTTCGGGCATTTACAGTAACATATATACCTATTACGGGAATGTAGAAGTGGAGATTTTAGCGGAGGATCTATCATACGATGAATCATATAAATCATATACTGGGGGCTTCAAGCAAACAATGTTAAGTTAGGTTTCGGTGGAATAGAGAGTTCCTGAACGATAAGGTGCTTGGGGATTTTATCATCTGGGGCGAGCAATACCGGATGCTAACCTGATAAAGCCTAGAGGGTCGAATTAGCATTTCATCTACTTCATCTAATTTCATCAGCTACTTATCTTCAAGTAACGCTGAACCACCAAGGGGATTTTCCCGCCTATCCTGTGTATTCGTTTTCCAGCATTTCTACGTTTCCTAGTTTTTTTCTTATTCACGAAAGGTTTCACAATGGCAGATTTTGAAAATTTATGAACAAGAAAATGAATATAATTTTCATGAATCATAAATACCATCAAAAAATGAATATCACTGTTATCGATGTGTAAGCTTACTTTGCGATAGGGAGGAAGAGATGAGTTAGCAAAGAGTTTATAATAAGCTCTTTGTGAGTTAGGTTGGTTCGAGATAAAGCGTCTTATGTTTAGGTGAAATAAATTTGTCTTATTGGAGATGAGGCACCTCATCTGCCCGCACATGCGCAGTAGTGTTTTCCGTTCACGATAAGGCGCCTTATCTCTATCTCCCTATCGCTTTAGGAACTCATTAATAACATTACCGACCAGTCTGTGTCGCGTCGCATACTCATGCTGATGGCTCAAACGTATTATGTTAGGGTTTCTATGGTACGTAAGCAACAATGCCTTCAAAAACAATTAACGGGGGATAAGACTTTGAATTCTTGATAAAGATTAACACTTGAATAAGTTCGGATAATTCATATTCAATTATAAGTTGATATTCTTGTTGGAAATTTAACATTGACACGTCTATACCGCGTATGGGTCTGAAATGCCTTCTTAACGCGTCTTTTGCCTAAAAACTGTCAAAAAACGTGGTTTTTCACCGATTTTTCTACAGTTTTCTGATAATTTTTGTACAAATTACACCACTAGGCGTCCTGAAAAATATTGTAAAAGTACTTGGACTATTTTTTCGTCGGGTGGGCAGTATCACTTTCTCACATAGAAAACGCAGAAAATTATTCCATAGCAATTTTTATTTTCGTTTAGCCCCATTTACAGGATTAATTAATTTATTTTTATTTTTATTTTATTTATTTATTCTTTTGCCTGTAGAAATGGATAGTAAGCAATTTTCTACCCCGTCCCGAACCATGGGCTGTAGGTCTCGATGGTATGGATACTACTATATCCAGTCGCAACTATACATCCCACACCGAGCGAGCGAGAAAACCTACCCCTAGCGCGCAAGCGAGCAACATCCACTACACACGACGGATTCCAGCAGGGTTTTTCCTATGAACTCGATGAAACTCGATGGACTATTTGTATCCCATCGCATCTAATCATCCCACAGAGAGCGAGCGAAGCGAGCAACATCCCCTACACATTTCAAATCACCCTTAGTGATCCACCGTTCCCAATCATTCCACATGTCCCACTCAACAGTGAAGATCATCGGATTTATTCAGCCATAATGTGCGAGCGAAGCGAGCAAGAAAACTAGGCTATCTCTATTATTCATAAGAACTTCCTCACATATTGTAACATGGGTTGCAGATCTCGAAAGTATCCCACCATATCCCATCGCATCTATACATTCCACAAAGGGTGTGCAAAGGGAGCAAGACAACCCACCTCAAACGAGCGAAGCGAGCAACATCCCCTGCATGTTTCAATTGTAATACACTTCACCATAAATAAAATCTTAAGTATGTCTGTCTGTACAATGATTAGAATCGTGAAATTTTTCGGTTCTTTTCCGTTTCATGCTCTTTGTTGTCGATTAGTACCATTTTCTCAATTTTTCTCCGTCTGTCTGTCTGTCCGTATGTTTGTCCGCTTATCACGGTTACAGGGGTCATTGGACAATTGAAATGAGTGGTGGGAAATTTCTGTGCCCTCACGAAACTGGTACTGATCCTGGGGGTTTTCAAGGGTGCTGAATCCAAATCCAAAGCCAGTATTCCAAGTAGATGAATAATTTTTGAGGTACGACATCTGCATTTTCGAGAAAAATCTCTTAAATTCCAGGATAATTTATGTTTAATTAAATGGCAATATTCTTGTTGGAATTGCTGAACGCACCTATACCACATATAATGGGTCGAAATGCCTCCTTGACGTGTCTTTTGCCTAAAAACTGCCAAAAACCTGTTTTTTCACCGATTTTTGTCATTTTTTCAACAGTTTTTTTAATAGTTTGTGAACAAATTACACCACTTGGTGACCTGAAAAAATGTGCTAATACTTGGACTATTTTTGCGTCAAATGAGACCACCATAAGTTCTGAAGGTGTGATAATTGATTTTTTGCGATTTTTCAACTACCGAAAAACGTATTTTTTTGGGAATATACTGAGAAAAAATATGTTGTCAAAAAACTGACAAGAAACATGTTGATTGATTGTGAGAAAATTGATAGTACGTTTGCGTGTGCGCAGAGTGAAGAATTGATTTGTGAGTAATGAAACTGATAGGCCACTACTGAATTCGGTACCCCCCATCAAGACTTTTGACCTTCACAATCATTTAGCGACTTTAATGTTATTCTTACCGAAGTCTGCCAAAGCTCATTCGACTCAGGGTTTAACACTTTCCAAGGTTAATATCGTGCGAATGTTAGCTCATAAAACTCATATAGTTTTATGCTTATTCTGGAAACCTTCCCGTTGGCCAAAATACCCATCTTTTGAAAATTAGCATCACGAACCGTAGGTATATAATATATACCCCACAGTCAACATCTATCAGATCAGTCCGACAGAAGTTTCATTAAAATATCAACTGATCACCTTAGAATGTCTTACAGGTATATAAGTGATGAACCTTCTTCATCTTCTCAAATGAGATGTTGTGGCCCACTAACCGAGCAAATAACAAAACAGACAGGCTTACATCCTTGTGAACTATTTTTTCCTGGGGTTCCCAAAACCAAATGGGTTTGTGATGGATTCAAATATATACAGGTGATTATCTTTGTAGAGGAATGTACTTCCAAGCAACTGCCTATTATAGGTAGTATATAATGAGACTATTAACTCGTGGGCAAGGTCGCTATTTTAATAGGCTCCAACCGGGAACCCTATTCTTTCAGTTTTCTTCAATGGTTCCTACTTACTTAAACTAAAAAACAATACTATCCAATAATAGGAATAGCCAATAATAAATTTATTAAAAAAGCTTCCAGATGTGCATCAAGAGTCGATTTACAAAATTTTTCAGCGTGGGGTACACTTCTACTGGTACCTATTGCTAAAAAACGATGCTATTTTGCGGGACCAAAACGTGTTACGAATAGCGGAAACTTTCTGCTTAAAGCCTACCGCTCGACTTGAAAAAAAAAGTCCAGTCATGCAGCATGACCCCATGAGCGAATTTTTGAAGAAATCTTCGACATTTCAGTCGCTATTGATCGTGTAAAGAAATTATAGTTTATCATTTTGATAGACAAACATGGAATCAAATTATTAAAAACGAGAGAATCGGAGGACGGAATATTTCACAGAGTAAACTCATCAGTTGTGATTACATTTTTAATTAATTTTTATTAATTACAAGCACCTACTACCTACGTTTTAAACAGCATGATTCTAGGATTGGTTATACAGGGATACTTCCATAAGAGTCGTTCAATCTGAATTTGGACAATGTTTCATGCAAATATTACCGATTTTTACAACTAGCGAACGGCATTATTTCAATTTTTGACTGATTTTTCAACTTTGAAATTTTTGAAAACTTGATACATATTCTTATAGGAAATTTTACGCAGATTCCGAATATACCACATGTTAGTATGCTGAAAAAATTATTTCGCACAACAAATCGCAAAAAACAGGCTATCTTGAAATTTTTTACTACATTTTTGAAAGTCTTGTCACATCACGTTACGAGGTAACGTGATGTGACAAGACTTGTGAGAAAGTGATCCTATAGAGTAGTTGCCATTGGGCTATGAACTCTACACAAGAATATAGTATTAAAGTAAATTAACTTGATGGGCCAAGCTCAGTTGTTATGTTATGTTTCTAATAAAGAAATTTTGGAAAAAAAAAACATTTTTGAAAATTTCAACCCGAAGATGTAATCCGATCATGCTGGCCAACGAACTTGAACTTTCGTTTTGTGTCCTTAACATTTTAAAATTTGTTTGAAGTTTCTAGCACAATTCTACGGACAGTTATCGTCTGGAATGACACATATACATATATATACATACATACATACATACATACATACAAGTAGTAAGTGGGTACGTTTGGAACAAATGAGAGAAAACTAACAGTAAAATATTTAAAGTGAAAACTAACAGTAAAAACTTTTTAACACAAAACATCAGAACACATTTTTCAACACAAAACATCAGAACCAGTGACTTTTTCATTTAACGACTTGAATCCCTGTTAAAACTTTTTTAACACAAAACATCAGAACCAGTGACTTTTTCATTTGGGGGGTAAGTTAAAAGAATATTTTTTCCTATTAGAAACTTTAGTGAAACTCTAAAAAATTACAGTAGGTTTTAATTTTTAATGACATGTATCACTAAAAATTGTATATATTAATTGTACCATCAGCTCATTCTGTAAACTCTATACAATGCATTTTATTACCATTTTTAAGTGTCACTTTACCTTTATAGATCAATTTATATTTGTCTTTCACGAGTGTTTCTAAATCCCCCTCTTGGTTAAACCTATTTTTTAAAAAATGAATTGGTAGCAATATGTTGGTAAAGCCACCCTCCAAGTCTACCGCTATAGTTTCGCCAAATTTAGCTTTCACCTTTTCCGCTTTAAGGATCACATAAGGTTTGTTACGTTTTAAATCATTAAACGTACTAAATTCGCTCCTACCATTGATTCTTTCCAAAAATTTATCGGCCATCTTTTATTATAAAACCCCATTCCTTTAACTCATCGTTTCAATTTTAAAAGTTGCCACAAAAACATCAGAACCAGTGACTTTTTCATTTAACGACTTGAATCCCTGTTAAAACTTTTTTAACACAAAACATCAGAACCAGTGACTTTTTCATTTGGGGGGTAAGTTAAAAGAATATTTTTTCCTATTAGAAACTTTAGTGAAACTCTAAAAAATTACAGTAGGTTTTAATTTTTAATGACATGTATCACTAAAAATTGTATATATTAATTATACCATCAGCTCATTCTGTAGGCTTTTCTGATTGACTTTGAGTAAATATTATAATTTCTTTTCATATCGTTTATATAAAGAAAATCTTTATATAAATAACTCTTTCCCTCCAATCACCACAAATTCATAAAAAATCATTTTTCTATCCTAAAAAATGTCATAAAAAATCATTTTTCTATCCTAAAAAAATGCCATAAAAAAATACTATGTAAACATAGTATTTTTTTCAGAAAGAGAATTGTAAAGTTTCCTTAAGAACTTTTTAATGAACACAGCTCATTAAAAATAAAATCTCCTTCATACCCCAAGCATTCTGAGCTTTAGCAAGCGTAAAAATTATCCTCAAACTGCTTCTTCAGTATAGCTTTATACACAATATAAGCCACTAATCTAAGTTGATGTTCAGTGGCATTTTTAGGAACCTTAATATTTTTTTTATTAAGGTCTGCTTCAACTTTTTCTTTTGTATGGAGTGGTGGTTTACCATTGATACCCAATAAACGTTCTTTCAACAACAATTTACTAAGTCTATACTCCTCCAATTCATGTAAAATATTCTCTAGTGCGTCAAGGTTTTTTTCATAAAATTGAAATTTAGGTGTCTTTACAAACTTCCAGAAACCTCCATGTTCTTTACATAAATCTAATGCTTCGTCGTCTAAACCCATATCTCTTTATTTATTATAGAAAATATTTTTTTTTCCGGGACCCGTCGATCTTCATTAAAACATATTGAACAAGGTTGTTCTGAGAGAAATGAGTCGATCTCTCTTTAATATAGTGCTGCATGCGCAATCTACCGTTTGAGGGGTTAGTTAATATGAGAGGCGAGAGAGAGAGTGTCCGGGGGGGAGGCGAATTCTTATCTGGAACCGGTTTCATCGCCCCGAGCCTGGTCCCCCTCACTGACCTCATTCGTCCTCGGAATTTATTATTCAAGATAGCGGAGCGTGTTTATCATTTCAACTGGTCGCTTTGGTGTGGTGGGTTACAACCCCGCTTCATAATAGAGAGGTTGTGAGTTCGATGCTCGCCTCAAACCGAGAAATTTTTTTTTCTTAATAGTGAGGATACACTCTCGACGAGGTTTTAGACTTCGTTATTAGCTGATGGGCCCTTTAAGCTAATAATTAATCTAATCCCACCTCGACGGGAGTGAGAGTCGACCTTATCGTCAAAATCTCCTTCCTTAACTGTTCTGCTCTTAATTTCTACTTAAAAACAGTAAAAACCGAAACTTCAACGTAACTGAAAAGCTAAGTTGAAATGACTCATGGACTTGAAACTCCATCGAAGTCGTGCAAGGTTGCGCCATTCAAAGATCCCCTCTTATAAACAGAGGTAGAGAGATCGTTCAGGAATGGATGCTGTGTAGAAATTAAGAAGCCAGAGAATGTGCGGTTAAGTTGGGACATTTTGCTGAAATTTCCTTTGACTTAAAACCTATTTTTACACATCACACGTCTGTTTTTATTGAGATATTCCCAATAAAAATAAAATCAAGGGAAGTTTTAGATTTCTTCTTTTATAATATTTTTAAGTGGCATGTAGTTCAGAGTAACTTCTGAAACTAAAATTACGTAAGCAAAAGTGTCATCTGGTACATTTTTTTCAAAATCGACGTGCAGTACAATATTACTTTTTTGTTCAGATATGGACTGTGGTTGTCTAGTCATATTCACACTGAATATTGGATAGCTCTCTTTGAAGAGCTGAGGCTCATAATATGGATGGGATGAGTCTTGGCATACTATTCTTTTGAAATCTGTGTACATGGTGTAAGCTAAACTAAAATCCCCTGAACTCCAATCTAAATTCAAATGTTCTTCAGGATAACTTTTTCCTGCTACTTCAAAACTAATATTTTCAACATTCAAATGATCGAATTTGGATTTATTTTTCTTTTGATCATTTTTTCTGGCAGTTTGGAAGACAACAAATCCCCAGATCGGATTCTGTACATTTCTATAAATACCGGTAATATTGAAATTCAAGGTTTTTCCAGTGACTTTCTCTTCAATACATTGCAATTTTTTAAAGTGAAACAAATAAGGAGTGGTACTAAGTTCAGCAATTAATTTAGCTTTGGATGCACTGTCATATTCAATTATTGGGACTCGCAGGTAGAAAGTTTTAATTTCCACTTTTCCCTCCACAGCTTCAGGAGAAGTATTATCTTTCTTGTAACGGAAGAGCACATTATCATCAGAATTTCTGAAGAATGTAATTTCAAATCCTCCCTTGTAAATTGGAACGATATCACTGAAGAACCCAAGGCCTAAATCACTCAAGTTACCATTCGCACTGAAATTTCCACCACCAATCATTCTAGTATTGAAACCAGAATTCATTAATTTACCATTGTTTGCTGGTCCTGCGAAAGAAGCTATACCCATCACCGTACTAGCAATACCTGGTTCTTCAATTTCATCAATAACCGTATTGTGTTTTTTTATTAAAATTTTGGAAAAAAGATGTGCTACAAAATTGTCTACCATCATTACTGAATCATTGATTCCATATGTTTTTGTGGTATCTTTAGGAATGTATTTTCCAACAATGTAATATTGAATATTGCTGCTAATAAAATCATCATCTAGAGGCAATTTGAAAACCGTTCTGTTGTTCACAGAGTTCAATTCCAAATTAGTTTCAGGATTAAAGTTTTTGTACTGAAGCCTTGTGATTTCAGCATCGTATTTCGAGTAGATTGATTTAATTTGATTCATATTTATTATAGAAAAAAAAGTTTTTTTTTATAGAATCGAAATTCTAAACAATAGATTTGGAAAGCCAAAATTTTCAGGTTAAATATTTCATTGATATTTATCAATGAAATACAATTAATTTTTACCTTTATGTTAACTACATAATATTTTGCGTTTATACAAGTCAAGTAGATTTAAAAATTATTTTTAAAATCCAGTTCTGAAAACTTCCCCATGTTTCAAAAGTGATAGTTTGATAGGATCCACACTTTTAACTTCTTTCTTATTTTTATTATATTCATTTAGAATAGTACTTTTCATATTTATATAATTTTTTATTTCTTGTTCAATATCATTGAACTCTTCATCAGATATTTTTTCGTCTTTAATTGCTTTTGTGAACTTTTCTTCAATCGAATTTAATTTAGCTTTTGCCAAAAGCTCAATTTCAGAGTGTTTATTAATTTTTTTATTGAAAAATCCGCTTGAAGTCCTTAATATTATCGATAAGGTTGTCAATCCTGCAGAAATTGGAACACTGAATGGAATTATTATTGGTAATGCTATAGAAGCACCAACCAGTCCGAGTTCTGAGAGGGCGAATAAAAATTCAGTACCGTAAAGAGTACTGGATAGTTTTCCATATTTTTTACTCAAACCATTTCTCATTTTCACTTCATCTTCTAACAATTTGTATTGATTGATAATTCGATTGATTCTATAATTGCGCTCATTAAACTCGGGAAAAATTATTTTTGGATATAATCTAGTATGAGTTATTGGAGTACATTCTTCAGGGGCTGAAGGTGATTCATTATTTGAGTACATCGTTTATTATAGAAAAAAGTTTTTTTATAGAATCGAAATTCTATAAAAAATATTAAAACTATAAAATTTAATAAAAGAAATTAAGATTTTTCTTCAATGTTCTCATGCTATTTTCAAAATCGTGTCCTTCTGATAGCTTTTTCAAAATTAATAAACATAAATGTCCACAGATAGGTGGATCATATTGGTTTTGGATTTGCTCCTCATTATAAAATAAATTTTCTGAACCTAAATATTGGACAAGTTCTCTTGGTGGTGGTGCATTACCATACGAATCAAAATAATATTTTAAATTGTTATTTTTATAATATGCAGTCCAGTGGCTTCCAGCCTCATCAGAATTTTCTAGATTTATAATTCCACATTCCGTGTGGTTCACTTTCTCTGGTAAATCATCCTTCATGAAAACTCCTTTGAAATTTTTAATTTTCATTTCTTTTGATAATCTTTCAATATCAAAATTGGTAAGAGGTTGGAAGCTATTTAGTTTTTTGATTTGGTAGGTTTCTTTTTAGGTTTTGAAATAGCTTTTTTCTTTTTCATTCCAGAGCCGATACTTAAACTTTTTGCATTTTGTGCTAATCTCTCCATTTCCAAGTTATGACGTTTGATTTCTGCTTCTTCAGCAGATTTATGCTTAGAATCAATAACGCTAGAAGCTACTGCAGCTCCACCACCCAATAATGCCCCAAGAGCACCAATTCCTGCAAAAACTAAGGGTAAAAAACCACCTGAATGATTTATTTGCAACTGATCATAATTCATTTCCAATTCCACCCCTTTTTTATTTTTGATACATTTATCTACCTTTTTTTTCTGAGTTTCATTTAACAGGATTTTATGATTTCCATTTCCACTAATATCTGCAAAAGCCAGTCGTACTTTTACTGGATCACGTTTTTTATAAGCAGATCTTATTTTTTTCATTTGTATTTCTGACAAATTTATTTGATGTGTAATCATTTTATTATAAGGAAAAAAGTTTTTTATAAGATGTCGACAATCATAATACCTAATTAGTATACACCCATCCCAAAGATCTTTCTTTTGGTTATCATACCAGTTTTTACAGCAAAAGCTCCCAATTTTTCACCGATATTTGTTGAACTTTTCATAATTTTATCAGCTTCTGTTTCTAGTTGTTTATCAGCAAGATGTCTATCACTTGTTTTTTCATGATCCTTATAAAAAATGTCGTGTTGTTTACAAGCTTTATCAAGACTATTTATACCTTCATCACCTCTATTTAATCTCTTATCCAATTTAGTAAATGGTCCACAATATTGATAACCACCAGGGAGATGCATTTCTGGAATAACAGGTCCAAGTTTATTAAGAATAGTATTGAAAATACCAGAACCATTTTTTATCATATTTTTAGGTAAATTATTAATAATTTTAATCAAGTATTCAGTTCCCTTGGGATTATCAATATCTTTCTCCAGTTGATCTTTAATGAATTTTATAATTCCCAATTTTTCATTGTGAAAATTATTATTTCCTGCCTGCTCTTGCGCATACAAATAGTATAGTCTTTGTTGAAGTTGATTCAAATGTATCTTGGTCCTTGTCTAAATACACATAAAAAATTAATATTGTTTCTAATGAGTTGTTTATCAACTTTTGACCATGATTGTGTCAAGTAAACGCACGAGATTTTCTTATGACGTCCTCTCACAAAATAATCTTTGATTTCTCTCTGATGTTGAATGTTTACACAATCATCAAAAATAATAAGACTTTTTTCTTCACATGCGTCCAGGGTTATAAGTTCGTCACAATTACTGAAAAACTGCGCTATTTCCACACCATCTTTTGCAGAAATTTCTTCATAAGTGCTTCTCAAAACCTCATATGCATTCTGATCCAGAGATTTTGAAAAAATATATAGATAATGAAAGGGGATTCCCCATGGTTTTGTGATGAGATTATAAAGAAGTGTTGTTTTCCCACAACCAGAAGTTCCTAATATTAATGCTCTTAAAGGTAATGGTAAAATTCCTTTTCTAGTCTTAATTTTATCATTCGGAATTGGATCAATTTTGTATTTACTCATATTTATTATACGAAAAACTTTTTTCCCTATAATAAAACAATGACATTGATAAAAATTTCAAATAAACACCAAGATTTAAAAATAACATTTACCCGACAGATTAGTCTTAAACCCGATAAAAATTATAAACTCGGAATAGTAAAGTTATTATTTACTTTACCACCCTCTACTACGTTTCAAATAAAAGATACACTGTTTTCATTTAAAATTTTAATACAAGATGGATGGTATCATCAAGAGTATGTGTTCGAGGGTTCATTTACTATTGAAACATTAAGAACAGAATTATATATTAAAATTAAAAATTTTTTATTAGGACTCTTAAAAGATTTTGAGAAGGATAAAACAAAATTTAAATCACATATCGATATATTAAAGAGAACTAAACCAGAGAGCTTAATTTTTAAAGTTGACTACGGTCCAAATTGTAATAGATTTTATCTTAAATCTCCTGTTGTTCTCGGGTTTATAAGGTATGGAAATTTCTGCGAACTGTTCGATTTTAAACAGTGTAAAACACCTGGGGATTATTTTGATGCTAATAAGGAATATTATTCAGAAGACAATCCAAAATTAATCAAACCTATTTCATTAATTGAATGGCATTGCAATATTACCGATTATAGCTTCGCTAATCATGATGAACATTCACATCTCCATAGTGAACATGAATTACTCCATGTATCTTTGATAGAGAAAACGATTCTCCCAAATACTACTTATATGGAAACGAATAAGAAAATTCTCTACAGTTCTCTACGAAAAGGAATTAGAGAAATTAAAGAGATTAAACTATCATGTAGAAACGAAAATGGAGATGAGTTAAAATTGGAAAATGTTATAGTTTATTTGCACTTAGTTGAAGAGTAGAAATTTATTGATTATTTTTATAAGAATTTTTTCTTATAAAAAACTTTTTTCCTATAATAAATGGACGAAGATTTAACCGATCCAATTTATTGTCATAAATGTAAGAAAAGAACCAACAATATTAATGCAGAAAGAGTTCAACTAGTAAATGGAAGATGGAGAGTGGCTGCAAAATGTACAAAATGTAAAACCAATAAGAGTAAATTTATCACTTCACCTGAGAAAGAAAATTCTGAAGAATCAACTGTAGTAGAAGATCTGAATGTTGATGAAAAATTATCTCTCGCTAAAGAATTACACAAGCCGATAAGAAATAAATTTCAAAAAAGGACAATATTTACTAAAGGTATTGATGATTTGTGGGCTGCTGATTTGATAATCATGAAAAATTATGAAAAAGAGAATGATGGATACGGTTATATGCTTAATGTTATCGATACATTTTCAAAATTTGCATGGGTCTTACCCTTGAAGAAAAAGGATGGAAAAAGCGTAACAAAAGCTTTTGAGAAAATCATAGAAAAGGCCAAATCACAAAATCATAAAGCTCCTAATTTACTGCAGACTGACAAAGGTTTAGAGTTTGAAAATAAAATGTTTAAAGAATTTCTGAAAAGTCACCAAATAAAAATGTATCATACACAGAATGAAGAAAAATCGGCAATCATAGAAAGATTTAATAGAACTTTAAACGAAAAAATGAAAATCCATTTTGAAGTACGAAATAATAAGAAATGGATCGATATTCTAGAGGATTTGATTCATGAATACAATTTTAAAGATTTCCATAGATCGATTGGGATGATACCTGTACAAGTTAATAAAAATAACGAAGATGAAGTGTTAGTTAGATTGTGTAGGAACCAAAAAGCCTCACAAAAAGTAAAGTTTTCTCTTGGAGATCGAGTTCGAATAACAAGATTTAAGAAAACATTTGGGAATAAATATGATGCTAAATGGACTAGAGAAATTTTTGTGGTTTCTGGAATTCTACCAACAAATCCGATTACTTACAAAATAAAAGATTTAAACGACGAAGAGATTGAAGGATCTTTCTATGCTCAAGAACTACAAAAAACAGAATTCTAGAATGATTTATATAAAAGATTTCTTTTATATAAATAAAATGTTATGTGATAATATAGTCACTGATTCACCTTTCATCGGACCCGTCTGGCAGACGGGTCCGATGTATTTACTGTTAAAATCAAATTGACTTGTATTCGCCTTTAAAGGTGGCGTCTAGTAGACGCCACCTTTAATATTTGGATTTTAAATTATTTGCTGAAGTTTGCTAAGTAATTACTAGAAAAGTCACTGGCTAAAAAAATGAGGGATTAGTTAAAAGAATCTCTTTTCTAATAAAAAATGAACGATACGAAAAAAAATTATATATCCTATAATAAAATGGATACTATTAAAAAACGATATGCAGATAAAATCTGTGAAAAATGTGATCGGAAAATCACATATAAAAACTGGGCTCGTCATTTAAAAACACCATTCCATCTAAAAAACGACCCTAACCAAACTCTTAAACCTCAACAAAGAACCGTTGAGAAAGGATTCAGAGTTAAAGATTTGAGAAATGAAGCGAAAGATTACAATTTAAAAGGTGCTTATAAAATGAAGAAAAATAATCTTATTACAGCTTTAAATGATATTAAAAATGTATACTTTAAGAAAAGTGATCTAGAAAAACTAACTGTTAAAGAACTACGCGAAATAGCTAAAGAAAAACATATTAAAATTAAAAAACCGAATAAAAAAATCAATATCATCGAACATCTAATGCACCCACAAGGGCATGCATTTAAAGTAAAAACAGGAAAAATGTTCAATTTCGACGATGACTTGATTAATGAAAACAAAGAAAAACGAAAATCTCCTTTTACTATTATAGAAACTAAATCTCGATACATTAAAAAATTTAAAACTACAGAAATCGATTATTGTATAAAATTATCTAATATCATACAAGTCGAAAAAGCTGTATTTGCTATGTTAAATTTGGCTAAAGAAAAATCTAATTTCCAAACCGGGGATAAAATTATGATCGTTGCCCAAAACCCTCATTTTCACCATGATATATCGAAAGATTTAAGTAGTAAATCAAATGTTTTTTCTCGTATACAAGCTAAAGAATTTATCCAACACGTAAGCAACATTATTAGCTCCAACGAAAACGTTGAAATTACCAATACCACGTTCCACATTAAAATCATCAATTTACCGAGAGGAGCAAAAGGTGTCAAAATATTAAATTTGACTGAGAGTAAACACACAAAAAAATGTATCACTCAAATTAAAAATGTCGATAACTTATGCTGTCCAAGAGCCATAATTACCGCGTTAACTTATCATACTAAGGATATTTTCAATCGGAAACTCTCAGAAATTGATGTAAAACAAATCAGAATGGGCCGCCCAATTCAACTAGATTTAGCTAAAGAACTTTGCGAAAAAATGGGTTCATACACCGAGGAAGGTTTCACATTGCAAGATATCAAAGTTGTTGAAGAATTATTAGACATTCAAGTTAAAGTTATCTGCGCCGAAAATTTCAATACCGTTATTTACGAAGGAGAAAAGAAAGATACTATAATTTATCTTTATAAAGATGGGAATCATTTTGATGTTATTAATAGTGTAGCAGCCTTTTACACCTCCTCATATTACTGTAAAAATTGTGATACTCCCTATAATAATAAAGAGAAACATGAATGTAAAAGGACTAGAAATAAAAATGTCTGTCCTCTCTGTAAACAAATACAACACGATGAAAAAGATAAAAATAAAATATTCTGTAACGATTGTAACCGTTATTGTTATAATGATAATTGCTTTAAAAATCATAAAGAAGTTTGTAAAATAATCTATAAATGTTTAAACTGTGGGAAAATTTGCAAAAGAACCGACGAACATAGATGTGGTTCTGGAAAATGTCGAAACTGTCAAGAAATATTCGACGATATAGGTGGTCATGAATGTTTTATGTTAGCAAGACGATCAAACGGTGGGTATTGTACAGTACCTTGTACTTGTAATAATCGTTCTGATATCACAGCAGAAAAATGTACTTACACCGAAAAATACATAACATTTGATTACGAAGCAATGCAGGAAACAGGAACCCATGAAGCAAATCTTGTTATAGCTCACTACCACGATGGTACTAAATTCGTATTCAAAACTAATGAGGAATTTTGCGAGTGGTTGATTTCAAGTAAACACAAAGGGTACACTGCCATAGCACATTATGCAAAAGGATATGATTCTCAATTCATTCTTAAATACTGCGTCGAAAATACTCTGAAACCTTACACTATTTATAATGGAACTAAACTAATGTTATTAGAAATTAAAGGAATAATAAGAATAATCGATAGTTCTAACTTCGTTGCATCTCCGTTATCTGCTTTTCCAAAAACGTTCGGATTAACAGAACTAAAAAAAGGATATTTCCCCCATTATTTCAATACTCGAGATAATCAAAATTACGTTGGTCCAATTCCTGATACTAAATTTTATGGGGCTGATTCAATGAAACCCGAAGTAAGAAAAGCATTTTTGAAATGGCACGCTGAAAAAGTAAAGGAAAATTATATATTCGACTTTCAGAAAGAAATATTAGAATATTGTGAATCAGATGTCGATATTTTGCGAAGGGGTTGTATTGAATTTAGGAAGCAATTTTTAGACATAGCTAATATCGATCCTTTCCAATATTTAACTATAGCGAGTGTTTGCATGGCCATTTTTCGGTCAATGCATCTCAAAGAAAATACTATCGCTGTGAATAAAGAAATTAGAAAAGAAACATTTAGTAAAGGTTCAATATCTTGGCTTAGTACTTTTAAAAATGTACAACATGCTTTAAACGGAGGAGAAGTTACAATTTGTGGAGCAAAGGTTAATGGTTACGATAAAATAACAAATACCGTGTACCAGTATCATGGCTGTTTTTGGCATGGATGTCAAAAATGTTTCCACGAAGATACTATTAATAATGTAAACAATGAAACTATGGGCGATTTGTTAGAAAAAACTAATCAAAGGAGTAATCAAATAAAAAATGCCGGTTTTAAATTGATAGAAAAGTGGGAATGTATTTGGTTAAAATCGAAAGCTTATAAATCAGCATTAAATAGAAATATAAGCGTTATTGAACCATTAAATCCTAGAGACGCATTTTTTGGTGGCAGAACCAATGCTAGTAAATTGAAAGTCGTAAATAAAAAATTAAGATATATCGATGTTTGTAGTTTGTATCCAACAGTTCAATATTTCGATTATTATCCCTTAGGTCATCCAACAAAAATTCATAAACCTGAGAAATATGATGAAAATTGGTACGGATTAATCAAATGTAAAATATTACCTCCTAAAAAATTATATCACCCAGTTCTACCGATCAAAAGAGATAAACTTCTATTTATTTTATGCGAAAAATGTTTTGTAGATAAATGTAATACTTGTTCACACGATGAAAATGAAAGAGCTCTGGTTGATACTTGGACTACAGATGAAGTAAATAAAGCTATTGAAAAAGGTTATAAGATTCAAGAAATTTACGAAGTATGGCATTTCAAAGAAAAAAGTAATGAATTGTTCAAAGAATATGTAAAAACATTTATGAAAATAAAACTAGAGACTAGCCCGTGGGAAAGCGACTTTGAAACTATTGAAGAATATATAAAAAGCGTTAAAGAAAGTCTCGATATAGATTTAGAAAAAGAAAGTATTAAACCAAATCCTGGACGAAGAGCAGTAGCAAAGATTTGCTTGAATTCTTTGTGGGGAAAGTTTGGGCAAAGATTGAATATGGTGCAATCGGAATATGTTGTTGATATAACAAGATGGTATGATATCCTTCTAGATGACCGACTTGAACTTGGATCATGTATTTTTTTAAATGATAACATCGTACAAATATCTTATAAATTTATAAATCAATATGTAGAAGATAGTTTTTCAACTAACGTTTTTGTAGCTGCTTTTACCACTTCCAATGCAAGATTAAGATTATATGATATGCTTGATAAAATAGGAAAGAATGTTGTTTATTATGATACAGATAGTATTGTTTATATTGATGATGGGAAAAATTCTGTAAAAACTGGCTGTATGTTGGGTGAGTGGACTGATGAATTGGGAAAAAATAATCACATTGTAGAATGGATTAGTACGGGCCCCAAGAGTTACGCTTATATAACCAATCAAGGAAAAGAAACTATGAAAGTTAAAGGATTTACTTTGAATTATCAAAACGGTAAATCATTAAATAGAGAAGCTATGAATAAAATGTTAATAAAAGAAATAAACAGCGTTAAGCTAAAATATAACATGATTACTCGAAATGTAAAAGATAAAACATTAGTAAACAAAGAAGTGGAAAAAGAGTTTAAATTTCAATATGATAAACGAAATATAATGGAAAACAAAGAAACCGATATTATCGATACTTTACCTTGGGGGTATTAAACGTAAACATTTAAGAAACTCTTTATATAAACATCAGTAGTAAGTGGGTACGTTTGGAACATTAACAGGGATTCAAGTCGTTAAATGAAAAAGTCACTGGTTCTGATGTTTTTGTGGCAACTTTTAAAATTAAAACGATGAGTTAAAGGAATGGGGTTTTATAATAAAAGATGGCCGATAAATTTTTGGAAAGAATCAATGGTAGGAGCGAATTTAGTACGTTTAATGATTTAAAACGTAACAAACCTTATGTGATCCTTAAAGCGGAAAAGGTGAAAGCTAAATTTGGCGAAACTATAGCGGTAGACTTGGAGGGTGGCTTTACCAACATATTGCTACCAATTCATTTTTAAAAAAATAGGTTTAACCAAGAGGGGGATTTAGAAACACTCGTGAAAGACAAATATAAATTGATCTATAAAGGTAAAGTGACACTTAAAAATGGTAATAAAATGCATTGTATAGAGTTTACAGAATGAGCTGATGGTATAATTAATATATACAATTTTTAGTGATACATGTCATTAAAAATTAAAACCTACTGTAATTTTTTAGAGTTTCACTAAAGTTTCTAATAGGAAAAAATATTCTTTTAACTTACCCCCCAAATGAAAAAGTCACTGGTTCTGATGTTTTGTGTTAAAAAAGTTTTAACAGGGATTCAAGTCGTTAAATGAAAAAGTCACTGGTTCTGATGTTTTGTGTTGAAAAATGTGTTCTGATGTTTTGTGTTAAAAAGTTTTTACTGTTAGTTTTCACTTTAAATATTTTACTGTTAGTTTTCTCTCATTTGTTCCAAACGTACCCACTTACTACTCATACATATTAAAAATCCGTTAAACTTCAGAATATGATTCAGAATAGCCTGAAACGGATTTCTGCATAAATTTTTTTCAAAAATTCACATTCTACAAATTTTGAGGCGAGAGCAATAGCTTAATTTTCTTCAAAAATTCGCCAATACATGGAACTTCCATAAAATAACTCTTATATAACAATGATTATGTAAAGCAGGACTCGGATCCTCACAGAATATTTTGATCAACTCAGTCAGCTGATCAAGATACAGATTTCATTTCATTCTACCCTTGTTGCCACAGAGAGACTCCCTGTCAAATTTGAGTTGCTCAGGCTGAACATGAAAGAATTAAGCTCAGTTTGGCTCACTCAGCTGATCAGGAAAGAGCCCATCATTTCACTCGTCTCTTAATGTTCCAGGGAGTCTCTCTATCATATTTAAAACAGTATTATTTTAAACTAAAATTAAGACTAAACTACTGCTTACAAGTACCTGCTACTCAATAGCGTAATAAATCAGGTTTCCTTGACACTACAACGGCTTAGGGATCATGAGATGTTGTGATAAAATGAGAGCATTCCAAGGTAAGATTGCTTAACCAAGAATAGGACAAGAAGCGAAACTAAAACTGAATTCAAGTGGAATCCAACGGTGTCTCACGTAACGTCCACTACCCCGTCAACTTCCTACAAACGAAAACTTTCCTTCTACGATATATATTTCCAAAAAGTGGCCAGAGAGTCTCTCATCCAATTTCAAGTTCCTTGGGTGAATTGGACAAAATTTAGCTCACGCAGCTGATCAGGAAAGATACCGTAATTTCAATCTTTTCTTAATGACTGATGAAGTCACCTTATCAACCTAGGTATATCACCTTATCGGAGTTCCAGTTTGGTAGCCGAGACGAGCTCTCGTGTTTTTTGCGAGCTCCGTATTAAGTATTGATTTAGCAGGGTTGTATTGTGAATTTCGTTTCAGTTTTTGTTTTTTGTGGTTGCTCTTTGATAAACTCTCAGCAATTACAATTTTCATAAATTTTTAACGGGTGGATTTCTGGAAAAAGGTCATTTTTGCGAGTTTGTTTGGTGATTTGTTGTTTAACGAAGGGAAAGGACTATCCACTCGACCGAATACCGTATTCCATAGTCAGCAGACCGGTGTCGCGTCGAATAATTGCAACTACGAGAATGTCGACCTCCGAATTACATCAGGTAATTCAATGCCTTGACGTAATCACAACCAAACTTCAAAACTGCGACTGCATTTTGAAGGAACATACAAATGTTTTGAATACACAGGCGCATGCTCTGTTGTAAGAAATTGATAACAGCCTAGAAACTATCTTGCTCATGAAAAAAAAGCCACAGTTCCTTTGAGCCTGACGGCTAAAATTAAAAAACATGAATATGCTTTAGCCGTACACGACTCACTCCTCGTCGATTCTCTGAACCCGACCCCCCATCGGCCTCTGAACTCTGTTTATCATTCTGCCATCAATCCTAAAACATGGAATCATGTTTTAGCTCCTCGCTCTCACTTTATTATAGAAATGATCACGACCATTGAGCTCTTGTGAGATGATGATCTCCTAATAGAAACTCGCGAGTAAACATTCACTTTATTATAGAAATGATCACGACGATTGAGCTCTTGTGAGATGATGATCTCCTAATAGAAACTCGCGAGTAAACATTCACTTTATTATAGAAAGAGGCTAAAGAGGCTACATACGAAATTACAGCTTCCTATAGTGTAAAGTATAGAAATTACCTATTAAAATAATTTAACCACCGCTTCACAAATCTAACCGTTCTCGCAATATTCGGATCACCTGCTATGAATCACATAATCGAAACACCAGCTCAATGAAATCATCAGAAATTAACAAGCGGTTGCAATCATGTTCACAATATCAATAATTGAGAATGATCACCTGTGTGTAAACAATTATTCATATAACCATGCTCATAACTCAGCTTGTTGGCCACGCACTTCGCAGTAGTTAATATAGTATGGTTGGATAAATCGAGAGCTTTCGAACGAATGGTCAACGAATTTTGTGGGATGAAAAACGACGAAGTATCATATATCCCTAGCAACGACTCGGTTGTAAGCGGAAATCATCACAATTATTGGCGCTACTTTCGTTGCACTCTCGTGGGACATTTTTCGGTAGTTAGGTCACGGCTAAAGCATATTCATGCTAAAATTAATAAGAGAATTGACAGTAAAGAAAAAAATCTAGCATTATCTCGAAAAAAAAGAAACAGAACCGGCACACGGACAACAGAAACGATCTTATTCTGCATAACACTCTTGAAGGGAAAGAAAACATGAATATTCTCGAGGAAGGTGATGGACATTTTTAGAACGGAATTAAATTGCGTTCTTGAGGATTATGAAGTTATAGGTGTAAGACGTTTCTAGGCACCATCCCACCTTCTAGAAGTAGACCAGTTCACATTCATTTTGCTAATAATTACTCTAAGTCTAAATTACACCAGAACGTTAACAGGTTCAAGGGACCCCAATTTAATAAATCTGAGTTCTACTACAGACGAACACGGGAATTCAGGAATCATCTCTTGCCCTAATTGTTTCAGTGGACAGAGAAAGTCCAGTCATGCAGCATGACCCCATGAGCGAATTTTTGAAGAAATCTTCGACGTTTCAGTCGCTATTGATCGTGTAGAGAAATTTTAGTTTATGATTTTGATAGACAAACATGGAATCAAATTCTATCTACAGCATGGTTCTAGCCTTAAACAGCATGGTTCTAGGATTGGTTATACAGGTATACTTCCATAAGAGTAGTTCAATCTGAATTTGGACAATGTTTCATGCAAATATTACCGATTTTTACAACTAGCGAACGGCATTATTTCGATTTTTGACTGATTTTTCAACTTTGAAATTTTTGAAAACTCGATACATATTCTTATAGGAAATTTTACGCTGATTCCGAATATACCACATGTTAGTATGCTGAAAAAATTATTTCGCACAACAAATCGCAAAAAACAGGCTATTTTGACATTTTTGACTACAGTTTTGAAAATTTCAACCCGAAGAGGTAATCCGATCATGCTGGCCAACGAACTTGAACTTTCGTTTTGTGTCCTTAACATTTTAAAATTTGTTTGAAGTTTCTAGCACAATTCTACGGACAGTTATCGTCTGGAATGACACATATATACATACATACATACATACATACATATATACATACATATATACATACATACATACATATATACATATATACATACATACATACATAAAAAAATGCGTTAAACTTCAGAATATGATTCAGAATACCCTAAAACGGATTTCTGCATAAACATTTTTCAAAAATTCACATTCTACAAATTTTGAGGCGAGAGCAATAGCTTAATTTTCTTCAAAAATTCGCTAAAAAGACGAGAAGCATCCCCTCTTGATTGGAGATGAACTACTGGTTCATGGAAAAAACTTATCATTCACTACGGACGAAGTACGTTGCAGGATTCTACATCTACTTGGTCAGAAGTAGATTAATCTGAATATTCCTCCTCCGTCCCCTCCCAACATTTCCAGAAAACAGGTCAATAAGAAGATGAAGATCTACAAGAGATAGAACGAACATCAACACCGCTTTGGAAATTTCGGCATTGACTCGGGATTATTATTGAAATTCGGCAGCGGAGTGTAGGCATTATTGATTGTGATCTATGTTAACTATGCAGTGCTCATTTATTATACGTAAATTATGTAGGCCTATATAAGTAATTATTTCATACATCATACTTGAAAGTCTAACATTGTTGTGGCAGAAATGAAGATAAGATATCATGTTCTATTTTTTAATATGTATTTAAGGAACACCTTGTAATATCTACGGGTTATACAATAAAATTGAATTTAATTGAATTTGAATTAAGATAGATAGAAAGATAGATGAATGATTTATTGACATCACAGAAATAAAATGAAAATAATACACTTCATAATATATAGGAAAATAAACACGCCATTATTTTTATATTAGTATTGTCAACTTATTGTCGGCGATGGGCAAGCCCGTGCTGCCAAGAGTCGGAACTCAGCTCAAAAGCAGTACAACAAAGGGCGATTCCTCAAAATACAGGAAAAAGAAAAATAAAAAAGAAGAAAATATTTCTATTAAAAGTAAAGTAGTTACATTATTGGAATGTAACGTGGAACCAGGTTATTTTGTTACATAGGTACTAGCCATAATATTTTCTAAGAGGATGTAACCAACTGAAATCAGCCAAGAGTATACAAGCTTTTTGTACCCATCTCGGTTACTGTTGAAAGGTGATTTCAGAACTCTAGGTAAAGATTTGTGCACGACATATATTAAATAGCGAGGGTTTTTTTGTGAACAGAGTTGTTTTTGTACGAGGGTTTGCAACATTACCATCCAAGCGAAATCTTGTTGGGTATGCGTGTCCTGTTTCAGCAGAAATTGTTTCAGGATGTTTCAGAAGTTTCAATGATGTTTGATATGTGCCACCCCATACGATAATGCCGTGTTGAATTATGGATTGCACTAGACTTACATATACCATTTTTATGTTTGATGGGGATAACATCGAACGTAGATTGTAAAATATATGTATGCATTTCTTTAATTTTTCCACTAAATACGATACGTGACCCTTCCATGGAAGTTTATCGTCAATAAGGTACTTATGCTCATGAACTCTTTCAATAGGAATGCAGGAGCACCCTCCTGAGCAGGTATGGATTCGGAATCTGTGATCTAGCTGTGATTGCGTCATATCATCTGCATTTCCAATTAATAAGTATTTTGTTTTTTTGACATTTAATGTGAGCAGATTGTTTAGCATCCAACCCGCCAAACTCGAAAGGCTGGCATCCGCTTTAAGAAGAACTTCTTCCCAATCCTTTCCAATTACTAGAAGGGCCGTGTCATCCGCAAATAGGAAAAATTTACATAGACCGGTAATGCAGGGTAAAGAATTAATATAAATCAAGAATAAAATCGGTCCAAGAGTTCCCCCCTGAATTACCCCGTATTCATTGAATTCGATTGATTCATTGAATTGATTTGAAATAGTCCTCGGTTCGTTCTCTCGAAATAAGAATCGTTGGCATTAGCTGTCATATATACGACGTTCCAGCCTTGTTCACGGTTCCATGACATTTTCAGTTTATTTTTGCTCCGCTTCAGTTACACTTATCTCGCAAGCAATCGAAACCTCCACATAAGAGCTACCTTGTGAAATATTAACACCAATATAGAAATTAATTAGAACTGGAAATTGTATGAGCGCTGAAGATGTGGGATTATCCCGTGCTCCATTCACGCTCTAGATTTCTTACAGCTGTTTCGAAAACAATCCAAATACCGCTTTACGGTCAGTAAACAAGTCTTTTTATGAAGTCCGATCATTTAAGAGGCGTTAATATGGTGTTAACACTCACGACTCTGAATAGAAAACTAGCAGATCGAGTCTTACTGGAAGTGTTGCCGTCGAATACCCTTCAATGGCGACTCGATTTTTGTAAAATCAGAAGGTCAAATAAATTCCATAAAATTTGTTCGTAAATTATCGTATAGTATAATGTTGAAATGTTTTGAAATTTGAGCTTTTTGAGTGCAAGGAAATTGTTAACTATTAATATTATGGCTAAACACTTATTCTAAATTATAATCTTCCACTCAAATAGAGGTTTTGAATTTTTACCTATTCTAGCGAATTTTCGTAAAAAAATTAAGCTAAGTACTGCAATGGCTCGGAAAATTTTAAAATCAAAATTTTTGAAACATTTCTTCATTGAAATCCATTTTGAGGCATTCTGAAACGAATCCTAGAGCTTAACGCTTTTTCATATATATATATATATATATATATATATATATATATATATATATATATATATATATATATATATATATATATATACCTATATATATATATGTGTGTGTGTGTGTGTGTAAAATAATATCTCCTTCATTCGGCTCAAGTTAACTTTGCCCACATCCCAAATGTATTGTAGCAGACCACTGACGTGTATCAACCCTGGGATTCATATCGACGATAGCAGTTAAGACTTCTCTTTTTAGGGTGAGACAGAGGGAATCCTCTATAGAGAGCTCGATCCTCAGGTTAAGTGTGCCAGTCTGGTGAAAGATTCCGATTTGGACCTTTATTCCAGTAGTTGGCTCTTCAAGCTCCGAGGTGAGATGCTTCATTTGAATGCAAAACCTTACACTACCGAACGATGTGAAGAGTGTTCGCTCTGCAATTCTCACGAGAAAGAAGACCTTTTCCACTTTTTATGCTCCTGCCGTGTTTTGATTGAATTCAGAGTTCATGCATTTGGCCAGCCAGTTCTATCAAGGGATGAGGCGGTCAGACTTCTGAATGGTGGAGGTTGGCCGCAATTGGTGTCTTACTGTAAAGTAGCATGGCGCTATCGATCATCATTGGTGCGGGAGTTCAACTATTGATCGTAATTTTGATCATTTCTCATGCCAAATATTCATGGCCTAATAGTCAATTTTAGTTTTAATCTGTTTAAAGAAATACTTTTTTCCATTATATATTCGGTTTTCTATGATTTTGGCACACATTATAGTTTGCCCATATTATTGTACCTACGCATTACCATTTTCATTCGCCGTCACTTCCGACAGACGGTTTAATTAACCATGTCGTATTGTTTATTTTTTATCTAAGTGGAAATACTAATTTTGTAAACATAATTTAATAAACGTTTTTTCTTCTTCTTCTTCTTCTTCAGAGTGAATTCGGGGCTGTAACAAAATCGGTACCTGTATTCATAACTATTTGTACAGAAAATCTTGAATCGTAAAAAAAAAAAAAAAAATCTGGTCAGACAACGGTGAGGGGTGAAATAAAAAACAAGGAATTTTGGCCATGTTTGTGCTAAAGTCTGTAAACAGTTTTTACGACTAGATGACCATTGCGAAAGACAGTGGATTTTCAGTCCGCTACCCTTCCTCCAAAAAAATGGACTGCCGGGAAGATGAAGGGCTTGAAATCATGATTCTATGGTTATCCCCAGAAAGTCAACATTTTTATTTAGACCAGCCGGTTACCCGTGCATTGCATGGACCTTCATCTGCGGGTCATTTTTACCAGGTACCTTGTCATTTTTACCCAGCAGTCCCTAAGAGGCTTCAACTCAAATTTCAGCAATCAAGTTTCAAGTTGTACTTAATTAATTTTTCAACTAAATGTCCCCTCAATATAACCAACTCACTATAACCTCAGTTACGTTAAAACTATTCCCAACCAACATTGCTGCAGTTAATAGAGAGTTCCTAGTAGATCCGTAAAACACAATACTTCGTGCCGTATTGACAATCCGGTGCCGTAACTCTGACGCAATGAGTTGCGGTGACGCATCCTTCCGTACAGATACGTTACCGGATCATAATCCGGAAAAAACGTAATCGTCTTAACTAACCTTCTGCACAGATAACCTCCGATGCGTTTTTCGCAAAGAGCTTATAATAGAGCATTATAAGCTCTTTGGTTTTTCGCGATTGTTTTGTTTTCAGGTGACACAAGCGTTCCCGCTCCCGCTGTTCTCCTGTCAGTTGGTTTTAGTCTCCTGTGGTATTTATTTCCCGATTTCACCTGGTTTGTTTAAACTGTATTTATTTGCCTTCGGTTTTTATACCCGTTTGTGGATATACTCATCCTGGAATATATGTTAAGGTAAGTGAAACACTTCCAAAAAGTTAGATACCTACATATTTTACTTACCTACCTAGTAAGTACCGGTATTTGCTTATACCCATCATGTATGTCTATTCTTCCATGAACAGCCATCTGCATTTCATTATCTAGAAGTCTTGTATTACTATTTTTTCTCCGTCAAGTAGTACAATATATTCTTCTCTGTATGGACAGAGGGGGGAATACCTAGGAGACGTTGGAGTTCTGGTAAGTCCCGTTTCTGGAAGCGAAACTGCATTACGACATCCTCTTCGTCCATATCATCCAGCGAGAAGATTCCGTATAGCTCACGGAGTTGGCGAGGCGGATTCCTCGAAGTATGACGTTCAAGAAACCCCTCGAAAGCCGCGAGTAGGTCATCAGCAGACAACAAACCGTTCACGTATAATTCCGCGAAATCTTCGATATCGTTCATGGTGGGTTCTTATAAGAACCTTTGAAATATAAATTAAAGAGAACTGGATAAAAATTAAACGAAAAAAAGCAGTGTGTGCGCGAGGATTTAAAAATGGCGATGTATAGAAAGCAGCAAAAAGGGATGTAGCGTTACAACTAGATCCGTGAAATACTTGACGTGACTTTAAGGTGCGGTGCAGTTTGCTCAGCTGTGGTTAGCTTTTCAATTGCTGGCCCTAACCGTCCTGGTTACCGCACGCCGTGTTGTGACCGACGGATCTACTAGGAACTGTCTAATAAGGCGTTTTGAATTTCAGTAATTGAATCTTACGAATAAAAACTGCTCGGCTCAACCCACCAAAATCGTTTTGGTATCGTCGAATTCGTTATCGAAAGTTCTTTACCCGTGAACCCGCCCCATCCTAATTTGACGTGAGTTCGACGAATGTCGGCTTTTTCCTTAATTACAAAGTTGTTTACGTTCTTACTGGGAAAGCCGAGTTATGAAGGAGTAAGTTTTGACAATAGTAATATTTTAGTCTTTCCGTTAACCAGGGATCCTATGAATGACAATGTACAACTTCAGCTCAATGATTCCAGCAGATTTTACGTGAGTGAGTAACACAAACATAGACACCATTAGATTTTTTGAGAGAAATTTATGTTTTTATTTTTTCAACCTGTTTTAAGTCTCGTGCTTTCCTTACATTTTAATTACTTCTTTTAAATACAGTTGGTGCAATAAAAGTTTTAATTACCTACCTACTTCATATTCAACCCTTTCTTCAACATTTTGTGATATAAGAATCAGAACACAGGCTGAAATGTATTCAATAAACTAAAATTTTACCTTCCGGGTTACCAAAATAAGTTATGCAAGGGAATGGGCACTAAGGGTGTTTTGAAACGGAAGTTAGTGAAAAACGTTGTCTATTTCCACGAAAAATAAAGAGTTACAATGTTAAATCGATTTCGACGGTTAGGCCATCATCAGTAACAAACAATAACTCTAGAAATTTTACAATTTTCGAAACATAATCTTGCTTATTCAAAATGACAGTTGTATTACCTTTATCTGCTTTGAGGGCAACAATATTTTTCTGGGCAAACTTCTTCTTTAGAACAGCTGCAATAGTCTCCTAATTCCCGGGCGGTGGTCCTAGTGATTTTGATGAGGACTGGATCTCTTCAGCACAGAGTGTCTTGGTGGCTGATGGTACATTCAAAGCCTCAATGGAAAATGCCAAATCCCGAATCGCTGAAGTTCCAAGGGATAAAGATGGGTTGTGCTTCAACCCTTTCTCAAGAGAGATACTTCTGCCGGAGAAAATGTGACATCCGATAGGTTCTCCACTTTCTTGAAGAATGGGCAGGATGGAGATGGAGTCTTAGGGACTGGCTTTTTAGACTTCAAAAGTTGTAATAATTTACCTTCCAGAATCTTCTTTTTCGCCAATCCTTTCTTCCATGCTGCTTCAACTTATTGTTATTGTTTGTTACTAATGATGTCCTAACCGTCGAAATCGATTTAACATTGTAACTCTTTATTTTTCATGGAAATAGACAACGTTTTTCACTAACTTCCGTTTTATAATGGGTTTCCACAATTTCGTCGCGAGTGATTTAGTTCGTAAGGGTGTTTTGGTTGGAATTCGCTAAAAAAAGGATATTTAATTTTAGTTGTTGATTTATTAACTAATTAAAAAATAATAAAATGTACAACAGACATGGAAAACTACAAAAGAAATTTCATTCATTTTTTTGCTCGGCTAGGAACAGTTTTTTTGGTCTGCTGGGCAATTTCGTAAATGGCACTTGGGATGTTTTGCATACGGCGGTCTTCAATTATTATTGCACTGTGGCTTTTTATGAAACAATGTCGTTATGCTCTAGGAAAGGATAAAGAGGTTATTTGTGGAGAGGAATAGTTTTTTCGGTTTTCCACTCCCTGAGTCTAACAAATTTCAGACCTCTGCAGCCAGCTGTACACGAGCCCCGGATCGTACTTTGCAAACGTGGCGAGAGGTGGCATCCTCTTCCCGACATTCTACAGTATTGCAAATTATATGATGTATGCAGATGATCTCCAGCTTTAAATATCATGTCCCTTGTCAAAAATCAACGAGTTAACGTTAAAGCCATGTTTCTGGGCGATGAGAAGCTCGGGGAATAGTTTTTTCGGTTTTCCACTCCCTGAGTCTAACAAATTTCACACCTCTGCAACCAGCTGCCACACAAAAACGGAAAGTCCGTCCTGAAATGTCGAAACAGACGCCGCGGCCCACACGGTGCTCCCAACGTTACTCATCTGGGTTAGTAGCTCTTAATAATAATAATAATAATAATAATAATAAAACATTTATTAACCCAAAGACATGTGTAAATATTGTTCATAGCAGGTCACATGAACCACGTATGGTGAAGTTACAATAAACTGTATAAGACGGCAAAATGTAAATTACCGATATCGAATAGTGACAAGAAAAAGTTAGAGGAAAAAAAAAAAAGTCCAGTCATGCAGCCTGACCTCATGAGCGAATTTTTTAAGAAATCTTCGACATTTCAGTCGCTATTGATCGTGTAGAGAAATTTTAGTTTATGATTTTGATAGACAAACATGGAATCAAATTCTATCTACAGCATGGTTCTAGCCTTAAACAGCTTGGTTCTAGGATTGGTTATACAGGGATACTTCCATAAGAGTAGTTCAATCTGAATTTGGACAATGTTTCATGCAAATATTACCAATTTTTACAACTAGCGAACGGCATTATTTCGATTTTTGACTGATTTTTCAACTTTGAAATTTTTAAAAACTTGATACATATTCTTATAGGAAATTTTACGCTGATTCCGAATATACCACATGTTAGTATGCTGAAAAAATTATTTCGCACAACAAATCGCAAAAAACAGGCTATTTTGAAATTTTTGACTACATTTTTGAAAATTTCAACCCGAAGATGTAATCCGATCATGCTGGCCAACGAACTTGAACTTTCGTTTTGTGTCCTTAACATTTTAAAATTTGTTTGAAGTTTCTAGCACAATTCTACGGACAGTTATCGTCTGGAATGACACATACATACATACATACATACATATATACATATATACATACATATATACATACATACATAAAAAAATGCGTTAAACTTCAGAATATGATTCAGAATAGCCTGAAACGGATTTCTGCATAAAAATTTTTCAAAAATTCACATTCTACAAATTTTGAGGCGAGAGCAATAGCTTAATTTTCTTCAAAAATTCGCTAAAACGAACCAAAAATATGGTTACTTAATTGGGAAAAAAAATGAACCCATAAAAACAAGTTTTTAATGTAACTCTTTCTTTTTCTCATGTTCTGAGTTAATTTTATTGTTGTTTCAATATTTGGTAGTTTCTTGGCAACAGTAAATTGAAACAAAATCACATTGTTTCAAAATCACATTGATAATAACTTAAATTAAATTGACAAGGAAAATCATTTAATATTTTATTGACCCTGGATTCGTTGTCATTTTATGCAGACGTTCAATAGTATCCTTCTCCTCCCTCCTCCTCCTTCTCATCCTCCTCCTCCGTCACTCCTCCTCCCTCCTCCTCCTCCCTCCTCCCTCCTCCTCCTCCTTCCTCCTCCTCCGTCACTCCTCCTTCCCTCCTCCCTCCTCCTCCTCCTCCCTCCACCTCCTCCCTCCTCCTCCTCCTCCTCCTCCTCCCCCTCCCTACAATACACAACACTTGTAAGGTGTCCCATATTAAATTTCAAATTTTCGAAAATTTGTAGTATAACTAACTTTTTCTTTGCGAAAATTTGATAGATTAAAATGTACGCCAGCATGAACTCGTGCGCAAAATTTCAGATCGATTGGATATCGGGAAGTGGGTTAAAAATCGATCTGAAATTTTGTCTCAAGAAAGAAAGTAAGCAAGCAAGCAGGCAAGAAGAGAATCGAAGTTAATAGAAAGAGAGGAAGAAATTATGGAGAGTGGAGAAGAATTTGAGAGAAAGAGAGGAAGAAAATTAAGCATCCATCATAAGGGGAAGAAAAAAAAAAAGGGGGGGGGGGTACACATAATATTAGGTTATTCAATTGTCGGTATTCAGGTGCTGCTTAAGATAGCTTAAAAACCGACCAATGGAAGGGGACGCACGAACAGACAATGGGAGGGCGTTCCAAACCCTAGCCCCAGCCACCACAAAGGACCTGGCCATAAAAAACGGAAGTTAGTGAAAAACGTTGTCTATTTCCACGAAAAATAAAGAGTTACAATGTTAAATCGATTTCGACGGTTAGGCCATCATCAGTAACAAACAATAACTGAAGACACATTAGAAAGGACACAGCTTATATAGAGACAGGTGAAGGGAGATTGAATCCCATTGGTCGAGAGAAAGGAAAGGGGCAGGAGGTACAACCAATCAAGTGCATACAAAGTGAAAGGGAGATTGAATCCCATTGGTCGAGAGAAAAGAAAGGGGCAGGAGGTACAACCAATTAAGTGCATACAAAGTGAAAGGGGATTATAGCTAATCAGATGAAGTGAAAGGGGGGAAATAACTAAATAGGGTTTCAACAGTGTGAAGGGATAATTCCAAGGTTTACAGAAATGGACCTATCAGTGGTGAAATATATTGAGGTATATCCTCATTTAAACATTTACCAGACCTGTCACTTTTGATAATTTCGAATTTTTCAAGCACATTCAACATACCTCCCTTTGGGCAAAAATGAAGAAATTCTACAAATTGTCTGTCTGTCAAATCAAAATTGTAACTATGATTAGATTCCTTAAGATGTTTTGCAAATGTAGACTTACCCTTATTTTCCCTGAAATCCTCCATATGCTCGTCTATCCTTTCCCTAAATTTCCTACCAGTCTGACCGCAATATTCGTAGCCGCAAGAACATTTTAATTTATAAATTCCACTTTTATCCTGCACACTAATTTTATCCTTAACGGATCCTAGTAATGTTTTAAGACTATTTTTATTTTTAAAACCTACTTTATAACCTCTCGATGATAGAATTTTGCCAATTTTATCAGAAATTTTCCCATAATAAGGTAAACTTATCCATTGCTTTTCTTCTAAAGTTACATCTTCCCGAGCAAGATTGGAAACTTTTTCCCTACTCTTTTTCCTAAGAACCTTATCCCATATGGTATCAACGAGATCTCCTCCATATCCGTTACTAGCCGCTATGCTTTTGATAATGGATTTTTCTTTTGATAAATTTTGTTCACTCATTGGAATAGATAGTGCTCGGTTGATCATACTATGGAAGGCTGCATGCTTATGTACTAAAGGGTGATTTGAACTACTATGGATCGTTATATCGCTATATGTATCTTTTCTGTAGATTGAAAAATCATGCTTCTCATTTACTAAAGAGATGGACAGATCAAGAAAATTTAGTTTATTCCCGCCGAATTCGAGGGTGAATTTGATATAGGGATCTAATTTATTGATTTTTTCGTGAAAAGAATTTAGTTGTCTTTCTGTGCCCTTCCATAGAATGATGATGTCATCGACATATCTATACCAATAGAGAAGATTATTTGTGTTAAAAGTTGTAAATATTTGTTGCTCAAGATAATCCATGTAAATATCTGCAAGCAGAGGAGATAACGGAGAACCCATAGCAACCCCTGGCTGTGTATAGCAATGCCCCTCGAATAAAAAGTAATTTTGATCCATACAGACAGACATCAAATTAAACAATTCATCCTTTTCGAAAATATTAAGTTTAGAGCCGTGAATCAGCCTGCATACCACATCTTTGCAGCTAGCTACATCGATATTGGTGAACAGACTAACCACATCAAAAGAGGCGAGTTTAGCATTTGGAGGCATCTGAATGTCCTTAATTTTGGAGACCAAATCATAAGAATTTAGTACAGTATGTTGAGGCCGAAAGTTGATTTTGTTTCTAAATAAAATATTGAGTTTTTTAGCCAATTTGTAGGCCTAACCGTCGAAATCGACAACGTTTTTCACTAACTTCCGTTTTATAATGGGTTTCCACAACTTCGTCGCGAGTGATTTAGTTCGGACCTGGCCATGGTTCGACTGAAATGGCGGGAGATCATCAGGATACTTGACCTCGAAGAGGCAGCTCTCGTGGTCAGGTTATCCAAGTAGTCAGGCATAGAACCGCTCAAGATTAAATACAGCGTTTTCAGGTGGCGAAAAATAAAATATTTACTCAAGGGTAAGCAAAGTATCTTTGTTCCAACAACGACAAAAGGGCGCCCAGAGGAGCTCAGAGCTCGAAATTGCGTTCCAACAAGGTTAGGGTTGAGAGCTCCGTGTTCCAAAGCAGCCCCACACTTATGACGGGGTCTCATCATGGGCGCCGACTTGTCCAAAACTTTGGTGGGGCTTGACAAGGCGGGGGGGGGGGGGGGTATGGAATTTGACGAATTTCATGCTAAAAGAGAACACTATTCTATCCTGAAAGTAAAGTAAATTTGCTAAACACCTTCTTTTTTAATTTGTGATGAGTAATAAACAACGTTAATAAATCAAAACGGGTATAAAGTTCAATGATACACCAGACAATGAGTACAATGAATAAATGAAACACCAAAGTATCATGGTCTAAAAAATGTATTTATAATTATATAACTTCTACTTTAATGTATGACAAAATAAGAGTGAAAAGTACGTAAAACAATTTTGACTAAACTTAAATTAAGATTCTTTAGCTAATTACAAAAAATTAGTGTTTTGTTTAAAAAGAACTAAATGTTGGCCTAATTAGGATGAAGGCACATAAAAAAACATTCAAGTAGCCTAACACTATATTTTATGAAAGGAAAAAACCGTAATTAACAAAGATAATAATATATTTAACTTAGAAATAAATTTAAATAAATGAATCACGTTCACATAAGTAACGTTCTGAGGGTGTACATTAAAGTTAAATATTTCTGAAATATGAGAGTTAAAAGGTTACAAAATTTTGATTAAACCAGATTTTTTTAGCTAATTACCGTACATTAACATTTAAATTGAATATTTCTGACATATGAAAAAAATACATGAAGAAACTATAACAAAAGCAGTAAGCTTAGTTAAATTGTTGCTAAAACGAAGCAATACTTGCTTTTCTAATATTATTTTTATTAACAAACTCGTTAACGAGGGGCCTCATGTCCAAACTATCTAGAACTTCTTGATGGTAGTTGAGAATGGCTATATAGTTTAGTCTCTCCTGTCCCATTGTTGACCGCAAGTAAAATTTTAAGATTTTCAGTAAGAAAAATATTGTTGGGGCACAGCCCCACCACTCTCATTATTGGTGGGGCCCGGGCCCCACCATCTCTTATGAAGTCGGCGCCCATGGGTCTCATCGAGAGCTCTGAGCCCTAAGTACGCATGCGCATTTTGAAATAACCTGCTACCCTTGGGTAAACTACATATCCGTGTTACCTTCTCTAAACTGTTTTCACTAGGTTAAAACCTGTTTGAAGCGAAATAATTAATAATACAATTATTGTAATGAGGCTTTTTATGAAACAATATCATTATGCTCTAGGAAAGGATAAAGAGGTTATTTCTAGAGAGTTTTTTCGGTTTTCCGCTCCCTGAGTCTAACAAATTTCACACCTCTGCAACCAGAGGCCACACAAAAACGGAAAGTCCGTCCTGAAATGTCGAAACAGACGCCGCGGCCCACACGGTGCTCCCAACGTTACTCATCTGGGTTACTGAAGCTAAAACGGCTCTCCAGCTCATCAAACATTCCCGCTCGCCGCTCGGCTCAGACCTTCCCAAGTCCGTTTTCCACGTTGCGACACGCGATTTTGGATGTCGCTCGCGACACTTTGGCGACTAATCGCCGCACATGACGCGAACGCGAGCCGGGCGATGTCACCATCGGGACGCGACGCGAATAAAATACGTCGCCTGGTCAAGGGCGCGTTCACGTCCAAAACATCCGACTCCCGTGGGCAGTGGGGGTCATTTTGATTTCGACATTCCCCGTTTTCCTCAAGGTCCGGATCGTAGGTGAGATTCGTGGTGGTTGAATTTATATAGCGTTTTAACGGGTCATTGCGAAGTTGTTTTTCGCAATTTATTAGTATCAAGCTGAGGCCGAGGGATAAAACGTTACTCAATGATGGGACACAGAGTACTGACACCAACTAGAAATCGATTCTCATCAATATTAAAATGAATTCTATTGCAGCCATTGCGGGTCGGCTTAAGAGAATATTCAAGAAATTATCATAAAATGAGAAGATGAATAATTTACACACAGGTTTTATTATTCCTGCATTAGTTAGACATCCCTTCTTTGCAGATCATTGGTCTATTTAACAATGACAGTTGAAGTCCGTCATATGCAAAACATCCTATGTGCCATTTATAAAATTGTCCAGCGGACCCAAAAAACTGTTCATAGCCGAGCGAAAAAATGAATGAAATGTCTTTTGTAGTTTTCCATGTCTGTTGTACATTTTATTATTGTTTAATCACTAAATAAGGCAACAACTGAAATTAATTATCTATTTTTATCGAATTCCAACCAAAACACCACAAGTGCCCATCCCCTTGCATAACTCATTTTGGTAACCAGTAACTAATTTTAGTAACTTGGTAATTTTAGTAACCAGGTTTTCCTCAAGGTCCGGATCGTAGGTGAGATTCGTGGTGGTTGAATTTATATAGCGTTTTAACGGGTCATTGCGAAGTTGTTTTTCGCAATTTATTAGAATCAAGCTGAGGCCGAGGGATAAAACGTTACTCAATGATTGGACACAGAGTACTGACACCAACTAGAAATCGATTCTCATCAATATTAAAATGAATTCTATTGCAACCAATGCGGTCGGTGTAGTTACCTTCTAAAGACAATATTCAAGAACTTATCATAAAATGCGAATGTGAATAATTTACACACAGGTTATTGTTGAGATATTGTCCTGACAATATCATTACAGCATCAACCTTGGTAAATTGTTATGGTAAACTGCATTGATTAATTGAAGTTTGAGATTTCAATGTGAATGTTTGTTCTTCATTCTCAACAAAGATTATGAGACTAAACATTTAAAGGGAAAAAGTGAAAAGAGTTCTAGTTTGTTCAACATTGATCCGCTGGTTCAACATTAATAGCGTGATAACCAAAAATGGCTTTCAAAGAAGTGATGCAGATCCTTTTTTGTACGTCAAGTTAGAGAATGGAGAATACACTTACATCTTCATTCACGTGGATGATATTCTTTGGGCAGGGAGTGAAGAAGCTGTTTACAAGTACATATTTCTTTATTTTGAACTAAAGGATTTGGGAACTGTGTCGAATTACTTGGGAGTAGAAATTGACCAATATGGTCCACACTACTTTATTCATCAACGGAGGAAAATTGAAGAACTGGTCTCACAGTATGGACTGCAAAATGCCAGACCAGTAACACCCCTATGGAGACTGGATTCTGCTTCTGGACTCTGCTAATTCTACGTTGTTGCCAGACAACAGCAGATATTGTCAAGCTATTGGGTCTTTACTTTACTTGGTAGTAACATCTCGGCCAGATATTTCATCAGCACTAGGGGAATTATCGCGACGTGTCAAAAAGCCAACTCAAAGCGATTAGAATGCAGTGAAAAGGGCCATCTATTATTTGAAGTCGACACTGAATATCAAACTTAAACTGAGTTCGCAAAAGAAAATACAATTGAACTGCTATGTGGATGCTGATTGGGCGGGGGAAAAGGAAGATCGAAAATCAGTCAGCGGATGCTTATTCAAAATAGGTTCAAGCTCCGTTGGTTGGTTGAGTAAAAAACACACATCGGTTGCTTTATCCTCAACTGAAGCAGAACTTGTCGCTGCAACCCCAGAGTTGCCAGGTGGTATGTGGAATGAAACCGGAGCGAATCGAGAATGCTGGGTAAACCAACATTTTAAAAAGTAGACTGTAAAAGTTCGATGGATGCAGCAAAATGTTTGATATGCATATGATTGACAGTTGATAATGTGTGATTGATTTATTTATCTGATATGAACTTCTTTAAATATTAAGATTTTTCTTAAAATTAACTCAGTTTTGTTCAAATTTTATGTGATGTTTAAAATACATTTCTGCATCTCGATCATTTCAACCAGTGAAATTATGCACAGGGTAACGCAGCTTTTTAATCATTCAAGGGTCTTGGAAGACATCCTAAATCTCTCATTGAACTCGAAAATACCCACGAAAAATGCGTTTATTCATGACCGAAAATCGTTCACGTCTTCTACGCTGAATGCTTCTATCTTGTTTGTATTCTTCAGCAGAAGATGATTCCCACATATTAAACATCGAAAAATGGCTAACTCACAATGTTGGAAAATAACAAGTTTACAGGTGAATGGACGTAGGTAAAAAATCGGCCATTTTTATCATTTAACTAGCGTTCCCCCCACGCGCGTTGCTGCGCCCAAATTAAATTTGTTTATTGATCGTAATTTTAACCTGTTATTAAGTCAATCGTGGGA
This sequence comes from Adelphocoris suturalis, assembly GCA_030762985.1. Classification (NCBI taxonomy): domain Eukaryota; kingdom Metazoa; phylum Arthropoda; class Insecta; order Hemiptera; family Miridae; genus Adelphocoris; species Adelphocoris suturalis. Next base: position 8,468,863 of record CM061049.1, on the reverse strand, counting down.
TCATTAGGGAAAAAACTGGATTCTAGATCCACTCAGCTGATCTGGGATCGGTCAGTTGTGTTCAGAAGTCCCTCAAGGGCCCACATACCAAATCTCAGAATCGTGGGATCATTAGGGAAAAAACTGGATTCTAGAGCCACTCAGCTGATCTGGGATCGGTCAGTTGTGTTAAGAAGTCCCTCAAGGGCCCACATACCAAATCTCAGAATCGTGGGATCATTATGGAAAAAACTGGATTCTAGAGCCACTCAGCCGATCTGGGATCGGTCAGTTGTGTTCAGAAGTCCCTCAAGGGCCCACATACCAAATCTCAGAATCGTGGGATCATTAGGGAAAAAACTGGATTCTAGAGCCACTCAGCTGATCTGGGATCGGTCAGTTGTGTTCAGAAGTCCCTCAAGGGCCCACATACCAAATCTCAGAATCGTGGGATCATTAGGGAAAAAACTGGATTCTAGAGCCACTCAGCCGATCTGGGATCGGTCAGTTGTGTTCAGAAGTCCCTCAAGGGCCCACATACCAAATCTCAGAATCGTGGGATCATTAGGGAAAAAACTGGATTCTAGAGCCACTCAGCCGATCTGGGATCGGTCAGTTGTGTTCAGAAGTCCCTCAAGGGCCCACATACCAAATCTCAGAATCGTGGAATCATTAGGGAAAAAACTGGATTCTAGAGCCACTCAGCTGATCTGGGATCGGTCAGTTGTGTTCAGAAGTCCCTCAAGGGGCTACATACCAAATCTCAGAATCGTGGGATCATTAGGGAATCTCCGCGTAACGCTCACCGCGTGACGCTCCCCGCGTGACGCTTTTTCATTTATGTGCCATAGTAAAGACATAAAATGTCAAAAAAAATGTAGTAGGCCGTCAAGAAGGTACAAGTACTTTCTGTTCAACTATTTCTACAACCACTAAAATTTCTAAAACCTGACACTGCACCCTTTTATGCCCTCTGGGTCAGAGCCCTTTGAACGGATTTGCACCAAACTTTACAGGAACAATCCTTGAATCATGGCTAATAATACCTGAAAGTTTCATTACAATCTGTCGAGCGGTTTCGGAGTCTATAGGCAATATACATATATACATACATACATCCTCTTTTATAGATATAGGTAATAATAGATAGATAATGATTAACAGGACGTTTACATTTGTTTTAGTCACGTCACGAGCGTCACGTCACGGTGGGGTTCTCTATTGATTTTCACGTACAACCAATGCGTTACTAGGGAAGTGTAACTCCCTTAGTTTTCATAGCAGGAAAATCGTTAGCCACTCTTTGGAATGCTCTCATTTTATCACAGCATCTAATAATCCCGAAGCCTCTGTAGTGTCAAGGAAAACAGATTTATTACGCTGTTATAAAATAATATTGCTAAGTAACCATACTTTTTTTTTCTAATTTATTGGTTGCTTTACAAAATAAGTAACATATAACCAGCCAGTTAGTGTTAATGTGTAAAGTTCTAGTTTTAAAACATATGGGACTATGGTTAACATCGTGTCACTGACGGGGCACTACAGGTTTATACCCGAATTCCTCATGAACTGGACCAGCTTCTTTAAGGCCTGTGGTGTAGCATCTCGTAAATATTGTGCCAAGTTTATTCCATCTGGTTGAATTCTCTGAAGTAACCATAATGAACTAATAATGTGGAAAATTAATCATTATTAAATGATCTGACTGTAGAACCGTAGGTCTACCGTCCGTTTTTTCAAAACTGCAAAACAATGACTTGTACAAAATGATGGGGAAACACTTGTAACTTGTCCAAATTCGTCTGTACACTTGTTAATTTTCACAGTGCATTACAAGCCTACACTTGTACCTTTATGAAACGCTTGCACACTCATTTTTTACAACTTGTACATAAAATCAGCTTGTAACTTGTAGCTTTATAAAATAGGCCCCAGGTGTACAGGCGAATTTGGAGAAGTTACAAGTGTTTCCCCATCATTTTGAACAAGTCACTGTTTTACAGTTGTAAAAAATGGCCGATTTTTAACCTACGTCCATTCACCTGTAAACTTGTTATTTTCCTGCATTGAGAGTTGACCATTTTTCGGTGTTCAATATGTGGGAATCATCTTCTGCTGAAGAATACAGACAAGAAAGAAGCATTCAGCATAGAAGACGCAAACGATTTTTTCGGACATAAATAAACGCTTTTTTCGTGGGTATGTTCGAGTTCAATGAGAGATTTAGGATGTCTTCCGGGACCTTTGAAAGATTCAAATGGTGCGTGACCCTGTGCAATTTTTCCTGATCGGGTATTGAGGAACAAAGTGAAGTGTGATGATCATCTCAAAGTTACAGATGATATTTCTAATCCAGCGCCATTAAGACTTGATGAATTGATTAATCATTTTTGCTGAATGAAGAGGAAAAATCTGATTATGCCAGCCATCAGAATAAGTTGAAATCAAATACACACTTTTTCCACTTTTCAGTTTATAATTTGTCTGCTTTCCAATCATTACACTTGGTCATCTAGGTACGATAAACGTCCTATCGTGTACTCAACACCGTTTTTACGTTATGATTCGCTGACTAAACGTCAATTTCGGCAGCGCACTTGAAGTTGTTCATTTCGTTAGTTCCCACATGCCATTTTAGCGAATTTTTGAAGAAAATTAAGCTATTGCTCTCGCCTCAAAATTTGTAGAATGTGAATTTTTGAAAAAATTTAATGCAGAAATCCGTTTCAGGCTATTCTGAATCATATTCTGAAGTTTAACGCATTTTTTTTAAATGTATTTATGTATATATGTATGTATGTAACTATGTATGTATATATGTATGTATGCATATATGTATGTGTCATTCCAGACGATAACTGTCCGTAGAATTGTGCTAGAAACTTCAAACAAATTTTAAAATGTTAAGGACACAAAACGAAAGTTCAAGTTCGTTGGCCAGCATGATCGGATTACATCTTCGGGTTGAAATTTTCAAAAATGTAGTCAAAAATTTCAAAATAGCCTGTTTTTTGCGATTTGTTGTGCGAAATAATTTTTTCAGCATACTAACATGTGGTATATTCGGAATCAGCGTAAAATTTCCTATAAGAATATGTATCAAGTTTTCAAAAATTTCAAAGTTGAAAAATCAGTCAAAAATCGAAATAATCGAAGATTTCTTCAAAAATTCGCTCATGGGGCATGCTGCATGACTGTTTTATGGTTGCAGTTAAATACAGTACCATTCCAGGTGTCTTTATATTTATTGTTCAATATTCTGTTGGTCAATACAGTATTCAATGTGACTGTATGTACTTTACTTCGTACTGTAGTTTGTTAAAATATAATTTATTAAAAACTTCTTTTTCTTCTTTTCTTTCTTGTTCGAAGTTTTTGACTGGTCCCTTGACGTTCGAATTATCCAAGTTTCACTGTACCTGTAGGGTGGAGGCACCGATAGTAGCCACCCCTGCCAGTAGTAGCCACCCATGAACTTTAGATTTGAAAAATAAGGATTTGGCACCATTAAGACATTTGACATTAGCACCATTTTAAAGCAGGAGATGTCAGCTGCGCATTCCAACCGTTCTCGCCATAATCAAGAAACCAGTGTGATTAACAACACGCCTTGTAACCCAGATAGACTGCCAGTTGATCAGATGAGCTCCTCACCAACGGTTTTGATTAAGGATGTAGTCTTGTTTACCTCAATGTTTCACTTCATTCTAGGACTTTTTGAGATAGTTTCGTTTTATTCACGTTCCTTGGTGATTTCATGATGTATTTCAAGTTGTTTCACGTAGGATTTCAGACAATTAGGGTCATATTTGTGGGGTGGCTACTACCAGTTCTTGAAAACCTAGCGAATTTCTATAGTAGCCATGACGTGGCCGCTACTGAGTTTTCGTGTTTTTTCATATTCAACATAAAAATAAGCTAGATTTTCATCAGTATCACAGTGATATAATTAGTTTTCCTGAAAAATGAGTATTTCCAGTAGTAGCCAGGGGGTGGCAACTACTGGTCCCTTACAGTGGCTACTACTAAAAATTTTGGTGGCTACTACAAGCGACAGATCTTGGTTTCCTTTTTTTCGATTTTCGTAAAACTAATCAACGCATTCGATTTTTAAAAATAGCAATTCGATAGAGCAGACATTGGGGGAAAGGAAAAACACGGGATCGGAAGAAAGAACGGAGAAATGAAGAAATTACGTTGTAAATACCGAAACTGAGCTGCTTAAGGGTGGCTACTACTGGTGCCTCTACCCTACTTGTTGCTTTATGAAATGAAATGAAATGAAAATGTATTTATTTCTAAAAAATATGAAAAAAAAAAAAAAAAAACAATTCACCTACAATAAATGAAAGAAATATAGTCTCCCTAATGGGTGATACCCGCGACAGGGAAAACGAGTTGTTCCAATGAGCCTGTAGGTTCTTAAATATTACTTTTTTTAAATTCTTAATACAAAAACAATCATATCATGTTGGAGAAACCAACAAAGTGCCATTACATAAGGATAAATAGCACATTCTAGCTGATATTACATTATTTACTATCATTATCATGTTATAGTATTATTAATCATTATAGTATTATTAATTATAGTATTATTTATCATTATCTTGTGTTTTGAGGAAACAATTTTTCAAAATTTCATTCACTTGATTAGGTTGATCTATTAACTTATTTTTAACGATAGAAGGCAGATTGTTAAATGCTCTGATTCCAGCTAAAAAATATGAATTGAATGAGGCAGTTGTGTGCACAAGTGGTAGATAAAATTTGCCTTGCGATTGAAACCTTGTTTTTATTTCATGGATGGGATAAGCAAACCGCTTCTCTTTCAGAACTTGTTTTATATTATTAAGATCTATAAGGTAACATAATTTTAGAATTTTGAGTTTACGAAACAGTGGACCAGTGTGCTCCAAGAATTTACTTTTCGTTATAACTCGAATTAGAATTTTCTGGCAAATATATACTGAATTTAAGGTTGAGGCATAGGCTCCTCCCCAAACTGGCAAACCATAAAGCAAAACTGACTGAGCCAATGAAAAATACATTACACGCATGAGCATAGGAGTTAAATAAGTTCTTAAGTAGGAGTATACATAGATAAGCTTTCTCAATCTCTTGCAGACTAAATTAATTTGGCTTTCCCACTTCATATTAGAATCTAAGACAATACCCAAGTATTTAACACTGAGACATTTAGCCACCTCTGGGCAACTTGTACAAGCGTTCAAGTCACAATCAGAACCATGAAGATGTATATGTAGGTGGTCATAGGGAAGTGTGGTCGGAGACAAGCAATATGGTATAAATTTAGTTTTTGACAGGTTCAATGTTAACTTGTTTTCAGTCAGCCAATTGCTAACACTTTGCAACCCATTTTCAGCTAACCTAAAAGTGTCCACCCAATTATCAGCAACAAAATATAAAACTGAATCATCAGCGAACAAAACAATGTCACCGTTGATATCCATCTTTCCAAGTTCGTTAATGTATAAAATGAAGAAAATGGGGCCAAGAACTGTCCCCTGAGGAACACCATAATCACCCAATTCCGTATACGATCCCGTGAATCCATTCACCCTCACACACTGTGTCCTTTTTGTGAGATAACTCCTTACCCATTCTAATGCCACCCCATCGATGCCAGCTGATTTCATTTTCTCAAGGAGCCTTGCATGAGAAATTGTGTCGACTGCTTTTGTTAGGTCCATGAATATAGATAACATTTTTTTGCCTTTATCAAGATCTTGCATTATTTTTGTTACTAGATAACAGATTGCATCTTGCGTATTTTTTCCTGTTCTAAAACCAAATTGACGATCACATAACAAATTGAACTTTTCAAGATATTCTACTAGTTGTAATTTGGCACATTTCTCAATTACTTTGGCAATATTGCTTACGAGTGATATTGGTCTATAATTACCTAAATTTTGTTTGTCTCCTGCTTTGTAAAGAGGGCAAACAATTGCTCGTTTTAATATAGTTGGAAAAATACCGTTTTTGAGACTTAAGTTAACCACATGGCATAGAGGTTGAACTATGTACTGTTTACAGGATTTTAGAGCTCGAACTTCAAAAATAGGCTCCTGGTACACATCATTGTATCTACACCGATGCCTGCGAGGAGCGTCCGACCTTACGCAACCCGGGAGCATCACCTTCTCCCAGAGCTCCCCCACCGAAGGCGTCGCGGGGATCTCTGAAAAGATGGGAAGGCGAAAAAAGAACATCACGTTCCCGGGGTTGCCCTCCAACTCACAAACTGAGGGTGGGAGCAGTGAAAGTGGTCTGCAGGCCAGCAACAACCCTCATCCGCGGCCCGCCAGTCCTACCCAGCTCATCGCCCTGTTCCAAGGAACAGGTCAATTTGTCACAGTACACCGACAGTCACCGCTGTCGAAGTATTTCCGACGTTCGGAACCAGAATTTTCGACCTCGAACCGAACCAAAAATATTTCAGCCAAACGAGTCGTTAAAAAAAAAGTGCTCCGCGCAGTAGCTTCGCGGTTTTTCTCGAAGTTTCCATCCGCTACTTATCGGTGTTATAGTTTCGTGGACTTTATTGGTGGCTCCATCATGATAATATTCGCTGCAGTTTTGACTGGGTAAGTTAATATTTATTTATTTTTATTAGCGAATTTTTGAAGAAAATTAAGCTATTGCTCTCGCCTCAAAATTTGTAGAATGTGAATTTTTGAAAAATTTTTATGCAGAAATCCGTTTCAGGCTATTCTGAATCATATTCTGAAGTTTAACGCATTTTTTTATGTATGTATGTATGTATGTATATATGTATATATGTATGTATGTATATATGTATGTATGTATGTGTCATTCCAGACGATAACTGTCCGTAGAATTGTGCTAGAAACTTCAAACAAATTTTAAAATGTTAAGGACACAAAACGAAAGTTCAAGTTTGTTGGCCAGCATGATCGGATTACATCTTCGGGTTGAAATTTTCAAAAATTTAGTCAAAAATTTCAAAATAGCCTGTTTTTTGCGATTTGTTGTGCGAAATAATTTTTTCGGCATACTAACATGTGGTATATTCGGAATCAACGTAAAATTTCCTATAAGAATATGTATCAAGTTTTCAAAAATCTCAAAGTTGAAAAATCAGTCAAAAATCGAAATAATGCCGTTCGCTAGTTGTAAAAATCTGTAATATTTGCATGAAACATTGTCCAAATTCAGATTGAACTACTCTTATGGAAGTAAGAGTACCTCCTAATTATTTTTAATAATTTGATTCCATGTTTAAAAAAATCAAATTTCAAATTCAAATAAAATTTCTCTACACGATCAATAGCGACTGAAATGTCGAAGATTTCTTCAAAAATTCGCTCATGGGGTCATGCTGCATGACTGGACTTTTTCATAACAATAGTCGGCCTTATAATCGGCTTTGCACCCCTACGTTCCCACCTTCACCGCATAGGGGACACACAAAACTCAACCCTGTGCAGACTATGCGAGGAGACAGACGAATCAGGCTATTTAATAATGCCACATAATCTTCGACTGCCCTGCACTCACCTATCGCAGATTTGAACTCTTTGGGGCACAAACTCTCTATTCGAAGCGAAAAAAAAAAAAAAAGTCCAGTCATGCAGCATGACCCCATGAGCGAATTTTTGAAGAAATCTTCGACATTTCAGTCGCTATTGATCGTGTAGAGAAATTTTAGTTTATGATTTTGATAGACAAACATGGAATCAAATTATTAAAAATAATTAGGAGGTACTCATACTTTATTATTATCAAACTAATCTTGTAGATTTAAAGACAATCTGAATTTGGACAATGTTTCATGCAAATATTACCGATTTTTACAACTAACGAACGGCATTATTTCGATTTTTGACTGATTTTTCAACTTTGAAATTTTTGAAAACTTGATACATATTCTTATAGGAAATTTTACGCTGATTCCGAATATACCACATGTTAGTATTCTGAAAAAATTATTTCGCACAACAAATCGCAAAAAACAGGCTATTTTGAAATTTTTGACTACATTTTTGAAAATTTCAACCCGAAGATGTAATCCGATCATGCTGGCCAACGAACTTGAACTTTCGTTTTGTGTCCTTAACATTTTAAAATTTGTTTGAAGTTTCTAGCACAATTCTACGGGCAGTTATCGTCTGGAATGACACATACATACATACATACATACATACATACATATATACATACATACATACATACATACATACATAAAAAAATGCGTTAAAATCAGAATATGATTCAGAACAGCCTGAAACGGATTTCTGCATAAAATTTTTCAAAAATTCACATTCTACAAATTTTGAGGCGAGAGCAATAGCTCAATTTTATTCAAAAATTCGCTAAAATTAATCAAAAGACTCACATCCCTCACCGGAGGGCTGAATCTCTTTAATTAAACTCAAAACTCTCAGAAAAGTACAATAAGCCACCAAGCTTCCGTGCTTGGGTCCAAAAATAACCCCACACTGAGAGTTTTCCTATACATCTACATTTTAGCGAATTTTTGAAGAAAATTAAGCTATTGCTCTCGCCTCAAAATTTGTAGAATGTGAATTTTTGGAAAAAAATTATGCAGAAATCCGTTTCAGGCTATTCTGAATCATATTCTGAAGTTTAACGCATTTTTTAATGTATGTATATATGTATATATGTATGTATGTATGTATGTATGTATGTATGTATGTATGTGTCATTCCAGACGATAACTGTCCGTAGAATTGTGCTAGAAACTTCAAACAAATTTTAAAATGTTAAGGGCACAAAACGAAAGTTCAAGTTCGTTGGCCAGCTTGATCGGATTACATCTTCGGGTTGAAATTTTCAAAAATGTAGTCAAAAATTTCAAAATAGCCTGTTTTTTGCGATTTGTCGTGCGAAATAATTTTTTCAGCATACTAACATGTGGTATATTCGGAATCAGCGTACAATTTCCTATAAGAATACCTATCAAGTTTTCAAAAATTTCAAAGTTGAAAAATCAGTCAAAAATCGAAATAATGCCGTTCGCTAGTTCTAAAAATCGGTAATATTTGCATGAAACATTGTCCAAATTCAGATTGAACTACTCTTATGGAAGTATCCCTGTATAACCAATCCTAGAACCATGCTGTTTAAAACGTAGGTAGTAGGTGCTTGTTAAAAAAAAAAAAAAAAAAAAAAAAAAAAAAAAAAAAAAAGTAATCACAACTGATGAGTTTACTCTGTGAAATATTCCGTCCTCCGATTCTCTCGGTCGCTCTCAACTGTTTTAGGACTTGATGTAGCAATCTACAAGATTAGTTTAATAATAATAAAGTATGAGTACCTCCTAATTATTTTTAATAATTTGATTCCATGTTTGTCTATCAAAATCATAAACTGAAATTTCTCTACACGATCAATAGCGACTAAAATGTCGAAGATTTCTTCAAAAATTTGCTCATGGGGTCATGCTGCATGACTGGACTTTTTCATCATTCTGCAGAATCTAATAATCACACATTTTTTTAATAATGCACTTATTTAGAAAAACAATACGAAAAATAAAAGTTCCAGTCATGCAGCATGACTGTATGTGCGAATCTTCGTAAATTATCGTACAATATTAAGATAACTGTCAGGACTATAAGTGAAAACCAAAAGTTAACTACTAATTTAAAGCGTAAACACTCGTTCTAAAGAATATTCTGCAATTCATAAATGATTTTGGATTTTAAGCTTTCATTCAATTTTTATATATTTTTAGGGGAAATAATAATGAAATTTATGTATATTTTCCTGCATAAATTTCTGCATACATTTTTTTATGTTCTCGTTCATTGTTAATAAACTTCTTTTGACTAAAATTCTACAAAAAAATAAATTTAACGATTTTTACCCGTTTTTAGCCAATTTTATGGTTTTTTGAAATTTTTTTTGTAATTTGAGCAATTTAAATAATGGCTAAAAATCGTTAAATTTATCAATTTTTTAAAAGCAGAATTTATGTCAAAAGAAGTTTATCAACAAGGTACTGGAACATTGAAAAATTTATGCACAAAATTATACTGAAAAATTTACTTAAATTTCAATATTCGCAACAACAACAAAAATCAAAAACTGCAGTTGAAATTTAAAAAAATCTAAAATCTTTTTTGAATCTCAGAATATCTAGAACGAGGTTTCGGTCATTGGTAGTGAACAATTCCTTTGCACGCAAAGTGCTCAAATTTCAAAACAAGTTACGTAATAATAATATATGATAACTTACGAGAATTAGATGCTCATACGATCATGCTGCATGACTGGAATTTTTTGTTTTTTCCGAAAGATACCGGGGTGTTATAATTTGCTGTGATTTTAATATAGAAATTTCATGTCAACAACACACTCAGATTATTGGTGCCCATTTACTTGAAATTCCTGAAAGTTGGAGATTTGTAATTTCAGGAAACAAATTATGTACCTTCAGTAAATCCTACCTCTTGGGATGATGCGCTGTATTTTTGATTCTCATGAATTGAACGCTAATCTCTTGAGCAAAAGATATTAATCAAACTTCCTTGTAAACGAAAACGGCTGAGTATTTTTCCTAAACGGCGGAAACTTTTGTTCAACCCGTTGGAGCTCAACAAGTTGGAACTAACCCGTCCTTCACATCACTGAACACGACCTGGTTCTTGAAGCTTCAACGTTTAAGATTTGATAGGAATATTTGATGAAGATTTGTTCCTTACTAATAAGATCGTAGCAGGTTATGGGCATTAAAACGATATGATTCTCCATTAATTCCATTGCCAGACAAGTAATAGATACTGCACATGCGCAAACGTGAAACTCTGTTCAGACGGTATTATTACAATTTACTTATGATTTGAATGGCATTTTTCACTTCAGTTTCATACACAGTGAAGAAACCCATCAGTCGCGTAATAATCAATTAATAGTTACTGTACACGCACCACGTGTGAAATTCTAAAAATACTTCACTTTTATTTTAATGATAATTCCAAATAAATCATGTTTAATATTTAATTCTTGTTATGCTCCAAAAACTATCTGAATCTATCTGTTTGACAATTACTCTGCCAGTTAATAAATCAAAATATGTACCTACATATTAAAAATACTATCCCCCCACGAACCTACCACTAATACATTTAATGATTTTCACAATCATGTTACGTATACGATTTTAGTGTGAAATACCCAACATAGAAAGTTTAAACTTGAAGGCTTATATTGCAATACAATTTTTATGGCAATTTTAATTTCAGTTTTCAATGATTACGCGATTATTTGCCACTAAGAAATTCGTCTTTCGTGAGTTGATGAAATTTTTGCATGCACAAAACATGAAACTCAAAATGCTTTGCTTTCATATACTTGAATTATTAATAGTAGGTAGGTAGGTAAATCATCTATCGAAATTATGTTCATTTTTGCCACAGGACCAATAAAAATGTGTTAATTCACTGACAATTGCAACCAAATCGGATGAAAACTGTGAAAATTTAGGTAGTTACAAGGATTTCACATTGGCGCATGCGCAGTAGCTATTAATGATGCAATCATATTGGAAATGATATGGGATGATCAAATCGTCATCCCCTAACTATCATTCAGATTTGAGCGAGATCGGACGACTAGAGCGCGAGAAAATGATGCTTGGTAGAATTTACGTTTGCGCATGCTCAATGTGAAGTATTGAGTCAGGAAATATTGATTTGGGAACAATGAAACTGGTAGGGGACCGTCCACACCCTAGCCAGCACATTCTCTGAAAATTTTATCCAAATCGGATGAGAACTGTGGAAAATAAGTTTGTTGATTTGGGGACAAACGACAGACAGACAGACAAGCAGACAGACATACAGACACACACACACCCCACACATACAGACAGACATGGAACCAAATTTGTTCAGAATGGTCTAAAACGTTAAATGCGAATGGGAATTTAGGTTTTGAAGACCAACAATTTTTTCCCCCGAAAATGAAAACAATGCTTCCGCTACCTATAGGTAGACTCGGAAGCAATACAACATATATACATTTATAAATACATTTTTATGCAATATAACCCATTTATAATTGTGTATAACTCATATAACACCCTTTCGAAGACCCGCCACTTTTTGTGCAACATTAACAATAAGTAAAAAGGAAACAAATCAGCCGGAACTCCCATTAAAAGGCTTCGAATGTAACGCGATCACGTTCCCAGTCCAGTTACACCAGAGGTAGCCTCGTTCACACATGGACTCATTTCCCACTGTGAAGTTATGTGGGAGCATTGTTCATTACACCAATGGAGCAGTTCCATGCCATTTCATGGTGCACGGAGGCTATAAACACTTTCGCACTTTTTCCCGAACTGTGGTGGGTAATACGTTATGGCAAGTCCTTAAACCGATAATGGACCGTCACGTGGGAAAAGGATTCTTTCAGGATGGGAGTCTTCCTTCCTTGAATATAGTGGCAGGCACAGATTATTGGATCCTACGAATTATATATATATATATATATATATATATATATATATATATATATATATATATATATAGAATTTTGAGGTTGAGAAATGACCAAGCTAGTCTTATGTGTGGAATAGTTTAATCTACGACGTTTCGGTCCTGGAGCAGGACCCTATTCATGTAGTTAGTTTTCCTATACAAAACAAATAAAGAAATTGAAATACCTGAATTTGTTTTGTATAGGAAAACTAACTACATGAATAGGGTCCTGCTCCAGGACCGAAACGTCGTAGATTAAACTATTCCACACATAAGACTAGCTTGGTCATTTCTCAACCTCAAAATTCTCATATTTGACTAGTCAGAAGCTCACCACAATATATATATATATATATATATATATATATATATATATATATATATATAAAGTTCAATGAAGGGCTCTACAAGAGCATGTATATGTTCACCCAATTTTTAGAAAAACAAGAACGTACGACATAAATTTATTTCACGTACGACATTTTTATATTTCGGCTTAATAATGCCTTTTCCAAAACTACAAAGAAGAATGAATTTTGGGAATTTTGACGTTGGTACGGAGATATACTTGACAAGGAGAGACAGTTACCAGGTTAACGCATTCTGACACATACACGATCGAGTAGGACGGAAATATCTCTAAGAGGATTGCATCCTTGTGGTAACAGGCGTTGCAATGTTGGCCCAATTGTACTAGAAGAAGAAGAGTTCACGTCGGCAAACAACCCCAACTCTTACAAGTGCAAAGGGTCGGCAGAATGCCAAACAACAATGTGTGTTTATCAGTTGTGCAAAAAATGCTCTGCATTTTACGTTGGCAAAGCCGAAACATCCCTTAATTTGAGAGTAAACTGTAGTTAGAAGAGATGACGGGTTACCAGTGAACCAACATGCCACGGCACATAATGAAACATTCAACGATTGTTTTGGCATCAAAGTTCTAAAAAATATGATATCAAATGCAAATAAAATAATGCTGCCTCATTCAGAAAGAGCGCATAGAAATGTATTGGGAGCATATGATCATCCAGGCCTGATTAATCAGATGGAAACTATAGAAAACATACTTGCTACAAGAATTTGAGGTTCACGCATGCGCAGTAGCTACTGAAGATAGGATTGTGTGAAACTAATATAGGTTAATCAAATCGTCATTTACCGACAACCCTTGAAATTTGAGTGATATCAGACAAGCAAGTCACGGAAAAAACGCTTGTTTTAAGTACTTGTGCATGCAAAAGTACTGTAGAAGTTATGAGTGTTGCAAGAATTGCAAAAACAGGAGTGGAATATTTGATTTTAGACAACTTTTCGTCATCTACCGAGTAAATTCAATGCTTCTGCTACCTATAGATTTTACGTTTGCGCATGCGCAGTGTGAAGAATTGATTTGTTAGTAATGAAATTGATAGAGGACAATCTAAAGTCTGACCCGCAAGTTTCCTGATAATATAATCAAAATCGAATGAAAACTGTAGAAGCTATGCGTGTTACAAGAATTGCAAAAACAGGAGTGGAATATTTGATTTTGGACAACTTTTTGATATCTACCGAGTTAATGCAATGCTTCCGCTACCTATAGATTTTACATTTGCGCATGCGTAATGTGAAGAATTGATTTGTTAGTAATGAAATTGATAGAGGACAATCTAAAGTCTGACCCGCAAGTTTCCTGATAATATAATCAAAATCGAATGAAAACTGTAGAAGTTATGCGTGTTGCAAGAATTGCAACAGGAGTGGAATGTTTGATTTTGGACAACTTTTTGTCATCTACCGAGTGAATGCAATGCTTCCGCTACCTATAGATTTTACGTTTGCGCATGCGCAATGTGAAGAATTGATTTGTTAGTAATGAAATTGATAGAGGACAATCTAAAGTCTGACCCGCAAGTTCCCTGATAATATAATCAAAATCGAATGAAAACTGTAGAAGTTATGCAGGTTGCAATAATTGCAAAAACAGGAGTGGAATGATATAATCAAAATTTTTGTCATCTACCGAGTGAATGCAATGCTTCTGCTACCTGTAGATTTTACGTTTGCGCATGCGCAATGTGAAGAATTGATTTGTTAGTAATGAAATTGATAGAGGACAATCTAAAGTCTGACCCGCAAGTTTCCTGATAATATAATCAAAATCGAATGAAAACTGTAGAAGTTATGTGTGTTGCAAGAATTGCAAAAACAGGAGTGGAATGTTTGATTTTGGACAACTTTTTGTCATCTACCGAGTGAATGCAATGCTTCCGCTACCTATAGATTTTACGTTTGCGCATGCGCAATGTGAAGAATTGATTTGTTAGTAATGAAATTGATAGAGGACAATCTAAAGTCTGACCCGCAAGTTTCCTGATAATATAATCAAAATCGAATGAAAACTGTAGAAGTTATGCAGGTTGCAATAATTGCAAAAACAGGAGTGGAATGACATAATCAAAATTTTTGTCATCTACCGAGTGAATGCAATGCTTCTGCTACCTGTAGATTTTACGTTTGCGCATGCGCAATGTGAAGAATTTATTTGTTAGCAATGAAATTGATAGAGGACGATCTAAAGTCAAACCCGCGAGTTTCCTGATACTATAATCAAAATCGAATGAAAACTGTAGAAGTTATGCATGTTGCAAGAATTGCAAAAACAGGAGTGGAATGTTTGATTTTGGACAACTTTTTGTCATCTACCGAGTGAATGCAATGCTTCCGCTACCTGTAGATTTTACGTTTGCGCATGCGCAATGTGAAGAATTGATTTGTTAGTAATGAAATTGATAGAGGACTATCTAAAGTCAGACCCGCAGGTTTCCTGATAATATAATTAAAATCGAATGAAAACGGTAGAAGTTATGCGTGTTGCAAGAATTGCAAAAACAGGAGTGGAATGTTTGATTTTGGACAACTTTTTGTCATCTACCGAGTGAATGCAATGCTTCCGCTACCTATAGATTTTACGTTTCCGCATTCGCAATGAGAAGAATTGATTTGTTAGGAATGAAATTGATAGAGGACAATTTAAAGTCTGACCCGCAAGTTTCCTGATAATGTAATTAAAATCTAATGACAACTGTAGAAGTGAAGTGTGTTTGAGTGGAATGTTTGATTTCGGACAACTTTTTGTCATCTACCAAGTGAACGCAATGCTTCCGCTCCTTATAGATTTTACGTTTGCGCATGCGCAATGTGAAGAATTGATTTATTAGTAATGAAATTGATAAAGGACATTCTAAAGTCTGACCCGCAAGCTTCCAGATAATATAATCAAAATCGAATGAAAACTGTAGATGCGTGTTGCAAGAATTGCAAAAACAGGAATGGAATATTTGATGTTGGACATTTATTTATTTATTTATTTATTTTACAAACGGGCGAGCCCAATTACAATGTAAAAAAGAATAAGTATTTGATCGGAAGCAATAATACAAAATAATAAGAGAACAAAAAAAGAAAGTATATCATCTTAAGTTGGCAGGAAGGTAAATTGGCAGGTCACTTTTACAGGAAAGTAAATTAGAAAAGGGGCGAGAGAATACAGGCTTTGAATTCATAAAACGGGCTAGAGAAAATATCGAGGTCTTGAAAAATGCTTACAATGTGATTAACGGATCGTGGTATTCTGTACAAAGGACGGTTTTGAAGATAATTGTAAGGGGAAAATAAGACGAAAAAAGGGTGAGAGAGGCGAGTGGAGACTTGAGGTACTTTGAGGTTCAACTTGGAGAGCAGGTCCGGTGAAGAAATCTGGTTATGGAGCAACTTATGAAGGAAGGATACATCCGATAATAGTCGGCGCTTTTCCAAGGTTTGAAGGCGGCATCTGCTTAGCAGAGAATCGTAGTCTATCTCAGGAGACGGGACACCAAGCTTGTAGGCTACGTAGCGGAGAAATCTCCGCTGAACTCTTTCCAGAGTATACTTGTGGGAGGCATAAAAGGGAGACCACACTTGGGAACCGTACTCCAATTTTGGTAGCACCAGGGCCTTGTACAAAAGTATGATTGGCTCAACTTTGGTGAATTCTCTGGTATTTCTTTTAAGGAAACCCAAGGTTTTCATTGCACCTGCTGCCGCAACCTCTACATGTTTATTGAAGTTGAGCTGCTCATCGCAGATAATTCCCAGATCCCTAACCTCCTTGACTCTCATAAGAATTTTGCCATCTACCGAGTGAATGCAACGCTTCCGATACCTACAGGTAGATTTGGAAGCAAAATGAGCTATCGTTACTCAAATCCCAGTTGGATGAGCTCCAAGTTGATTCTTCAGCGTATTTCCGGAGATTGAGCGTCGTAACTCGTCAGAACCTATTCACGGATTATACGGGAAATTTCTCGAGTCATCTCGAAGATCGGGAATGTGATGTCAGGGTTAATTGCCGAATAATTTGTCTTCGGTGATGTCAATGCTACGACCTGGGTTTCCACGTTTCCCCCCGCAGTTCGAGGAAGTCCTGAATGGAGGTAACAGCGGTTGACTTGTGCTCATTGGCTCAAAATTCCCCAACGGTTATACAGATTTTTTTTCTTCTAAGATTTAGATTCAATGGGTTTACGAACAGGATTGATTTAATAGACGGAAAATAGATTTCAGGATTGACACGTTAGCGAATTCTCGTAGAAAATGAACTATTGCAATGGCTCGGAAAATTTTAAAATCAAAATCTTTGGAAAATTTCTTCATTGAAATCCGTTTTGAGGCATTCTGTAAGGAATCCTGGAGTTAAACGCTCTCACATATATATGTATAGTTTTGGTGAAGGATGAAAACACTCGCGTGTTATATTATTTTGAGGTGTTACAGATATAGAAAACAGATAAATATAATTCACAATATTGAGAATATTTCGCCGTATCGGCGTCGTCAGCTCTAGTGAAGAAGTAGTTGAGACTTCTTGTACTACTTGTCCGTGCGGTGGTTCTTGCGTTGTAGTATGAGGAGTGGAGGAAGCATGGCAGGAAGGAGTAGGTACAAATGATGGTCTAGAATGATTGTTTGTGTGTGTGTGTTAATATTTTTGATATACCTGAGGGGATGAAAAGTGCAAAGAGGGTGAGTGTAAAGTAGAAGAAGTGCGAAGTATGAAAAGGTATTTTTAATGCCTAAATTGTTGAGGAAAACCCCTCACTGCAAAAACACAAATGGGCTGTGATGGGCTCCCCCCAACAATCAGGTGGTGAGTTCACTTTTTCTTATTGAGTCCCGGCTCTTGTAATCCTCCCATTACTGCTATGTAGGAGGACTCCCAAGCCAATCTATCACATGTCGATGTATTATTGGGCAGAGCTCGGACAACTTGAACCTTGTAGCATTCGTCAAAGTTGGTGTCATGGGTCCGAGCATGTTTGGCAATTGGGAGATGAGGTTTGTGCCTGATAGAGTCTCTGTGTCCTGCTATATCAGAGTGGGTTAGATTGTTTCTGGGGCCATTCTGGCCCAATACAATCTTGACAGGACTTAATGGTTGCGGCAGTAGTGGATTTCCCTCACTCTTACTTGATGATACAGCAGGCCCTCCTGTCCCCTCTGGCGTTAGCTACACTCATTGAGTGTGCCCGGGATGGACCACGTGGAGGTGCCAGGTTTTCATGGGATGCAGTACATGTTAGGGACAGGAGTTCATGACACCTAGGTACTAAGCCACCTCTTCTTATATCTTGTGGCCTTCCCATCATCGGTAGTCATGTTTCGTCTGGTCCATCTCACGTTGAGAATGTCTGAGGCAGGGCGAGTACTGAATATCCTCCCCTACCTATAGCGATCTACCTACATACTAGATTCCTATTCTAAAATTGCACAAATTATCACAGGTTTACTCTCGACTACAGTACTAAATCACATTCACACAATAAATACATACACAACCAAAAACACGCACATTCATACTAGCCAGTGGAGTCGGGGAAAACCCCAACCGGCCTCCTCGAGCCCACCCTTCCTTTGGATGGCCTTCCTGGTTCCCGTCTTGTAGGGTTTCCCGTATTACGAGGGTGTTGCATAGTCCAGGAAGGCATACAGCCCTTGAAATTAACAGAAAATGAAATCAATAGAATGTGGAACTGAAAAAATCATAAAGGCATAGAATAACCTACCGGTTTGCTGCCCCCCCAAGGGGCCGGCAGGGTCCCCGTACTCTCATGCTGACATTTATCACGCACTATGCTAAATACCTATTCTAATATCACACTGATCTTATACTAATATCACAGTGGATTTTCTCACACTAAACATTCACCCATCCATTCACACCCCATTACTTCTCAATCAAACAGTCATACTGGGGGAGAGGAGTACTGATATAAAATTTCCTCCATCATCCCCTGTTATCTTTCTAAACATAAAATTCCTAAATCTAGTATCACAGTTAGCACACGAACAGTAATCACTCTGCCTCTGCCATATTGAAAGTCTCTGTGTCCATTCATGCGGATGTAAATGGGGGTCATCGTTTGTCCAAGGTGGAATGCATCACAGTTCTGGCATCGTGTTACGTGTATGTATGCCCTGTTTTGCGTTGAAGATGACCTGTTATCACTGGGATGCGGTTCACAGGTGAGTGGAAAATTCCGGTGAACGGATACAGGAAATTTACGACCCCTTCCTTACTACCAAACCGCTTGGTAGACATCATAACCCCCCCCCCCCCCCCCCATCACCATAACTCGTCTTCAAGAAATAACTCAGTTACGTCATTCAGTGCGGTAATAAATTTGGAGCCTCACAATCTGTTAACTTTTGATGGGCTCGCGCGTACGATGATCGCATCGCTCAGCTTTCTCTCTTTTCGAACTCCGCTGGTTCTGTACTCCACTCGGTGCCCGACAATTATTGAAATGAGGCTGACTTTGATATCCGACCTTAAATGTCAATGTTTTCAATTTTCATTTGCAACGCTCAAGTAATTATCCGGCAATTAGGCTCCCTCTAATAGATGGCTAATCAAACTGTCCGATTAAACACCTTCACGTAACACGTGCTAACGTTGATGCTGAAATTATTTATATTTCCTAATTGAATCCCCGAGGCGATTCTTAGACTCCTCATGCGATCTCAAAAAATGATTACAGAAAAACTTTAAGACAGGATTTTGAACTTTTCTGTGCAACTAATGTACTAGCTTATAATATAATTATATTGTCATTAAATACGTTATGGCGTATGAAATGGTTGGAGTGCATACCTTCATATGCCCACATGATGGGAGCAGTTCTATCATTAGCATGTCAATGTAGTTGGGAAGCCTTGTACCCATTTCAATTCACCAGCATTGAGGACCTGAGTACCAACGATTTCTGAAGAAGGTAAAACATGTTATTTAGAATATAACACTATGATAGATACCTTACTTCCAAAAAATGAAGGATTATTTTTTAACTGTTCAACGAATGATGGTTAACACTTTTAATTCTAAAGCTTTCAGAAACCGTTTGTGTCCTTCGTCAGGAGATGGTGAAATACATTTAAAATCTTGGACATTAGTTTTTAAAGTGTTGTGTGTTAGCTTGGTGATAATTTTCATGTATGTTGGAGTGTAGCTATCAAAAACGTGTTGGTAATTGGGTTCAAAATTTTTCCGTTTCTTCTGTTGAGTTTTTTGTTCGGGTAAATCATTTGAATATGAAGTCCTTCGTTAACCGTCCGCTGGTAATAGCGTGGCTCCACTTCCACTAAAGTTGCAGGTTCTGGAGAGATATTATGGGTTGGAAACTGCTTTCAATGGTCAGCTACTTCCGAGTTTAGCTACTCTATCTTTATACGGTCTCCCGAATTCTCCTACGTATTCTTTTGAACATTCGCATGTAATTTTGTATATACAGGGTGAGTCTCTCGCAAATGCAAAAAAAAAAAAAAAAATTTGGGTAAAACTACATCAAAAATGGAGTAAAATGCCGCCAACTGCATATTTTTATCTCAATCCGTTTTCGAGATATGATTTTTTAAAGGTTTTTTCAGGATAACCGTGTTTTTTTCCTTTTAAACTCAACTTTCTTCACTTTACTTCATTTAATTTTAATTTTTGACCACATTTTCGGAATCAACACTAAATTTACTATAAGAATAGTGTACTTGGGTTTTTGAAAAGTACCATCCAAAGGCCCTCACATCAGCTCAAACATTGACGATTTTGAAAAAATAATCTTTCTGAAAATCTTTAAAACTTTACTACTCTTTTAAAAAGAATCCTGGAAACTGGCAAATCTCATGAAAACTGCTTCATCTAATATGCTTTCCAACGGTATTATCAATTTTACTTTTATTCTGTTATTTAGGGGAGAAAATAATATTTTAATGTTAAAAAATGTGGGTTTTTCAATGAAATTGTTGGTTTTCTCGAAAGATGACCCTCCATGAACCAACGAGTATGGGGTCGGTTTCTATGTATTTTTTCTCGCTGGATCGAATGGAAACTCTTGCAGATCTCTCAACTACGTTATAATCGAGTTTTACACTTTAATTAACTAGTTTTACCCCATAACACACATACATTTAATCGTTACAAACAAACTAAACATTTGCGATTTTAAGTGTAAAACTCGGTTATAACGGAGTTGGAGATATCTACAAATGTTACCATTCGATACAGCGTGAAAAATACGTAGAAACCGACCCCATACTCGTAGGTTCATGGAGGGTCATCTTTCGAAAAAACCAACAATTTCATTGAAAAACCCACATTTTTTAACATTAAAACATCAATTTCTCTACTAAATAACAAAATAAAAGTAAACTTGATTATACCGTTGGAATGCATATTAGATGAAGCAGTTTTCATGAGATTTGCCAGTTTCTAGGATTCTTTTTAAAAAAGCAGTAAAGTTTTAAAGATTTTCAGAAATATTATTTTTTCAAAATCGTCAATGTTTGAACTGATGTGAGGGCCTTTGGATGGTACTTTTCAAGAACCCATGTATACTATTCTTATAGTAAATTTAGTGCTGATTCCGAAAATGTAGTCAAAAATTAAAATTAAATGAAGTAAAGTGAAGAAAGTTGAGTTTAAAAGGAAAAAAACACGGTTTTCCTGAAAAAACCTTTAAAAAATCATATCTCGAGAACGGATTGAGATAAAAATATGCAGTTGGCGGCATTTTACTCCATTTATGATGTAGTTTTACCCAAATTTTTTTTTTTTTTGCATTTGCGAGAGACTCACCCTATATAATTTTTGGCGATTTTGATTGTTTTTGTTTTTGATGACAAATGAGCCCACCGAATTTACATTTTGTTCGTGTCCGAACTATTAGTGCTTAACCTTGTAGTTCTCTTTCCCATAAAAGGTAAGATTAAACGTGCGCTTCCTGTTTCCCCAGAGTCGCCTCCCTCTTCTGTTTGTAATTTTTCCCTCATTCGTTGAATTCGTTGGTTGATGAAATATTCCGGGTAATTGTTTTTGAGTAAGTACGATCGAATTCTGTTTATCTCTTCCTCAAGGTGATCCTCATCACAAATATTAATGCCTTGAATGCCAATGAATTAACTTCTGGCATTTTTTGAGATATGTGGTGGTAGGAGTTGATATTTAGATACGTGCTTGTGTTTGTCGGTCTTCTGTACATACTTCTACCTATTCTTCCATCACTGACGACTCAATTTTATATCTAGGAACCTCTCATTCGTGAACTGAATGTCTTCGTGGTAGGCGTTCATGACAGCAAAGACTTGTTCATGTGTCCCTCTCTTGATTATTGCCAGCGAGTCATCCACATATCGCTTGAAGAACATGAACTATTGATTATCTTTGACAACCGAGTATTCGAATTTTGGCATCGCTAACTTTGCTATGAGCGGAGAAATTGGTGATCCCTAGGGGCAGCCTTCTGTTTGTTCAAATATTAAATCTTTAGAACCGAAATAATTGCAGCTGCAACATAGACGGGGTAGTTTCAGAACTTCTCTTTTCAACAGTTTTGTTTTTGATTTCCACGTTTGGTTTGAGTCCATGATCTCCGCAATGTATTCAATGGTATCGGTCACAGGTACACGTGTAAAATGGTTCATGATCACTATCGAATTGATTAAAATTATGATTTTAACGTTTTGTCGCGCAAATTTTCTCATCGTGAAACCCTTCCTTGGATTTATTTGGGGGCGAAAAAACACTGCAAATAATTACACAATGGTCCATTATTTATATAGTTATTTGGCTGCGTTTCTACGCAGATCACTTTTCTGGTTCACCTCGACGTAACACGAGCTGATATATTATAAAACCAAAAATCGTTGCTTTTAGCGAATTTTTGAAGAAAATTAAGCTATTGCTCTCGCCTCAAAATTTGTAGAATGTGAATTTTTGAAAAAAATTTATGCAGAAATCCGTTTCAGGCTATTCTGAATCATATTCTGAAGTTTAACGCATTTTTTTATGTATGTATGTATATATGTATGTATGTATATATGTATGTATGTATGTATGTATGTATGTGTCATTCCAGACGATAACTGTTCGTAGAATTGTGCTAGAAACTTCAAACAAATTTTAAAATGTTGAGGACACAAAACGAAAGTTCAAGTTCGTTGGCCAGCATGATCGGATTACATCTTCGGGTTGAAATTTTCAAAAATGTAGTCAAAAATTTCAAAATAGCCTGTTTTTTGCGATTTGTTGTGCGAAATAATTTTTTCAGCATACTAACATGTGGTATATTCGGAATCAGCGTAAAATTTCCTATAAGAATATGATGTCCCTATCGAGTTTTCAAAAATTTCAAAGTTGAAAAATAACTCAAAAATCGAAATAATGCCGTTCGCTAGTTGTAAAAATCGGTAATATTTGCATGAAACATTGTCCAAATTCAGATTGAACTACTCTTATGGAAGTATCCCTGTATAACTAATCTTAGAACCATGCTGTTTAAAACGTAGGTAGTAGGTGCTTTAGAAAAAAAAAAAAAGTAATCTCAACTGATGAGTTTACTCTGTGCATGTGTTAATAATTTGATTCCATGTTTGTCTATCAAAATCATAAAATAAAATTTCTCAACACGATCAATAGCGACTGAAATGTCGGAGATTTCTTCAAAAATTCGCTCATGGGGTCATGCTGCATGACTGGACTTTTTTTTTTTTTTTTTTTTTTTTTTTTTTTTTTTTTTTTTTTTTTTTTTTTTTTTTTTTTTTTTTTTTTTTTTTTTTTTTTTTTTTTTTTTTTCTTTTTGCAAATTTTGTAGCATGATTTCAATGGACAGGTATCGTTTTTTATGACACATACATGTTTAAATATATTAATTATAATATTTCGAAAATTGGATTCAGGGTATCCAACAACTGTTTAAGGAAGTCGCTTCCAGGATTTTTCTGCCAATTGTTGTTGCTTTATTTACAATGTAAGTTATCTGATATTTGGTCCCAATAACCTTTGAAGTTGACACATTTGTCTACCCATATCGATTATTACATACAGATGAGGTCTACTTTGAACGTATTAGCGTTTTGTCATTTTCTGATGATATTTTAGATTAACAGTCGGGCTTGAAGTTCTCAAGTCTATCCGTTATTCCGATAAGAACACTGAACTCAAGCTTCCCTCAATCAAGCGCCTACATGTCTATCGAATCAGAGGCCAGTAGACCAGAGTTTTGTGCAGGAAGAAAGTCCGGTCGAGGTATCACCACGAGATTCTTAATGCAAATTAAATTTTAATAACCTAACGCGTGGTTCGGTTTTTTGGATTTCGGTTTCGTGGTTCGGAATTCGGATTTTTAAATCATCACTACCGGAACTCCATCTTCACACATGTTCCTCAACTATCAAGTCACATGGATATTATGTCACGTATTAAGCAGGTTAGTAAATTTCACTACCCGAATGAAAATTAAACTTTTCTCACTTCTCTGAACCTACTATAAACCACTGATGGATTTAAATGGAGAATTTAAAGGAAAAAATCGTTGAAAATAATAAGAAATTCAAGAATTAGCTCATAAGGTCATGTTTCACGATAAGGCATTTTATAAGCGACTGCCATATTTCTATTAAAAAAGTCCAGTCATGCAGCATGACCCCATGAGCGAATTTTTGAAGAAATCTTCGACATTTCAGTCGCTATTGATCGTGTAGAGAAATTTTAGTTTATGATTTTGATAGACAAACATGGAATGAAATTTTAAACAAGCACCTACTACCTACGTTTTAAACAGCATGGTTCTAGGATTGGTTATACAGGGATACTTCCATAAGAGTAGTTCAATCTGAATTTGGACAATGTTTCATGCAAATATTACCGATTTTTACAACTAGCGAACGGCATTATTTCGATTTTTGACTGATTTTTCAACTTTGAAATTTTTCAAAACTTGATACATATTATTATAGGAAATTTTACGCCGATTCCGAATATACCACATGTTAGTATGCTGAAAAAATTATTTCGCACAACAAATCGCAAAAAACAGGCTATTTTGAAATTTTTGACTACATTTTTGAAAATTTCAACCCGAAGATGTAATCCGCATGAAGTTTCTAGCACAATTCTACGGACAGTTATCGTCTGGAATGACACATACATACATACATACATACATACATACATACATACATACATACATACATACATATATACATACATATATACATACATACATACATACATACATACATAAAAAATGCGTTAAACTTCAGAATATGATTCAGAATAGCCTGAAACGGATTTCTGCATAAAATTTTTTCAAAAATTCACATTCTACAAATTTTGAGGCGAGAGCAATAGCTTAATTTTCTTCGAAAATTCGCTAAAATGTCAACACCTTAGGAATGCTAAGTTGGGGGGAGGGGAGGGGTCTACTTATGGAACACCCTGTACAGTGTGAACGTAGTATATACATAATTATTATCGTAGGTAATAATAAATTTCTCAAATGACAAAAAATGCACATGAATTAACAATAAAATTCACTAAAAAATGGCAAAAATCTGCCGAAAATAAATTAATATTTTTAACCGGATCTCACTTGGAAAACAGTATATTAACTATAAAATAATGTATGCAGAAATTTGTGCTACAAAAGTGCGGAAAATTTTATTAACACTTCACTAAAATACGCTTAAAAAATCGTTAAAACTACATAAAAATGGCAAGAGTTTGAAAATGTATTTATATGGCAGAATATTATTTAGAAGAAGTTTCTATGCTTTATATTTTACAGTTAATAATTTCTGTGCACATAAAGTGCAAATGTCGAAATTCAGCATAAATACAACGAAAAAATGATCATATGATCATGTTGCTTGACTGGCAATTGTCAAGAAGACTTACTTTTTCGACCCGAATATTTTTTGACCTGTTGTTTGTATTTTTTTTCAAAATCACTCCAATTTTGCAATTTTTAATGCAATTAATGCAGTTCTCAATCTTTTTGAAAACACCCACTCAACAAAACAGTGCAGAATCAGATGATATGTATGATTCTTCACTCTGCTTATGAGCAAACGAATCAAGCATAATTTTGTCATTGCCTAATTAACCGATTTTGATCGGTATTAGATTATTTACAAAATTTCAACGATTTAATGGTACATTCATGATCCGGATACAAAAAATCTGTGTGCCACACCATACTTGGCAGACGATTTTTATAGTTTTACCATTCTCAATTTGGTTTTATGTCAGTCTATCTGAGTGTGACAGAAAAAAGGATATTTTAGGTAGGTACGCTTTGCAAAAAATAAGCGGGGGAATGAGCCACTCTGGTCTTTTCTTCGGCGTTTTTCCGAGTTTGCATTGCAAATTTCAGTCAATGAACATCACACGTGAAAACATACCCCATAGTTATGTATTACTCGAGGCAATCTTCACAAAGTTGATATTTAAATTTTTGCGTGTAACTACGCCTGTTTTTGCTCGTTCAAAATCAAGAGCTGGGTTTTTTTTCTAAGAAATTTCTTGGAGATTGTAATGTGCACTAAAAAAAAAAGAGGGTTCGCATTTAAAAACATGAGGTAGGAGTCGTAGCGCCAACGTGGCGCGATATAACCAAAATCAGAATGTATTATTGAAAAAATATAACTCAAAACGATAAAAAGGGACGGTGAGCAGAAAGAAAATCACCATATAATTACGCTGAAAAATGTACTTTTTTTATATTTTGAAAAATTATGCGAAGTACAATCTGTTAAAAAAATGACAGAAATCCAAAAAAAATGTATTTAAAAAGCTGAATAATATTCAAAATAATATTGTATGTTCAATTGATGGTATTGATGGACGATAGACATAATGCCAGCTCGCGACGTATCGCGATTTGAGGATGATGAAGACGCGTATATGTGGGGTTTACTGGGTCACGCGTTGAATGGCGCCCCGCGACACGAATCGGCACTTTTGGGAGGAAGCTTGTTTGGTTCCTTCACGCTCTGGAAAACTTCATTTTTATCTCAGGGGGAATAAAGAACCCCCGGCGTCGACTGTCCCAAGAGCGTATGGGAGACTCGTCTCAGATAACCAATGATGTAATCTGCGAAAATAATGAATAGTGACTTTGCAACTAATTTTCGTATGGTCTCAGCCTCAATTGCCAACTCCATCTATGCAATTGCACGTGAAACCAGTTCGTAAACCAAGACAAGCATAACTGAATTTGTTATCGATTTAGTAGTACATTTTAATTAAATGTACCTAATTGCATTTTTCAGCATGCTTTATGATAACATTTCTGAATGTTCTAATTTTTAAATTATACTTTTTTAAGTAAAACATTGCTTAAAAAAAATATAAACGACGATTTTTAGCCAATTTTCTCAAGAAAAGAAGCTATTACAGTGGCTCCAAAAAAAATTTAAATAAAAAATTTGGCAAATTTCCTTCATTGAAATCCATTTTAGTGCATTCTGAAACGAATCCTAGATCTTAACGCTTATATATATGGGTAATTCTCATTTCATTTGCCGCTTTCATGTCCCTGATGACGAATTCTCACAATTCTTGACCAAAACTAGCGATTTTGGGGAAAAAATGGTAGTATAAGTAGGGAGATCAACGAAGAAATAATTTGACTGCCCAAAATCCCCTTTAACCAATACACAGTGATGACGAATGAAACCTGAAATCCTGGTAATTCATGAGTGTTACCGTCCCCTCCTACCTAACATGTATGTAGAAGTTAGGTAGTTACGAAACAATGACAATCTAGAACTTGCCAGGGTTACTAGCTGCAGTAGGTTGGTTCCTCTTTACTTAGAGTAAGGATTTACATTTTTAAGATTTTTCCCAACCCGTGAAAAACTAGTTTTTCAGTCAGTCCCCCATATCTCTTCTCAATGGGACCACAGGAGTGTTACCATTTTTGCGATCAAGAAGACCGATGGAAAATGGCGGGAAACAGTCAGATGTGAAGGTTATATTGTCCAGTTGAAGATGTGAGACTGCAGTGGAGTGCTTGGAGTTGCAGCAGTTTTTACAGTGGAAGAAGCCTAAAAACATGAGGAGTATTTTTATTTTCAATCATGAGTGTTAAGCAGATTAAGATGTTAATTTTGGAGATTTATATCATTTAATCGAAAAGTTGCCATTTTATTAATGTCATTTCAGTATGTAATTTTACATTTATGTCATTTACTCGTCTCTGCTTATCAGCAATCTCAGAAGGGCTCTGGGTCGACTAAACCAGCGGTTCCCAACCTTTTTAATAGTGAGGCCCAACTATTTTTAAAATAAAGCTTTGAGGCCCATATATATATATATATATATATATATATATATATATAACATGTTAGTAATTGGTAAAAGATATGTACAAGGGGAAAAAATATCTCAAATGTTTGCAAAGAAAACCCTGTACTTTATTCACTTTTAGTTGTTACATGATGAAAAACAATTATACAAGTGGTCAAAGTAAAAAGAAAAAACTCAATGGGATTTTTGACATTGTTTTTCTCCCACGAGTGAATCAATGTCAGGATTGAAACTGGACAGTTTTAGTCTTAAATCGCTTTCAACATTCAGATTGTTCCTGTACTTATTTTTAAAAAAAACCAATGTTGAAAAAGGCATAAATCACATGAATATGTTGTGGGAAACCCCATCAAGTGCTTCAGTGCAATTTTGGCGATTTCCGGATATTCTTCGCGAACTTTAATCCAGAACGGAACTATGGAGTTGTTTTAAAAAACGATGCTAGTAAACTCACTTGTTATAAAAATGCAATTGAATAATTTGACTATTGCTAACACTCAAGTGAGCATGGTTTAAATTTAATTGTTTCCATCTCTATTCCGATATTAATTGTTGAAACTCAGATGATTTTTTTAAAATTTTTATATTTTTGACCAGCATCCACGGCCCAGCACCAAGTTGCCCGCGGCCCACAAGTTGGGAACCGCTGGACTAAACTATCGTTAAAAGCGGCAATTCCCATGGGGTTTTAAAGACACAAAAACATTGAGGAAAGTGACGGAAAGCGAGCACCACTTGTTATTAATTTCACAGTCAGGCAATTGTTCCAATCCATCTACCCGTGTACGGTAGCGACCTCGCACAGGGTCCCACCCCTGCTATAACCTGCACTCCTTGAACCTCCTTCAAAGTCAAGTTGGACGGCGTCTTTTCGAAGTTACAGAATATATTTTTTCAGCTTTCCTTCCGCCAAGGTTTCTCAGCCCAACCCCCCAATAGGTCAATCCGGTACAACGCCTTATAAGAGCGGTTTAGATACACCGCTGAGTGTCCGTCATTTCACTGCCCCCCTGAGAACGGGCGGTAAATAGTGACGTATGCCCTTGATTGGGGTATTTCGTCATACCAACATTTCTAAGGCTAACAGCTCTCTCACTACTGGAACTAACTATCCATTAAGCTTGTTCATTTATGACATTGACGGTAGAAACTAGCACCTCCGATCAGTTAACTCTATACATCTAACTATTAACAACAAATAACCAACTAGCAACTTTATTTATTTATTTATTGGCATCAAAATAATACATATGAACTACATTCATACAAATAAAAATATACAAAACACTTCAATTATTCAAATCCAAAATTATACTGAAAATTGTCGACAGTACGGCTTATAGGTAAATAAGAAAACAACTGACGCCCACCAGAAAATAAGTTCCTAAGAACTTGTGCTATCTGTTGGAGTCGCAAATCCAAGCATAGTCGTCATACATAAGACTAAATAACAAAAACCCTCGAAAGCCTAATTATTGAAAGAAAAAAGAAAAGCACTAAAACACTAAATTCGAAATAAATTTCCATGAAAAACAAAAATTCACTGAAAAAAAAGGCTAACTAAACTTAAATGTACAATTTTACCACCTTCTTAAACTTGACAAACTATGAAAGTATGACAAATTAATATTATTATGAAACAGAAATTTCAAGACACGAACATATGCACTTCTCTTGTATGAGCTCTTGGCAAAACTATTCCCGAATTAGAATAGTTTCTTGTGCTTAGAAATGTAGAAACATGCTCCTCACAGATTCCAGTATTATATACATGAATGCAAGAATGAAATAAGAAAATTTCACAACTGATAAAATGAGGCACCGTGGATGGAGCCAACTTCGGCCACTTTTTGACGTTTTTTAAGAATTTATGCGTGAAACAAAATTTGAAAAAATAATTTAAACTCCTGCACTTTTTTAGAATAGTTTAAGCTTTAGAGCATTGTCGAGGGACTACTAGTTTTTGTTTTAAAAAAATCAAAGTGTGGCCGAAGTTACCTCTATGGTAGAGGTAACTTCGGCCACCCGTCAAAAATACATTGGAAACGAATTAAAGACACTTCTAATGCAACTTCGGCCAAAAGACTAGTTTAAAAAAATTATTTGACTTGATTCGTTCATTTTAGTGTGAATTAAGGTGAAATCGAGCCAAAATGACAATAAAATGATGGAATCTAAGGGCGGAATTGGAAAGAACTGAACCAATAACACCTAAATGTTGCAAGGAACATGAAAGTGAACAGTCCGTTTCGGTATTATAACACATTATTGTAATTAGGAACAACTTTATTTCAATAATTACTGTTGATATTATTTGGTATACCATAACCACACAACCTTAACAATCTCACAGCCTTCTGGAAATGACCTTAGTAAGGAACTAACATTGTACTAGAGGCATAAACGTTAACTAGGAGATCAAAATCATTCAAACAACAATTCTTGGTGATGGTAGCAGCACATAATATGGTTAAAAATCCCTACGTAACATATCAATTATAGATCTGAACAACATGTAGCTATCATTGAAAAAGGCACATAGGTATTATTCAAAACAGTGACACATTTTTTAGTTCAAAAAAGATTTTTCAGTTTAATTTTTCTTCTCTTTTTTCAGAAAGAGATCAGTTCAACCAAGACTAGGCTGTTTGTAATACAAGCCAAAGTGGTTGATAGCACTGGAAATTAAAAAAGCAACACAACATTGGGAAAAGGCACCTTGCAATTGTTTGAAAACAAATGAAATTTTTTTAGTTAAAAAGATATTAGTTGGTTAGTTTTACAATATTTTTGTCAAAGTTAAAAATATGCCTCCCCCTCCTAAGCGACTGGAGTCTCAATTTTTGGTTTATTATTTCCAATAATAAGCCTATGTGATCGTATAGCAAAACATTTTTATAACCCCCCCTCAAACTTTGTCACTTTACGTTTCAAGGTGCGTAGAATCCAAATTTGAAATGTCCGTCCGCCGTCCGGGCCATAAAAGGCCTAAGAATTG
Organism: Adelphocoris suturalis; assembly: GCA_030762985.1. Lineage (NCBI taxonomy): Eukaryota > Metazoa > Arthropoda > Insecta > Hemiptera > Miridae > Adelphocoris > Adelphocoris suturalis. The sequence goes on along the minus strand of CM061049.1, from coordinate 8,437,728 downwards.
ACTTTAAAAAACCCGTTCTTTCGCACATAGACTCCATTTGGGGTCTAGTTGGTCCTAACGTTTAACCATCCCGATCGCTTTACTCGCATAGATGCTATGGACCAAAAACGGGCGAAAAAGTGTCTTTTTCGAGAGTTTTGAGTGTTAGACATACGCACGCGCGCACGCCTGGCAGGGGGTCACGGTGGGTGGTGAGGGGGGGTGGAGTGAGAGCAGAATCGACTGGGATAGGTCCCAGATGCTTTTGGAATCCAGTGTACCTATGGTTTTAGTTTGATTCCTATAGAAATTAGCTCCGTGGAATGAATAGGCCGGCCACACACGTAACTGTATACATGACAGGTACAGATGGGCCAATATTTCCGTGCGCGCGGACGTTTCGCTATTAGCGGCACTAAAAACATAGCCTGTTGTTCTCCGCATTGTACAAAGCCTATATTCTATATTTATTTACTTTCTTAACAGAATGAAAACTACCGTTTTCACAAAAGTACCCCCGACAACCCCCTCGCCTAGACCCGACCAGTTCTGGTCGCGCGCACAGAAATGTTGGCCGATCTGTAACCCTGGATCTCTTGTGCTCTGACGGGAGCTTGTGCTCTGTTAGGCCGGCCACACACGTAACGGTATACATGACAGGTAAACCTGTACAGGTCACCTGCGCAGGCAAACCGGAGCGTGTGTGCCAGTCGCTGCAGGCGAAAGTGCACAGGCGAAGCGACCTGCGCAGGTCACCTGACAGGAACGGAGATTTGGTATCTTGTACCTGCGCAGTCGTCAGTTATACCCTAGACCTGAGCGTGTGTGTGAGTACGTCCGGTCACCTGTGCAGTAGTTTTGTTTAGTTCAGGCTTCTTCCTGTGATATCAACGTAGAATACTTGAGACACTCGTACGATCGGCCCGTTGCAAGGAACCTCAAAGTTGCAGTTAATCACTCATGGGGAGAAATCGATTTCCTCATAACCGTGTCTTTATTTTCAATTAATGGAGTCACGAGTAACAACAGCTGTTCATAGGCGTCTTCATCCATCCACAAATAATTACGGAAGTCTGAAGGCTCACCACCCAAGTCTTTCAATAATCTTGTATGAGTGTATTCATTTCTTTTAGTAAGCCACTTTTTACTCCACATTTTACGTTTAAACTTCTTCTTCTTACTGTTTAAAACCACACACAATCCGACTAAAGCTATCATATCATCTTCATCTTGTTGGCTCGCCATCTCTCAACTGAGCTAAACGTACGGTATACCGTTACGTGTGTGGACTCTAGTTTGCACAGGTATACATGACAGGTAAACATGCGCAGGTTTACCTGTCATGTATACCGTTACGTGTGTGGCCGGCCTTGAGACCACTCGGGTGGCTGTACGATCATCCATTTGCTCCAGGAGCGCAGCCTGTAACGCGAGAACAGAGATGGGTACTAGAAAAGAGACTGACGAAAGCCCCTGAGCATGCTGGTTACTATAGCTGGCTATCTAATTCAGAAATAATAAACCATTATGTAATAATTTGCGGCGTTTTAAAATCTGGTTGGTTTGTACATCAGCCCTGTCTTCCATATCATGGAACGAAAAATAAACATCCTTCTTCCCTTCATGTTTCCTCAAGAAAATAACATCGAAAACATTGTTTCTTTATAGTTTTAATGTTGCCTACATAAAAAAACTTCTCTCATAGCATTTTCCAAGTATTCTGGATTGAATGCTTGATACTGGCGGCCTCCCACCTTCTTCTTATACTTGGATACCATGGCCGAAGTTGTGTCTATCTGAGTTGTGTCTATATTCTTGTTTATTGCCCTCAGAACTATTACCAGCTACGTGGAGATTTTGTGTCAAGGGCAGCGCTTCGATTTAGAGGAGATAAATATTAGATGTTTATCTTAAAACTAGATATATCTAATAATGGTCATTGCCATTGGCTACTGGTATAATTCTGAATAAACTGTTTGGTATCAGTACCTATAGTTTCTGGGACGTAGGATCAAATAAACCACTTTCGAATCGGACCTTTTCCGTTAATTCACTACCACCCCTTTTATTGGTTTCCGTTAATTCACTACCACTTGATATATATTCTATTGTTCTAAAAACTGTTCCCCAATCATTTTTACGTCCACTGTGGTAAAATAGATCAGAATGCTGTGTATAGTTTGGTGGCCTGGATGCTCGCAAGCTCGCATCTAAAAAATACATTACATCAAGTAGTCAATCCCTTAATAAAAATTCAGATTAGTTGGACATGTAGGTCTGAATGATGTGTATAGTTTGGTGGTCTGGATGCTCGCAAGCTCGCATCTCAAAATTACATAACATCAAGTAGTCAATCCTTAGTAAAAATACAGGTTAGTTGGACACACAGGTCAGAATGAACGAATGGTAGTGAATTAACGGAAAAGGTCCTTCGAATCAGTTAAAATGCGAGTACCAGCAGTGTTATCAATCAAGTTTGTGGAATTTGAGCTCATTTTCAAACCTTGCGGAAGTCAAGAGTTCAATGGACATGCTAATTAGGTAATGTCGTTAAATGGTTTAAAGAACCTTATGGGGACCTGGATTAAAGTTCAAACAAATTAAGATCTCCATGACGAGATTGAAATATCATGTGATAACTCCTGTAGGGCTCCATCTTGGGACACCTGTGCAGGATCACCATTTCAGCTGATACAGCGCAAAGCTCATTCGTAGTTGGTCGAACGGCACCATCCGTCAACTCGATAAAGTGACGACATCTGCCATTCGTCGTCCTTGTCATCGCAGCTCGACTTTTGCATGGCAATCTAATTAACCTGATTCCATTAGAAGAATCAGCTTAGGGCGAGTTTCAAGGATTTACGAAAGGACATTCGCTGAATAGAGGGACGCGTTTTTATCTGTGAACAGTAACTTGCAGCTACCAAGATTCAAGTGATCGAGTAGAGTGGTAGTAACCCATATATTATCCACCGACCTGTCAACCCCAATGGCTACATGCATATCGTTTCTTCTAGGCTTCCATCAAAATTGTTCAGTGAAAGGAGTGTAACACTAAGGTAGCACTCGACCGCTGTATTATGAGGTAGCGAACGATATCAACTATATAGTGAAGACAGATATAGTTTTGGTGGTGGAAGAAGTTCACAGAAAAACCTATCCAGCAATATGGGATCATTAGGCCTTGCTCCAGATTCGGTTTAAAATTGTGATTTTTGAAATGTAATAGCAGATTGTTTTTCCTTAGTTGATCGCAGCGTTTAACTATTGAGCCAACAAATGTTTGGAGAACATATAATACAGTTTATTGTACATTTAAAACATTCGTCTTCATTCATTCAGGTTAACATTATGAAACTCGCCAAATTGGAAGAGCATCAGTTGAACAAAATCACTTGTGATGAAGTCGTGGAAACCAATTTCAATGAAGAATTTGGAAGTTAATGAAGAATGTTACCTGTTTCCACGAAAATCAAGATTTGAAATGTTGACAAAATTTGACGGATAGTTCATCATGACTAACAGCCAGTTATTGTTTGTTACTGATAATGACCAAACCCTCGAAATCGATCTAACATTTTAACTCTTTGTTTCCATGGAAATTGGAACGTTTTCCACTAACTGCAGAGTTCTTAAGAAGAACAAATTATGAAAACAAAAAAATCTTCTATTTCTTCACGCTATTTCTGCTAATCGAAATACTTTGAAAAACGGAGATTGTTTCAATTATCAAGAACTTCAACATTAACTGACTGAATTACTCCCAATATTCGACATGTTTTCGTACTTATAAGATCAAGAGGAACGACACCAGCCTAACCTTCCTGTAAATCTAACACTGCACACTACTGGTCACCTCAAAATTACTCGAATACTGGGGAAGTAGATAAAAATAATTTTTTTTTCTTCAAATTCCTCGTACATCAGTAATTATGTTGATGTAGCGGGTTGGTTTTTTGAACACCCCTAAAACTTGGTTATTTCACGTTTCAAGTCGCGTAGAAACCGAATGTGCCATCTTCGGTCTAGCTTTACTAGCCTTCAACTTGATCGAAAAAAATCCGTTCTTTTGCACAAAGGCTCTATTTGGTCGATTAGTGCCTTGTTTTTATTATTATTTTAGATATTTTAAATGAGAAATCTGAGTTTTAAGACACTACTTCTTCGCAGTATTGTTCTTAGTTAGCTTGATCTCTCAGCTGTTTTCTCGTGAACATTGCGTGAAGTGCTGCCTCCGCGGGTGATTATCAGGTAAAATCCTGGTTCATTGTAATAGAGATAAATACTTTTTCATACTTTTTGATAGTTTACCCAACGGAAAACCCAAAAACATGAAGTTCGTAACGACAAATTACCTATAAGTGCAACTAAACCGCGGTGTTCCCCACTTGAGGCTTACTACCTACGTTTGCGTTGAATCCATGCCCTGTTTACGAATTGAAAACTAAAAATGAGAAATTAGCCCAGATTTGTACTTAAACTAACATGAAATTCGAATTTTGGATTGAAAATCGGCGTTTCATATCGAAATAAAGAAGTTGATTGGACAACACGACAGTTGGTGGGAAAATAATACTTTGCCCAACCAACGTTAACGTGACATCAAAATTAAGGCAACCGTGCGCCAGGTTTCAATTGGGTTAGCATCTTCATTTGCTCCCTCAAGACTACGGTAACGGGTGACGTTAACTTGAAGTCGCCAAAAACTCTCTAGTAAGGGATCAAAAAGACCGCAAAACGTTGTACGAGAGGAAAGATGGCGTTACTTACGCAGTTGGCAAAAAAGAACAAAAAATTATCTTAAAAAATTCATGTTCGAAAAATTACGTTGAATCATCCTTGAGACTGGTGACACCAAGTTCCCATTTCTACCGACACAAGGAAACGAGGAAGATGCGGCGCAATACGACCAATAAATCATGGCCTGTCAAGAAATGCGTGCTTCTCGCTCGAGGAAGTAAACGAAGTTTGTAGAAAGTTGTACGAAGGCGGGAATGTTCCGCCCTGAGAGATGAACCGTCGCCAGATGGAACGATTACCTCAGCCCATTCCAGTTCCATGTTAGGCATTATGTTTTGGGGGTTTGGAGCCTTTTGAACGAGCTATGTGATAACCGCTCATAGAATGTCATTTCGGGGTCAGGCGATTGCGTTGTGAAAAATGATGAGCAGGATGCCAATTCCCAGTAGTTTTTTTATCGTGTCTTTTAACGCGTAACCGAAAAATACTTGTCGTAATATCGGAAGAGTAATCGTGGTAAGCGAGAATAACATAATTGCATAAATACTTGTACAATGTAATACAAAAACTTGCATAAACGTGCAATACAAATACGTACAATATGATAAACCTATTATAGATAATATAGGTAATAGGTACAATAGGTAATATGTATAATAGGTAATCGGTTATAGGTAATAATAGATAATAAGGTAATATTATACCTAATATAGGTAAAAACGCCTATATAGGCGAAACACCTATTATAGATAATATAGGGAAATATCAGGTCTCATTTGGCAGGAGTATATTATTATAGGTAAATGTCAGGTCTCATTTCTTGGTTTCATTAAGAAAATTAATATCAATAATTGTGAATGCATTGAACTGTTGATCGTTTGACTGTGTGATCTATTAATTAGTAGGTAAGTAGTTTTAGTCTATACTTTCCCCCATGTCCGGGTTTTTCCTCTATACCACCTGGCAACCCTGTCACCAGCCCGTTTCTGAACAGGCGACCCAAGCGAGTGGCAAGGGACATTCCGCCAGAAGAAATATAGGTAAAATTTAGTCTATAATAGGTAATATAAAAGACTAAAAATAGGTAATATTTAGTCTATACTTTCCCCCATGTCCGGTTTTTTCCTCCGTACCACCTGGCAACCCTGCCACCAGCCCGTTTCTGAACAGGCGACCCAAGCGAGTGGCAAGGGACATTCCGCCAGAAGAAATATAGGTAAAATTTAGTCTATAATTGGTAATATAAAAGACTAAAAATAGGTAATATTTAGTCTATACTTTCCCCCATGTCCGGTTTTTTCCTCCGTACCACCTGGCAACCCTGCCACCAGCCCGTTTCTGAACAGGCGACCCAAGCGAGTGGCAAGGGACACTCCGCCAGAAGAAAATGGCAAGGGGGCCGCTGAGAACACAAACACTATTTTATTTCATTTATTCGCTACTCTCACCAAAATCATATACAAAGTAGACAGGCCTTACATAGGCATTAATAACTGCATACGTATCGGATATTAGAGAGTTCCTGGTTACTGCGGATACAGATAATCCGGTGCACGTGAACCATGATCAGCTGATCTGGTAACAACCGACAGCTGACAAATTACTACAATCGCGCAGATTGACAAGTCTTAGTACGTCTTCGTTACAACGTCTTCAATAGTTCGCCCATAATGTATAAACCCGAGGAAGGTTTTGGTGATAAGCGTGTTCCGTTCATATTTTTATACTAAACGTATTAATTATATTGTTTAAAACGTGAATGAAATATATAATTAGGTATATCAAAATATACTAAATTTATTTATATTCATCTTATTTTCACTCGAAGCAGTCCATTCATCTAGTGCCCAAAAACAACGGATAAAGGTTTGCCAAAAAACGGATAAAATCTATTAATTTCAATCATATCTGATCTTCTTTTTCTAGATACAAACAGTAAACTAATAAGATGCTCAACATGTATTATTTTTCTGAGTTTCCCCGCAAAATTCATACAATCTCTTATACCAACCTATATATCTGCACACACCAATATTACTACTAACAAAGTTGAGCGAGAACTTACTTGAATGATCCCGTGTTCCTGACGGATGTGTCCTCAAGATTAACCTGGAACGCATCGTCGGGCTCATCTCTGCTGTACTAATATAATTATAAGGCTACGAAATCCAATACTTCTCGCTGAATTTCATAGCACAAATAAAACGCCGGACGACGGACTGATTTGATTTTTGATATCTACATGTCTTGAAACGTAACCAACAAATTTTGAGAGAGGGTATAAAAAATTTCTTGGCCGATAACAATGGTATACTTTACAAATAGGTATCCTTACGAATTGAATACAAAATAAAACAACACGATGATGGATGATGGAAACTGGGATCAGGTTGAAGGAAAACAGAGTCGGAGAAACACAAGATGTCGGAATCAGCTTCAGGTTACAAAACATTTGATAAGAGACGTCGTGTGAAGACCCGTGAAACACCGAGCTTGCACCGTAGTAACAGCCAGCGAGTTAGCGACATTTTGATTTTTCCTAGATTTACGTTCACCGTATTAGAACACCGTAGTAAACAGGAACTCTCTGTTGTTTACGAAGGATTATTTCTTGAAACGCGTTACCAGCATATTGAAAGTAGATAGCAGAATTACATAAACGCTATTCTGGGAACAGGATTTCATCTACAGTTCTAGAGTAACTTGCGGCGACAAGCTGGGGATAGGATGTTATAGAAAGGCCGCCTGTCATTGCGCTCGCAGCTGATGTCTCCTTGATCTCCCAAGAAAGTTTGGTTCACTCCGAACCCGACACTCTTGGGGCTGAAACACAAACTGGTAATGGTATATCCGACTCGCATTTCCGGCATTTGCTCTTCTGGTGGATATACATACCTACCGCCTATGGAGTAGCATTGAATCCGCGGTCCAGTAGAAAGCGAAGGACTTTCCGATTAGATACCTACGCACTTTTTGGAATGCTACAATTATTTGAATATATAACATTCTTCTTTATAATAATTCTTATATTAAAACTCTTCCAGCTTCATACTTGAGCAGCACATCCAACTACTGAACGGCACGTGGCTAAAAATAAATTGTGTTTTGTTTCAAGCGGCGCTTTTAGCGAATTTTTGAAGAAAATTAAGCTATTGCTCTCGCCTCAAAATTTGTAGAATGTGAATTTTTGAAAAAATTTTATGCAGAAATCCGTTTCAGGCTATTCTGAATCATATTCTGAAGTTTAACGCATTTTTTTATGTATGTATGTATGTAGGTATGTATGTATATATGTATGTGTCATTCCAGACGATAACTGTCCGTAGAATTGTGCTAGAAACTTCAAACAAATTTTAAAATGTTAAGGACACAAAACGAAAGTTCAAGTTCGTTGGCCAGCATGATCGGATTACATCTTCGGGTTGAAATTTTCAAAAATGTAGTCAAAAATTTCAAAATAGCCTGTTTTTTGCGATTTGTTGTGCGAAATAATTTTTTCAGCATACTAACATGTGGTATATTCGGAATCAGCGTAAAATGTCCTATAAGAATATGTATCAAGTTTTCAAAAATTTCAAAGTTGAAAAATCAGTCAAAAATCGAAATAATGCCGTTCGCTAGTTGTAAAAATCGGTAATATTTGCATGAAACATTGTCCAAATTCAGATTGAACTACTCTTATGGAAGTATCCCTGTATAACCAATCCTAGAACCATGCTGTTTAAGGCTAGAACCATGCTGTAGATAGAGTTTGATTCCATGTTTGTCTATCAAAATCATAAACTAAAATTTCAATGTCGAAGATTTCTTCAAAAATTCGCTCATGGGGTCATGCTGCATGACTGGACTTTTCTTGTTCTGAATAGTTCGCCCCAAAGTCTGTTTAGCCGAGACTTAGCTTAATTGATTTTCACTATTTTCCGACTGAAATGGATTCCGAGATCATTGTGTAGGAGTCATTGTCAAGCCCAGACATTTATACTTGGCAGTTATGTTTAGAGGTTACCCTTTGTTAAAAAAAAAAAAAAAAAAAAAAAAAAAAAAAAAAAAAAAGCTCGCTATTTTCCTTTGCTCAGTATAAGGTTCAATATGTCCAGGTTTCTCTACAAGTTTGGTTTGACATTGTACACCGTATGAAAATTTCTGCGGAATTCTTAGTTAAAAATTAAAGGAAAAATTAAATTTTTCAAGTATTTTAATTTCTCCCTTGATGGGAAAAACAAAAGATCATGGATATGTCTAGTACCTACTGCTTACCAATAGGTACCTACTACTCAATTGTATACCAACCATGTAGTGCCTTCTTTTCACAAGATTATTCCATTATGGTTACAAAACAATATTAGTTTATAACTTAGAGTAATAAATCAGCATTCCTTGACACTACAATGGCTTAGAGGTCATGAGATGTTGTGATAAAATGAGAGCATTCCAAAAAGTGTCGAACGATTTTCCTACTTTGAAAACTATGGGAGTTATTCTTCCCTAGTAACTCATTGGTAGTACGTGAAAAATCAATAGAAATTCTACCTAGCCTTCACTTTTCGAGTTAATAATAATCTAAAGAGCCGGAGCGTTCCATTTTGTGTGGGAATAGGCTAGTATTCAATAAATTGGAAAATTAGCATTCAGAGGTCACAGAAACATTTCCCTAGCAACGACTCGGTTGTAAGCGGAAATCATCAGAAAATCATCTTAAACGCTTGCATACGAGTCTGCAACACATTGGGACATTTCATGTCTTTTGGTGCAGACTCTTATGTGTTGCAGACTCGTATGCAAGCTCTAAGAGCCACTCAGCTGATCCGGACTCTGGGCATCGTCAAGTAAATGTCCTAGAGAGGCTACATACGAAATTACAGCTTCCTAGAGTGTAAAGTATAGAAATTAGCTTTAAAAGCCACTCATCTGATCCGGACCCTGGGCATCGTCAAGTAAATGTCCTAAAGAGGCTACATACGAAATTACAGCGTCCTAGAGTGTAAAGCATAGAAATTAGCTTTAAGAGCCACACATCTGATCCGGAGCCTGAGCATCGTCAAGTAAATGTCCTAAAGAGGCTACAAACGAAATTACAGCTTCCTAGAGTGTAAAGTATAGAAATTACCTATTCAAATTATTTAACCTCCGCTTCACAAATCAAACCGTTTTCGTAATATTCGGATCACCTGCTATGAATCAAATCATCGAAACACAAGCTCAATGAAATCATCAGAAATTAACAAGCGGTTGCAATCATGTTCACAATATCAATTATTGAGAATGATCACCTGTGTGTAAACAATTATTTATATAACCATGCTCATAACTCAGTTTGTTGGACACGCACTTCGCAGTAGTTAACATAATATTGTTGGATAAATCGAGAGCTTTCGAACGAATGGTCAACGAATTTTGTGGGATGAAAAACGACGAAGTACCATTTCCCTAGCAACGACTCGGTTGTAAGCGGAAATCATCAGAAATTGTAATGTAACGTAACGTAACATAACGAAAATTTGGTTGTGTGCCATAGCAAAGACATGAAATGTCAAAAAAAAGTGTCGCGAAAAATTCCTTGACCCCCAGCCAAAAGACATAGGTAATTATCCATGTCAAAAAAAAAAAGTTTATATACCCATTACATGGGTGTTTTCGCGTATCTGAACTGCTAATATTTCGTCTCCAGGCAAAACATTTATTGGCTACTCGGCAACACATATATGTGACTGTGCAGGGAAAAGTGCCAGAGGACAAATCTGAGTTTGTATTTTTTTTCTCCGAATTATGCTGAACAAAGTCTTTTTTTTTAATTGTTTTCCTATAATTTTCAAATTAAAATGAATGATTTTTCAAAGTTTGAAAAAATTGGGCCCGAAAATTGTCAATTTTCAGCACGTTTTAGCAGATTTTCAGCAGACTTGCAAAACTGCAGTTTTTCGCGATTATAAATACAATGAAAATGTAGAAAATTCAAGTTTTGATGATTATTGGGGAGAGAGATAGTTTTGGGACCCAAAAAAATATCTTACAAAAAAAAAAAAAAAAAAAAACTCATTTCTTGACCAAATCTTCGTTTTTTCGTTCTCCTGAAAAAACAAGTCTTGGCAAGTTAAGCTCCCTTTTCCCTAGCACGGTCACATAGTCACATATAAAAATCTTCAACACCATTTTTAACCTCGAAAACCACGATTTTGCCATCATTTGTCTCCTGGTAAACAGATTCACTACTTTGCCCAAGCAGGCTAATATATAGACCATTTATACTAAAAATTAGCGAAAATCGGGTCTCTAGGTAATCTGGAGACCAATCATGGATGAAACGGACAGACTGACAGACAAAGTTTGGTTAAGCTAAAAAGTTAAAAATCTGCAACTTTCAGCCGTCTTTGTGAGACCGCCATTTTGTTTATTAATCGTAATCCCATTGCCGAGCCTTCAAACATCCGACTAGCCGCCACTGCAATGACGAGACGCGCCACAATAACGTGGAGACGCTTAACAAAGTGGATCTTCGTGCCAACTATCGGTTCATACTTAATTTTCTTTGAATATCCTTTGCATTTTAGGAGTCCCAGAAAAAATTCTCAAACAGTCGTAATAAATTTTGGATTTAGACAGGAAACTGAAATAAATTGAATAGTGAGCAATAATGTGAAGCCTCGAAATAAATCACTCCCGTCGAAGTTGTGGAAACCCATTTCAAAACGGAAGTTAGAGAAAAATGTTGTCTATTTCCACGAAAAATAATGAGTTACAATGTTGAATCGATTTCGACGGGTAGGCCGTCATCAGTAGTCTTAAAGCATTACTAGGATCCGCTAAGGACAAAATCAATGTTCTGGATAAAAGTGGGGTTTATAAACTAAAATGCTCTTGCGGCTACGAATATTGCGGTCAAACTGGTAGGAAATTCAGGGAAAGAATAGACGAGCATCAGGAGGATTTCAAGGAAAATAAAGGTAAGTCTACATTTGCGAAACATCTTAAGGAATCCAATCATAGTTACAATTTTGATTTGACAGATAGACAGTTTGTAGAATTTCTTAATTTTTGTCCAGAGGGAGGTATGTTGAATGTACTTGAAAAATTCGAAATTATCAAAAGTGACAGATCTGGTAAATGTTTAAATGAGGATATCCCTCAATATATTTCACCACTGATAAGTCCATTTCTATAAAGCTTGGAATTATCCCTTCACACTGTTGAAACCATATTTAGTTATTTCCCCCTTTCACTTCTTCTGATTATAGCTATAATCCCCATTCACTTTACGAACTAAATCACTCACTTGCTTGCACTTAGTTGGTTGTACCTCCTGCCCCTTTCCTTTCTCTTCACCAATGGGATTCAATCTCCCTTTACCTGTGACTATGAATGCTGTGTCCTTTCTAATCTTTAGTTATTGTTTGTTACTGATGATGACCTAACCGTCGAAATTGATTTAACATTGTAACTCTTTATTTTTCGTGGAAATAAACAACGTTTTAGCGAATTTTTGAAGAAAATTAAGCTATTGCTCTCGCCTCAAAATTTGTAGAATGTGAATTTTTGAAAACGTTTTATGCAGAAATCCGTTTCAGGCTATTCTGAATCATATTCTGAAGTTTAACGCATTTTTTAATGTATGTATGTATATATGTATATATGTATATATGTATATATGTATATATGTATATATGTATATATGTATATATGTATATATGTATATATGTATATATGTATATATGTATATATGTATATATGTATATATATATGTATATATGTATATATGTATATATGTATATATGTATATGTATATATGTATATATGTATATATGTATATATGCATATATGTATATATGTATATATGTATATATGTATATATGTATATATGTATATATGTATATATGTATATATGTATATGTGTATATGTGTATATATGTATATATGTATATATGTATATATGTATATATGTATATATGTATATATGTATATATGTATATATGTATATATGTATATATGTATATATGTATATATGTATATATGTATATATGTATATATGTATGTATGTATGTATGTATGTATGTATGTATGTGTCATTCCAGACGATAACTGTCCGTAGAATTGTGCTAGAAACTTCAAACAAATTTTAAAATGTTAAGGACACAAAACGAAAGTTCAAGTTCGTTGGCCAGCATGATCGGATTACATCTTTGGGTTGAAATTTTCAAAAATGTAGTCAAAAATTTCAAAATAGCCTGTTTTTTGCGATTTGTTGTGCAAAATAATTTTTTCAGCATACTAACAAGTGGTATATTCGGAATCAGCGTAAAATTTCCTATAAGAATATGTATCAAGTTTTCAAAAATTTCAAAATTGAAAAATCAGTCAAAAATCGAAACAACTGCCTTCAATACTGACCACATTGGACATCGAAATCTATGAATATTTACCTACATTTGTCTTTAAATCTACAAGATTAGTTTAATAATAATAAAGTATGAGTACCTCCTAATTATTTTTAATAATTTGATTCCATGTTTGTCAATCAAAATCATAAACTAAAATTTCTCAACACGATCAATAGCGACTGAAATGTCGAAGATTTCTTCAAAAATTCGCTCATGGGGTCATGCTGCATGACTGGACTTTTTTCACTAACTTCCGTTTTGATGTGAAGCCTCGCTATGGATGCTATAACCTGTACGTTCTCCCGTATTCACGAGCTCAACCAAGCTAAACGTTTGTGGTTACAACCGTTGCGGTTTGAGTTCAACACAGGATTCGCCCAAGATCTTCCAAACCAAACGATTCACCTACTGACGAAATGCCTCGCCCAACTTTCTTCTTCGGAACCGTCAACGTTCTTAGCAAATAATTCCCCGCTTCCTTCTTTTTCCCACCGAAAATAACCTAAGACCTTCGTTTCATGCTAATGGACTTTTAGCGCCTCTCTACGGGGTTTCATAACGCTCGCGGGTATCCGCAAAATACCGAACGGATCGCTTGCAAAACACACGTCGCGTCACCCCGCGCACGGTGGCGTATGGAATGAAGAAACACCGCCCAAACCCTGGGATTTTCCACCTTTCTCGTGTTTCGGGGTGGTGATTGTAATATTCAGGAGAGATTCCTTGTTTAGATGTGTATTAGACACAAACCCCAACTTTCCAAAACTTGCAGTCAGAGTAACCTGCTCGATGGTTTCGATTTAAATACAACTTCCGGAACCACATGATGTCAAGATGGACCCACTATGAGAGAGAGATGAATGTCAACAATCGGGAATGGGGTCAGAACTAATTAAACGCCTCTATCGCCGAGCTTTCGAAAAATATATAGTATTTGGAAGTAGAGTTAATATTTTTGCAAATCAGATTAATCTTTTGGCAAATTTAATTAAACTCTATACAAACAAATTTAATATTTTTACAGATAGGTACTAAATTTAATCTTTTTACAAATAACCTTGATCTTTTGCAAATACCATTAACTGACTTAAAATTTTGTGTTATGGACGTATGTAGAATTTAATAAAAAATAAGGAAAAAACCCTCGGATGACAAGCTTGCATAAGGAAACTTACAGTGAATTAAGGGTACCAGAAAACTGTACTGTTTTCGGGATAGTTTAACGTTGATTTCTCTAACTCGAACCGAGATAATTCGACAATCATTCCGAGAAACCTTAATCAACTGTTAGAAAATAGTTACCTTATTATGCAAGCTTGTCATTCGTGGGTTTTTCAATGCTGCGGTTTTCATTGCAGCAGAAGAAGGAAAAAAGTTCAGTCATGCAGCATGACCCCATGAGCGAATTTTTGAAGAAATCTTGGATTATTTCGATTTTTGACTGATTTTTCAACTTTGAAATTTTTGAAAACTTGATACGTATTCGTATAGAAAATTTTACGCTGATTCCGAATATACCACATGTTAGTATGCTGAAAAAATTATTTCGCACAACAAATCGCAAAAAAGTCCAGTCATGCAGCATGACCCCATGAGCGAATTTTTGAAGAAATCTTCGACATTTCAGTCGCAATTGATCGTGTTGAGAAATTTTAGTTTACGATTTTGATAGACAAACATGGAATCAAATTATTAACACATGCACAGAGTAAACTCATCAGTTGTGATTACTTTTTTTTTTTTTTTTTAAGCACCTACTACCTACGTTTTAAACAGCATGGTTCTAAAATTGGTTATACTTCCATAAGAGTAGTTCAATCTGAATTTGGACAATGTTTCATGCAAATATTACCGATTTTTACAACTAGCGAACGGCAATATTTCGATTTTTGACTGATTTTTCAACTTTGAAATTTTTGAAAACTTGATACATATTCTTATAGGAAATTTTACGCTGATTCCGAATATACCACATGTTAGTATGCTGAAAAAATTATTTCGCACAACAAATCGCAAAAAACAGGCAATTTTGAAATTTTTGACTACATTTTTGAAAATTTCAACCCGAAGATGTAATCCGATCATGCTGGCCAACGAACTTGAACTTTCGTTTTGTGTCCTTAACATTTTAAAATTTGTTTGAAGTTTCTAGCACAATTCTACGGACAGTTATCGTCTGGAATGACACATACATACATACATACATACATACATATATACATACATACATATATACATACATACATACATACATACATACATACATAAAAAAATGCGTTAAACTTCAGAATATGATTCAGAATAGCCTGAAACGGATTTCTGCATAAAATGTTTTCAAAAATTCCCTTTCTACAAATTTTGAGGCGAGAGCAATAGCTTAATTTTCTTCAAAAATTCGCTAAAAGAGGACGCGACAAGAAGAGCGGAAAGAAGAGCGACGCTCATCTTTTACTCCGCTAGTCTGCTCGGTCGATGTTCACTTTGCACCACAAATGTGCAGTTTTTTGAAGGTGCTGGCTGAGCTGAGCGATAGAGCGATAGGTGGGGTCGGCCCGAAGGAGTAGTGCGAGGATGGATTCGTGCAAGAATAGCCTTTGCCATCCTTCGCACATCCAGCATGTGCATACATGGAACTCGCAAACGCTGGCGAAGTGCAGACGAACTTATTGGGTTTTATGACGACGCAGCAACCCATTTTCACGAACATATTTACTGACACATTTACACACACATCACAAACAGTACCAGTTTATTCACATCAATCGCCTCCTTTCCCCAACAACTTCTGAACCACAATTACCAATTCTACATCAGACCACTATCCCGAGCTAAAATGTCGAAATTAATGTTTTGTTTTGCATGGATTTCTTATCGGACAACAACCAACTCACTCAATTTTATACTTATTTATTAAGTAGTTGTTGATAGCTGGTGCTCAGTTTCATTTTCACATTACCTGCAATAGCTGTTTTGGTTTGTTACCTACTGCGATATTAGGCTTGGAGAATGTGTATACATATATGTATATATATATACATATATGTTTCAAGCATTTTTATCAGTAACTAGTTGATTTCTTTGTTGAGTATTTTAGGTACTTTTCGTCCCCCCCCCCCCCCCAGTCAATTTGTCTTCAACACGCCCGCCCGATGTTTCTAGGCATTGAAATTATATTATTTAAAAAAAAGAGAAGGAAATAAAGAATTACCGTGTTTTCAGAAGTTGCCGATGTCGGTGAGGATTTGTTGAAACAAATTGGCGTGGTTGTGGTTTGATTGCCTCCACATGAATTCGCACAAATAGATCAGAATGCTGTGTATAGGTTGGTGGTCTGGATGCTCGCAAGCTCGCATCTCAAAAATACATAACATCAAGTAGTCAATCCATTAGTAAAGGAATTTCCTAATTTTCATTTAATTTGTAAATAAACGCTTGCATACGAGTCTGCAACACATTGGGACATTTTATGTCTTTAGTTGCAGACTCGTATGCAAGTTCTAAGAGCCACTCAGCTGATCCGGACCCTGGGCATCGTCACGTAAATGTGCTAAAGAGGCTACATACGAAATTACAGCTTCCTAGAGTGTAAAGCATAGAAATTACCTATTAAAATGATTTAACCACCGCTTCACAAATCCAACCGTTCTCGCAATATTTGGATCACCTGCTATGAATCAAATCATCGAAACACCAGCTCAATGAAATCATCAGAAATTAACAAGCGGTGGCAATCATGTTCACAATATCAATTATTGAGAATGATCACCTGAGTGTACAGAATTATTCAAATAACCTTGCTCATAACTCAGCTTGTTGGCCACGCACTTCGCAGTAGTTAACATAATATGGTTGGATAAATCGAGAGCTTTCGAACGAATGGTCAACGAATTTTGTGGGATGAAAAACGACGAAGTACCATTTCCCTAGCAACGACTCGGTTGTAAGCGGAAATCATCAAAATATTTTCGTGAGCAATTTTCCGTGACGTTTTTTTAGTTTATGTGCCATAGCAAAGACATAAAATGTCAAAATTCAGATTCGTTGGACATATAGCTCAGAATGATGTGTATAGTTTGGTGGTCTGGAATGATCGCAAGCTCGCATCTCAAAAATACAGAACATCAAGTAGTCAATCCCTTCGTAAAAATTCAGATTTTTTGGACAGATAGGTCAGAATGATGAGCATTTATACTTTGCCTAAATCAATGGTAGGCATTATATAGACTGCCTAGGCATTGTGTACATTGCCTAGCCATTGTGTCTGAAGAGAGTTAAAAATGGAGTAATTTCTTACTTTGCCTAAAAAGTGCAGGCATTGCATAAAACGGCTAGTCATTGTATACAATGCCTGGATTTCATACTTTGCTGGTAACATATACGTATATACATTTCAAGCATTTTTATCAGTACCTAGTTGATTTCTTTGTTAGCGAATTTTTGAAGAAAATTAAGCTATTGCTCTCGCCTCAAAATTTGTAGAATGTGAATTTTTGAAAAAAATTTATGCAGAAATCCGTTTCAGGCTATTCTGAATCATATTCTGAAGTTTAACGCATTTTTTTATGTATGTATGTATGTATATATGTATGTATGTATGTATGTGTCATTCCAGACGATAACTGTCCGTAGAATTGTGCTAGAAACTTCAAACAAATTTTAAAATGTTAAGGACACAAAACGAAAGTTCAAGTTCGTTGGCCAGCATGATCGGATTACATCTTCGGGTTGAAATTTTCAAAAAAGTAGTCAAAAATTTCAAAACAGCCTGTTTTTTGCAATTTGTTGTGCGAAATAATTATTTCAGCATACTAATATGTGGTATATTCGGAATCAGCGTAAAATTTCCCATAAGAATATGTATCAAGTTTTCAAAAATTTCAAAGTTGAAAAATCAGTCAAAAATCGAAATAATGGTTGTAAAAATCGCTAATATTTGCATGAAACATTGTCCACTGTGTTTCCCTGTACTTCGTTGATTAGGTGAGTGAATCGATACAACATTGTACTAAAACTTCTAGTTACCTACTGCTACCTTACATGATACTATAGCCTAATGGGATAGGTATGTACCTCAATAACCAATATGTTCGATATTGGATATAATTATCAAATAGTAGAGTGAAGAAATAACACGAAGCAGTTAAAATTCAAGAATTTACCTAATCGAATCGTTGATTAATCAACAATAATTGGGATTTAATGCTAGTATTAAATATTTCCAATTTCTTTCTTGTTGCTACGGAAAAGCCAAGTGACACTTCCCCATAATTTAGACTGTCAATAGATGCAAAGAGACTACAGTTTGTCTGTCAATTTCTTGCTGTAATATACTAGATTCGAATGCAACTGACTTTATATCACTCGTAATATAAAGCCTCATCATCGATTGGCTGTGGAAATACGTTTCTTTCATATGAAGTCGGTATGTTATTTTATTTTATGTCAAGATTTGATGATGTTATGATAGGATACTGTTAAGATTTCAACTGCCTTCAATACTAACCACATTGGACATCGAAATCTATGAATATTTACCTACATTTGTCTTTAAATCTACAAGAGTAGTTTAAAAATAATAAAGTTTGAATACCTCCTAATTATTTTCAATAATTTGATTCCATGTTTGTCTATCAAAATCAAAAAACTAAAATTTCTCTACACGATCAATAGCGACTGAAATGTCGAAGATTTCTTCAAAAATGCGCTCATGGGGTCATGCTGCATGACTGGACTGTTGAGTAGTTTATTGCAACTAGGCATTGCTGTTTTCTTGTAGCTTGGATTCTTCTTCTTCTTTTGGTTTTCCTTAATTCTTCTGTTGTGACTGTGAGGATGAGAGGTGGCACTTGTCATCAGCACTAGAAGCCCTTGAGTGAGTTGGTTGTTGTCCAATAAGTGTTGCACGTTACTTAATATTATGGTATTAAGCCTCATTTGAGGGGGATTAAGATTACCTACCTACCTACTCTCTGTGATTTTAATGTTATGCTTGTTGACTAGTTTTTATTATGTTGTTGTAATGTCATGCAGAGACTCTTCGTCATTGGTTTTAGGCCCTGACGAAGAAAATATATTTTTCGAAAGCTCGGCGATAGAGGCGTTTTATTAGTTCTGACCCCATTTCCGACTGTTGAAATTCATCTCCGGAACCACCCCGATCAGCTGAGTGAGCTGAGAGTTCAATTATCGAATTTCAGTATAAAATGAAGCTATAGCAATTATTATTTAGTTTGGACAATTAAATCAGTTTGGACGATTCTTTTCTAACTTTATCAAAAGACTGAGTGAACCGGTTAGGATGAACAATTGAATTGATTTAAGATGAACCATTGATGAATTCTCTTTATAGAAATCCGTTTTGAGTCATCTCGAGACGAATCCTAGAGTTTAACACTTTTTTATATGTATATAAATATACGGACGATAACTCTCCGTAGGATTGAGATTAAAATTTCGTTCTACGGCGAAAAATCAACCTTTCCAAACGAAAGGATGAGTTTGTTGGCCAGAATATTTGAGCACATTAAATTGATCAAATTTCAAAATCTAAAATTAGTAGTTCACAATTCCTTTTTGCTTAATATCCTAAATTTCCAAAACAATTTAGCATAATATAGTAGGTTATATGACAATTTAAGAAAATTCACTCATACGATCACGCTGTACATTGTAAACGACAGTTAAAAGATGAACCGGCTCCAAAAGCGGACGGCCAAATCGGCCATGCCTTAACAGCCTTTTGTTAGAATAAAATTTGCCTTCTTTAATAGCTTATGCGGTTAAACTAACACTACTACTAAATTGTTTATTGTAGAAACTATATTGTATATATTTAGGCTATTTGAATTAAGGGGGAACTGTTCATGTAGCTGGGAGTGGGGTTTTCCAGGGTTTTTTCTTTTTTTTTTCTTTCTTGGACTAACGTCAAATGTGATTTTGTAATTCCTAATTCATGCCCAAGGACAGGGCGGCCCCATCGCCAAACCCTATCAAATCTTCGGCGGAGATCCATTTCTTTCGCGATCCTCTGATGCACATGGATGCTGCTCTTACTATCGCGAATCCAATTCTCACCCTCAGCCATCCTCTTATTTGCCATTGTAGTCTGAACCATTTTTCAGCCAATTTTTCGGCGAGGACTTTGGTAAAGGCCACCATTTGAGGGGCAAATAGACCGTCGACCGAGCAGACTAGGGGAGTAAATGATGCGTGTCTTTGCTCATTGTATTGTTTATTGTATAGTATTCCTAATGTATGAACTGTGTGTCAACTGCTTTTGTATTGTCAAAATGTCTGAATTATTTAGAAGATAAAGGCTTTCATTCATTCATTCACTTTCAAAACTATAAGATATTTGCATATCAGCCACACCCTACTTGAGGTCCCTTGCATAGAAATTTTAGCATGAATATGCTTTAGCCGTGACCTAACTACCGAAAAATGTCCCACAAGAGTGCAACGAAAGTAGCGCCAATAATTGTGATGATTTCCGCTTACAACCGAGTCGTTGCTAGGGATATGATACTTCGTCGTTTTTCATCCCACAAAATTCGTTGACCATTCGTTCGAAAGCTCTCGATTTATCCAACCATACTATATTAATTACTGCGAAGTGCGTGGCCAACAAGCTGAGTTATGAGCATGGTTATATGAATAATTGTTTACACACAGGTGATCATTCTCAATTATTGATATTGTGAACATGATTGCAACCGCTTGTTAATTTCTGACGATTTCATTGAGCTGGTGTTTCGATTATGTGATTCATAGCAGGTGATCCGAATATTGCGAGAACGGTTAGATTTGTGAAGCGGTGGTTAAATTATTTTAATAGGTAATTTCTATACTTTACACTATAGGAAGCTGTAATTTCGTATGTAGCCTCTTTAGCCTCTTTCTATAATAAAGTGAATTTTTACTCGCGAGTTTCTATTAGGAGATCATCATCTCACAAGAGCTCAATCGTCGTGATCATTTCTATAATAAAGTGAATGTTTACTCGCGAGTTTCTATTAGGAGGTCATCATCTCACAAGAGCTCAATGGTCGTGATCATTTCTATAATAAAGTGAGAGCGAGGAGCTAAAACATGATTCCATGTTTTAGGATTGATGGCAGAATGATAAACAGAGTTCAGAGGCCGATGGGGGGTCGGGTTCAGAGAATCGACGAGGAGTGAGTCGTGTACGGCTAAAGCATATTCATGTTTTTTAATTTTAGCCGTCTGGCTCAAAGGAACTGTGGCTTTTTTGAATAAGTTGACTACTTTCAAGAAATATTCCTTCATTGTATATCCGTGCGTCCCGTGTACAGGCAGGCTGACAATTAATTTTAATTTTCAGATTAGTCGCCTGGGGCGTCTTAAATATGTAGGTACTCACTTCCTCCTTTCGTCACGCGCCTTAGAGGATTTCTCAATGTCGCACGAACGACCGCGTTTCTTTGATTATCAATCGCACGTAATCCTCGCCTTTTTTAAACGGGGCCGTCCCTGAGGTCGAAACCCGTCAAGTGACAAACAATAGAGATCAAAAATGAGGCTAGAGAGAGTTTCTCTTATTGCATTTCTGACGGAGAGTGAGAGCAGAAATAAGGAGGGTTACAAACACGAGTTTTAAGGTCTGGGAAGGTGATGACTTGTTCAGGCCGCGCCTAGAAGATGGTGGATGGGAGGGGGGTCGGATTACGTGGACGACATGCTAATGAGAAAAAACGAAAGAAAGTACGAGACGGTATGACGGAAGGTGAATGCGGGAGATGGGAAAGAAGAGGAAGAACAAATAGAATACGAAGGAGAACGGAGAAGGAAAAGATCGGGAGGCTGTGCCCACTTTCACTGTTTGACATGAACTCGAGGGCACGACCTTGGCTGAGCGCTTCACATATTACGAACAGGAAGTTCGTGGGTATGGCCACTTCTTCATATAAGTGTACGTGACTTCATCCTGCATGTCTGAGGTAATGAGTCTGTTTAATGAAGAAATAATCCTATTACACAATCTAACTAGTTTCGTATTAGAGTTTGTATGTTTTTATGTGGTAATGGTATGGCTGGTTGCAACCCCTTTTTACTTTCAAAACACCCCGAAAGGTAACTAATCCGAGGGAAAATAATAATCAGGAGCTTCCTCCAATTTAATACAATCAAATCTACTTTATAAATTCGAATAGAAAAGAAAACAGCTCATTCAAATCCTGGGTCCTCCTTTCATAGTTATTGTTACAGCACAAGGGCTCAATAGGGCAAGGATTCAATAAAATAAGTTCCAGTCATGCAGCGTGATCGTATGAGCGAATTTTCGTAAATTGTCGTATAACCTACTATATTATGTTAAATTGAGTTAGTAAATAGTTAGTAGTTAGTATAGTAGTAGTAAATAGTAATAGTAGTTATAATAATAGTAGTTAGCAAATTGAGTAGTTATTTTTGTGATGTTCTGAATCCAAGATGTTTAACATTTCAAGAGTTTGTAATAAATTGGTTTCAATAAAAATATTAGTTTAAATACGATCGTTTTCCTGGGATTTTACTTAATTTCCATTCATCACGTCATTCATCTGGATGGCAAGTCATTAGGTTACTCAAAAACTTTAATCTACCTGTGCCCTATTGGGTAAACTGTGTGTCCATTCGGACAACATACTCAACACCCAAACTACAATGAGAATTTCATTGGAAAACTGGAGATGACTGAAGATCTTTTCCTCTAATTTTTAGAAAGGGAAAAAGACCACTTTTCGTGGAATCGCCCATAGCATTCTTCAGTCAAGGGAAATCTGACTGTCTTCCGCCTTCTTTCTATCAAATGAAACTTCGTACCGACCAAATGAAACTTCTTTTCAACCAAATTAAACTTTTTTTCAAACAAATGAAACCTCATTTCATTCAAATGAAACTTCGTATCTACCAAATGAAACCATGTACCACTAAAATGAAACCTCGTACCTACCAAATGAAACTATACTCACCAATCAAATTAAACTTCTTTTTAAGTTAATGAAACTTTTCGGTCCACCATATTGCTGAACACCACGACAGACTGCTCCAAATTCGTGATAACATGATGAGAAACTGCTGCAGCAGCTTCTGGACACCCGCTTCTTTAAATTAATTTGTAGTGCCTCTGTATTGAATTGTTTTGCAAAAATCTGAAATAAAATGTAATTTTTCTCTGAATGGTTCGAAGAAGTTCCATTTGATTGAAATAAGGTTCCATTAGTTTGAAAAAAGTTTCATTTGGTTGAAAAGAGCTTTCATTTGATTGTTATATGGTTTCATTTGGTAGGTACGAGATTTCGTTTGATTGGAACAAAGTTCCATTGGTAGTTACGAAGTTTCATTTGATAGAAAAAAAGTTTAATTTGGTTGAAAAGCGGTTTCATTCATTGGTTGAAAGGAAGTTTCATTTGGTTGCAACAAGGTTTCATTTGACTGCAAAATGCTATATATGAAAATGTGCAAACCTCTGGAATCGTTTCAGAATGCCTTAAAACGGATTTTCTATAAATTTCGATTTAAAAATTTTCCGAGCCATTGCAGTAGCTTCATTTTCTACGAAACATCGCTAAAAGCAAGAGGAAAGTAAACAATAGTTTGATGATGACATAGATGATGATCTCTCTTGTCTGGGAGCTCGAGGGTTGAACTTGCTAGCGGGGTGAAAGGACTTGGCCGAGTCTTCAGGTTGGGCTCCGCGCTTCATTTCACCTGCTGCCATAACCACTCGAACCAGCGTGAACCCTCAAGGGTACCCGTGACTCAACACATATCCGCTTTCCTTTCCCATCGAATATAGAAATTACCTTCACTGTCAAAAATGACAAGGAGTAATTTTAAATAATAAATTGAGTAACATAGTAGTTTAAAATATAGTAGAATAATGCAGCAAGCTCTTTTTCAAACTCACTTTCCTCCACACTCAACAAAAGGCTTCTCGTAGCGTACAGAGCATCTATTGGCGATGCTAACCATATCAAAACTCGCCATTCTATCAGCACGCAAGCCATCTTATGTTTACCATTAGAAAAATATTACATCCTCCGGCATCTCAAACTCATTTTCGAAATTAAACTGTTCCATCCTACCTGACTTCCCTATTAACACATGCAACCTCCAACAGATCCAATGCTTTGATGATTCCTCGCCATAGAACTATAATCAAATCCAAGTCATTTGCTATTGCTGGGGCGCGGGTCTGGAACTCTCTACCCAACTCGATCCGCTCATTGCCCACCACTGGTCGTTTATAATTTTTGTAATATTAATAATTTGAAACAATTTTCTGCAGTTTTATCACATAGTTTTTTCACGTACTACTATAAGGACAATGTCGGGTACA
Organism: Adelphocoris suturalis; assembly: GCA_030762985.1. NCBI lineage: Eukaryota > Metazoa > Arthropoda > Insecta > Hemiptera > Miridae > Adelphocoris > Adelphocoris suturalis. The sequence goes on along the minus strand of CM061049.1, from coordinate 8,413,299 downwards.
AATTGTCTAATGTTTTAATGAATAGTTGTTGAACATTTTCCAAGTAATATTCTTCTTTGAAAATTAGGTATGAATAAATTTAACAATTTTAAGCCGTTTTCTGCCGTTCAATGCTTAGTAATTGCTTTTAATTTGAGCACTTTATTGTGCTCAAATGGCGATGTCACACTAGATCAACCTTTCTTTAAGAAAGCTTAATTTTATGGTGCAAGGATTTTTTTTTTTTTTAATCCTAATTCTGAGGAAACGAACTTATTGTCTGGAATAACACATTTAGGTACATACATAATTGTTCGGACAAGTTTTAAAATCCAGAGATCGTTTTAGGATGCCTCGAAACAGATTTCCATGGAGGAAATTTGAAACATTGTATTTATTACATTTTTGGGGCCGTTGCAATGAAGGTCACAAAGCGGTTGATGTAGAAGCAGACTTTTGTTTTGCTTCTGAGACTGCAAGGCAGCGGAAGTTGTTTTCACTTTCGAAATGAAAAAAAAATTGTTTGCTCCAAAATCAATTGTTTGCGTTTCAGAGCCTCCTGAACAAATTTGGTTCCGTGTCTGTCTGTCTGTCTGTCAGTCCACATTTCCTTGTAACAGCCATAACTTCCACAATTTTGATCCGATTTTAACCAAATTTTCAGGGATCGTGCGGATTAAGCTCTAGATGATCCCCTATCAACTTCATCATGATCGAATCAACGGTAGCTTCTGCGCAGGCACTAACGTGAATTCCTTGTGACGGTCATAACTCGGTCAATGTTGAACGGATTTCGGTCGGATTTTCAGGGATGATGTGGGTAAGGTCCCTTGAAGTCCCATAAGACAATCATCATAATTGCATAAGCGGTACGCTCTGCGCATGCGTGAACGAAATATTCTTGTTACGGTCCTTGCAACGGCCGTAATTTCCACAATTTTGATGCTATTTTCTTCAAATTTTTAGGGATCGTGCGGGTATAGCTCTACATGGGCCCCTATCAGTTCCGTCATGATCGAATCAACGGTAGCCTCTGCGCAGGCGCAAACAAAATTTTCTTGTTTCGGTCATAACTCAGGCAATTGTGAACGGATTTCGGTTAGATTTTCATGGATGATGCGGGCAAGGTTTCTTGAGGTCCCGTATCACATTCTTCACAATCATCAGCAGCGGTACGCTAGGCGCATGTGTGAAGTGATGTTTGTTTTTGCCAAACAATATCCCCAAGAATGTTTTAATCATGAATTTAGATCAAAATATTAATGAAATCCTGTAAATCAATTAAAAACTCCTTCAGTTTTGATCCGATTTAGACGAAATTTTCAGGGAACATGCGGACTACATCCTGGATGGTCCCATATTAAAATCAAAATTTTCCTTATTAATTTCATTTATTATATGTACCATTCAGCTTACAATTTCCCACCTTATCAATTCCCTGATGCCAGAACCGGTCGTTTCTAGTTTTCTGGAATTTAATGGTGACCTACTGTGAAGGTCACGAGAAAGCTCATGTGCCATTTCCTTGAAGGGTATTGTTGATGGTTTTGTATGGTTTGTAAGATAATGTAATACTTCATTCTCATAGATACCTCGTTCTTTCTTTCTATATTCAGGTGTTTTGGATGACGTTATACGGAGGGGCCCTCACCGTATTGATTGCATCAAACGTTAACCCAACTGATTCTGCACTAGTTAATAGTGTTGAGCCATCCACATGTTAAAACAGTAAGTTTTTATTCTTCCCGTAAGATTTTCTCCCGTTGACGCGTAGAGCAGCGTCTAGAGCAAGCAGCTGGAGATGCTAGCTCTTCACGTGATTTTTACGCGTATTTCGAAACGTATACGTGAAAAACCAAACGCTAACGTCACGTTAACGTCTCTATAAGTGTTTCAGAAGCTGTTTCGTATTCTTTTCGTACAACCTATTCTTATTTAAATAATTAATTGCTATATAATTATTTATAAATACATAAATTATAAATACATTCATTGCTTAGGTACCTTAAATGGCTGCAATTCGTAGCGGAACACTTCACTATAACCTCTCGACTTGTTGACCAACCAACGTGTTGTTGGCAACCACACTGTGGTTACCTTTGCTGGTAACTGCGTAACTGCGGTTACGTTGGTCACACCGTGGTTACCGGCAACTGTGGTTTCCTTTGTGTCAAGCTATGATGACTACCCGTAGGCCGAGATTCCAACGAAAGCATTTTTCCTGCCCACGCGTAGACAGGCCTTGTTCCCGTACACGCGTAGTTCTACACGTTGACGTGAAGATTCGCGCATGCGCAGTTGGTATTTCAGTCTTTTTGCGTACACGGGTAGAATATTACGGGAAGAACAACTCTCTATTATGTGGCGTTTATTTTCCGTGAAGCCATGCAAAGTGCTGATGAGTCAATTTCCGAATTTTATACTCGTCTGCGCTCTTTGGCTGCCAATTGCGACTTCAAAGAACGTCTCGACTCGGTTATTATTATTATTATTAATTTTGCATAAAAACAATAATTAGATTAAGGTACGACAAAGGTTATTTCTTAGACTGATTCAGGATCACAAAATCACAATTTTATGGGAAGTTGCTTTTATAGAAGTTGAAAAGGAAGAGAAGAGTTGTAGTAAGAAAACAAGAGTACGGTTTTTACTTTCCCAACATCTGTAGGAACAAGACAAGTTTTAGCGTTTTCAAATGAATGAATGTTTTCCCGAATCAAACTAAAAGTTTTGGAGCCACTACGGGCAAGTGACGAGACGTTCCAAACCCGACGCGAGCACCTCCCACTCCAACATGTTCCTCCCTACAAAGCAACCGCTCAGCGTTGCCAACCTTCGTAAATATCCGTAACTGCAGGGAGTTATTGTCAAATGTACAAACAAAATAGTTAATCGAACTTGAACGCCAGTATTTTGAAGCTATTTTTCATAACTTTCAGATTGACGTAAGACATTAGGATCATGATTTTAAAAGTTTCAGTCAAGCAGCATGAACTTCCGAGTTAATTCTAATTCATATTCATTTATGAAGGTATACCTTAACTCATGACTTTTTCAGCATGCACCTTATAAGTTCAAATTTAAATACTTTCATGAAGCTAATTTGCCTGGTAATATTCAAATTTTCAAATTTCCAGGGTGACAAACTCGTTTTAATACAAATTTTAATCTTAAAATAAAATGAGAATGAATAGGTAGGTACCTAATAAAACAATGCAGAATTTGCATGGTTATTTTTATTTGCTGAATAGATAGATCTTAACGAGAGCTTTCCAAAAAGTAGCTGTACGGTGGGTATCAGATCAGTAATACGGGTCTTGTAATTCATTTGCACGATGACGTCCTGGCCCTCACCAGTCTGAAGGAACCTTCAGCTCTCTTGCATTACCTACTACTTGCGTGATATTATCACCCGTTTATTGGCCAGACTAAACAGTATTTTGAGCTACTAATTGGTAGTAGATGGTTTTCAAGTGTGCTGAATCCGAATCTGGGGTCAAAAGTGTGAAATTCCAACACATGAAAGTCACCCATTAAATTATAAAAGAAAATTTGTTTAACGAATTTTTTGCCATTTCTTGAGTTCATAAATTTTGAAATTAGAGCAACTTTTTACGTTAACATTTTTAACTATAAAATTTATTGCTATCTTCAACCTTTTGATTCATTGTATCTGAACACATATTTCAAATAGAGTAGGGAAAATAAAATTGATGCAAAATGACGAATTAATAGAACAATGAAGCTTTTATTTTATTATGTAGGAGAAACAATAAATTACCACCACTCATTTTCCATGTGACTTAGAGACTGACTTAGAAGAGAGAGTGACTTAGAAAAGAGTAAAGTAAAATCCCAGTGGACGAGTAATAAAACTCAAGAAATTTTCACATATAAATTAACCACGTATGTCAAAGTACTGTAATCTAAATAGAACCTAAACAATAAGATGTGATAAGACGGGTCAGCTGTTCGGTTGTTACCCAGCGGGGAACAAACGGAGGGGAAAAGGCAGTAGGGTGGGAGGTGCTCGCGTCGGGTTTGGAACGTCTCGTCGGGCAAGTGGAGGGGGGGGGGGGGGGGGGTATGGGAGAGGTTAACTATGAATTAGCAATCTCATTCAGCAGAAGAATGCATTCCAGTAGATTCCAACCTTTTCCTATCTTAGACCACCAAAAATGTGTGATATCCCCCCAAAAAGACGCTTCGTATACAAAAAATGTCTAGACAGGATTTTTGCTGTTGTTTATATACTGCCGAATGGGTGGGGGGTCGTAAGGGTGAGGGTAACAACGAATTAGCAATCTCATTCAGCAGGAAAATGCATTCCTGAACGTTCCAACATTGTCCTCCAAGACCACCAAAAATGTGTGATATCTCCCCAAAATGACTCTCTGTGCACAAAAAATGTCTAGACATCTATCATACAGAATTTTCGTTGTTGTTTACATTACCAAGTGCTGGCGGGGGGTCGTATGAGAGAGGGTAACTATGAATTAGCAATCTTATTCAGCAGAAGAATGCATTCCTGTACATTCCAACGTTTTTCCTATCTTAGACCACCAAAAATGTGTGATTTCCCTCCTAAAAGACGCTTCGTGCACAAAAAATGTCTAGACAGGATTTTAGTTGTTGTTTATACTACCAAATGGGTGGGGGGTCGTACGGGTGAGGGTAACAACGAATTAGCAATCTCATTCAGCAGGAAAATGCATTCCTGAACGTTCCAACCTTTCCTATCTTATACCACCAAAAATGTGTGATATCCCTCCCAAAAAGACGCTTCGTATACAAAAAATGTCTAGACAGGATTTTTGTTGTTGTTTATACTACCAAATGGGTGAGGGGGCGTACGGGTGAGGGCAGCTATGAATTAGCAATCTCATTCAGCAGAAAAATGCATTCCTGAACATTCCAACATTTTCCTCCAAGACCACCAAAAATGTGTGATATACCCCCATAAAGACTCTCTGTGCACAAAAAATGTCTAGACATCTATCATACAGAATTTTCGTTGTTGTTTACACTACCAAGTGCTGGCGGGGGGTCGTATGAGAGAGGGTAACTATGAATTAGCAATCTCATTCAGCAGAAGAATGCATTCCAGTAGATTCCAACCTTTTCCTATCTTAGACCACCAAAAATGTGTGATTTCCCTCCAAAAAGACGCTTCGTGCACAAAAAATGTCTAGACAGGATTTTTGTTGTTGTTTATACTACCAAATGGGTGGGGGGTCGTACGGGTGAGGGTAACTATGAATTAGCAATCTCAATCAGCAGAAGAATGCATTCCTGTACATTCCAACATTTTCCTCCAAGACCACCAAAAATGTGTGATATCCCGCCAAAAAGACTCTCTGTGCACAAAAAATGTCTAGACATCTATCATACAAGATTGTCGTTGTTGTTTACACTACCAAGTGCTGGTGGGGGGTCGTATGGGAGAGGGTAACTATGAATTAGCAATCTCATTCAGCAGAAGAATGCATTCCTGTACATTCCAACCTTTCCTATCTTAGACCACCAAAAATGTGTGATATCTCTCCAAAAAGGCTCTCTGTGCACAAAAAATGTCTAGACAGGATTTTTGTTGTTGTTTATACTACCAAATGGGTGAGGGGGCGTACGGGTGAGGGCAGCTATGAATTAGCAATCTCAATCAGCAGAAGAATGCATTCCTGTACATTCCAACATTTTCCTCCAAGACCACCAAAAATGTGTGATATCCCGCCAAAAAGACTCTCTGTGCACAAAAAATGTCTAGACATCTATCATACAGAATTTTCGTTGTTGTTTACACTACCAAGTGCTGGCGGGGGGTCGTATGGGAGAGGGTAACTATGAATTAGCAATCTCATTCAGCAGAAGAATGCATTCCTGTACATTCCAACCTTTCCTATCTTAGACCACCAAAAATGTGTGATATCTCTCAACAAAGGCTCTCTGTGCACAAAAAATGTCTAGACAGGATTTTAGTTGTTGTTTATACTACCAAATGGGTAGGGGGTCGTAAGGGTGAGGGTAACAATGAATTAGCAATCTCATTCAGCAGGAAAATGCATTCCTGAACGTTCCAAAATTTTCCTCCAAGACCACCAAAAATGTGTGGTATCCCCCCAAAAAGACTCTCTGTGCACAAAAAATGTCTAGACATCTATCATACAGAATTTTCGTTGTTGTTTACACTACCAAGTGCTGGCGGGGGGTCGTATGAGAGAGGGTAACTATGAATTAGCAATCTCATTCAGCAGAAGAATGCATTCCAGTAGATTCCAACCTTTTCCTATCTTAGACCACCAAAAATTTGTGATATCTCTCCCAAAAAGACGCTTCGTGCACAAAAAATGTCTAGACAGGATTTTAGTTGTTGTTTATACTACCAAATGGGTGGGGGGTCGTACGGGTGAGGGTAAAAATGAATTAGCAATCTAATTCAGCAGAATGCATTCCTGTAGATGCCAACCTTTTCCTGTCTTAGACGACCAAAAATGTGTGATATCCCCCCATAAAGACTCTCTGTGCACAAAAAATGTCTAGACAGGATTTTAGTTGTTGTTTATACTACCAAATGGGTGGGGGGTCGTACGGGTGAGGGTAACAACGAATTAGCAATCTCATTCAGCAGGAAAATGCATTCCTGAACGTTCCAACATTTTCCTCCAAGACCACCAAAAATGTGTGATATCTCCCCAAAAAGACTCTCTGTGCACAAAAAATGTCTAGACATCTATCATACAGAATTTTCGTTGTTGTTTACACTACCAAGTGCTGGCGGGGGGTCGTATGGGAGAGGGTAACTATGAATTAGCAATCTCATTCAGCAGAAGAATGCATTCCAGTAGATTCCAACCTTTTCCTATCTTAGACCACCAAAAATTTGTGATATCTCTCCCAAAAAGACGCTTCGTGCACAAAAAATGTCTAGACAGGATTTTAGTTGTTGTTTATACTACCAAATGGGTAGGGGGTCGTACGGGTGAGGGTAAAAATGAATTAGCAATCTAATTCAGCAGAATGCATTCCTGTAGATGCCAACCTTTTCCTGTCTTAGACCACCAAAAATGTGTGATATCCCCCCAAAAAGACTCTCTGTGCACAAAAAATGTCTAGACATCCATTAGACAGGATTTTCGTTGTTGTTTATACGACCAGTGGTGGTGAGGAGTCGTATGGGAGAGGTTAACTATGAATTAGCAATCTCATTCAGCAGAAGAATGCATTCCAGTAGATTCCAACTTCGTCTTTTCTGGGCAGCATTCAATAAATTTAAAAAACATCAATGTAAACCGGTCTGTCTTATCTCTGGGGAGGAATGGTTTTCCTTTTAGCGAATTTTCGAAGAAAATTAAGCTATTGCTCTCGCCTCAAAATTTGTAGAATGTCAATTTTTGAAAAAATTTTATGCAGAAATCCGTTTCAGGCTATTCTGAATCATATTCTGAAGTTTAACGCATTTTTTATGTATGTATGTATATATGTATATATGTATGTATATATGTATATATGTATGTATATATGTATATATGTATGTATGTGTCATTCCAGACGATAACTGTCCGTAGAATTGTGCTAGAAACTTCAAACAAATTTTAAAATGTTAAGGACACAAAACGAAAGTTCAAGTTCGTTGGCCAGCATGATCGGATTACATCTTCGGGTTGAAATTTTCAAAAATGTAGTCAAAAATTTCAAAATAGCCTGTTTTTTGCGATTTGTTGTGCGAAATAATTTTTTCAGCATACTAACATGTGGTATATTCGGAATCAGCGTAAAATTTCCTCTAAGAATATGTATCAAGTTTTCAAAAATTTCGAAGTTGAAAAATCAGTCAAAAATCGAAATAATGCCTTTCGCTAGTTGTAAAAATCGGTAATATTTGCATGAAACATTGTCCAAATTCAGATTGAACTACCCTTATGGAAGTATCCTTGTATAACCAATCCTAGAACCATGCTGTTTAAAACGTAGGTAGTAGGTGCTTAAAAAAAAAAAAAAAAAAAAAAAAAAAGTAATCACAACTGATGAGTTTACTCTGTGCATGTGTTAATAATTTGATTCCATGTTTGTCTATCAAAATCATAAACTAAAATTTCTCAACACGATCAATAGCGACTGAAATGTCGAAGATTTCTTCAAAAATTCGCTCATGGGGTCATGCTGCATGACTGGACTTTTTTCTCTAATTTCTATACACCGAGTATTGAAAGGTTTAACATTGTAAAGAATAACAAACATCCAATTTTAGATGAGGACATACAGATCTCTGATATTCGACAAGTATTGAAAGAAGTAGAAAATGGGAAATCGCCCGGGATGAACGGACTTGGATACGAATTTTCCAAAAATCTACCGGATAACTGTGTGGAGTACTTAACTGAGCTATTTAACAAAGTGTTTCTTAGTGGTAGGCTTCCAGAACATTTGGTGTCACTTATAGCCGCAATGATTTTCAAAAAGAGGAATGTGTTTCATCCATACTGTTATAGGATGATCACGCTGGCTAATTCTTCACTTGAGCTGTTTACAGGGGTGTTAAATAAGATAATTAATAGATGGGCGGAAGAATTCAAGTTAATTCCAGAACCACAATCGGGCTTTCGAAGTGAAGGTACGCTTACAATATATTTGTTCTCAATACTATCTCTCCAATTTGTTTATTTAAAGGTAGAAATTTATTCACAATTTTGGTTAATCTATGCCGAGCCTTTGACAATATTAATCAAGGTCTGTTATGGAGTAATTTAGAGAGCTTTGGGATGAGCAGGAAGATGTTAGGTATTGTTATTGCTATATATGAATCCGCCTCAATATCTGTAACTCCAGCTGGTATATAAAATAGTGTGGGAGTAACAGCTAGAGTTTTACAAGGGGAAACAATGTCTGCTACCTCATTCTGTTTGTTCATCGCCTATTTCAATAGGTTTTTCAAGGATAGGTCAAGTGTCGGGTATTCGAGTAGACTCGGAAATAGACATTGTTTCACTTGAATATGCTGATGACCAAGCAAAATTGGCTGATTCAGTATCCGATCTTAAGAAACTCGGCGCTTTGCGCCTCGGCGGGGGGCTCCGCCCCCCTGCACCCCCCGGTTTATTTCTTTTTCCATACTCTGTATGAAATCATAGGAACACAGAATGTGTTCCTATTTCCTTACCAACGGCTTGGTTGCACGTGGCATAACACGTGGCATAACACGTGGCATAACACGTGGCATAACACGTGGCGTAACGGTTTTTTCGTAACGGTTTTTTCTGTCGGTTTTTTTTCGGTAGGTCATCGCAAAAACACATTCTGTGTTAAAAAATTCTGAGCGAATATTGTGCAACTAATTGCCTCCAGTTAAATACTGAAAAAACTAAACTTCTAGTATTCCACCGTGGGAGGTTCAAGTATGGGATCTAGTGCTTGATGTTGACCACCGAAAATGTGTGACATAGCTCCAAAAAGACGCTCCGTGCACAAAAAATTTCTAGACATCCATTATACAGAATTTTGGTTGTTGTCTATACGATTAAAAACTACTCAACGCGTTGGACATGATTAAGAGAGACTTAGTTTGTCGAGCTTAAGGTTAGATTTCCCCTCCGGCGTCGAAGTGTTTAGTCGTCGATCTAAAACCTTCACTCCAAATTAAAGTGTAAGGCGGCTCACGAGACCTGAGAGCCGGGTTTACTGGGTACTTTACCTTCTGTGGATTGAACCTGCTTGAAAGATACACGTTGAGATAATCGCATGAGGAAGTCATTATGCAAGGCTCCACTTTCTAGAAATAGCGGCCAAGCCCGTCCACTCCCACAACTGCTCACTGATTTGCACTCCGTGGATCTTTTCATCTTCGTTGATTGAATCACTTTGGTCGCTCCTCATCTTTTCCCAGCGATAATGAATTTTCCACTAATAAACTAAACCTACTGGGTCTTTTCTATTACCAGACCTCATAGCTTGAACTGTTTTCTCAAGAAGATGTGTAACTAGGGACGTTCGGATACTACCGATATGAGTAGGTATCAATACTTTTGTTTCGATACTACTGGTATTCATATTGGTATCGAATCATCCGATATTAAAGTCGTATCGAAAGAAAATCCGCAGTATCGAATGAGTACTTCCTTTTTAGATTAACATAATTTTAAATTTTCGTAAGGTCTATTTTTCAACAATATTGAAACTCCGAGTGCTCAGTTTTGTCAATAGAGAAGTAGCAGCTTGCTTTAGAAGACACAACACCTATGGTTGGTGGTGTTTCCAATTCAAGTCAGGCCGATATCGGCACTGATAAGAAGAAGAGATTGTTCGACAAAATAATCTTCCTGGGCAGCGTTGGTGACAGAGAGTGGTTTGGTTAATTAACTATTCGTATTTTACTTTTATCTCGAAATAATGCATAAAAAATATGAAATTATCTTTGCATTTTGAACATAATAAAGCTTTTGTTTGATTAAAACGTCCGGTTTTGTCTAGATTTTTTTTTTTTTTTTTTTTTTTTTTTTTTTTTTTTTTTAGCGAATTTTCTTAGAAAATGAAGCTATTGCAATGGCTCCAAAAATTTTAAAATAAAAATTTTCAAAAATTTTCTTCATCGAAATCTGTTTTGAGGCATTCTGAAATGATTCCTGGATTTTAACGCTTTTTTATATGTATATATATGTATATATATATATATATATATATATATATATATATATATATATATATATATACATATATATATATATATATGTGTATATATATATATATATATATATATGTATGTGTCATTCCAGACGATAACTCTCGATAGAATTGAGATAAAAACTTCGTTCTTTCGCCAAAAAATCAAGCATTTCAAAAGAAAGGATGAGTTCGTTGGACAACACGTTTTGAGCACATTAAATTGGTCAAATTTCAAAAAATGTACTAAAAAAATCTCTAAAAATGGCTAAAAACGGCTAAAAATCGTTCAATTTATATTTTTTGGTAGAATATTGCTCAAATAAAGTTTATTAACTATAAAATAGAACATCCAAAAATGTATGTACACAATTATGCTGAAAAATGTACTTAAAATTCATCAAAATTTGCTAAAAAATCGATAAAACCTGCTAAAAAAGCTAAAAATTCAGAACCTCTATTTGAATAGCAGTTTATTATTTAGAATACGTTTTTTGCCATAAAATTAATGGTTAACGATTTCCTTGCACTCAAAAAGCTCAAATTTCAAAACCATTCAACATTATACAATACGATAATTTACGAAAATTCGCTCATACAATCATGCTGCATGAATGGAACTTTTTTTTAAGCTTGTATCAATATTTACCATGTAGGTACTCATTTGATACTACTCATATCGATACTTTTCTTTCGATACTGTATCGATATTGATACCATTGATTCGATACCAAGTACCGTATCGAAAGTGGCATCAGAACGTCCCTATGTGTAACTAGTTTTTGCTATTTATTGCTTTGTTCATAAAATAAATGTCCAATAATCCATTGAGGAAGTGCTGATTCCTGTTGAGAAGGTATTGTTTCAGTTTTAGAAGGTGTTGTTTGTGATTGATGGAAGAAGGTAGTGTTTCCTTATCTTATTTGTTACTCCGAGTTGCTCGCCGTGCGTTGACCATCAGTCTTCAGTTAGTGCTTCAAGGTTTAAATATACCTTCTCACACTTGAAACAACACGTTCTCAACTTATCAATTGGACATTTATTTTATGAACAAAGCAATAAATAGCAAAAACTAGATACCTACACTGACACAGCTTCTGTAGAAAATTGTTCGCGCTATGCGGTCGGACAGACATGGAACGAAAGTTGTTCAAAATAGTCTAAAATGTAAAGTGCTAAATGTTAAATGAGAAAATGTTAAATTTATTTCATTTTGTTTCTAGTTCGTCTGATATGTACAGCATTAGCATTGTGTACAACAGGATAGGCTTGTTGTGGATATTGTACGAGTACCACAGGTATAGCGTGGATGTTATGGATTCATAACGGATTATTATTCTTTATATTAATTTCATATCGATGACCTCGTTTATTTTGCATGTACTTCATTAAGCTGTAATGCCCTGTTAACTAGATTAGGAAGAAGATATTTTACTTATTTCTTATCTATTATATATTTTTCTAATGATGATGTGTAAGTGGACCTGAACTCTTTGTAATAATCATTGATTTAATACAATAAACAACTTACTACTACTACTACTACTACTACTAGTGCTTCAAGGTTTAAATATACCTTCTCACACTTGAAACAACACGTTCTCAACTTATCAATTGGACATTTATTTTATGAACAAAGCAATAAATAGCAAAAACTAGATACACTCACACAGCTTCTATAGAAAATTGTTCGCTCTATGCGGTCGGACAGACACGGAACGAAAGTTGTTCAAAATGGTCTAAAACGTAAAATGCGAGTGAAAATTTCGATTTTGAAAACAAAAAATGTTCATCCCCCGACAGTGAAAACAATGCATCAACATTGCATCTACCTGTAGGTAGACTCGGAAGCGGAATGTATTGACTACAATTCTTCATCACTACATCATTTTTAAAACTATATCCAACCTTGTGCATTTCCCATGAGCAGAAAAAATTAAAAAATAGAGTGGCTGCGTTATTATTAGTAAAAATAAAAATACCACAAAACTACTAAAAATCGATTAGAAAAATTTATATTTTCTAGTAAAATAATAGTTAGGTAATGTTTAAATCATAAGAAACGCTTGCATACGGGTCTGCAACACATTGGGACATTTCATGTCTTTAGTTTCTGACTCGTTTGCAAGCTCTAAGAGCCACTCAGCTGATCCGGACCCTGGGCATCGTCAAGTAAATGTCCTAAAGAGGCTACATACGAAATTACAGCTTCCTAGAGTGTAAAGCATAGAAATTATCTATTAAAATGATTTAACCACCGCTTCATAAATCAAACCGTTCTCGTAATATTCGGATCACCTGCTATGAATCAAATCATCGAAACACCAGCTCAATGAAATCATCAGAAATTAACAAGCGGTTGCAATCATGTTCACAATGTCAATTATTGAGAATGATCACCTGAGTATACACAATTATTCAAATAACCATGCTCATAACTCAGCTTGTTGGCCACGCACTTCGCAGTAATTAACATAATATGGTTGGATAAATCGAGAGCTTCAGAACGAATGGTCAACGAATTTTGTGGTATGAAAAACGACGAAGAACCATTTCCCTAGCAACGACTCGGTTGTAAGCGGAAATCATCAGAAAACCAACGTAACGCTTTTTGTTAACGCTTTTTTCGTTTATGTGCCAAAGTAAAGATATAAAATGTCAATATGATTATCTCGATGTTGTTAAGGACCTGGTTGGGGTGGATAAAAATTAGTTTTCACCTTAAAAGTAATTTCAATTATTACTTTCGTAAATTTAATTTTGACATGGATATGTCTTTGCTCTGGGGGGTCAACCAAAAATTTCCGTGACGCAAAATTTGTGTCACAATTTCAGTGTTTTTCACGTACAACCCAGCCGTTGCTAGGGGAATGGAACTTCCGCAGTTTTCATCGCACAGAAATCGTTAGCCACTCGTTGGAAAGCGCTTGATTTATGTGATAAATGTTCACATCTCAAGCTACCAATTTCCCCCTCCTTAAGTACCTGGCTACATTCCTAAACTAAGTTGATTGGACTATAAACAATTTTAATAAGCCGGTTACAATATTCTTAACGTAAAGCAATAGCATCATTTACTCCATTCCATAGGAAACATTTTCATCCTCTTGACAACAGTCGACTGTTAACAACAACTCATTGTAGTGGCTTCTCTCCACAGTTATTTTCAACATTTCTATAAGTAAACCGTTGTTTTGTTGGAATTAGTCGGGATGCGGCCCAGGGATTTGTTTAAAGTTAAAGGATTTGTTTACAACTCTCGAGGACAACCGTTATGAAATCCCCAATCAAAGACATATCCATGTAACATGGTATCTGCTTGTAAAGCAGATAGTGGAACTCGTTTACGAGTTACTTTAGCATGAATATTTTTAAGCCATTGTAATAGCTGAACCCTACAGAAAAATTCGCAAATAACTGGATTGGGAGGGATGAGTGGTTGGATCACGTAGTTATTGGAACCCATATTCGCTGAGCAAGCAAATTTGCAAACATGCGCGCATCATCAGGGGAAAGTGCGTTGAAGGCCGACCCAGTTTTTGACGAATATTTTAACGAACCGGTACAGTAGCCCCGACGTTTAATTTTTGTAATGCGGAAATCAAGATTTATCTTGTCGCTGAGTAAGTCCGCGGTCCTTTCTATTGCATCGAATCTACCTTGTAATAATATCACTCTTAACCCCTTTCCAGCTTAAGGCCCGCCTCGCATGTTTCGCAATCGGAAACTTTCTCCTCGATCACGCAATATTGATAATAAACCCCTCGCCCGAAGTGATGGATTCAGTTTTGTTGATGAATCCGACTTGTTCTGTCCCACATGGAAGAGTAATGAGTCGAACGTCTGATGCGGATACCTCCCTTGATTGCTTCACCGGTTTCTTGTCCAGAAGTCTTGGAACTTGTGTTGCGATTCATCTTTCTTCGAACTGGTACTTGAGCATCTACGCTTCCACTGAGACAAGCAACCGATGATAAGCTGAAGTGGGACGTGCAAATTAAGAACCTTTCGCAAAAACTTCGAAAACTTGCGTATACCGCACGTGTACTGGTTCAAGTCCCACAATGGCGATTTTGAGTTATATTTACCACTGGATCACAACAGGATCTATCTGGGGGTAACATCAGTTTATCTCTAAGTGGACAACTGGCCACCAGAAAGCAGATAAACCTCCATGCTTCTGTTGCGTAAATTTCAACACCAGGAAGATGGAACAATTTAAGTTTCCATCCAATTTTTGCAATACGACCATGGTATATCTACATATGTTCCACAATTGATACGAATGAAGAATGAGTGTTCGTTTTCCTTCTTTTAGCTGTACATTAATGGATCATTTCAAGATGTTACAGCATTGATCGAGAAGTATTAGGGCCATGTCATACGAGCGCTATTGCCGTCGCGCTGATGCCGTCGAGATAGAGCCGGGAAAAGTGTATGTCATACGTGACGGCAAATGCGTCGCGTTGATGCCGTCCCGCCAACGCCAGGTGCCTGTCATACGTAGCGTCTTCCGGGCGCATTTGCATTGACAGGGTCCCGGCGTCACGTGCGCCGCGTCGCTAGCGCGACCGTCCGCGTTGGCAGCGCTCAGCGTCCGGCTAACGCGGACTCGCCGACGGCATTAGCGTTCGTATGACATGCTCCATAAGAACCCCATTGCCGGGTTATAGCGTTTTTAACGCGACGCTATCAGCGCGACGGCAATAGCGCTCGTATGACATGGCCCTTAGGGCCATGTCATACGAGCGCTATTGCCGTCGCGCAGATGCCGTCGAGATAGCGCCGGAAAAAGTGCATGTCATACGTGACAGCAAATGCGTCGCGTTGATGCCGTCCCGCCAACGCCAGGTGCCTGTCATACGTAGCGTCTTCCGGGCGCATTTGCATTGACAGGGTCCCGGCGTCACGTGCGCCGCGTCGCTAACGCGACCGTCTGCGTTGGCTGCGCTCAGCGTCCGGCTAACGCGGACTCGCCGACGGCATTAGCGTCCGTATGACATGCTCCATAAGAACCCCATTGCCGGGTTGGAGCGTTTTTAACGCGACGGCATCAGCGCGACGGCAATAGCGCTCGTATGACATGGCCCTTAGCAAGCGAAATCTTGGAACTTGTGTTGCGATTCATCTTTCTTCGAACTGGTACTTGTGCATCTACACTTCCACTGAGACAAACAACCACCTGAGTCTGACCTCAAATCCTTGTACCTAACGCTTAATTTCCACAATTTTGAACCGATTTTGTTGACATTTTTAGAATTTATAAGTAAGTACTTTAAGTAAGGACTTTTGGTTTATTATTTCCAGTAATAAGCCTATGTGATCGTATAGCAAAACATTTTTATAACCCCCCCTCAAACTTTGTCACTTTACGTTTCAAGGTGCGTAGAATCCAAATTTGAAATGTCCGTCCGCCGTCCGGGCCATAAAAGGCCTAAGAATTTACTTTAAAACCCCGTTCTTTCGCACATAGACTCCATTTGGGGTCTAGTTGGTCCTAACGTTTAACCATCCCGATCGCTTTACTGGCATAGATGCTATGCACGGTGGTCCGCTGACTGATTCTAGGCCGTCTGAAATGCCGACGAAAACTGACTACAAGGCGGTGTTCCGGAACCTTTTACGGGTAGAAATTGACCCCCCTGGAAATCTGAGCTGATCGTTAACTCGTACAAGACGCAAATCAAACATTCAGTTTTCGGGTGTTGTAACAACCTAAATTATGGGCTCACTAAAAAACATTGGGTGAAACTAGACCCCAAATGGGGTAGAATGCCACCAACCACACTTTTTTATCTCAACTTGTTGCCGAGATATGATTTTTTAAAGTTTTTTTCGACGAAAACACGTTTTAGACCATAAAAACCTCATTTTCTCCACTATTGATACACTTTTTTCAACTTTTGACGACATCTCTGAAATCAACGTTAAATTTCATACAAGAATATTGTTCTCTGGATCTTCAGAAGTTCAATCCTCAAACCATAATCCTTGTCCGAACGTGAGAAAATTATGAAAACAAAGTTTCCCGAAAATCTTCGAAGCTCTACTGTCTCCCAATAAATAATCTTGGGTCTTATAAAACCTCACAAATTTATTTTTCATTCAAAGAGCTTTCAAACGATGGAGTCGCTTTTGAAATTTCCTTTCAAATTGGTGCAGTTATTTAACCTGGAAGATGAAAAAACGTGTTACCTTTTAGTTGTTTTTTCTTGATAGAAGGGCTGGGATGAGAAAACAAATAAAAACACGGCAACGGAAAAAACGCAATTTCAAATGAAAATTACTCCTGGATGAAGAGAAAACAACTTTACTTTTACATTTACATCATTGCTTCAAATGCAACTCACAATTTTGTGTTTTCGAAGTGGCTCCCTAGACTGCGGATGCACGCTCTTGCCCTTTTCGAACCGACCCCACCGTCACAGAATGGACGAACTGACTCATTTTCTTCAGTCAAAACAAATTCCAACGCGTTATAAGCAAAGTGATGAGAGACAGAGTTCAACTATTCAATGAGATTAGGAAGTCTTCGTCGTTTTTTACAGCCGCCGTGTTTTTATCTGTTTTCTCATCCCAGCCCGTCCATCAAGAAAAAAACAACTAAAAGGTAACACGTTTTTTCATCTTCCAGGTTAAATAACTGCACCAATTTGAAAGGAAATTTCAAAAGCGACTCCATCGTTTGAAAGCTCTTTAAATGAAGAATAAATTTGTGAGGTTTGATAAGTCTCAAGATTATTTATTGGGAGACAGTACAGCTTCGAAGATTTTCGGGAAACTTGGTTTTCATAATTTTCTCACGTTCGGACAAGGATTATGGTTTGAGGATTGAACTTCTGAAGATCCAGAGAACAATATTCTTATATGAAATTTAACGCTGATTTCAGAGATGTCGTCAAAAGTTGAAAAAAGTGTATCAATAGTGGAGAAAATGAGGTTTTTATGGTCTAAAACGTGTTTTCGTCGAAAAAAAACTTTAAAAAATCATATCTCGGCAACAGGTTGAGATAAAAAAGTGTGGTTGGTGGCATTCTACCCCATTTGGGGTCTAGTTTCACCCAAATTTTTTTACTGAGCCCATAATTTAGGTTGTTACAACACCCGAAAACTGAATGTTTGATTTGCGTCTTGTACGAGTTAACGATCAGCTCAGATTTCCAGGGGGGTCAATTTCTACCCGTAAAAGGTTCCGGAACACCGCCTTGTAGTCAGTTTTCGTCGGCATTTCAGACGGCCTAGAATCAGTCAGCGGACCACCGTGTATGGGCCAAAAAAGGGCGAACAAGTGTCTTTTTCGAGGCTTTGAGTGTTAGACTGACGTGTTGAAACTCCAACCTGCTCAACCACAGCTGCGCAAGCTAATATTCCACGGTTAGGATAACAATGGGCAGTAGGACTTCGCAACAGAACACTTTAGGACCAGATCATGCACGACTACAACTGCACGACCTAATAATTATTATTCTCATGTTAGGACAAAATTCACTCATCTCAAAATGCACAACTTTCAAATGAATGTTGATGGAAAAATATGAGTGATATGATAGTGTAAGCGTAATAGGGCGGTGAACCTCCGGTTGTGAGGAAACGAGACCTAGGGAGTACCTCCAGGGTGGAATGGAAAACTTCCTACACTTGTATTGCTTTCGAATTTCATGTTCCTTCGAGGCATGAATATACGTTTTTTTCTAGGTCATATTTGTGTGTTAATACCAATTCTTTGCCTACGTATATTTAATAACAAATCTTCTCGACTTTTCGTACGTACTTAGATAACGATATTATAAGGCAATGATTATTTGAATAGATAGGAGCTCAAATCGAGAAATATAAACATGCGTATATAATTATAGAAGTATAGGTTGTGGCAACTCGAAATAGGACACGCCGAGGAGTCTGGACGGGCCTTATGACGTACGCAAGCCAACTTAAATTACGATCAAACTCAATTGAAAAAATAATAAACCTTTGTGAAATAATTTGCAGCGTTTTCATCTGGCGGGGAAAGCCCTCGCGACGGACGAGTCCATTATTCAGTCTCCTAGAAACGACAATAATTACTCTGCTACGAGATCCTACATCTCAGCCATTCTGACCATCCATACGGCCCGTATGGGTTGGCGCCACGGTTTCAAATACTCTGAGCATGAGGACGTGGTTCTAGGGCCTCCTGTGTCATCTTCTGCGACAGCATCATAGGAGTTTCCGCCATTTATCTTGGTGATCTTGTAAGGACCAGCAAACTTCGGTTTCAACTCGGTACCTTACTGAATGCGTTTGATTGCAACCAAATCCCCGAGATTGTACTGTCGAGCAGTCTTTCGCCTTGAGTCGTAGATCCTTCTGCTCTCATCCTGTATTCTCAAAAGCTGAGATTTCGCTTCTTCCCGCCGTTCTTCTCGGTCTTCCATGAAGCTGTTTCTCATTTATTCTTCTATCACAAGTCGTAGCTCTGCTGTTTTGTCGGGAGATGGCCGAACTGAACCTTCTTCAATAACATGTCCCAAAGATTCCATCTTTCTCTTCAGGAATTGGCACTTTTTCATGTTTATATCTAGTCCAAACATACTAGCTCTTACGAATACCTTAGGTACTCAGTTTTCCAGTGGCTTCGGCTTCATTTTCAGCTGGAATTACAATATCATCCATGTACATAAACAAAACTCCTTTGTTGACCAATGGGCGAAGAGCAGCATTTATAAATCGTAGGAAAACCTGAAGCGAAGTGCAAAGACCAAAAGGAGTCTTTCTGAACTGTTACGCGTTACTCGCTCGTTTTCACCTATCCCGGAGCGACCCCCAAAATTATAGGGGATATGAATGAAAACTCCCGAGATAACAGAACGATAACTACTTTATTGAACTCAAAATGGAAAGCTAAATGAATCTTATTGTAAGAAACACCATTTCCGTCTGGGAGATGAAGCACTTGGGGCTCGGAATGGTTAAGTACGTGATTGCATCTCCAAACGATAGATGAGTCGT
Organism: Adelphocoris suturalis; assembly: GCA_030762985.1. Lineage (NCBI taxonomy): Eukaryota > Metazoa > Arthropoda > Insecta > Hemiptera > Miridae > Adelphocoris > Adelphocoris suturalis. The sequence continues at coordinate 8,393,682 of CM061049.1, read as the reverse complement.
AGCTCATAGGTTATGATAACCGTCTCGTGAGACGATGGTCGATGGGAACAAATCCTGCTGCATGGACCCACTTTTTTTGCTCGTACAACTCCCGAAATATACTTATAAAACGTCATTCTGACCTGCATGTCCAACTAATTTGAATTTTCACTAAGGGATTGACTACTTGATGTTATGTATTTTTGAGATGCGAGCTTGTGAGCATCCAGACCACCAAACTATACACTTTATTTTGACCTACATGTCCACTAATCTGCATTTTTACTAAGGGATTGACTACTTCATGTTATGTATTTTTGAGATGCGAGCTTGCGAGCATCCAGACCACCAAACTATACCCATCATTCTGATCTGCGTGTCCAACTAATCTGGATTTCCACTAAGGGATTGACTACTTTTGATGTTATGTATTTTTGAGATGCGAGCTTGCGAGCATCCAGACCACCAAACTATACACATCATTCTGATCTACATGCCCAACTAATGTTCATTTTTGCTAAGGGATTGACTGGCACACAATCTCCTCACCAATAAATCTATTTTTTCTTCGCATGTGGATAAATCCGTAGATTTACCGGTCGGTGCGAGTGTTGGCAACCGTGCTGCTCTTGTGAAGCGATTGCCGATCGTTCCCGACTGCTCACGAAAGGAGCCGAACGGCCCCAAGTGCTTCATCCCACAGACGGAAGTAGAAAAACCCGACTGTTCGAAAAAATTCCCCGTTCCCGAAATTCAACTGTCCAGTCCATTTTTTGTCTGGCGAGGAAAGCCCCCGCGTCGGACGAGTCCATTATTCAGTCTCCTAGAAACGACAATAATTACTCTGCTACGATCCTACACATGTACGGTAGCCTCAACACTTACGTACATCTTGTTACTTCAGAACGTAAAATCTTTTATCACTTATCAGTGAAGGAAGTTACCCAAGATACTTGTATTGAGAACCGTCTAACCTAACATCCTGACCGCTAATAAAAACCTGAGATGAAACAATAATCCAGTTCAAATGTGTTTTACGAATCACTGACCACAATGATGGTTTTCCGCTTCCCTATAATAGAGTATGGCTACCGCTAAAACCGCAAAGCCTGTCATTAGACTGACGGATCATGGATCAAGAAAGGATTTCTTCAACTCTTCTCGATGTAATAACTTTGTATATCCTACTGAATGAAAGACGAACTGAAACTGTCCGTATTTCGATAGCCTAAAGACGATGTGGTAAAACAACGAGCTGCTTTCGATCGTGCTTAGCGATATGAATTATTCATCACGAGAATGGTATAACGTAACAGTTTTTCGCTCATAAGATTTTGCGACATTCGATCTGCCTCATGCACATATAATTATCTGCAATATTGCATAGGGTTAAGTCATGCGGGAAAGAGCAATAAACCTTGATACCTACTTTTAATTTTGATACATTTTGATGAGGTTATGAAAATAACATGAGAATTGACCATTCTTGGTTCCCATATTATACCTAGAGTGTAATTCACACATAGCCATATTCACATTAAACACACTGACCTATATATAAGGGAATTAGTAGTACCTACCTTAGTTCGGTAGGTACATGCTCCATACAAATGTTCAAGAGCTGTGTTTTGTTCAGTGAATTAGAGCACTAGTTAGAGACATGAAATAGCTATTTTATACACCTATTTCGGAAATGTTGGGAATATGAAGCATGTGAAATATAGTTGTTGTGGATTGAAATAACGTTTTCACGAATATATTTAACGGTTACACAAACACATTCAACTACTTCACACACTAACTATAACGACTGACCAACAATTTTCTAGTCCATTTATAGGTCACAAAAGTTATAATAAACTTGATTATGTAAGGTGAGAACTCCATTGAAATTATATCAGCTGATATTTTTATCGTGGTATATAAAAAACGGACGGTAGACCTACGGTTCTACAGTCAGATCATACTGGTAGAGAGTTATAGCTATCTAATAATAATAGAGAGTTTTTGTTCTTCCCGTAATTTTCTACTCGTGTACGTGAAAAGACTGAAATACCAACTGCGCATGCGCGAATCTTCACGTCAACGTGTAGAACTACGCGTGTACGGGAAAAAGGCCTATCTACACGCTACACGTGCACGGGAAAATGTATTCGTTGGAATTTCGGCCTACGGGTAGTCATCATAGCCTGACGCAAAGGTAACAACAGTTGCCGGTAATCAGTGTGACCAAGGTAACCGCAGTTACGCAGTTATCAGCAAAGGTATCTACTGTGTGGTTGCCAACAACACGTTGGTTGGTCAACAAGTCGAGAGGTTATAGTGCTCCGCTACAAAATTCAGCCATTTAAGGTACCTAAACAATAAATGTATTTATAATTATAATTTATAAATAATTATAAAGCAATTAATTATTTAAATAAGAATAGGTTGTACGAAAAGAATACGAAACAGCTTCTGAAACACTTAACGTGACGTTAGCGTTTGATTTTTCACGTGTACGTGTAGAAATACGCGTAAAAATCATGTGAAGAGCTAGCATCTCCAGCTGCTTGCTCTAGACGCTGCTCTACACGTCAACGGGAGAAAATCATACGGGAAGAACAAAAACTCTCTAATGATTAATCTTAAACATTATTAGTTCATTAAGGTTACTTAGCAATATTAGTTTATAACTTAGCGTAATAAATCAGCTTTCCTTGACACTACAGAGATGTTGTGATAAAATGAGAGCATTCCAAAAAGTGGCTAACAATTTTCCTGCTGTGAAAACTAAGGGAGTTACACTTCCCTAGTAACGCATTGGTTGTACGTGAAAATCAATCGAAAACCCCACCGTGACGTGACGCTCGTGACGTGACGAAAACAAATTGAAACGTCCTGTTAATCATTATTAAATGATAATAAAGCTATTTTTACCATTTTCAACTAATTTTGATTTGCTCTTGTGTTGATGATAATTTTTCCTGTCAAAGTTCTAGCCTTTAGGCAGAGCTTATGGATGAACGTGCTACGACCCTGGTGGTTTCTTTCGATTCTTTGGGATTATTCTATGGTATCTATAAATTACAGACAAATCAAGCAAGTACTGTTATTTCGAAAGTTTTCGAGAACTCGAATTTTAATATTTCAGGAGTACCAGTGTGTTGTAGGACATCTTAACATACAGCTTTATAATTGTATACCATTTATTTGGCCCTATGGTAGATTTGAAGTTTTAATTCCACAGATCAATCGCACCTTATGATGTCATTAGGAATTATACTAAGCCCAAATGGGTTTAAGTTGTTCAAAAACTCGGGATCACAATATCCCACCACTACCTACTGCGTGGCATTCCCAGCGTTCCAGTCGCCATGAGATGTTACACAGATCAGTTTTCTGCTTAGATTAGTGGTCTGGATGCTCGCTACGCTCGCATCTCAAAAATACATAACATCAAGTAGTCAATCCCTTAGTAAGAATTTAGATTAGTTGGTCAGGGTTTAGAGTCTCGTGTCTCAAATTGATTGTTCGCGAACGTCTCGTTAGTAGAACTGCGTGATTTGGAATGAGTTGTTGCTCAACTATCCTTGACAAGGACATCCTATTAGTAAAACTGGTGACGTTTGATAAGAAAGCCCTACGACCAGTTTTTATACGAATTCTATCCTTTGAGCGGGAGGGCTAAGTGAGATCCGAGAGCTGGTAAAGGTGATTAGACCCGCTTGGCGATTCTAGACAGAGAACCTAATATTTCAGATTATTACAAATAACCCAGTTAGGTTTTAATTAAGTCACTAATTGACATTTTCTTCCATTGATGTCGTCGTTGTTTATTTCAGTTACTATATTCGTACATGGTTACTTGCTACAGACCTTGTTTCTCTTCAGGTTATTGACAGGAAGATTCAAATGTAACAAATCAGGTTACCGATGAAATGTGACTAATACATTTTAAAATTTGTATAGATATTTATATGTATGACCTGGAAGTTGTGCTCGAAATTCTAACTTGCAAAACTTGTATAAAATGCAAAAGATTATTTTCATATGCTATACTGCCATATAGCAGGAGTTTTGGTTTCCCATAAATTTGAACGTTGATAATAGTTGTGCTCACAGGGTGCTCAAATATCTGAAAATTGTGACTTGAAAAAGTGATATGTAAAAAGTATTACGTAAATGTAAGATGTTGCGGATGTTGCAGATGATGTAAGATTCAATTTTTTCAAGAATTACAAAAAAAATCCATGATGCCTGCTTTTTATTTAGTAAACTTTATTTAGTAAACTGTTCTAGAACCAAAAATTTCAACCATGTATCATGTTTTCTCCTCGATATTGATTCGAAACACCAGCTCAATGAAATCATCAGAAATTAACAAGCGGTTGCAATCATGTTCACAATATCAATTATTGAGAATGATCACCTGTGTGTAAACAATTATTTATATAACCATGCTCATAACTCAGTTTGTTGGAAACGCACTTCGCAGTAGTTAACATAATATTGTTGGATAAATCGAGAGCTTTCGAACGAATGGTCAACGAATTTTGTGGGATGAAAAACGACGAAGTACCATTTCCCTAGCAACGACTCGGTTGTAGGCGGAAATCACTGTAACACTATATGTTTCGTGCGCGGAAAAAAATTGACTCGCAAAATTTGCTAGGACCCCAGGGCTAAAACATGATACATGTTAATATCTCAGTTACTATTAAAGACGCGTGATTGAATTGCGTCCACCAGCTATGTAAAAATTTATTGAATTTGGAAAGTTTGCATTTAAAATTGTTGATTATTGTTCAATCATTCGACAATAGGGATAAGCGATCCCAAATACCCTCTACCACCGTCGGCGTGTTACCGCATCAAAGTATGTAACATATTTCCATTATGTAATTTTCGGTAAGCCTGAATTTCATTATCAATTGTAAGAGTCCAACTTTCCAATATTACCCTAACGAGCCTCGTTTATGTTTTATCGTAAAGGTGGTTTATTACTCAAGTACTTACAGAAACTGATCTGGTTGAACGTTGAACCGGTTCTTTTTATACGAGGGTCGTTGAATCGTAAAATTCTTCGGGTATTTGACCTAACAAATCATCTTGTCTCGCGTCTATTGCATTCTGTGGGCTTCAACCAAGCACATTACCGCAGAGAACAGAATAGAATTGATTAACATCATGATTTTAAAACTCTTTGATTACACTCAAGTGTACAAAAAAGGACATTTATCGTGATGGGGATATCAATATCAAATCTAGGGGTTTTTCAGTGTGCGTTTTTTCCACTCCGTCAGCGTTTTATATTGTCTATTTTTTGGTCCAACTTTTTCAATGATTGCATTAGAAGAATTGCTGTTTGATTTGAATTATTACATTGTTTTTCTTAATGTTTGATCTTGTGAATTGAATGAGACCACCCGCAGGTAGACACTATCCAGGATTTCGGAGCTAGACTAAGAAGTTCAGAGCGAAACAAACGCGTTTTATGTGTTTTCTCCTTTTAGCGAATTTTTGAAGAAAATTAAGCTATTGCTCTCGCCTCCTGACGATAACTGTCCGTAGAATTGTGCTAGAAACTTCAAACAGATTTTAAAATGTTAAGGACACAAAACGAAAGTTCAATTTCGCTGGCCAGCATGATCGGATTACATCTTCGGGTTGAAATTTTCAAAAATGTAGTCAAAAATGTCAAAATAGTCTGTTTTTTGCGATTTGTTGTGCGAACTAATTTTTTCAGCATACTAACATGTGGTATATTCGGAATCACCGTAAAATTTCCTATAAGAATATGTATCAAGTTTTCGAAAACTCCAAAGTTGAAAAATCAGTCAAAAATCGAAATAATGCCGTTCGCTAGTTGTAAAAATCGGTAATATTTGCATGAATGTCGACTGAAATGTCGAAGATTTCTTCAAAAATTCGCTCATGGGGTCATGCTGCATGACTGGACTTTTTTTTTTCTTAGTTCTTTTTCTTCAGATTTTGAAAAAAATGGAGTAGCAGGAAACATCTAATACAAGAATCGTATAGAAGAGAATCTCCTACGTCAAGTGCGACCAACCAACGCCCTATACTGATAGAAACGGAGTTATTAAAAAATAAAAATAAAAAAGTCTGCCAAGATGGGTGTGGCACGTAGCATCTTCGTATCCGTAACATGAATGTACATAGAACATTAAAATGTTTTAAATGATCATGAAAAATTATATATCGTAAAATTTTAAATCAAGATGTGGGAAGCGTAAAACGTCAAATTCGGTCGATTAGGAAACGAGAAAATGATGCTTCATCATGGTGGAGGGACACCCTAACCCGCATATTCACCAAAAAGTTAATCAAAATCGGATGAAAACTGTGAAAATTAAGATTGTTACAAGGATATTACATTTGCGCGCTGGGCCTACTAATGATGTGATGATTTTAAAAGTGTTATGGGACGCAATGGCCAATGTCTACTGTACATTGAAATCTTGACTATTTTTATACAATTTAAATTCAGTTTAAAATTTTCTTTAGTTCAGGAGAAACTACATTCGAAATTGAGCTAATAAAGCTTTCAAGTGTGGAAATTGGTCAACTACTTCAGAATCTATTGTATAAAATCCTCCTGTGGGAGGGTTAGCACAGCCTTAAGTCTACACAATGGCCAATACCACGCAAGCCTAGACCACATCGCGCACTGCGGATTCTGTGAACGCAAAATGACTCTGAAAAAACTGCCAATGTCTGGCCCGTGGGGAGCCGTGTTTTAGTGATAGCATAGATATCCCATTCATCCCCCCTCCCCTAAAACACCCCCTACGGGGTAGATTTGGGAACTTTCAAGTAGCCTGTGAATTAAGTTAGAATAATCCAAACATATTCGACCAATCAGATTCCCAGTTCGTTCAATGGTGTCCAAGATACCACATTTCACACCCCCCACCCCCACCCCCACCCCTAAAACATCCCCTAAAAAACTTCAAATAGCCTATCATTTAAGTTGGATTGATACAGACATTTCCCCCCACTTATATCAGTAGTCCGTGAAAAGCGGACAAACATACGGACAGACAGAGAGAAAAATTGAGAAAATTGCACCAATCGTCTGCAAATATAGCATGGAACGGAAAATAAACGTAAAATTTCATGACTCTAATCAATGTACATTCAGACATTCTTACGATTTTATTAATATAGGTAGCTGATGCCCAGAAACTTGAAATGTTGACATTCTTGTTGAACTAAGTCAGCATGTTATCCGCATTCGTCCACCGGTTTCTTATCTTGACAATTTAACGGTGAGGAGAAAGGACCTACCAATATTCATGAAAACATTTTAGCTGGATTCCATCATTAAGAATTTACTGGATGAATTAGTTATTTAATCCTCGTAACATTTAGTGTCTATTCGAAACTATTATACTGTACTAAAAACTATACTTGAATACGGTCTAAATTTAATCTACAGTTACCGTCCGGCTTTCATGTACATTTCAGGGAATGTGTAATTAGGCTGAGGTTGGTCTCGTCACACAGCGGTCAGGAACTAGACAAAAGTTCGGCTACGATGCCGACGAAAACCCATGGTGAAAAACGATACTTTGAAGTACCAGAAAACAAAAAATTCAAACCCCAAAATCAAAGCGGTGCATCTCCAAAAACGGCGCATGAATTGAGAATGTATCGGTTACAACATTTTTTGACGTTCGATTATGACCCAAGCGCAACGATAGAATGGTTCAAAACAAAAAAAAAGTTCTGGGATTTCTTGTCCCCATTGTTTTTTTGCTTCCTCGGTATGTCAGGATGACACTCCTAAATTTTTAGCAAAAAATATTAATCCTAATCACTTTACCTGGGTCGATTTTGGCCAGTTATCGACCGCTATCGTAAACCAACCTCTAAATTGGTGCCGAGGTGATGATTTGACGGACGGATTTCAATTTTTTTAGGTCAATTTATGGGTTTTCGCATGCGCTGAACGCGGTGAACTTATTTATTTTACGCTCCGTCCACTAGTTATCCGGTAAACTGGCAGAGGGCGCCAGTTTATTTTACTTGATTTTACTTGAAGATAAGTAAAAATCGAAAATTTCACCGAAAATGCTGTCGCCTGGTAAAGAATTGTACTAGAAACATGCTAAAATGGTCGGATAATATGCTTTGGCATGTTCTGAACATGATGCCGTTTTTTACTATACTTTTCCGCCGATGATTGCTTCGTTTATCGGCCATAAATCTCAAATTAATAGTAGGGTAATAGACAAATTCACCCTAATTTCACCTGAAATTATGTCGCGTTGATAATTTAAGGTTCTGAAATACCTTGTGCCGATAAAATTTGGTATTTTCCAGGATACTCGGTACGAAGCCGTTGGTAATTTGGCAAGGACTTGAACCGGCATTGTACTTATTTGCCAAATATAGCGGCAAAATGGAGAAAATAGCTAAAATTTTCCCATTTTTCTGTAAAATTCCTTAGTTCCATCGGTTTTCCGGGGTCAAATTCGTAGTTCTGAATTGTCTGAACTGTGATTGGATCGTTTGAGCGTAGGGTTGAATATTGTCAGCGGTATCGGTCATGTGTAAAAGCTTGTACAATGGTATCGGGTCGTTAAGCGAATAAGTACAATGCCGGTTCAAGTCCTTGCCAAATTACCAACGGCTTTGTACATCCTGGAAAATACCAAATTTTATCGGCACAAGGTATTTTAGAACCTTAAATGATCAACGCGACATAATTTCAGGTGAAATTAGGGTGAATTTGTCTATTACCCTACTATTAATTTGAGCTTTATGGCCTATAAACGAAGCAATCATCGGCGGAAAAGTAAGTAAAAAACGGCATCATGTTCAGAACATGCCAAAGCATATTATCCGACCATTTTAGCATGTTTCTAGTACAATTCTTAACCAGGCGACAGCATTTTCGGTGAAATTTTCGATTTTTACTTATCTTCAAGTAAAATCAAGTAAAATAAACTGGCGCCCTCTGCCAGTTTACCGGATAACTAGTGGACGGAGCGTAAAATAAATAAGTTCACCGTGTTCAGCGCATGCAAAAACCCATAAATTGACCTAAAAAATTGAAATCCGTCCGTCAAATCATCACCTCGGCACCAATTTAGAGGTTGGTTTACGATAGCGGTCGATAACTGGCCAAAATCGACCCAGGTAAAGTGATTAGGATTAATATTTTTTGCTAAAAATTTAGGAGTGTAATCCTGACATACCGAGGAAGCAAAAAAACAATGGGGACAAGAAATCCCAGAACTTTTTTTTTGTTTTGAACCACTCTATCGTTGCGCTTGGGTCATAATCGAACGTCAAAAAATGTTGTAACCGATACATTCTCAATTCATGCGCCGTTTTTGGAGATGCACCGCTTTGATTTTGGGGTTAGAATTTTTGGTTTTGTGGTACTTCAAAGTATCGTTTTTCACCATGGGTTTTCGTCGGCATCGTAGCCGAACTTTTGTCTAGTTCCTGACCGCTGTGATCAGTTTCAGTGCTCACTTAAATTCAATACTTCACTCTGCGCATGCGCCAATGTAAAACCATCAAGCATCACGTTCTACTCGGTCGTCCGATCTCGCTTAAATTCTCTAAATTACTACCCTATAGGTAGTTGGGAAATGGCGATTATATTAGTTTCATCAGGATCATAATATATCTCTAATAGCTGCTGGCCCCGCTTAGTTTTCAAGTAATTTAATATTTAAATTTTTTTCGTATTTTCGACATATGTCACTGAAACGGTCATAATAATTCCCTTAATTTGCTGTGTAAATTCAAATTTGAGGATACTGTTGGAAAGAGCATTACATTTCCAATAGGATAGATGCCTGACTTTTTTTCTTCAGAATAAGGGTTTTAGACATGAAAGAGCCCCCTGAAAAGCAAATTTTACCTAATTTGGGAAACCTTGAGTTTTTTCAATCGTGAATAATTAAACTTTAAGAACCAATATTTTTTCAAGTTGCAAGAACGATAAAAACTGCGCCTAAATTTCACCTTTTCAACGGTGTAACCAATTTTACTACTTTGCTAATTAGGGGAGGAAACTATGTTTTAATGTTGGCAAACATTGTTTTCTCAATGAAATCAAGAGTTTTCTCGAAAAATTACCTTATATGAAAATGTATGAATTGTAACACTTGCATATCTCTCCAACCCCGTTATAACCAAGTTTTACACTATAACTTACAAATTTTAGTCCATTTGGTATGATAAATTTTATGGGTTTTTAGGGATGAAACTAGTTAGCACTACTGTCCGTTGTATGCGATGAATCATTTATCATCGATCAATCTACCAGCATGATACCGTTCACCCTGTATCCTATTATGATATACTTATCCATGGAAAAAAAGTACCTAGGTTATTCCAAGTTTCTTACTTTTCAATAAATATGCCGCATATATTGCCTGAGGCCTATCTGATTTCGTAATTTAGCAGGCACCATCAACTGCGAGACAAGTTGAAGACGTTTGGCAATATTTATGAAGACTTCCTTACGTGGTTACCGCATATTTCACCCAGCTATATGTGACGGAACAAACAACCGCTAATTTCGGAAGAGGTTTCCTCTGCAACTAAGCAGATTTCCAAATTAAGTGACGATGCTATTTTGTACTCAACAAACGGGAATTTCTTCCATTACGTAAGCTGTGATATGAACCTATATATACTTACCCAACCAGACAGTTGTGACTTTGCTGAAATATAAATTAATGCAATAGAGTTATCAAGTTGCGAAAAAACAATTAATGACTGAAACTTGCTGAAAATGTGTGGTGAGTAGTCGCTACTCAGATATGATTATTCTCCAACTTCTTCATATTTAAATGAGTCCATTGCTAAATTTCATTTGTGACCACTAGAAAGTGTAATGTAAATGGTTGTGAGATCGGAACATATTAAAACTCGCCTTACAAATTCCGACGATCATATCAGCTGATGGAATTCAGACTTCGCAAAATTGAGTCTATTACAACTCATGTCCCTACGGATGTAATAGTGAAGTGTTGGAAGGTGTTTTATTTTATCTCATAAATTTGCAGTCGGTAAGTACCTACGTAAATGATGTTATACTTAGATCAGGGGTACTAGGAAGTTTATATGTATTGATTTATTGCATTCATTGTCCCTCTATGGATGCTACGTAGGCATATTGATGACAAAGTCAGCCTTCGCATTTTTGAAAATGCATTTTGCAGTTTACTAAGATACGTTACGCGAAGGGGCTCATGAAGCTTATTTCTTTCTAAACCAACCTAAAGGAGCTGATATTTGAAATGAAGCTCAATTGGGATATCTAGAATACAATTTCTGTGCACGTAGACGCACTGATCAGCTGAGGCTAATTTCTTTCCTTTTCGACCTATCGTTTGTTTCTCGAGATTTTTTCCAAATGTTTCGACATCTACTGAAAAACTGTAAAGATTCTAATCCAATGGGAGGCGCGAAGCGCCGAGTTTTGTTGATATATCATGTAAGGCGTAAATCCAAATATAAGGCCTGCATCTGCATAGAAGGGCTAACTAGCTCATATGAATTCATTTTTGTATTTGTTTGTTATTGCGTTGTTTTTACTTTCGGGAGATTAAAAAAAAAAGAAAAAAAGTTCTTCAAAATCGAAATTTTACTCGCGGTTTACATCATTTTAGACTATTCTGAACAACATTTGTTCCGTGCCTGTCTGCTACCATGTCTGTGCGTCTGTCCGTTTGTCTGCAAATCCTTGCAACAACATTACTTCTACAGTCTTCAATAGATTTTGATTACATTATTAGGAAATGCCTAGATGAGGCTGTAGATTGTCCCATATGAGTTACATTACTCAAAAACAATACTCTCTGCGCATGCATAAATGTAAAATCCATCAAACATTATTTTTTACCGGCCTGCAGGAGTCCCACAAGGGAGTGTTCTTGGACCGCTCTTGTATGTCCTTTATACCAGTGATCTCCCAGAAATTGGAATGAACACCACAGCCACCTTCGCAGATGATACAGCGATTTTGGCAGTCGGAGAATGTAACACTGAATCCACCAACAAGTTAAATCAATCAATATCCAGCATACAAAAGTGGACAGCAAAATGGAGAATCAAGATAAATGAAACTAAGTCGGTACATGTCGATTTCACCAAGAAGAGAATCGAGTATATTCCGGTACATTTCATGGGAAAAGTTATTCCGAATGCTAATGAAGCCAAATACCTAGGCATGACACTGGACACGCCAAACTTAGATGGAAAGTCCATGTCAAGAAAAAGAAGGAAGAACTCCTTCTAAAATTCAGAAAAATGCATTGGCTAATGGGGAGACGGTCGAAGTTGTCAATCCAGAACAAGCTAACATTGTATAACCAAGTCCTTAAACCAGTCTGGACTTATGGAGCTCAGCTTTGGGGCTGTACGGCTCAGTCAAATCGAGACATCATCCAAAAATTCCAGAACAATGTGCTAAGAACGGTGGTCAATGCACCATGGTACTTTCGAAACAAACGTCTCCATCATGAGCTTCGGATCGAAACAATAAACGATGCTATAAAGCGACAAGCTGTGAGACACCTACAGCGGTTAAGATGTCACATCAACGAGGAAGCTGTCCAACTCCTTGATACAAGTGATATCATCAGAAGATTGAAGCGTACCAAACCACTCGACCTTGCTTATTTGTGAAGCAGTGGAGTGAAACATCCACCATAATCAACAAAACTCAGTGATGTATCTTAGTTTTGAATTAAAGTCCATATTTTCAAAATAATATTGTTAATAAGTAATACTTGGTGCAATAAAGAATATTAAAGAGAGAAAAAAAAAGGCCTGTTTGTTCGATCTCGCTCGTTGGGAAAAGACGATTTTATTCTCCCATATTGATTTCAGCACTACCGTATCATCAGTGGCTGCTGCGCGTGTGCAAATGCGAAATCCTTGCAACAAGCGTGACTTCTACTGTTTGCGCCGCAACAAGTAGATTTCATTGTTGATCTTTAGGGTCTCATGAGTTAGCTTTTTGTGTGTCGTTCTTCCGCTGATGATCCTGCTGCACCATAGCTAATCCCCAACAAAAACACAAGCAAGAATGTTCCGGATGCTCCCACCACATAATCATCAGACATAGCCAACTCAGCACTCTCGCCACCTCAGTGTCTCTCCCTTCTTGCCCTCCTGGCTCACGCTTCGTCTTCATACTTTCATCATATTTTATTGGTCTGGGTGTTCAGCATCCCTCTAACATCAATCTATTACTTCTAATGGGTCCTCAGCATCCCGAAGACAGGATACCTACATCTAGTCTAGAAACCTGCACGAGACACTCCATTTCGACGTGAGGGCTTGAGAGACCTACCAACACTTGACCACATGGTCGTGCTTGACGCCATACTCATGGAGCCCATTCCTTTCTTCATTACAGGTTCTGTTGATTAAGCATCACTGCAACCAATTATCCTCAGCTGCGGTACATCACATCGGCAGAATAATTCTTCACCAGGTGGCAATACCTACATACTTTGCGTTGGTCATCAGCGGATTCGCGCGTGAGGTTATAACCCTTGAAACGGTCAGAATTTGTTTTCGATCTATTAATATGAACTCTTTTACTACCAAGTGATTAGGAGAAATTTCTTGTTTTACATATACCTAGAATTCTTAACCTTAAGTGCAGGTATTCTAGGGAAGGAGCTCCTCTTTTGTTTTATACTGTTCCTTTCTTTAAATCATTACTCTTGTAGCCAAGTTCTACTTGATATCTATAATAGCACAATCACAATAAAGTTTTGTAGCCCTAGGTATTTGGTATTTTCAATTCAGAAAACCCCGTCTCCGAACTATCCAAAACATCTACAGTTTCCATTCGGTTTTGATGACATTTCCAAGGAACGTGCCGATTGGGCTAATGTGGTCCCCAATCAATATTACCTCTTAGAAAATAAAAGTCCTCAATAAAATACTCACCCAAAGAACCCGATAGTATTAATTTATTTTGCATTTTCAGACGAATTCCTGTGGGTAATACGATAACAGTAACTGAGTCAGAAATGCGACCTATAAAAGTGAGAAGGTGGAAGTGTTGAAATGTCTTGGTGGTAGTGGGTCTGTGTGAGAGTGTATGAGGAAATGAGAATGTTGGCCAGGGACGGGTATGCAAATGTGTTGGCGCCCCAGCGAAAGCGGTCGCAGGCATGCGGGTGGAGACCTATGGATCTTGACGGGGACCTTGCAAACGAAATTCTTATTGTACTTTGTACTCATTTAACGCAATTTATAAATTTTTGGTCCAAAATCGAGCTGTCGCAATCATTTCAAAATTTAAACAAATTAAATAGATCATGTTCATAATCGAACTCCGTTTTGAAGCATTCTGAAATGTTGTCTGCATTAGAACTGGTTGTCTGGTTTTATTGCTTGTTTAAAGTGCTCAAATATCTTAAAAACAGACTTTACAAAACAATTCCAAAAATTTGTTCCTGATGTCATGCTGGAAGACTGGAACTTTTTGTAATACAACGGATTCAGTAAAATTTTATCTAGTTCTCTAACGAAAAATCTGTAAAGGTTTTTCTATACATTTTCTTTTTGTCAGATATATATTCTGTTTGTGTGGAACAATATTCCTCCTACATCCATCCATAGGTACCTTTATATCTGATCTATAGGAACCTTTCGGTCGGTTCTAAACTCATTTCGCAATTGTCGCAAACTGCAACTACAATTTCGCAAATTGTGATGACTATTAATTTATTTATTCACGGCTAGAGCCAATTAAAAAAAATTCAATAATATATTACATAATACAGATTAAGTTATTTGAAATAAGAGATTATTTACGATAAAAGATTGCCAAAAATAATATGGTACATGAACTATTATAAATACAATATTATAAATTACACAATTGGAATATTTGACAATGGATTTAAGAAAGTAAATTGTTGGGTGGCACATGAGTTTAGGTTTGGAGCAAAAAGGATGATAAATGGTATTTCAAAGAAGGCAGGGAGACGTTGAAAAAGTCGACTTCGTGACAAGAGCTTAGAAAATCATTTATTTTTTATAAATTGCATAAATAATTTACGGCGGAAAATGGGACAGAAAACAGAGAATTGGAGCGTGTATGTAGCATGTTGAGGCACATTAATGTTAACAAGGGCTAATAAAGAAGGGCAGTCCAAGCTGTTTATTAGGAATACGATGTCAGCCACAACTCGTCTGTTCTCCAGAGGAGAAACACGGTATTCCGAGCCTCACCTGGAAAAATCGAGGTTTTCGGGAGGTATACACAGCTTGTACCCCAGATACCTCAGGAAGCAACGCTGGACCCTTTCTATTTGAATTTTGTACACACTATAGTAAGGAGACCACACAACTGAACTATTAAAACCACTTTCAAAGCCCCTTTCACACCAAACGAATCCAAATCAATCAGAATCACTCCGAATCAAGTTGAATCTGAATGACTAAGATTCGGCTTGGGAGCGCTCCGTTTAAATGTGAAGGGACTCTTTTTCCGCCTTCAGACCGGACGAATCAGGTTCAATCAGTATTGATTCGAGGTCGCACTTGATTCAACCGGTCGGATTCCTCGTCCGGTCAGTCTTGAATCAACAACCATACGAGATGGACGTGGAATTATTAATTTTAAAAGTAAAAGAAAATAGTGCGTCCACAGGTCCCACCAAATCCAGCAGTATAACGAACAATTCCTCACTCATTCGGAAGAAGTCATAGAATTTCTTCTCATTATTTTGTAGGTCAGGATGTAAATGATGAAACATACCAAAATCCGGCCTTTTCCTATTTATGTGATGTACCTATCCACACTTTTCTTGTTTTCTGTTTCCGCCGTTGCCTCCTACGAAACACTATTGCATTTAAAAAGTCCAGTCATGTAGCATGACCCCATGAGCGAATTTTTGAAGAAATCTTCAACATTTCAGTCGCTATTGATCGTGTAGAGAAATTTTAGTTTATGATTTTGATAGACAAAATTTCGATTTTTGACTGATTTTTCAACTTTGAAATTTTTGAAAACTTGATACATATTTTTATAGGAAATTTTACGCTGATTCCGAATATACTACATGTTAGTATGCTGAAATAATTATTTCGCACAACAAATCGCAAAAAACAGGCTATTTTGAAATTTTTGACTACATTTTTGAAAATTTCAACCCGAAGATGTAATCCGATCATGCTGGCCAACGAACTTGAACTTTCGTTTTGTGTCCTTAACATTTTAAAATTTGTTTGAAGTTTCTCGCACAATTCTACGGACAGTTATCGTCTGGAATGACACATACATACATACATATATACATACATACATATATACATATATACATATATACATACATACATACATACATACATACATACATACATACATACATACATACATACATAAAAAAATGCGTTAAACTTCAGAATATGATTCAGAATAGCCTGAAACGGATTTCTGCATAAAATTTTTTCAAAAATTCACATTCTACAAATTTTGAGGCGAGAGCAATAGCTTAATTTTCTTCAAAAATTCGCTAACAACTGCGTCCATGATGATAGCTCAAAAGCAACTACCTAAAAGAAGGAAAACAAAAAGAAGATGAAAGGATTTTTATAGATTCAGGTTGATTCAGCTGGTGTGAAAGCTTGGAGATGACGAATCAGATTCAACTTGATTCGGAGTGATCCAGATTGATTCGGATTCGTTTGGTGTGAAAGGGGCCTTAGCCTACGAACAGTCGGTCCTTCAGCAAACGGGGTTAGTTCAGACAATATTCATACTTCTGAAGCAGAGTAAATGCACACAACAACAGCAATGTAATTTCCTTGGTACGATTAATCCTGAGATGTCGTAATTGAAGTAACATGATTCCTATCAGGAACAGAAAAAAATTACATAAAAGATCAATGCTGGAGACATTATAAAAATCTGATCAACAAACAAGACATCAACAGACTGTCGTTCCTTTTTACAATAATCGTCTTAACAAATTTTATTTCTTCTCGATGGGAAGTCCAACGACTATGAAAGCGGGCTTATAAGCGGACAGGTTCGATCGTCGGCTCATTATTAATTCCCTCTTGTCAGAGGAACGTGTTCGAAGCAGTTATTTCCTGTTTAACTGACCCCGTAATTCAAGCGATTACGTAGCCAATAATCTTGCCTAGTCGGAATCTTAATAAGTCGTGTATATTTTATTACCCTACGCCCAATTGCCATGGCTCTTAAGCCATTAGATTCCTGGAATTAAATATCATTAATCGATTTTTGACCATTTGGTTTGACAGAAAGAATTTTCCGTCATATGGTGAAAGATCAATTAGGGTCTATTCTGCTTACAACTAAAATATTACCATAAGCGGAAGAGCTCATTCTCCTGTATTGGATTCCACGAATGCGCAAACTTGAATCCTAGCAACAATCGTAACTCCTCTATTGCCAATCTTTATATATAATTCCGAACGGTCTTTGAAATTGTGAAGAACTTCGCGGTCCGATTTTAGTGTTAGACTGCTCATTCGAATCAGCACGGCCCCAAGTTTGTTGCAAAAGTGTCGCCGTTCGTCTCTATACCCGCCTTGATCGTGTTCTAGGCGGTCCTTATCAACGAGAGTTGTTTATTAGGCTGTAGCGGTAACAACAGTTGCCATCAATTCACCGTCAGTAACAAACGTAGTGTAGTTACTAACATCTAGGAGAGTTATTTCTGAGGCTTTATAAATATATAATTCCGAACTGTCTTTATATATAATTCCGAATCAGCACCCCCATTTTTGTTGTAAAAGTGTCGGTAAGTAAGAAACGTAGTGATGGGGTCTTTTCTGATCAGCTGAGTGAGCTAAATTCTTTCCTGTTCACTGTAGGAAGTTGAAATTTGATAGGGAGACTCTGTGGGACATTAAGAGACGAGTGAAGTGATGGGGTCTTTTCTGATCAGCTGAGTGGCGAGGACCACCTCAACTGGTGGTATTTATTTTATTACATTACTTACATTTTGATCGCTATTTCCTCTCTTTTAATCATTTATTAACATCGACTTAGCTTTGCACCAGGTCACATAACGCCGCAAATAGGTAGGACTTATATCGTTACTATAATGTGCTGGGTTTCTGTTAGGTACTACATACTGTTATACGGACTAGATTAGGGCTTTCCAAGCCCTAACAGGCCTCTAGTTAAATTATATTTCAATGAAATTTTCCGTGTTCAAACAGGTTAGGTACTATGTTAGGTCTATTATGAATTTATCGTATTCAGACCGATGAAATGCCTCTGCGCATGCGTAAAACCTAACGTCCTGGCGTCAAGCTTCACGTATTGCCTTTTCCACCCGATTTTGTTGGCTTTTTGACGCCGGTAATTCTGTAAATGCTATTCTTTTTTTTTTTATTATTATTGTTTCAAGATTTTATAGTTTGTAACTTTTGAATCGCAAAAAAAGACAGTGATTGGTTTTATTTTCTTCTATTGATCTTATAAATACCTTTCACGTGTTTTCCGATCGCCTTATTCAAATATTTAGAAAAACACGGAACTTACTCTTCTCCATTCAATTTCATAAAATGAACTTTTTATTGTTTACGATTCGATGGTAACTAGTAATAATACAATGGAGTTTCTCCAATCTTAAACTACTCCCTCCGTCCTTTCTTCACTTTTCCTTCCAGTCTTCTCGATTCTTCCAAGTCGTCAACTACTCCTTCTCGACGTCGCAGTCGATCAGCATGTTTCCGTTTCAGTGTCCCACCTGTTCTTACTCCGTACGAGTAAGGCCCATTGTGTTTCTCTACACTTCCAGCTCTCCATCCATGATTATTTTTGTTTCTCACCCATACTTCGTCCCCTTCTTCGAAAAATCTTTCTTTTTTATTTCCATCATGATACGCTCTCTGTTTCCAAATCTTCCTTCCCACCTGTTACCAAAAACTAGGCTTCAAGTTATAAAATTTTGGTGAAAATCGACGGCCAAAAAATTACTCAGCCGGAGTTTGACCGATTGTCTTCTGAGGGCCATCGCGGTAACTAAATAGGACGTTCTGCAGTGCCAATACAATTTCCTTTAGTTCTTATTTTGTAGTTCTTCTCTTCAAAGTCCAGACCAAACTTTCTACTAGCCTGTAGCTTCTTGGGTGGCATGGGGTGGTTTTTATGTGCCAAATCGCATTTCCTTCGAAAAAATCTTCCATTTCTTGGGAAACGAATTGGGGGACCATTCTCCGTCACAATTTCTGCAGGCGGCCCCGGCTGTATCTCCTAAACCACGTTCTCAGTCGCTGGATCAACGACGCTGACTTTGTTGACGTTAGGCTTTCGACTTCAGCCCAATTCGGAATAAGCGTGAATTCCAACTAACCACATTACATCGTCGACTGGTCCTGCTAAATCCCATCCTCGTCGCCAATGAAATATTTAAAAAACACGGTAATATCCTCCATTCAATTTCTCAGAATGAAATTTTTATTGTTTATGTTCCAATGGTAACTAATAATAATAAAATGACGTTTCTTCAATCCTACACCTATGATCTTTGCATTTTCAAAAAATCACACTGTATTTCGTAGCACCTATAATATTAGTGAGCCATGAAACTCTCAGATCCCATCTGAATACAAACTTCCTGGAAACGGAGAAAATGGCACACCATGTGTAACTATTAATCGGATCGTTGGAAGAAGAAACCAATCAACGAGCGCACTTCAGTGAAGATTCCATTTCAGTATTCACTGTTTTTATACGACGGCTCGTAAAATTAGTGCTGCCATTTTACGACCCATAAAGACTTTTAAAATAATTTTAATTTTGTTGTTATCACCTAAGTATATCTTGTTCTGTTAATTGGTGTTTATTTACGTTTTTAAGGCAACACTGTGACCTTTTTTTTTCGTTTTCCAAATTGACTGACGATATCAGTCGAGTCCCTGAGGAATCAATATTGTTCCAAATACGGTTTATCACTTGTTGATCCTTGATGGTCAGCAGTATCAAGACAGCTATCCATAACTTCACCACAGGATTTATATTTTGTATAATTTATTAGCTATTGCGGGCCGCCACTTTCAAACAATTTTTCTGTCATCATCAGTCATGTTTCTCCATAAGAAAGTTTAATGTAGGACGAACGTATCCACATCAATGGATTTTTCCTGATCAAATTTGCTTTTAAAACTCTGTTATTATACGATTTGAACTTTTTTCTTCTCCATTTCAAAAGTGAGTTGAGAATGGTACCTTATGTATTGGGGGTAGCCGAACACGGTGGTTTGGTCAAAATAGGGAAAGAACGGGTCTAACTAAATATTTCAAAACAGAGGGTGAGTATTTTGTATACAGCGATAGAACGCACTATCTTAGAGCTACCGCCTGCAAATCACAGCAGGTTACGTGTCACATGTCATATCCACTTTTCCGACTTGTTGCTGTCTCTATTCAATATTCATCGTTTGGTCTTGTGTTTTACATTGATTTTTTAGCCTGATCAAAATCAGATATCTTGATTGGGTGGTTTATCTTGACACAAGGTATGTTCTTAAAGCTCCAATGAAAACAAGGCGGCTGAGAGAAGTTAAATTTCATGTTGATTAAACTCAGCTAGTTTACTTTCTTGAGAGCTACAATGAAGAATTTACTTGCAAGTTTGTGACGCCGATGGAATTGATCGGTTGCCCAGATTTCGCTCAGCAGCCACTTCGTCCATCAGAATTTTACTTCCCATTAAAAACCTACACAAGAAAAATTTCGATCTCTTCCTAAAAATTCAGGGATTTGATTCATTTAAAAATATTTTTTGTAGAAGAAGCCAGAAGGTATTTTGAGAAATTACGCCACAAGTGAGGAAATCAATTGCTCAAGGGCGTTATCCCGTTCTTTCACTGTTTTTTGTTGTGATGTCTGACATATTTTCCCGTTATATTACAATAAAATTAATTTTCTGAGGTATTTTGGCATTTTTATTACTTTTACCTGTATGTTGAAATTTTAATTTCAAAATTTCAGAATTTTTTAATGCAATATATGGGTCATTCTCATTTCATTTGCCGCTTTGGGTCGTTTGAGAAACTCAAAGACGTGAAATATGAAAGTGCTCGAAAATGAGGTTAGATCGGCAAATACTACTCATTGTACATTTCAGATTTGTGTTCTATAGATGAACAGTGAGTTTTTCATTGATGTTGTATTTTATATATTTTTTACCCATCCTTGGTCACACTCCTGAGAGGTAACACTCATGAGAATTTCCAGTAAAAATGGCGTCACACAGGATGATGAAGTGGCAAAACTCGGGAATGGCTACTGTTTGAAACCTGTCACCAAGCAGTATGGTTCTTGATATCGGATTATTTTGTTTAAGCACTAAAAACACTCGTAATTAGTGTAACACTCATGATTGAAAATAAAAATACTCCCCATGTTTTTAGGCTTCTTTCGCTGTAAAAACTGCTGCAACTCCAAGCACTCCACTGCAGTCTCACATCTTCAACTGGACAATATAACCTTCACATCTGACTGTTTCCCGCCATTTTCCATTGGCTTTCTTGATCGCAAAAATGATAACACTCCTGAGGTCCCATTGAGATGAGATATGGGGGACTGACTGAAAAACTAGTTTTTCACGGGTTGGGAAAAATCTTAAAAATGTAAAACCTTACTCTAAATAAAGAGGAACCAACCTACTGCAGCTGGTAACCCTGGCCAGTTCTAGATTGTCATTGTTTCCTAACTACCTAACTTCTACTTACATGTTAAGTAGGAGGGGACAGTAACACTCATGAGGTTCCAGGATTTCAAGGTTTTTCGTCGACAGTCAAATTATTTCTTCGTTGATCTCCCAACTTATACTACCCTTTTCTCCCCCAAAATCGCTAGTGTTGGTCAAGAATTGTGAGAATTCGTCGTCGGGGACATGAAAGCGGCAAATGAAATGAGAATGACCCGTGTGTGATTCGCTCGTTTGAGGTGTGTTGTCTCGCTCCCTTCGCACGCTCTATGTAGAATGTATAGATGCGATGGGATATTATAGTCCATCTCGAGTCCGCAAGAAAAACCTAGTTGAAATCCGACGTTTGTTGGGAATATTGCTCGCTTCGTTCGCTATCCGTCCACCTTTCCAATATGTGAGGAAGTTGTACGGCCCGTCCAACTTGGCAGACGTTTTAGCATGAATATGCTTTAGCCGTGACCTAACTACCGAAAAATGTCCCACGAGAGTGCAACGAAAGTAGCGCCAATAATTGTGATGATTTCCGCTTACAACCGAGTCGTTGCTAGGGATATGATACTTCGTCGTTTTTCATCCCACAAAATTCGTTGACCATTCGTTCGAAAGCTCTCGATTTATCCAACCATACTATATTAACTACTGCGAAGTGCGTGGCCAACAAGCTGAGTTATGAGCATGGTTATACGAATAATTGTTTACACACAGGTGATCATTCTCAATTATTGATATTGTGAACATGATTGCAACCGCTTGTTAATTTCTGATCATTTCATTGAGCTGGTGTTTCGATTATGTGATTCATAGCAGGTGATCCGAATATTGCGAGAACGGTTAGATTTGTGAAGCGGTGGTTAAATTATTTTAATAGGTAATTTCTATACTTTACACTATAGGAAGCTGTAATTTCGTATGTATCCTCTTTAGCCTCTTTCTATAATAAAGTGAATGTTTACTCGCGAGTTTCTATTAGGAGATCATCATCTCACAAGAGCTCAATCGTCGTGATCATTTCTATAATAAAGTGAATGTTTACTCGCGAGTTTCTATTAGGAGATCATCATCTCACAAGAGCTCAATGGTCGTGATCATTTCTATAATAAAGTGAGAGCGAGGAGCTAAAACATGATTCCATGTTTTAGGATTGATGGCAGAATGATAAACAGAGTTCAGAGGCCGATGGGGGTCTGGTTCAGAGAATCGACGAGGAGTGAGTCGTGTACGGCTAAAGCATATTCATGTTTTTTAATTTTAGCCGTCAGGCTCAAAGGAACTGTGGCTTTTTTTTCTGTTGGAAATTACTATCAAACGCGGCACCTTATGTGGAACCACGAAAAGTTAGTTTTAAGAAAATTTCAGTAGGTACTAAGAGAACTGCCGGATACTTAACGTTTTTACGTATTTGTTTTACAGTTCCATTTTTCAAAAGGTAGGCCATTATTTCATGTGCGGAGAAGGGCAAAAGGAAGGGAAAACCAGGAAAGCGCCAATTGCCTAAATATATAGTAGGAAAGCGCCAGTTCTGGCTTTTAAAAGTTATAGGAATGCGCCAGGTGAAGTTCAAGGACAGCTCCAAGCAAATATCACTGTTATGCTAGTTTAATAAATGTAATAATTAGAAGAATATTGTACATCGGTCGTCACAAACTTAATGTCTACTTGTTTATATTGGGTTCGGTAATAACATCCTACCAACTTTCAGAAATTCAAGTATGGTGATGTTGCCGTTCTTGTATTATTCGTATTTACTTTGGATGCAGTCAATTTGAAGCGCCTTTTTTTTAGTTACTTTTCTTCCTTTTGTGCCCTTCATTTTTAGGTAGGTTTCACTCTGAAGTTTTGAGAGTGTTATTATTAATGTGTGTATTGAGGGCTTTGGGCTGTAAAACATGTCGTTCAGGTGTCGATGGTAGCTCTCAGCTGCGTTTGTTGTCCTCGGATCGTGTGAGTCTGATACAGGTGCACTCCAAATCGCCGGTGGGAAGGCAGCTTCTTCCGAAATATAATTATCGAAGACGTAATTTCAAAATCGGTGTTCCTACTACGTCAGGTGCCTCAGAGATGAGATCACAAAATGCATCCTCAACCTCGGAATAATGTAGGAACGGCAGTGAAAAAAATAATTTCATCCACACACTTTTTTCAGAATCTTTCTGTTCGTATTCTCTTTTCAGCCCCAGTTCCGGATTTCTTTTCAGCCGGAGTTTGACCGTCGTTATCTCACTGGCGCTTTCCTATAACGTTAGCTGGCGCTTTCCTTACACTTCATATTGGTAAATTTCAAGGGATTGGCGCTTTCCTATTGCAGCCAGAAGGAAAACTTCCCGAGATCATGAGGTTCAAAGGCAAAGATCAGAATAACGACGGAGGGCTTCTCATTTTAATTGCTTCGCCTCCCTTCCCCTCGCATTTTGTCCAACTTCCCGTCACTTTTTTCGATATCCGATTTCAGATTCAGATTCGGCGGTATCAAAACTTTATTTCGCCCGCAAACACCGTCCCGAAAACGACTCTTCATGGGGTTTTAAAACTAAATTAAACCACCCCTACCTTCAACAACATGTCAAAAGGTGTAACAGCAACAAATTTACAACTAAGAAAGAGGATGGGTCCCCCTAACCACTGTTAACAATTAAAAAAAGTCCAGTCATGCAGCATGACCCCATGAGCGAATTTTTGAAGAAATCTTCGACATTTCAGTCGCTATTGATCGTGTTGAGAAATTTTAGTTTATGATTTGATAGACAAACATGGAATCAAATTATTAACACATGCACAGAGTAAACTCATCAGTTGTGATTACATTTTTTTTTTTTTTTTTAAGCACCTACTTCCTACGTTTTAAACAGCATGATTCTAGAATTGGTTATACAGGGATACTTCCATAAGAGTAGTTCAATCTGAATTTAGACAATGTTTCATGCAAATATTACCGATTTTTACAACTAGCGAACGGCATTATTTCGATTTTTGACTGATTTTTCAACTTTGGAATTTTTGAAAACTTGATACATATTCTTATAGGAAATTTTACACTGATTCCGAATATACCACATGTTAGTATGCTGAAAAAATTATTTCGCACAACAAATCGTAAAAAACCGGCTATTTTGAAATTTTTGACTACATTTTTGAAAATTTCAACCCGAAGGTGTAATCCGATCATGCTGGCCAACGAACCTTCGTTTTGTGTCCTTAACATTTGAAAATTTGTTTGACGTTTCTAGCACAATTCTACGGACAGTTATCGTCTGGAATGACACATACATACATACATATATACATATATACATTACATAAAAAAATGCGCTAAACTTCAGAATATGATTCAGAATAGCCTGAAACGGATTTCTGCATAAAAGTTTTTCAAAAATTCACATTCTACAAATTTTGAGGCGAGAGCAATAGCTTAATTTTCTTCAAAAGTTCGCTAAAAGACTTATATAGAGCTCTGACGAGGTCAATAAAGGCGAAAGCGCCAAGCTAATAAAGTAATACGAGAAGCTGACCTCTCATTCTCACCCTCAACCACTCAAGGATGTATTCCTCAAATCCCACTACCCCACAAATAAAAAATTACCGAATTAATCTAGAAGACAACTGTTATTAGCGAATTTTTTAAGAAAATTAAGCTATTGCTCTCGCCTCAAAATTTGTAGAATGTGAATTTTTGAAAAAATGTTATGCAGAAATCCGTTTCAGGCTATTCTGAATCATATTCTGAAGTTTAACGCATTTTTTTATGTATGTATGTATGTATGTATATATGTATATATGTATGTATATATGTATGTATGTGTCATTCCAGACGATAACTGTCCGTAGAATTGTGCTAGAAACTTCAAACAAATTTTAAAATGTTAAGGACACAAAACGAAAGTTCAAGTTCGTTGGCCAGCATGAGCGGATTACATCTTCGGGTTGAAATTTTCAAAAATGTAGTCAAAAATTTCAAAATAGCCTGTTTTTTGCGATTTGTTGTGCGAAATAATTTTTTCAGCATACTAACATGTGGTATATTCGGAATCAGCGTAAAATTTCCTATAAGAATAAGTATCAAGTTTTCAAAAATTTCAAAGTTGAAAAACCAGTCCAAAATCGAAATAATGCCGTTCGCTAGTTGTAAAAATCGGTAATATTTGCATGAAACATTGTCCAAATTCAGATTGAACTACTCTTATGGAATAAGAGCGACTGAATGTCGAAGATTTCTTCAAAAATTCGCTCATGGGGTCATGCTGCATGACTGGACTTTTATTCTATATAACTTGTGCTCATGTACACTAGCAAATCGTGTAAGCAAACAGCAAAACTTGCCAGGTAATTACCGGGCCTCTGCCTAGCACCTGGCAATTCATTGAAATTTCATCATTTATATTATGAATGTAATAATTAGATATAAGAGCTTTTGTTGTATATTTGTACTTGTATAAGAAAATTCAATTCAATGAAATAAATAAATAAATAACATTGCTCCGTTCCTATTCGTGTTTCCCCAACCGTTCCCCCATTTCGTGGAAGGCACCTGCCCGTCTTGACGTGTTTTCCCCCCTGGGTCAGTTAGTCAGTGTGATTCCAACTTCCTTCGCCCTCCTTCCTTCAGGGCCCTCGTATCCGTTCTGACCTCTTCCGACAACAAGGCAGGTCCCCCAAGGTCCAGTGAAAGTGCTCAGCCGGTTCGTGAGCAAAGCTGGAGAGCCTGTCCAGATAACATAACGACTGGCGGTCAACAATTACCTCATCCCCCGCCGTCGTTACGTTCTGTTCTGCCTATATCTGTTTCCTTCGGCTGAGGACTTGGGTAGCCCATGGCAAGGTCGTCGTCGATGGACATTTTCAGAGTGCTAAGGCGTGGCGAATAATTTTCATTCCTCCTACCGCACAAAGCAAATTCCTGTTTTTTCCTTTCACTAGACCAAAGTAACCAGTATGTATCATCTAACATCTGGATTACGATTCTAAAGATGCTTCTCGTAATTTTGGCCACAAAGGGTGAGAAGGAGATGAAGTTAGCTAACTCAACTATCAAGAGTCAGGTGTGTCCTGTAGAAAGAAGTCTAAATTGTCAGCTTTAGCTTCGTAAACAATTTGAAAATCTGAATTACCCCTCTAAAATTTGAATACCCCCCCAAGCTCAGAGCCACAACTCTCTTTCACGAATCAGTGGTGAACACATAAATTAAATATTTTGACATTTAATGATAGAATGAGGTAAATGTGCATCACTCAGTGGGGAATAACTCAAAATGTTCTTAATAACTTCCTCTTCCTTGAGCATGCTCTCCCACATACACTATATAGATGTAAGATTCTATGGCAGATAACATAACGACTGGCGGTCACAATTACCTCATCCCCCACCGTCGTTACTTCTGTTCTGCCTGTATCTGTTTCCTTCGGCTGAGGACTTGGGTAGCCCGGAGTGCGGTCCCTCTTGGGTATCTTACGAGATCCGATTACCACCTTAGGATCTTAAAGATTTCCTCACCTGCCTACGTAAAAAAAAAAAAAAAAAATCTGGATAGCGATCCGAAAGATGCTGCTCGCAATTTTGCTACAAAGGGTGTGAAGGAGATGGAGTTTTCAGATTTTCTATCCATGAAAATCTGAATTACACCTCTAAAATTTGAATAGCAAGCTCAGAGCCACAACTTGGCCTCTTTCACAACTCAGTGATGAACTGTTCTGAAGGTGATGATGAAACTCTGATGAACGACTCAGAGATGAACTGTTTTGACATTTAATGATAGAATGAAGTAAATGTACATCACTAAGTAGGGAATAACTCAAAATATTCTCAATAACTTCCTCTTCCATGAGCATGCTCCACCACATACACTCTATAAAGATTCTATGGCAGGCCATTAACGTAAGTGTGTAAATCTGTAGCTCAGTGGTAAACTATCGTAGGTGTGTAAAAAAAGTTATTTTCGAGTCGTATATGCTTAGACTGTGATGTATTGTTCTAGGAGTAAAGTCTCAAGAGTGAGAATCACATAAAAGTGGTCAGTGATAAACTATAATACGTATAGATCTCAAAATAAGATGTGTCGGAAACTTCTTTTGGCTTCCTTGTAAAATTGCCGAAATCTCACGTATGCAGTTGATTCACTTCTGAGCTACAGAAATGTTGTCGAGCTGTGTACGTTGCTTCTTGTTTGCTTACATGCTCACTGCACATTACACGATGAAAGGGTGTGGGGCTCAATGAAATTGCGAAGTATGAAACATCGAGCGGCAGCTTGACAGCAGTTTTAGACCACATTTTGGCCCACATTTCAGCTCTATCCCCCCAGAGTGCAGCACATTCACCTCATTATATCATTAACCCTTCACCATGCGGGAGTGTAAAGGAAAACTACTTAGATATATTGATAATATGTGGAATCTTACACCAAATTTCTTTGTTGCTAACTCATCCACGCAGTATTCATGTATATTTATCGTTTGCAGATTATCTGTGGTGCTGGCCGCCGAACCACTGTGCCACCCGAGCCCTTACAGAGCATTGGATGGAACTTGCAACAACGTGAGGCATCCGCGCTTCGGATCAGCCTTCACACCCTACATCTACCTCACAAGTAGTACGTTAATTTCATAAATACTAGTTTATTTACAGTAAGTTATCCCACTAATATCTACTTACTTTGTCCACTATTGTCTGATAACGCACGAATAGTGATTCGTGATTTCCATCGTTCCTTGTCTTGCTCACACACCTCTTCTGCAGCTTCATCATTCATTGGTTAGGTACTACAAGCCTTTGAAAGAAAGCATAATGCCTCTTTACTTCTTCATGATCTCCCCAAAGCTTTCGTTCTTGTGCCTCACAACTTGCTGCTGAGAAAAATGGCTTGACACTGGCCGCTGAGAATATTATGGCTTGACACCACAGACAGTTTCTTTCTTCAGAACCCCCTATATATGGATGGAAACAGGTTGTTTCATATAATAGATCACAATCCTTCGTGATTGGCATCCCGTGTTGGGTTACACATGGAAATTTACTCAGGCCCTGTTGCTTTCTCATATTCATTCATGATCTAGCGTAATTATCAGTTTTATAAGTTGGCAGAATATTTTTGTTTGCTGATGATATAACCAACCATCTCGGCTGTTGGCTCTGAACCTGACGAGCTGCTGCTGAATTCGAGTTTGATTTAAGATTTAATTGAAAGATGATGCCCTAGTGTTGTAAACTCAGATCACCAATTTCGGTCTAAATCGCCAACAGGAGTGGTCCGTCAGCTTCCTAAGATTGACAGTATCTTGGTTACCATCTATCTTGGTTACCTCATGTCATTTTATTATCTCTAAACTTACGTCCTGGCGTTCATGATTCTTCGATTGTCTGTAGTTTTTGCTTCACGGAAATATGTACAAGCAGCGAGTATTTCTGTTAGTACAGGAAAACAAACAATCCAGCCTTCCTTTAGCCATACCTACTATTATCGAAAACCTCTCACTTTATTACAGAATCTTCCAACGATAAACGTGCGAACCGTGGGTTTTCCTCTTAAATACGCGGCCTGTGATCGCCCAAGCCTACTGAAGCGTTTTGTTTTTAGGGAGCCAGCCCGGCAAATCAATGAGCGATCTCGCGCTGTTAGTGGGTTGAGAATAAAGACTGAAATCTTCATCCTCAAAGAAACATTCACCTCCAAAATATCCTCAAGAGTTCTATTTTACGGTTCAATGGGCTTCAACGAAATAATTCTTGAATACAATTTTTAAGAAAGAAATTACAAAGGAAAGTAAAAGCCTACTCTTGAATACAATTGGTTTTCTTTTGGTGATTGTGTGAGAGAAAGTGAATAACCCATCATAAAAGCCAAAACAGTAGTTTAAGTAACGTGCAACATTTCTTTATTCCGACAGTTTAAATTATTTCGAAACTTTACAAAAAAAAAAGGCCATTCTGTACTTAAATTGTTTTTTATTGTTCTTTCTGATCCCAAATTTCACTCGGAAAACGTAAAACGTCTGCCAAGTTGGGTGTGGCACATAGCTTCCTCGTTTGTATATCATGTATGTATAGATCATCGAAAAGTTTCAAATTTTCTCGAAAAATGCCATAGCGGAAAAGAGTGAATCAAGAAGTAGCGTGAAATGTCATAATTGGCCAATTAAGAAACGAAAAAATTATACTCAATGTAAGTTACGTTTGTGCAAGCGCAGAATGAACTCATGAGTTGAAAACAATGAACGGGACAATCTACAACCTAAACCAGGGGTGCTCAAACGGTCGATCGCGATCGACCAGTCGATCGCGAGTGCTTTTTGAGTAGATCTCGAGAAGAAAAAAAATTTTAATAAGTAGGTAACTAAACTACAAAAATTATTGCAGTACAAGAATGATTGCAGTAAATTTGCAAATATAGCATCATTTATGAATTATCCTTTTTCATGTAAAAACATTGAGGAATTAGCTACTGAAGTAGCAAGTCAGTTTAATATGAACTCATGTTCTGTTGAAAATGAGTTGGTGCAGATTATATCAGATATACATCTCAAAGCTACAGCATCTGATACAAATTTCTGGTGTTTTATATCTGAAGATAAATATCCGAATCTAAGGCAAATCGCCCTTCAACTGACGGCAATGTTTGGGTCAACTTACTTGTGCGAGTCTGCATTTTCTGAAATGAAGATAATTAAGTCAAAATATCGCAATCGACTAACTGAAGATCATATGTCATCATGCTTGCGATTGGCATTCAGTGGTTACGCACCATCTTATGAAAAGTATGCTGAGGACATGCAGTGCCACGCTTCAACATCCAAAGTCTTAGTTGAGTTTAACACCATATGTAACTCTTTCGTTTTGTAACAACGAATAAACTCGCAATTTTGAATAACTAGGAGTTTTTTCATTGATATTGTAGAGAAGAACTTGAGTAAACCTAACCCAAATCTTGACTAAAATAATGTAAATTGTGCGGAAAGCTAATATCTATATATGCTACGGTACACCCTACCTAGGTAGGTAGGGTGTATCGTGTATGTACGACAGCCCTGCATCACACATACTTGCAGCCTCTCAGAGTCGATCGTAAGTAGTCTAAAAATATTGAAGTAGATCGCCAGCAGTTCAAGTTTGAGCACCCCTGACCTAAACAGTGCATTCGCTGACAATTTCATCGAAATTGGATGAAAACAGTGAAAATTAAGGTCCTTACAAGGATTTTACATAGGCGCATGCGCAGTACCTATTAATGATACAATCGTGTTGAAATTGATATGGGATGATCGAATCGTCATCTCCTTGCCTATCATCCAAATTTAAGCGAAATCGAACGTCTAGAGTGTGCAAAAATGGAGCATAATGGAATTTACGTTTGCACATGCGCAGAATGAAGTATTAATTTGGCAACAATGAAACTGATAGGGGATTATCTACAACCTAACCCGCGCATTCTCTGACAATTTCATCAAAATCGTATGAAAACAGTGGATATTAAATTCGTTACAAGGATTTCACATAGGCGCATGCGCAATAACTATTAATGATACAATCATGTTGAAATAGATATGGGATGATCAAATCGTCATCCCCCAACCATCGTCCAAATTTGAGCGATATCGGACGACTAGGGTGTAAGAAAAAATACTTGGTAGAATTGGTAGAATACCTATTAATGATAGAATCATGTTGAAATAGATATTAGATGATCAAATCGTCATCCCCGTCCAAACCATCGTCCAAATTTGAGCGATATCGGACGACTAGGGCTTGAAAAAAAAGTCCAGTCATGCAGCATGACCCCATGAGCGAATTTTCGAAGAAATCTTCGACATTTCAGTCGCTATGATTGTGTAGAGAAATTTTAGTTTATGATTTTGATAGACAAACATTTTCATGGCTGATATTTTCTAAGCCACAGTCAGTATTAAAGCAACATCAAGTCCTAAAACAGTTGAGCGTAGAACATTAAAGAGAGCGACCGAGAGAATCGGAGGACGGAATATTTCACAGAGTAAACTCATCGGTTGAGATTACTTTTTTTTTTTTTTTTAAAACAAGCACCTACTACCTACGTTTTAAACAGCATGGTTCTGGGATTGGTTATACAGAGATACTTCCATAAGAGTAGTTCGATCTGAATTTGGACAATGTTTCATGCAAATATTACCGATTTTTACAACTAGCGAACAACATTATTTCGATTTTTGACTGATTTTTCAACATTGAAATTTTTGAAAACTTGATACATTTTCTTATATGAAATTTTACGCTGATTCCGAATATACCACATGTTAGTATGCTGAAAAAATTATTTCGCACAACAAATCGCAAAAAACAGGCTATTTTGAAATTTTTGACTACATTTTTGAAAATTTCAACCCGAAGATGTAATCCGATCAAGCTGGCCAACGAACTTGAACTTTCGTTTTGTGCACTTAACATTTTAAAATTTGTTTGAAGTTTCTAGCACAATTCTACGGACAGTTATCGTCTGGAATGACACATACATACATACATACATACATACATACATATATACATACATATATACATACATACATATATACATACATACATAAAAAAATGCGTTAAACTTC
The DNA here is from genome assembly GCA_030762985.1 of Adelphocoris suturalis. Taxonomy (NCBI): domain Eukaryota; kingdom Metazoa; phylum Arthropoda; class Insecta; order Hemiptera; family Miridae; genus Adelphocoris; species Adelphocoris suturalis. The sequence continues at coordinate 8,361,442 of CM061049.1, read as the reverse complement.
AGAATATGATTCAGAATAGCCTGAAACGGATTTCTGCATAATTTTTTTTCAAAAATTCACATTCTACAAATTTTGAGGCGAGAGCAATAGCTTAATTTTCTTCAAAAATTCGCTAAAAATGCGTTAAACTTCAGAATATGATTCAGAATAGCCTGAAATGGATTTCTGCATAAAATTTTTTCAAAAATTCACATTCTACAAATTTTGAGGCGAGAGCAATAGCTTAATTTTCTTCAAAAATTCGCTAAAAACGGAGCATAATGGAATAACGAAGAACAATCCCCCCTGAAAATGTTATTCAGATTGAATGAAAACTGTGGAAAATGAGCTTGTTACAAGGATTTCTATTGGAGCATGCGCAGTAGCTATTAATTATACAATCATATAGAAATTGATATAAGATGATCAAATTGTCATTCCCCAACTATCATCCAAATTTGAGCGAGATCAAACTACTAGGACGTGAGAAAAGTATGCTTGGTAGAATTTACGTTTGCGCATGCGCAGAGTGAGGTAATGAGTCAAGAACGATGAAACTGGTAGGGGACCGTCTACCCCCTAGCCAGCACATCCCCTGAAAATTTCATCCAAATCGGATGAAAACTGTGGAAAATAAGCTTGTTACAAGCGGACACACGACAGACAGACACAGACACACAGACAGACAGACAGACATGGAATCAAACTTGTTCAAAATGGTTTAAAACGTAAAATGCGAGTAGGAATTTTGAGATTAGGGCGTGAGAAAATCACATGAGAATTTACGTTTACGCTTACGCAGAGTGAGGTGTTGAGTCAAAAAATGCCTCCTTGATATTATCTAAATCAATTTTTAAACTTTAAATCAACGTTTCACGGAAACGCTGTAAATCGATGTTTACTGATAACACTGTAACCATTGATTAGTTGGTGAAACCCGTTTGTTTTAAACCAACGTTCAAAACTCAGGTCCCGTAAATCAATGATCTATTTTAACTAGAGATGAGTCGATACCAAAATTTATCGATTCCCGATACCGATACCTAAAAAATCGATTCCCGATTCTCGATACCGATAATATCGGCGCATAATACCTAACTTACGTGTAGGTGAAAAACAAAAATTCCTCTTGAACTAGTAATATATTCAAATCTTTTTGACAACATATAACTTATACTTACAAAAAATTGATCCCAATATATTTGCAAATGAGGTAATTTTTAAATAAAAACAAAACATGGATAATAAAACCTTTATTCTCCATCTGTTCTACTTAAGGTTTTTGTTTAAAAATACCAACATTTTAATTCTGTCTGGGTTTCTCGTTTCTGTCGCAGATGTTTCCTGCCGTACTAAAAAGTCTCTCGCTAAAAACAGTAGAAGGAGGCACACACAGATATTTTACAGCTAATTTTCACAGATATATTTTTTTGTTATCTATCAAGTATCAATTAATAGTCAACGTTTATTGCCTAGGATTGATTTCTTTCTGAATAAAACAAGTTAGGCAGACTGACTTGGTTTTTTAGTTTTTCGTCGGTAACTGTAAGGTATTTCCAAATAAGACTGGCTCTAGGCTTTTATACTTGGAAAACATAGCTTTGTCTAATGCTTCTGTTGTCACAAACAAAATAACACAAGCCTACTTGTAAACAAAGTTATAATTGTAAGTTGTGTTTTGGACAATTCATGTTTCGCAACTGCTAACTTCACATAACGGTTGCACGGTACAACCATCTTCGTTGTTAGATGGTTGCAATAGTACCGTAGTGTAATAAAACGCCCATCACCGGGCGGTATCGGTATCGGCTTTAGGCGATCGATTCTCGATACCGATACCAATGCCTAAGAATCGGTGGTATCGAGAATCGGTATCGGGAATCGACTCATCCCTAATTTTAACCATGGTTAGGAATTGTTAATGAAACCGATTCTGAGCTGCTAAAAAAGAGCACAAATAGGCCAAATAGGCACAAATAGGCAAAAACGGCGATCAGGGACCTCAATTCACGCTCGGTAAGCACACCTACCACTTTTTCTCAACCTCTCTATTACCAAACCCAGGCTGTGGCCTTAAAATTCACCTACTCCCCTTCACCTAGTATAAAATAATTCAAAATTATTCTATGTTCAAACCTATATATCTTATTAGAAGCACTACTCTAAATTTGAGCTCAGTAAAAATATTCCTAAGAATTCGTTACTTCAATTAAAAAATTTAATATATCGTCGCCCTTATGCCATAGCCACGAATGTGCAATTTCGTAGTTTTGAGAAATCAAGCTTGAAAAATTCAAATGACTTCGAAAAATCAGAATTTCGTTCAGGTAACTGAAAAACCGGTTATTATTAAAGCCCACTTCACCAAGTAAACAGTTCCCTGATTACGGAGTGGTTTGCTTGGCAATTTTAAGTTTTTAAGCACTTTCGTGCGTTTGGCATCGCTTGATTACAAGAGAGGATTCACATTCGTGGATTCGCACAACTGGTTAAATGCAATTATTATGGAATTTGTCAACTATTTCTGCATGTTCTGCGGTTTTAGCAATAAATAATGGTATCTAACGACCAAATGCACGTTTTTGGCCAGACAGATGGTACCTAGGAATGTAAGGGGAAAGGTACCTACCTAGAGGAGAATAATTAATTAAACCAGATAAAAGGTATTTTTATTCTCACAAAATCTAGGAGCTAGATGGATTTACGAAAAGGAAGTGGAACGATGTAAAATTGAAACTTTTGAAACTCTAGTAAGAAGAAATAATAATAATTTCACTCGTTTTCCGAATTCGTCTCATCTTCATCTGGCTCTGCAAGACAGCCACGTAGAGTTTTGTTTTGCTGCGAAACCTTGTAGAATCGATGGTATTCTTCAGGGATTTTCAAGTCTCTGCACATTTTTTAGAGATCATTATATTTTGCCTGAGAAATTGATAGTTCTCGGCTGTAGGCTGGAGTTAAATTTTGGTTTCAAGGTCGACCTTTCTTTCTGCAACTCGTTCCCTTAAAGCACTTATTAAAATTATTTAAAAAACTTTGCGCCTCGGCGGGGGGCCCCGCCCCCCTGCACCCCCCGGTTTATTTCTTTTTCCATACTCTGTATGAAATCATAGGAACACAGAATGTGTTTTTGTGATGCTAGTCATCCGTTAAATAAAATTAACAAGCGGTTGCAATCATGTTCACAATATCAATTATTGAGAATGATCACCTGTGTGTAAACAATTATTCATATAACCATGCTCATAACTCAGCTTGTTGGCCACGCACTTCGCAGTAGTTAACATAATATGGTTGGATAAATCGAGAGCTTTCGAACGAATGGTCAACGAATTTTGTGGGATGAAAAACGACGAAGTACCATTTCCCTAGCAACGACTCGGTTGTACGTGAAAATCATTATAAAAAGGCGCGTAACGGTTTTTTCTGTCGGTTTTTTTTCGGTAGGTCATCGCAAAAACACATTCTGTGTTAAAAAAATCTTTTCCTGGCAATTTTTTTCTATATTGAAACCAGCACACGTTTCTAAACGGAATACTGCCACTAACTATTGTTTTTTGAAGTCGTAGTAGTCACTATGCGTCACAGTTTTAACTGTGAAAAGCCTAGGATTTTTTCTAGCAGATCTAATTATTTGTGCCCATCACTCAGGCACATAAACAGGCACACTGCAGTCTGTTCAATTTTCGAATGCATGAAGTCACACTCCATCTCCATGTGACCGGTTTCAAAGAATGTATGATGAATGTATGATTGAAATCCATCATGTTCCAGGCACATTGAAATGTATGATTGAAATCCATCAATGTTCCAGGCACATTGCAGCAAAAATCGAATACTTCTGTTGAGCTCCACAACTGTCTGACATCATGCTTAGTTCCGTAATGTCAGGTTTTGACACCACGAAATCGAGTATACATGAAGCAATTTCGTTGGCGCCTCTATTCCCATTTACTTCCGGCCATAAATAACAGGTAGCATCCTGATTTTCCAAGTCGTAAACGGTTAAATTATGAACTGCCAGTTTGCGTAAATGAAATATTTGGCCTGCTGGCCCCTTAGGAGTAAGTTAACATTTTAACTGTTTATTTTTCGAGGAAATAGACAACTTTTTTTATTAACTTCCATCCTCTTGTTGATTCCTCCTACGAGTTAAGAAAAAACTTGATCAAGTACTAGGTACCCAAGCAATACGTTCCAAAAAATGTTTTATGGAGTTTGGTACTTTGTTATTTAGGTAGGTGGTACCTAATCATTTTCGTCACCTTAGGAAATCATAGTGATAAGTGTCACTTCCAATCTATTTATCCGTTTTATTTATTTATTTTTTATTTTATTTTATTTTTTATTATTATTAATATTTTTTTAAATAAACTTTTTTGTAAAATCCATTCCCCGTTCACTTTTATGTTGGATGAAGGACGAGGACAATGTGTTGAAACCATCTGTGTGATCGAAACTGAAGACTGAAAACTAATCATGGTGGAAGCGCCAACGTGAAAATGCCATACTGGGAGGTGATGCCAAACTCACGAATGTGGCACATTCGCGTAATTGGCATGTTAGCAACGAATCATGTTTATCACATTCGTGGATGTGGATTTCGTTTTCTACTGCTCAGGTGATTGTTAGAGTATTATCGACTTTTCCACTATATAGTACCCATCATATTTACACAGATAGCACCAGTAACTAAAAAATGCGAAATTTGCACATTCGTGATTTTGGCATAAGGACGACGATATCACATATCCCTTCAATAAGAGTTCTCTTTAACCCTAATAATTTTCTATCTTCAAAATTACTGTGTGATTTCTGTAGGTTAGGCTGGGCTTTCCTGGGTTAATCTAAGGAAGCCTCTCTTTGGTGGAACTGGCCCGTAGAATATGATTCAAAACGAGGCAGCGCCAACAGAGGCGTCCGAAGGAGTCACGGAAAGTTGAGCTTAACGCGCAAGTCCACTGAGTTTGTAAGCCTTGTAGGGCCCACGTAGCAAACATAATAACCCACCGCTGTGATGCGTTTAATGACGGACTGCCGCTCGGAAAACAATTCCTCGCCAGTGATCATTTCTACGCACGACTGACACCGCATTCGGAGTCCCTCCGAGTCCATCTGGGCAGTTCATGGCACCCACTTACGTATTTGCCTCCGTCAAACAGAATTGATTAGTTTCGCTTGTTTTGACTCATCATTGACTGCCCATAAAGCTATAAATCACGTCCCAACTGAGACGATTTCCTGATTAGAGATGTTAGGCAACTTAGAGCTACGCTCTCTCAACCAACTTCCTTTACAATGGTGTTTCTGCGAATTTCTCGAGGAGCGTTGGATTTTCTTTGCTTTTTTTTTTGTACTTAGTGAATCGCTACAAATCACATAATTTCCAACTCCCAATAATTGCCAGAGTCGAACAGCCAGTGTCACTGCCCTCAGCTCTGCTGTGAACACAGACGCAACTGGTGGTAGGCGTCTAGTGACTTGGAAGTTGGGGCTCCTAGAGCAAGGCCAACACCATCAAGTGTCTTCAAGCCATCAGTGAATAGAAGAGAGTGTCCAGCATATCGCCGGATTGCCTCAGTGTACCGACATCTGAGGATGTCTGGGGGTGTATTGCTCCCGAACTTAGAGCAACACTCTCTCAACCAACTTCCTTTACCATGGTGTTTCTGCGAATTTCTCAAGGAGCGTTGGATTTTCTTTGATTTTTTTTGTACTCAGTGAACTACAAATCACATAATTTCCAACTCCCAATAATTGCCAGTGTCGAACAGCCAGTGTCACTGCCCTCAGCTCTGTTGTGAAGACGCAACTGGTGGTAGGCGTGTAGTGACTTGGAAGTTGGGGCTCCTAGAGCAAGGCCAACACCATCAAGTGTCTTCAAGCCATCAGTGAATAGAAGAGAGTGTCCAGCATATCGCCGGATTGCCTCAGTGTACCGACATCTGAGGATGTCTGGGGGTGTATTACCCTTGACCCCGACCCTCATTCGAAGGTCAACACGCATCCCAGACAAGGTTTTTGCTTCTTGATTACCGAAAGTAGAGAATCCCGAACTTAGAGCAACACTCTCTCAACCAACTTCCTTTACCATGGTGTTTCTGCGAATTTCTCGAGGAGCGTTGGATTTTCTTTGCTTTTTTTTTTTTGTACTTAGTGAATCGCTACAAATCACATAATTTCCAACTCCCAATAATTGCCAGAGTCGAACAGCCAGTGTCACTGCCCTCAGCTCTGCTGTGAACACAGACGCAACTGGTGGTAGGCATCTAGTGACTCGGAAGTTGGGGCTACATAGAGCAAGGCCAACACCATCAAGTGTCTTCAAGCCATCAGTGAATAGAAGAGAGTGTCCAGCATATCGCCGGATTGCCTCAGTGTACCGACATCTGAGGATGTGTGGGGGTGTATTGCCCTTGACCCCGACCCTCATTCGAAGGTCAACACGCATCCCAGACAAGGTCTTTGCTTCTTGATTACCAAAAGTAGAGAATCCCGAAAATGGCTTCATAATGATAGAAGAAGATCAAAAATATTGGTATGTCCTCCAAATTCAAAATTCCCATTAAAATATTGGTGTCTCGTCTGTCTGTCGTAACTCATTATCTCTGAAATAACAAATAAGATCTTGTGTTTGCTCATCATTGTTTCTAGTTAACCCTGACTGCCCATAAAGCTATAAACCACATCTCAATTGAGACGATTTCCAGGTTAGAGATGGTAGGCACCTTAATCTAACCATTCTTCCTACATCGTTACGTTACTGTGAATTTCCCGAGGAGCGTTGGATTTTCTTTGATTCTTCACTACCAAAAGTAGCGGAGCCCAAAAATGGCTGCTTCATGTTCAAATAAGCTCAACAACGAAGGCATGTCCTCCAAATTCAAAATTTCCTCCAACATTTTGGTGTGTTGTTTTATAGGTAAATCAGAACAGAACGAATATTATTATCAACAATAAGTTATCATTTTTCCACTTTCTACATAATAAGCTTGAATACATATTGCCAGCCAAGATGCCACAAGCATACAATATAAATCTATAAAAAACTACGGAATATTAAGTAGAATATTAATTACTTTATTAAGTAGATACTCTGGTTTACTTTGATTAGTGTTTGGCTACAATTTATTTTATCGATCTGAAAACTAACTCCTGTTGCCATGTCACCGAATGATTGGCATAGTATTGGATACCAAGAACAACAATGTATTGGTGTTTTATTTTGCGAAAAAATATATTCGTTACGAAAAAGGAATAACTGGGAGGGGAGAGAGAAAACTGCTGGGAGTGGTCGGGGGTTCCGGCCGGTCCGGGGGCGATTAGTTCTCCAGGATGTGTGGAGAGTCTCCACAACATACGTTAAGGGCTACCTGTTCAGAGAGGGGCTCGTGGCCCCGGGAGCCGTCATGGTGGGTGGGTCCGGCCCGGCCGGGGCCCTCCATCCTTGACCGTCTGAACACGGAACGTGGAATCCACAGGGAATACAGAAACAGAGGATAACATTTTTGACAACAAGATCACAGCAAACTATAACAAAGGGATACCATCAAACACAGAAACAACAATTTCGATACAGATGGTAACAAGCGACTCATTAGGGATTTTTCAGAACGTACAGCACCATAAACTAGACAAAAAAAGGATTTCCGAAGCATGCCGACGAAATTTCAAGATATACCTATACACCATTCACATTTCATTATAGTTCTGGTACATGTACAAATTGTATAAAACCAAATTTAAAAAAAACTCTGTCTGCAAAACAACTGGACGGGTAGATTTAATTCAGATTTTCTATACCAACTAAGATGGAAAATGGAAACTATGCTTCACTCATGAAAGGCGCGAGATAAAGAGGTAAAAAATGAAGAGATGAAAGAAAATAAAAGTGTAAGCGTGAGTGATGGGATGTGGAAGAAGCACAGAAAGAACTGGAGGTGGCTGGCGAGACGATACGTGAGGAAAAATCCTGTCATAAAAAAGGATTATCAAATTACACTTGGGGGCATGTGGAGGGAATGACAATAGTGACCGAATTCGTCACAGTTTTAAGGGGGGAACCTAAAGGAAGATGTAGAAAGCGAGCGGTGAACTTCATAGTCTTGTACAGGCTGAAGACCAACCCTTGTAATCTTAACAATGTAATTATAAGGGTGCCCGCTATTTTGAGGAAGATGGAATTTTGATGACCTCCACCCGAAATTTGGTTTAAAAAGTCCAGTCATGCAGCATGACCCCATGAGCGAATTTTTGAAGAAATCTCCGACATTTCAGTCGCTATTGATCGTGTTGAGAAATTTTATTTTATGATTTTGATAGACAAACATGGAATCAAATTATTAACACATGCACAGAGTAATTTTACGCTGATTCCGAATATACCACATGTTAGTATGCTGAAAAAATTATTTCGCACAACAAATCGCAAAAAACAGGCTATTTTGAAATTTTTGACTACATTTTTGAAAATTTCAACCCGAAGATGTAATCCGATCATGCTGGCCAACGAACTTGAACTTTCGTTTTGTGTCCTTAACATTTTAAAATTTGTTTGAAGTTTCTAGCACAATTCTACGAACAGTTATCGTCTGGAATGACACATACATACATACATACATACATACATAAAAAAATGCGTTAAACTTCAGAATATGATTCAGAATAGCCTAAAACGGATTTCTGCATAAAACTTTTTCAAAAATTCACATTCTACAAATTTTGAGGCGAGAGCAATAGCTTAATTTTCTTCAAAAATTCGCTAAAAAAAAAAAAAAATGGCCCCTGAATTTTTTTTAGATTTTTTGCATAACAAAAACCTACGCCGGTAGCTCGATTTTGGTTTTTGAAATACTTTTTTTTTTCCAATATCAGGCTTTTGAATATAACTTTTACAAACTTCTTTGTAAAATTGTGAAACTTCGTATACTTGCGTTTTGGGGTCGCTGAACTCGAATATGCAGTGAAAGCAAGTCGACAGCATTCAAATTTTGAAAGTTTGGAATCTCAAAATCGTTAAAATCACGTCAAAAAATTACAAGTTTTCAAAATTCATCGTAAAGTTATGAAAATTCGTATTCTGGTGTTTTTTTGAGTTCCTGAACTCTAAAGGGCAGTCAAAACAAGTCGACAGCAGCAACTTTTGATAGTTTGGAATCTCAAAATCATGTCAAAAAATGACAGTTTTTCAAAATTCATTGTAAAGTTATGAAAATTTGTATTTTCACGTATTTCTGTTATAATTTTGACTTTTTGACAGCAAATTCGAGATCAGTGACTCAAAAAACATAAGTATACGAAGCTTCACAATTTCACAAAGGAGTTTGTAAAAGTTATATTCAAAAGTCTGATATTGACAAACAAAAACGTATTTCAAAAACCAAAATCGAGCTCCCGGCGTAGGTTTTTGCTATGCAAAAAACCCCTGAAAAAATTCAGGGGTCTTTTTTTGACATTTTAAACCAAATTTCGGGTGGAAGTCATCAAAATTCCCCCTACCAGTTTCATTGTTGCCAAATCAATTTTTAACACAGAATGTGTTTTAGCCATGGACTAACTAGCCGAAAATGGAACGCGGGATGGTAACGAAATGTGTGACGGATGATTTTCACGTACAACCGAGTCGTTGCTAGGGAAATGGTACTTCGTCGTTTTTCATCCCACAAAATTCGTTGACCATTCGTTCGAAAGCTCTCGATTTATCCAACAATATTATGTTAACTACTGCGAAGTGCGTGTCCAACAAACTGAGTTATGAGCATGGTTATATAAATAATTGTTTACACACAGGTGATCATTCTCAATAATTGATATTGTGAACATGATTGCAACCGCTTGTTAATTTGTGATGATTTCATTGAGCTTGTGTTTCGATGATTTGATTCATAGCAGGTGATCTGAGTACGAAAACGGTTTGATTTGTGAAGCGGAGGTTAAATAATTTGAATAGGTAATTTCTATACTTTACACTCTAGGAAGCTGTAATTTCGTTTGTAGCCTCTTTAGGACATTTACTTGACGATGCTCAGGGTCCGGATCAGATGTGTGGCTCTTAAAGCTAATTTCTATGCTTTACACTCTAGGAAGCTGTAATTTCGTATGTAGCCTCTTTAGGACATTTACTTGACGATGTCCAGAGTCCGGATCAGATGAGTGGCTTTTAAAGCTAATTTCTATACTTTACACTCTAGGAAGCTGTAATTTCGTATGTAGCCTCTTTAGGACATTTACTTGATAAATCGCTCTTGATTTATCACGAATTTATTTCGTTTTTTTTCGTAGTTTCATACTATAACTATATAAATTGATGTTTAAATGAATAGTAAACAATGACGCTTGTTTGGTTGTCACTTGGTTGCGCGACAACGCAAACACATTCTGTGTTTCAATAATTTCGTCCGAAGTATGTAAATAGAGGTAACCGGGGGTCCAGGGGGCTTGCCCCCTGGCGAGGCGCGGAGCGCCGAGTTTTCTTTCGTAGAAATAATTATCATCGGATTTCGGGTGAATCACAGTTTCTCTTTATCGTCTCCCGAGAGTGAAAATTCAATTATCCATCGCCTCTGATGCGAGTAAACTTGGTCCCGGTCGATAAGAATTATCTGGAAAATTAAATAAAAACACAAGAACCTTAGTAATCAAGGTTCACGCACTAGCGCCTGTTCGTTAAGAGATGAGAACAATATGGAATGAGGAAATTTGTATTTGCGTGTTAAAAGTAGAGTGTTAGCCGTGTAGAATTAAGTGGCCTAACAGTCTTATGATAATTATTTTCATTAAAGAACCTTAGTGTCCATGTTCGCAATCAACCATGGCAATCTCTCAAGATTAGAGGAACGTGTTTCGAAGACTGTAGAATGGTAGCAGGGCCGCCACATCTCCAAGTCGGGCCCGGGACCAGATTCTGACCACGGGCCTGCCCGCCCCCCCCCCCCCCCTTTTTTTTTTTTTTTTTTTTTTTTTGTCGCGCCACTTTTACTAGAGATGGTTATAATTGTTATAAAAAAAAAAAAAAACTATTAAACCCTCTCTAACCAAACGAAAAATCATTTACACTTCCTACTAAGGTTCAATATTTGAATAAGAACACTTGAGGGGCTGAACTCTTATTACTTCACTACGTTTTATTCAACATTTAATCAAAAGTAATGTGTAACTTGAGAATTGAAAATTCAAGTATTCATACTCTAGTAATTACCAACCAATTACCAAACCATAAAAATGCCATAAATTACCTTGAAACGAAAATTCTATATCCTATCAGTCATAGGATTTTTATTTTAATTACCTACTTTAAATACAATTGTTTGTGAATAGAGGGCGTATTCAGAGAAGTTCCAATTTACAAATTCTTCAATTGAATGATTGTGGTAGAAATTATGAAAAATTAAAAAAAAAAAAAAAAAATCTAAAATCTAAAAAAACTAAAAAAATAATCTGAAAAAAACTAAATTTCATATAATCATTAATCAACACATATAATTAACTTTATTTTAATGTTATGGACGGATTAAAAAGGAAAGTCTCTGTATACAAGATTGCTGAAGGAAACAATGATTATGTTTGAAAGAATAGATTTATTAATTTTGGAAAAAAATGAAAATCTACAAAATATAATTGTTTTATTACAGTTTATCTTCTTGTAATGAAGCTATGCAGTAAAGAATTATATTTATAACAACAAAAGATACAAGAATTATTTAGTGAAGAACTATAAAAAAATATGAATTAGTAAAATGAGAAATTTGTTTTGTTGAGTTATAATAGCATTCTGTAATTGTAATTATAATTGCGGAAAACTTTTTAAATCTAGAAAACTGTAGAAGGCTATAATTTCATGTTTTATAAAATGAAACATTTTAAAACTAATAAAGTGAATTGAGGAAAAGTGTATTTGCATTTGAAAAATACAAGACAAAACACTTGAAACTTTCGTGCCTTTTTAAGTAAAAATTATTTTAATACCCTTAGAAAAGTCAAGTTTGGATGCTAACTTGTGCTTAATGCTGAGAATGGCAAGGGAATTCAACCTTTCTTGGTCCATGGATGCTCTCTCCCAAGTCTTCAGCCGATTGTCTACTGGTAAAGACGGTAAAGGTTAAAGAGTAATATTTTGGGCCATCGCAATCATCGCAACTGTTTAAGAGAAACAGTCTGGTGTAGTAAATCAAATATAATCTGATCAGGGCCCGTCAAGTGTAATACACTCTGTTTTATGTAGGCCTAAAAATTCTAAAATACTTTATTTACTAAATACAGGACCGGACCCTGGGGCAACAGTACCCACTTGCCCCCCCTCCCCCCCATGTGGCGGCCCTGAATGGTAGACACCATAAAGTAACGGAACACTTGCTAGACACCACACATTGATCCTACTAGCTAGATAAACTAGCATCAGTCTTCTTCCCCGAATTAATAATGCAGGATTAATTAAACTAAAACTGCTTCATTCAGAGTTATTGAATTTTTGCTAACAGGTCAGCACTCTCTTTTTGTTGGGCGGTCAATTTTTAGCGAATTTTTGAAGAAAATTAAGCTATTGCTCTCGCCTCAAAATTTGTAGAATGTGAATTTTTGAAAAAATTGTATGCAGAAATCCGTTTCAGGCTTTTCTGAATCATATTCTGAAGTTTAACGCATTTTTTTATGTATGTATGTATGTATATATGTATGTATGTATGTATGTATGTATGTATGTATGTATGTGTCATTCCAGTCGATAACTGTCCGTAGAATTGTGCTAGAAACTTCAAACAAATTTTAAAATGTTAAGGACACAAAACGAAAGTTCAAGTTCGTTGGCCAGCATGATCGGATTACATCTTCGGGTTGAAATTTTCAAAAATGTAGTCAAAAATTTCAAAATAGCCTGTTTTTTGCGATTTGTTGTGCGAAATAATTTTTTCAGCATACTAACATGTGGTATATTCGGAATCAGCGTAAAATTTCCTATAAAAATATGTATCAAGTTTTGAAAAATTTCAAAGTTTAAAAATCAGTCAAAAATCGAAGTAATGGCGTTCGCTTGTTGTAAAAATTTGCATGAAACATTGTCCAAATTCAGATTGAACTTCTCTCATGGAAGTATCCCTGTATAACCAATCCTAGAACCATGCTGTTTAAAACGTAGGTAGTAGGTGCTTGTTTAAAAAAAAAGAAAAATGTAATCACAACTGATGAGTTTACTCTGTGCATGTGTTAATAATTTGATTCCATGCTTGTCTATCAAAATCATAAACTAAAATTTCTCAACACGATCAATAGCGACTGAAATGTCGAAGATTTCTTCAAAAATTCGCTCATGGGGTCATGCTGCATGACTGGACTTTTATAAATTTAATGCACGAAACATTTAGTATACAATTGAACAATTATCCAGCCATTTCTACAACAAGGAATAATACAATATTATTGATGCGGTGTTCACACGTGTGGTTTACACCTGACGGGAACGGGAAAAAACCGTCGTAACGGACGGGGAAAAACCGTCGCAGTGTTCGCGTTACACCTGACGGGCCACTTGCGCGGGCCCGTCGCTCCCACTCTGCATACCTCCATTTTTCAAACAACAAAATTCAAACAAATAACCGAAAAACGCCCGTCCCCGTCGGCGGGCGTCCCCGTCAGGTGTAATACTAGAGATTCATTTCTATGTGTTGGCTACTCCCGGCGGGCCCGCCCCGTCGGACGGGCACCGATCTCCCCGCAACATTCTGCGGGCGAAATTTTCCCCGTCGCGGGGATCGCCCCGCTCTCCGTCAGATGTAAGTCGATACACTTATTTCTTCGTGTTCTCCCAAAATGCGGGCCCGCAGAAAGGCGCGGGCCGGGCCCGCGTCCGTCAGGTGTAACGCGGGGCTAACAGCTATCAAAAACTGTTACGGTGATCCGTTCAATGGAATGGTGTGCCCGTTCGTACCCTCAACTTGCACGGATCCGCTTGCTCTTAATCGTTGTTCAACCTTCAGAACGGAGAGTCTCCCTCTCTCTTCAATTTGCGTTAGTAGCAAAATGTTATATAAACTCCTATTGTTTATAGTAATACCTGTCATCCTTGAAAGAAGTGAATATAAGATAGGCCATTAAATGTAGCATATTACAATATTTTAATCACTTTAGATCAAAGTTAATTTGAATTTTTAGTTATCAAGAAACTACAATTTTTTCGCAACAATTTTCAAGCATATTTTGTTTTGATGCTGAAATTTTTTTTTAAATGCGTCTTCGAAAGTTGTAGAAAAGTCCAGTCATGCAGCATGACCCCATGAGCGAATTTTTGAAGAAATCTTCGACATTTCAGTCGCCATTGATCGTGTTGAGAAATTTTAGTTTATGATTTTGATAGACAAACATGGAATCAAATTATTAACACATGCACAGAGTAAACTCATCAGTTGTGATTACATTTTTTTTTTTTTTAAGCACCTACTACCTACGTTTTAAACAGCATGGTTCTAAAATTGGTTATACAGGGATACTTCCATAAGAGTAGTTCAATCTGAATTTGGACAATGTTTCATGCAAATATTACCGATTTTTACAACTAGCGAACGGCATTATTTCGATTTTTGACTGATAATTCAACTTTGAAATTTTTGAAAACTTGATACATATTCTTATAGGAAATTTTACGCTGATTCCGAATATACCACATGTTAGTATGCTGAAAAAATTATTTCGCACAACAAATCGCAAAAAACGGGCTATTTTGAAATTTTTGACTACATTTTTGAAAATTTCAACCCGAAGATGTAATCCGATCATGCTGGCCAACGAACTTGAACTTTCGTTTTGTGTCCTTAACATTTTAAAATTTGTTTGAAGTTTCTAGCACAATTCTACGGACAGTTATCGTCTGGAATGACACATACATACATACATACATACATACATACATACATGTATACATACATACATATATACATACATACATAAAAAAATGCGTTAAACTTCAAGATATGATTCAGAATAGCCTGAAACGGATTTCTGCATAAAATATTTTCAAAAATTCACATTCTACAAATTTTGAGGCGAGAGCAATAGCTTAATTTTCTTCAAAAATTCGCTAAAACTAATCAACCCCCCCTGATTAAATCTCTTTTGGAGCGACATAAAGAAAAGCGTAATAAATTATCCATTGATTGAAATCTTGTCCTACTTATTTCACCTGAGTTCCAAAATTACATCGAAAGATTGAAATATGCGATAGAAGTTCAAGAATTTTGATCACGACAATCGGTAGATTGTCACACACGATATGTAGATGATCTCGAAACGAGAAATTATCCATACTATAGCCTTTTCCCAATCAAATTCAAAATTCTACCATTCAAATTCAACATTTTACCAATCAAATTCGACATTTCACCAATCAAATTCAACATTTTACCAATCAAATTCGACATTTCACCAATCAAATTCAACATTATTTCCTGGACCCACAAAAAAGCATTTGAAAGAATTAATGAATTTTTGAAATACACTTGACCCCCTTGTCATTTTCGCCCAGTTTAATGATGTGAGGGAGGGGGCAGGCGACGCCCGCTTAAGGTCTGATACAATGAGAGGTTTCCTTGGATTATATGGCTATTTTTTGTTTTTCTTTTATTTCCATTGCTTTTTTTTGTGGATTTAGAAAATAATGTTGAATTTGATTGGTAAAATGTTGAATTTGGTTAGCTAAATGTTGAATTTGATTGGAAAAATGTTGAATTAGATTGGGAAAATGTTGAATTTGATAGGTAAAATAATGAATTAGATTGGGAAAAGCTATATATAAGAGTATTGTCAGCACCTTCACGCTCATACACGTGGACGGATTCGAACGGGGTTCAATAATCTAATTCTTGAAACAGAACCTATAAATTCTATGACTTAGAGACATATATTGGTTACATCACGTTGAAGTAACTTTTCAAAAGGCAGTAACATAAAACAGTTAAAAAGAACTACGTTGTACCTACGTACCAAACTATGCACTCGATAAAGATGTTAGAAGAATAACAGCCTTTTTGTCACGTTAGAATCATTGCTTCACACTGGTGGATTACGCTAGCATTTCATTGGCCTACCTCGTTACATACACGATTTCTTCTATTTTTTTCTCTCTTTTCTTTACCACGTGCGTTGCATAAGGTTCCGGACAGAAGATTTCCATCAAGCTCGGAGTAGGCGGCGGTACCCATAGGCCTATCCATTATTTTTTTCCCGCTGCGCGCTCTATTCGTTTCCCTCACATCATACACAGGCCTCGGTACAAATAACATTCCGAAGATATGGGCATTCCAAAAAGCGAGGAACGTTCTGGTAAACTTCAGAAACCCCACATCGGCGACCTTTTCCGAGCGTCTTCGTAAATATTCCAAAAGAAGAGGACGAAATTTCTCAACGCCGCGAATGTCGCCAACCTGTTTGTCCATGAGCCAAATATAGATACGATGGATCTTCCTCGGCGATGACTCGAAGCGATGTTTTCCTCCGTTGACTCAATATGGTTCCAGAGAACGTGGGTATCGGCACAAAGTTCAGTCGTCTTACAAATTGAGATTTGAGGTAATGAAAATCGAAAATATGGATCGAGGCATCGTAGGAACGAGAAATTAATGGAAATGAGGAATATTCTAAAATTAATACCACTTGTTTTATCCATATTTTATGTATGGCTTTATGTTGATTTTTTAAAATAAACAATACGTGGAGGCGAGCGAAGCCAGTCGGAGCGGCTGGTAAACAATAAGCTAAAAAAAGTTCCAGTCATGCAGCATGATCGTATGAGCGAATTTTTGTACATTATCGTATTGTATAATGTTAAATTGTTTTCAAATTAGAGCTTTTTGAGTGCAATGAAATTTATAATTATTAATTTTATAGCAAGAAACGTATTTTAAATAAAAACCTAGGTACTATTCAAAAAAGAGGTTTTGGATTTTCAGAAAATTTTGTACATAAATTTTCGAATGTTCTGTTTTATAGTTAATAAACTCCATTTGAGCTATATTCTGCGAAAAAAATATAATTTTAACGATTTTTAGCCGTTTTTAGCCATTTTTATTGATTTTTTTTAGCAAATTTTTTAGCAAAATCCGTCCAGAGCTTTTTTTTTTGCTCTTTGTTTTGTCTGAGCTTTTCTTTTCTCTGGACCAAAGTTTATGAAATTAGGCTCGAAAATCATACATCGGCCGGGGATGTGCCAGTACCAGTAATTGAGGGCTAACCTATTCAAAAATCGAGATCTCGACAACTTTCAAGGAAACAGTTATGATTTTTTGCTTGTCATTGATAAATGTAATCCCAAGAATCGATTAAAACCATCCGCAACGCTGTACGTTGAACCGTTCGCTCTCCCTAAGACCTAGAACCTCGAAAAAACACCTTCGGATGTACCAATCAAATGAAAGCTCTTTTCCACCAAATGAAACTTTTTTTCTAACAAATGGAACCTTATTTCAATCAAATGGAACTTCTTCGAATCATCCAGAAAAAAATTACATTTTATTTCAGATTTTTGCTAAACAAGTTAATACAGAGGCACTACAAATTAATTTAGTGAAGCGGGTGTCCAGGCTGCGGCAGCAGTTTCATCATCATGTTATCACGAAGTTGGAGCAGTCTGTCGCGGTGATCAGCAATGTGGTGGACCGAAAACTTTCATTTGAATGAAATTAGGTTTCATTCGTTTGAAAAAAAATTTCATTTGGTTGAAAAGAGGTTTCATTTAATTGGTACATGGTTTCATTTAGTAGGTACGAGGATTAATTTGATTGGAACAAGGTTTCATTTGGTAGGTACGAAGTTTCATTTGACTGAAAAATGCGATATTTCGATGATGCACCATAGACTCAGGTCGATAGGTAATTTTTTATGGAAGTGTTCTGCGTGAGAGGGCTATCTAAAACAGAAATAATAGACCTTTGTGTAATAATGTGCAGCGTTTATGATATTCATGTTTTGCTCAGTGTTTAATTTATAGGTAGCATACGCCATTCTGTTTACTATTTAAAACAATGAACGAAACTGCTGAATCTTACCGCAGGCGGAAACCCCTGTTTGTTCCTTCAATGAAACATTTGACAAGGAGGAACGTGAATGCAAATTGAATGGATCTCAAGACGACACAAAGCGGCCAAGTTTATCTCTGAACTCCATCGCCCGTCTCTTGTAAACTCTCCATTCTCACCAAATGCTCTCCTTTGAAGCCTTTCAATTCAATTAACCTGCAGGTAACAATGGACTCTCCTCGCCTCCAAGACTCTTCCCCGCTGCGCCTGCGATCGATCTTGATTAATATGATTAATTAATTTAAATACGTCGATCAATTAATTCAATAGGGAAAACTGCGGGGGTATGACGGCTACAGGAGCTTCCCGAGACAGGAGAAGCTCCTAATTAGCGTTAGGTACCTATTTCTAGAAAGATTTTTTTCTTTCACTAGACAACAGTTTTCTACTCAATGAATAGCTTAAAATATTATATCAGTATCCTCCTGGTGAGAGTATTTCTTTGCTAACTTTTGCTTCCTCACTACCGAAGGTAGGGCTTTGTGTTCGTGATTGAATCAATCATTTCTGTTAATATTTATTTTATACTAGCCGCTCCGGCTCGCTACGCTCGCCTCCACGTCCAGCCGGGGGGCAAGCCCCCCGGACCCCCCCTTAAATTGCTCGCTTCGCTCGCAAAATGTGGCGTGTAGGGAATTTTGCTCGCTTCGCCCGCTAAGTGTGGCATGTAGGGAATGTTGCTCGCTTTGCTCGCAATTGGTAGATCCCTAAGGGTAGGTTTAACGTGTGTAGGGGATGTTGCTCGCTTCGCTCGCAAACGGTAGATCTCTAAGGGTAGGTTTAACTTCTGTAGGGGATGCTGCTCGCTTCGCTCGCTTGAGGAAGTTATACTGTTCTCCCAACTTGGCAGACGTTTTTTTCAGTTGGGAATTCTTACAAACAAATTAAATCTTATAAAACTACGTGGAACCACGAAAAGTTTAGTGTGGTATGTAGGGAATGTTGCTCGCTTCGCTCGCAAAGTGTGGCTGTATACATGCGATGTATTACAATTGAAACATGTAGGGGATGTTGCTCGCTTCGCTCGCAAATGGTAGATCCCTAAGGGTAGGTTTTACTTCTGTAGGGGATGCTGCTCGCTTCGCTCGCTTGAAGAAGTTATACTGCCCACCCAACTTGGCAGACGTTTTTTTCTGTTGGAAATTCTTACATTCAAATTGATTCTTATAAAACTACGTGGAACCACGAAAAGTTTATTAGGGAATGTTGTACTGCCCACCCAACTTGGCAGACGTTTTTTTCAGTTGGGAATTCTTACAAACAAATTAAATCTTATAAAACTACCTGGAACCACGAAAAGTTTATTCGGGGATGTTGCTTCGCTCGCAAGGTATACCTGTATATGTGTAGGACAAAGTCCGTATTTATTATTTGAAATGGCTCTCGCTTCGCTCGCAAGGTAGGTACCTACCCTCCACAACACCCCCCCCCCCCCTCCCAACATCCCTCCCGTCCCTTCCTCGCAACATTGTGACATCGAACCCTTCACGTCAATTCTTGAGCCTTCTCTCGTCCACTGCACAATTTTAATCGCTTTGCTCGCTTCCGCTCGCAATTTGACCGAGTTCTCGTCACTTTTTTCGATATCCGATTTCGGATTCAGATTCGGCGGGATCAAACCTTTATTTCGCCCGCGAAAACCGTTCCGAAAAACGTACCTTTATGGGGTATATTTTAATAGGAAAAAAACCAAGTTTTTCGGCGGACTTTTCGAGAAAACGGGTCCGTACTCTCGCATTTTTTTTACGCATTTCCCGATACTTTTTTCGCGATCCGATCGCGCCGTCGTCTTCCTCGTTCAAAAACCTACGAAACCCGTATTTTTCCGGAATTGTCAACGACCGTTTAGAGGGGTAGGGGAAGCGGGGAAGTCCAAAAAGCGCACATTAACCAGAACTTCGACCCCCCTCCTGCCCTACGGCCCATGGTTCGGGTGGGATTAGAAGATTTTAAATTCGCTCGCTCCCCCTTTCGGAAAATCCCAAGAAGATCCCCCCACTCGTAGACTCCCCCCACTTAACCGTTTGGCCGTGCATAGACACGACAAACAAACAGACAAACGGAGTTTCATTCTATTTAACTAGCCGCTCCGGCTCGCTACGCTCGCCTCCACGTCCAGCCGGGGGGCAAGCCCCCCGGACCCCCCATTAAATTGCACGCTTCGCTCGCAAAGTGTGTCATGTAGGGAATATTGCTCGCTTCGCTCGCAAAGTGTGGCATGTAGGGAATGTTGCTCGCTTCGCTCGCAAAGTGTGGCATGTAGGGAACGTTGCTCGCTTCGCTCGCAAAGTGTGGCTGTATACATGCGATGTATTACAATTGAAACGTGTAGGGGATGTTGCTCGCAAACGGTAGATCTCTAAGGGTAGTTTTAACTTCTGTAGGGGGTGTTGCTCGCTCCGCTCGCTTGAGGAAGTTATACTGCCCACCCAACTTGGCAGACGTTTTTTTCTGTTGGAAATTCTTACAAACAATATAAATCTTATATAACTACGTGGAACCACGAAAATTTTATTAGGGGATGTTGCTCGCTTCGCTCGCAAGGTATACCTGTATATCCTTGAGGAAGTTATACTGCCCACCCAACTTGGCAGACGTTTTTTTCAGTTGGGAATTCTTACAAACAAATCAAATCTTATAAAACTACGTGGAACCACGAAAAGTTTATTCGGGGATGTTGCTCGCTTCGCTCGCAAGGTATTGCTGTATATTTGTAGGAAAAAATCCGAATTTATTCTGTTGAAATGGCTCTCGCTTCGCTCGCAAGGTACCTGCTCGCAACACCCAAACACCGAAACCTGTACCTGAGTTATTGAACCCCGAAGACCTCTGTCTTCCCAGAGCCTTCTCGCGAACACGGCAAAATTAATTTCTGATGTTAAACGCTTCTCCTCGCTTCCGCTCGCGATTTGACCAACTTAACGTCACTTTTTTCGATATCCGATTTCGGATTCAGATTCGGCGGACCCAAAGCTGTATTTCGCCCGCGAAAACCGTTCCGAAAAACCTACCTTTATGGGGTATATTTTAATCGGAAAAAACCAAATTTTTCGGCGGACTTTTCGAGAAAACGGGTCCGTACTCTCGCATTTTTTTTACGCATTTCCCGATACTTTTTTCGCGATCCGATCGCGCCGTCGTCTTCCTCGTAGGAAAACCTACGAAACCCGTATTTTTCCGGAATTGTCGACGGCCGTTTAGAGGGGTAGAGGAAGCGGGGAAGTCCAAAAAGCGCACATTAATTATTACTTCGACCCCCCTCCCGCCCTACGGCCCATGGTTCGGGTGGGATTAGAAAATTTTAAATTCGCTTATATACACCCTATCGGAAAATCCCAAGAAGATCCCCCCACTCGTAGATCCGGCCCACTCAGCCGTTTGGCCGTGCATAGACACGACAAACAGACAAACAGACAGACAGACGGAGTTTCATTCTTATAAATAATAGAGATAGTATAGATTATGAGAAAACTGAATAGGACCTAGCCGAATTAGCAAAAGTTCCTGAGTTCCTGAATTCCTGAATGCTGATGTCGCTTAGCGATTCAGTCGTGTTGATATTTTTCCCCTTTTGGTTTATTATTTCCAATAATAAGCCTATGTGATCGTATAGCAAAAAATTTTTATAACCCCCCTCAAACTTTGTCACTTTACGTTTCAAGGTGCGTAGAATCCAAATTTGAAATGTCCGTCCGCCGTTCGCCGTCCGCCATCCGGGCCATAAAAGGCCTTAGAATTGACTTAAAAAATCTGTTCTTTCGCACATAGACTCCACTTGGGGTCTAGTTGGTCCTAACTTCTCGCCAGCTCGATCGCTCCACACCCATGGGTGTTATGAGCCAAAAATAGGTGAAAAAGTGTCTTTTTTGTGTGTATATTTCAAGTTGTATAGAAATTGGAGATTTATGAGTGAAAAGAAAATGTTAGCTATTAATTTTATGGAAAAAAAAGTATTCTAAATGATACTCTTCTATTCAAAAAGAGATTTTGGATTTTAGGCTATTTTTTGCAATTTTATAGATTTTTTAAAACAAAATTTAATGAAGTTCAAGTTTTTAGCATAATTTCGTACATAAATTGTTGAATGTTCTATTTCATAGTTGATAAACTTTATTTGACCAATCTTATGCTAAAAAATATCAATTTAACGTTTCTTAGCCATTTTCAGTGATTTTGTCAGCACATTTTTTGAAATTTGACCAATTAAATGATATCAATATACAGTATAGGTAATACTTTTATGTGTTGGAAAAATGACTTGGTAATAAATTGTTATGTTTATCAACTATATTAAAAAGCGTAAAATTGTGAGATTCCGCTGCTGTAATGGATTGAACCCATTTGTGAGGTCCGAAGCTCCGATACTAAATATACTATAAGCGGCGTTTAATAATTATGGACCAGAGATCTACGTAGAAGGGCTGTCTAATGAATAATAAACCTTTGTGTAATAATTTGCAGCGTTTTTTTCTTTCCCAAACGGTTTGGGGTGCAATACTCCGGGTTATCTTAGTCGATTAATTAAAGTACGTTTTATGTTAACCAAATAGCTACCCTTTTATTTCGAAAGTTTGTGAGATTTTGATTTTCATCATTTTCAAAATATAAATTTTGCCCCTTGGGGTGGATAGGGGATTTGAGGCACTTCTCCGGCCGACGTGTTGACCCCGATTTCGTAAACTTTGGTCCAGTAGTTTCGGAGAAAAACTTCGGACGGCAGGTTGAGAGTTCAAAATTACTTTGCTTCAATACACCCTTTGGACGATATAGATTCAAACGTCTCCCTTATGGACTTTCCCCCGCCCCAGAAATATTTCATAGAGTCATGGTAGAATCATTTGGGGATATATCAGGAGTAAGAATATTTTTGGATGATTTATTAATTTACGGCAAAACAAAGAAAGAGCATGATGCAACACTAGAGGCAGTTTTAAACAGAGCAGTAAAATTAAACATTAAATTTAATAAGTCAAAATGTAGTTTAGGCACCCAAGAAGTAAAGTACATTGGGCACATTTTTTTTCAAAAGATGGAATGCGTCGTGATAACTCGAGGGTCAACGCAATATGCGAAATGCCTGTTCCTACGGATAAGAAGGCTCTACAGAGATTTTTGGGATGCCAGATTACAGTGAAAAAACACCACCGACTAAACTCTCGATTTAGACCTATCCGATCAGGAGACTGATCCATCGGTAAGCGAGAGTAAGAGTAATGTAGATGTTACTAATATGTCTAACGATAATCCAACCAAGAATGTGAGCAGCCGAGGTCGAATTTTGAAAAAGACTAAACGGTTCACATTTTCTGAATTTAAAAAACAATAAAAAAAAATTTTAAAAAATATATACTTACATAAAATAAATAAATGTTGTAATACCTTATACCTCTTAAAACAATCATGACAATTAATAATGAATGAATAATATCGTTTGGCGTACGCGGAGTGATAAATGCATAAATGATAAACGAAATACGTTGCACAAGGGAACAACATATAAGGAAGTGGCTATCCGGAATGATTTTATTTGCACCAGTGCTTCAAGGAAATAGCTCGCTCTTTCAGATTACAAACACAGATAAGCAGGTTCCCAATCTGGGCTTCACAATCCTGACTCGAAACAGTTTTCTCGGCAGATCAACAGACCGCACGAATCTGTTGTTAATCAGATGCTCGTTCTTTGCGCGAACTGGGGTATTGCGCAATTCACCTGAAATGCGCTTACAGAAAACTGGCGAGGAAGTTCTCAATATTTTGGATTTACCTAACAATGAGTATCATTATGAGGTACTTTTTGAGCTTTAGGCGCGATGCTCACTTTAGAAACGCGTTTCATGAAACTGGTCTCGTAAAACGAGTCTCATTAAACCTGGTTCATTGGATCATGCACACCAAGGAAGACCAGCTCGGGTTTCTCGGTCAGTTTCGCGATGTATTCAGATGAAGAAAGTGATGATGGGTTTGTTTTGTGGTGGAGGCTGCGAAATAAGAAGAAAAAGCAGAAGTATTGGATTCACCCTTTGATCAGGAATCTGCAACACAGCACTTTTTTTTATTTTTTTTATTGGCTTCAACACAAGGATATACAGCCGTAATAGTATTTGCAATCGTAAACAGGTGTTGAGGACTAAGTGATAATGACAATGTAATGATATACCAGTGATGTAAAATAAACAATAGTCAAAAAACGGAAGTTAGTGAAAAACGTTGTCTATTTCCACGAAAAATAAAGAGTTACAATGTTAAATCGATTTCGACGGTTAGGCCATCATCAGTAACAAACAATAACTGAAGACACATTAGAAAGGACACAGCTTATATAGAGACAGGTGAAGGGAGATTGAATCCCATTGGTCGAGAGAAAGGAAAGGGGCAGGAGGTACAACCAATCAAGTGCATACAAAGTGAAAGGGAGATTGAATCCCATTGGTCGAGAGAAAGGAAAGGGGCAGGAGGTACAACCAATTAAGTGCATACAAAGTGAAAGGGGATTATAGCTAATCAAATGAAGTGAAAGGGGGGAAATAACTAAATAGGGTTTCAACCGGCTGAAGTCTGCTTAATGTTTTGTAGAATTTCTTCGGCTTGATATCAGTCACTTTGTCAAACCAGGTTGCTTTCTTGGGGGGAGGAAAGAGATCCTTATACCGGTTTCCCGAGTGGTAGGTATGGTGGTACTCTTTCCAGCTTTTGATCATTTTGGCTGTGGCTAATCGTTTGAGGTCTGAAGCTGGGTAGGAGTGGATGTAGCTCAGGTTGTTGAGCGGCGCGCTTCGCTGCAGTGACAGCAGTAGCATTTCCTCTGATATCAGAGTGGCTTTTTATATTAATAAATATGATCTTCCTACCGTTACTTCTGGCTCGATGTATTTTCCGGGCTATGGATGCTTCCATTCGATTGAGGAGGGATGAGGATTTTAAGCCAGATATTTTTGCTGTCGTACTTCGAGAAAAACTCAAGATGATGATGGTGGAGAGATTATGGTCTATGTTGTTGGCAAACACTAGGGCTTGGAGAATGGCATGACATTCAGCTGTATAGGTGGAGGTGCTGTTCCACAGACTGAACGCTCGTGTCTCAGCCCTGTGTTATCTTATCTACCGGTTTCAAGCAACTTCGTGAAACGCGTT
The DNA here is from genome assembly GCA_030762985.1 of Adelphocoris suturalis. Classification (NCBI taxonomy): domain Eukaryota; kingdom Metazoa; phylum Arthropoda; class Insecta; order Hemiptera; family Miridae; genus Adelphocoris; species Adelphocoris suturalis. Next base: position 8,336,276 of record CM061049.1, on the reverse strand, counting down.
TCTTCAGTGTGAATCGCGCATTAAAATGGTCAACCGTAATAGGTACCTAACTCTTGTGCTAAAAATTTGCAATTTTACCTAAACAAAAATGATTTCGTTGCCCGGGAGTAAGGGAGCTGAAGATCTTTCTTTACTATTCTTCTGTTTTTCTTTCTTTTATTGCGTTATTTTTTCCAGTAAAACGCTTTCATATTTGACCTTCCACAATAATGGAGGCATCTACTTGCTGAAAGAAAATGATTGAAATACCTACTTACTACAGCATGTCCCTAAAACCCACGAATTGTATTCTTCTTTGAGTTTTATCGAAAGATAAGCCAAAATTACAAACTAAATGTGTGACTTTTGTGACAAATTTCGTATAATTTAGTCCAGTATAGTTTAGGAGAAGCAACGTCTCTCAGACAAGTCTGCGACCAGGATAGATCATTTTCATGTCTTTCATGGAATCCACAAGTAATCCCTATCAAATTTTAACTTCAATTCAGCTGATTAGTCAGTGATCCGTGATTTCATTCTTCTCTTGTTACTAGAGTGAACGGGAGAGAATCTAGTTTACTTAGCTGATCATGATGGAGCCGGTTTTATTCGTATCCTGTTGTCCCTTAGAGGCTCCCTATCGAATTGCAACTTCTAAGGGTGAACAGAAGAGAATCTCACTCAGCTTCTGGTTGTGGTACGGCTTAAGCCTTAAAATAAATTTAAAAAAATATTGTAACCCTTCTGATCTCAAATATAAGATCCTGACCCCGAAGCGCCGTTATCATCCGAGTGCCTTATTCGCGCCTATCTTAATTCCCCTGTGTTGGCGAACGCGAAGAGTCGCTAACCCGGCAGAGATGCCCTTCACCCCTTCGCTTCTTGATACTCCGGAAATCAGCTCCTCACCTCTCGTCAGTTCGTTTCCTGTCGCCCTGTTGTGCGGATTGTTGGAGCAGCCATTTATACTGCATTTTGCAATTTCCACGTGGATTTTATATCTTGCCTCATCTCTTATAGTAGCTGAATAGTACTACTTCTGGAGGCTCGCCCTGGAAAGCAAAGCTTCTAGTTCAACGTTTCGTGAGGCATGGAATACTTGGTGATTCTTATAACTGAAGTATGCTCATGGTTGAGGTGGTGGAGGTAAATCCTTCATATTCTCCGATATTCATGGGAATTCTCCCATTTTCGTTTCTCCTACAGTCCTTCTTGACTCGCTAACCCGTCGGCAGCATCAGGATCATCATTTCTCTGCTGTGACGACATCTTCAGGCGACTCCGTCTACTGAGGAAACTTGTCCATCTTTCACGAAATCCAGACACCTCAAATCCCATTGCAAAGGGGTGATTTTACTTCGAAAATCTTTTGGAATTTCAAATTCATACCTACTTATGTCTCACAATGACTCCAAGAGGTCTTAACGGAAAGGGTGTACAAATTAAACCCTAAAATTTGTCTCCCCTTTACCTGTTTACAGCCTACCAAAGTGCACCACTTGTAGGCAGCAAGTTTCGGGAGGAAATTTGGATTCCTTCGCAGCGCTCGCATCGGAAGATATTCAGGTGCAGAAATACCAACTTTTATGTTCCGACCTAATAGATTTTGGTTCATACATTGCAAGTTGCCGAGAACCTCGATCTTCCTTAACAAAATTTCATTTTAAACGTCCGATTCCTTTACGTGGTGTAGTCACCTTCGATTCGATTAGGTATAGATTATATTATTTTCTAATGAAGTGTGAGGGTGGCAACTCAGGGAAATTCTTAATTTTTTTCTTAAAATAATATTAAGGTTTTAAGGAAATTAATAAACCTGAATAAAAATTAGAGAATATATAGGTAACCAGATTATAAGAATTTTGATAAATTTACTGAACCGGAGATTTTTATATTTTTATTCAAAATTGAACGAGGGTTCGTTTAACCCCAAATTCATATTGGAAGGACTGCGCAAGCGAATTATTTTGAACTACGAGTATTTCTTCATAAATACCACTGTTATTCTACAATTTTCTATGTGTAGGAAATTATTCATCATTATAAACATAGATATTAATTATTCATCATAATATACATAGATATTAATTATTCATCATTATCTACGTTCCTTCGGCATTAAAGTGTTTAAATATCCCGAAGATTTGGTTTTGAATTCCTTCATTTCGTATCCCCCCATCTCCAACTGAGTCTGGTCAGAATTATTATAGATTTATATTGTAGTTGGTTCAGTTTTATTTAAGCTCAATCCCTTTATTCGCTACAATATCACACGATAATTTACGAAAATTCGCTCATATGATCATGCTGCATGAAACTTTTCCAGTTTATGACGATTAGACCCAGGCCGGTACTGATCAACTTTACATCTGCCTCTCTCTCCCATTGTTCCACTTACCGGCGTTGGACGTGCGTAGGTACGCTGATGCCGTTTTGATCGGATTAGAAGGCACTTGGATATAAATTATTTATCACCGCAGGTCACATAGGAAAGACGCCGTCACGGGTAGACATGGCGGGAACCCTTCTGATGAAGAAAGAATAAGAGAAACGTGACGCAACAAGCGATAGTACTGATGCTAATATCGATGATAATATCGATGTTGTCACTCTTACTACATTTCGATACTGGAATAGTAGTCAGTCATGCAGCTTGACTAATAAGCAAATTTTCATAGTAAAGTTGTGGATAACATTAAATTAGGCTCTTAAATTCTGATCATTGAGGCCAGCCATGTCCAGAATAAAACTGATAAACTGACGGCTTGACGACATCGCAAAATAAATTTTAGAACACGCAGCTGAACTCGAAAATTTGGTCAATTATGGGCATTTTTCATCGAGAAACAGATGTTTTTCACTTATTTATGAATCTTAGAAATCAAGGGGTGGTCGCAATCGTCTCAACGCTGAAAAACACTTCGCCTGTGACACCCCGCATGCCTTAATATCAAAATGTAATCAATTAAGGACATTTTTCACCTAAAAATATATTTTTCTCTCTTATTTTTGAATCAGAGATCTGGAAGCGGTCGCAATCGACTCAGCTCTGAAAAATACTTCGACTGAAATACCCCACAGGCCCTATTGTCAAAAAAACCAATTTTTCATCATTTTTGGGCCATTAAATTGTAAATTTGAGCCTGAGAATTCGGAGCGATCGAGCTGGCCAACGAACTTGACCTGTCTTTTGCCAAGAAGGCTTTTTCCGCGTTGGAACTAATTTTTTACGCCGTTTTTAAAGGGAGTTATCGTTTGGAAATACACTTTGTGTGTGTGTATATATACATATATATATACATATATACTTCGTTTTAAATATAGAAAGAATTTAACAAATATATAGAGGAAAGAAAGAATCTAATATTTCGATTTTGATCTTTGTCAAAGAAGTTAGAGAAATGAAAGTAATTCTTGAATCTTGGAAATTGCATGTGTGTCAGCGTCCATGTTACTTATCAACAAAATTGTGATAAGTTTTCTGGGTTTGATGGCTAATCGTTTAGATTGAGACCTGGAGGACGATTAGCGCCTAGTACCCACCTAAAAGCTCTCTCGGATTGTTGCAGTTGCCGGTCATTTGCATGTTTCGGCATCTTCTTCAGAACCTGCACCCCATAGCACTCGTCAAAAGATGCCCCATGGGTTTCTGCATGCATCTTGACTGGAAGAGGACGTGGTTGGTTTATGGATTCCCTATGGTTGTTCATACGTAAATTCAATGTAGTGGCTTTTCCAACGTAGAAACCTTGTCCTCCATCCGAACACTTTTTGCATACCAATTGGTACACACACATGGGTGATTGGCACTCTGCTGTCCCCCGACATCTGTATGTGTAGCTGGTGTTTGCAGAGGTGAAGTTAGGGCCCTCTATATATTCACCTCTGAATATATTCACTCAAAAGAAGTTTATTCTACGATGGATTAGTACATTACAAAATTTATGCACACATTTATGTTGATAATGTACTTAAATTTCATTAATATTTGCCGAAAACCGATAAAAGCTGCAAGATAAACAAAATATCCAAAATCTTTCTTAAATCGCAGAATATTATTTAAAACGTTTAAGTTTTATTTTATTTTATTATTTTAATTCTTATTTTATTAGGTATATTTTTTTATTTTTTATTTTTTGCCATAAAATTGATAGTTAACAATTTATTATCACTCTAAGTCCTCCATTTTCAAAACAATGTAGCAAAATATATAAAGGTTGAATATATATAATGGTTGAATATAGTTAATTTAAGTTAATATAGTAATCTAGGTTAATATAGTTAAAGTAAATATATTTATACATAGTAAAATATAAATTGTCTCCTGCTCCAAAAATTGTTTATTAAAATTAAGGGCACTAGTTGCAATTATAATTTTAGGAATATTTTGGAACTAGGCTGCATTAAATATCTGCTGCAGTTATTTGGTTCAATAACCCAGTTAATAGATTCCAGTAAATCACAGTACTGTGATTTCGAAGGCGTTGTCGATATGGTATTTGTGAATAGTAACAACCTGCCATCGGAGGAATACAGTTGTGCTTATCTAGATGAAAAACATCCATGTTGAAACACATCTATTTCCGAAGACGTTTCACTTTCTCTCTTCATGTTGACGTGAAGTGTTTGACGTGAGGTGAAAACGCGCCGTAATGTTTGATATTGGTAAACACGGGCTTCAGACCCGGCATCCTATCCCGTTGTTTGCATGAGGCCCGTCGAGAAGGTGAGACAGGTAAATCTTTTGAAAAACTGCTATAATATCAACGAAGCTTGGATGTACGAGTACAACCGTACATGTACCGTAAACTCATACAACTTTGTGCCACTTTTTTGGTTTTTTGAGTGTCAGAACTTTATTTGTCGTCGTATCTCGTTGAAATGTTTACCCAAGATACTTACACATCTCAGTGATCAAATGTCGCTAAGGAAAAAATGCCATCTGTTCAGCGAATAGAAGGGGAAATATTTATTCGTGGCACATTCATTACCCCAGAAAGGTGCAACTTTGAGCCACCATCTTTTTTAGCCTATAATGAAATGAAATGAAATACCTAATGTGGCTCATTGTGGCGGTCTGAATCATGTTAATCAGCATGTTGACTTTGCAACGTAATACAAAAAAAAAAATTTGCCCTCGGAATTTTTAGTGTTTTTTCGATTTTTTAAACTAGGTGAATATAAAAATCAATGCAAGGCAACTTTCTGTTCGTTTTTATTATAAAATCTTAACAATTCATACAAAACTATCCCAACAAATCTTCAACTCTTTGAAAAAAATGGACAATACCAAAATCACCATAAAAGTAAAGTAAAAAAAAAGTAAAAGTAAGTAAGTTCTAGTTCGTTGTTGATTAACATTAAGCGACTAAATTTTTGCTGAAAAATGTAAATTTAAAGATTTTTAGTCAGTTTTAGTAATTTTAAACCATTTTTAGTGATTTTTTTAGTGTTTTTTGAAAGCACGAAGTCGATTGGATAAGGTGTTTCGATGGATCCCATATTGCCTCGCAGCTTCACGAGCAGAAATCTCTTTACTTATTCTGGATACATCGATTGTATCGCTCTGTTCAGGTCTCCTCCGTATAATTTCGGTATGGCCGTCCAGCCACCTTTCTCCGATTCTGAGCACCCATCTTCTGTAAAAATACAACGAGAAAGCCTTAAATTTTATTGCAGAAATAATAAAAAAACGGTGGCACAAAGTTGTACCCCTAAGTTCCCGTTTCTAACATATCTGGTCATATCATAGAAACAAACAAACTTTTGATAACAGCAAATACTGTAATTGGTAGCTGACAGTATAGGGATGAAAATATGAACTTACCAGACTATTCAGAAATCCGCAGCATACTCATCCAAAGGAGACTCCCAGCACAAACTGAACAATTCCCTTTTAGTGGACTAGAGAAAGAGCTACCTTGCCGGCACTGAAATCCACAGGGAAGACTTGTGGAAGTGTCGGCATCCTCTTCTACCATCCCGCTGCTCGTGGGAATTTTCTCGAACTAATAACTTCAAGTTTGTTACCGCTAGAGAGCATAAGGTTCAAAGAACGAGATTGGCACAATGTTGAACGGGGTGCACAAAGTTGTATGAGTTGACGTTACTTTAAAACGAAAATATCAAGGTATAAGGCATTCAACACTTCCAATAATTGCCGGTGGCGGATCCAGAGGGGGGCCCTTGGCAAAAAAAACCCCTCGGACCTTGGTAAAAAAATATATCATTAATTTTTTTTCGATTCTTACGTGAAAACATTATTTACTCTAACTATCATAACATTTGAACTCATGGTTGGAGGTATTATTAATCTCAAGAATAATCTGAATATTAAAAGTCCAGTCATGCAGCATGACCCCATGAGCGAATTTTTGAAGAAATCTTCGACATTTCAGTCTCCATTGACCGATTTTTACAACTATCAAACGGCATTATTTCGATTTTTGACTGATTTTTCAACTTTGAAATTTTTGAAAACTTGATACATATTCTTATAGGAAATTTTACGCTGATTCCGAATATACCACATGTTAGTATGCTGAAAAAATTATTTCGCACAACAAATCGCAAAAAACAGGCTATTTTGAAATTTTTGACTACATTTTTGAAAATTTCAACTCGAAGATGTAATCCGATCATGCTGGCCAACGAACTTGAACTTTCGTTTTGTGTCCTTAACATTTTAAAATTTGTTTGAAGTTTCTAGCACAATTCTACGGACAGTTATCGTCTGGAATGACACATACATACATACATATATACATACATATATACATACATACATTAAAAAATGCGTTAAACTTCAGATTATGATTCAGAATAGCCTGAAACGGATTTCTGCATAAAATTTTTTCAAAAATTCACATTCTAAAAATTTTGAGGCGAAAGCAATAGCTTAATTTTCTTCAAAAATTCGCTAAAATTTCTATCCATTATAACACTGTAAATTCTCAGTCAGCTACGAACCAGAAATGTATTCTAAGCCTCAGATATTGGCGTGTGGCGTAATTGGCGTCAATTTTGAAATATTTTTATCTAGGAACTAAGTACAATGCAACCTTAGCATTCCCAGTTGATGGAGGCGAGTGCCAAAATTATTTTCCAAATTTAATATCATTTCCGAAGCTCTTGTCTTGGAGAATAACAAGCATTTCAATGATTTAAACGCCCTTCAAAAAGAAAAAAAAAAAAGAAAAAAAAACGCAGTTTTTGCAAGCAGAACCAACTTTTCTCGGAGCTCTAGGTGAAGCCCGTCATTTCATTCGTCCCTTGGTCTAGAGCAGGGGTGCTCAAACGGTCGATCGCGATCGACCAGTCGATCGCGAGTGCTTTTTGAGTAGATCTAGAGAAGAAAAATTTTTTTAATAAGTAGGTAACTAAACTACAAAAATTTATTACGTAATAACACTGCTTGCGGCAAAAGGCGGCTTTATCAAAGGAACGCCATTAACTTGGAGCTTCAAGGTAAAGGAAAAACTATTATTGAGATGATTAGCGCAGTAAACGCATTCAAAAGTAAATTGCAACTTATGATAGATCAACTGAAAAGAAAGGATCTGAAACATTTTCCGTCTTTGAAAGCAAGGATTCCTCAGTTGAATTATGATACGTATGACGCTGAAGTATCAAATATTTTGGGACAATCCGAAATGCGTTTTTATGATTGCAGTAAATTGGCAAATATAGCATCATTTATGAGTTATCCTTTTTCATGTAAAAACGTTGAGGAATTAGCTACTGAAGTAGCAAGTCAGTTTAATATGAACTCATGTTCTGTTGAAAATGAGTTGGTGCAGATTATATCAGATATACATCTCAAAGCTACAGCATCTGATACAAATTTCCGGTGTTTTATATCTGAAGATAAATATCCGAATCTAAGGCAAATCGCCCTTCAACTGACGGCAATGTTTGGGTCAAATTACTTGTGCGAGTCTGCATTTTCTGAAATGAAGATAATTAAGTCAAAATATCGCAATCGACTAACTGACGATCATATGTCATCATGCTTGCGATTGGCACTCAGTGGTTACGCACCATCTTATGAAAAGTATGCTGAGGACATGCAGTGCCACGCTTCAACATCCAAAGTCACTCCTTAGTTGAGTTTGACACCATATGTAACTCTTTTGTTTTGTAACAACGAATAAACTCGCAATTTTGAATAACTAGGAGTTTTTTCATTGATATTGTAGAAAAGATCTTAAGTAAACCTAACCCAAACCTTGACTAAAATAATGTAAATTGTGCGGAAAGCTAATATCTATATATGCTACGGTACACCCTACCTAGGTAGGTAGGGTGTATCGTGTATGTACGAAAACCCTGCATCACACATACTTGCAGCCTCTCAGAGTCGATCGTAAGTAGTCTAAAAATATTGAGGTAGATCGCCAGCCGTTCAAGTTTGAGCACCCCTGGTCTAGAGAGGCTCACTATCAAATTTCCACTTGTTTACATTTTTACAATCCAACATTTTTATTAAATATTTGGACCGATGCTTCAGTAGTAAAATATTGTAGGTACCTAATTATTATCAAATAATTCCCTCTATTTATCTGGCAACACAAAACTCTTATTATTGGTTAGCGTAAATTTTCATTAACTAACTTCAATTCGTATAAGCAACGTTCGTGGTACTCTTGTCTCTTGCAAGATTCATTCGACAAACTAGGTACTACCTACCTACCTACCTACCTGCCAAACTCATAAAATTATTCATATTTCGAAATAGCTCCCGACATTTTGGAATAATTTGTTTTTCATGATTTGTTCTTGTATTGGTGCATTTTAAAACAATTTCTGGTGCTAAACTTTTTAGCATGGAACATGCTTTAACTTTGGACTAACTAGCGAAAAACGTTACGCGGATGTGCCACGAAATTTTGTCTTTTGATTTTCACTTACAACCAAGCCGTTGCTGGGGAAATGAGACTTCTTTTGTTTTCACCGGACTAAAATCGTTCTCCACTCGTTGGAAAGCGAAAGAAATTATGGAATTAATAGTGGACCATTAACAGCCTACCGCGCACATTCCCTGAAGATTTCATCAAAATCAGATGAAAACTGTTGAAATTATAGGTCGACCTGAGATGGTCTGCGTTCCGAGGGCGCGCTCTATGTGGCAGAAAAGTGAACTACTCGTTGAAGCAACTTTTGGAAGACAACCCTGTTAGGTAAAATTACCGCGAAGAGAAATTCCGCATTTGAGGGTTGGCTGCACTGCTTACAGTGAATGCGCAACAGCAACATATTTCGAGTTTTCGTATAATTTCGTGGCAACTGTTTTCTACTGACCGTGGTTCATTCCTTCTCCATTATTTTAACGTTTTACCTATTTCGCTAGTGATATTTATCTTATTTAATTTAATCGGTTCGTTATGAAAACCCCTAAAATGTTCTTCGTTCTTTCGCTTCGGAAAAACACTTTGGCGGCAAGCTCGGAAGATTATTCACAATGTCGAAAGAAAACTGAAGAATATTCTAGGGTGAATATTTGTCACACATGACGAGTGATGCAACGAGAATTTCCGCTAGTCCAGTTAGTTCGGTTATACCTAAGTGAAGGCAGGCGGATGATGGAGACAACTGGCGAGACTTCCTTCAGAAGGTACAATGCAATAAAGGTAGGAAGTAGTAATGAAATTAACTCATTTCATTTAATGGTACCTATGTGTATATTAATTAAATAAATACGGAGTTTACATTTCGCAACTATGTAGGTATTCATTATTTGTTGAATACAAACGAGAAGTATGTTTTTTCTCAGCTTCGAGTTCCGAGAATGTTAGTCAGTGCATTTTGTGACAACGTGCATCACCTATACGTGAATCGTGTGATGCAAAAGTCATTCCTAGAAAGTGAATGTTTTTAGTTCTTTTATTATTGATTCACTGGTAAGTGATTCTTTGAGAAAAGGAGCAAGAGATGTTCTTTCTCTTCTCATAACCTTCTGGGAAGGCCGTGCACCTCGATATAACTACGCTAAACAAGAAAAGAGATGATTTTCCCTCCTCCCATTCCGGAAAGGTCGTGCGGTATGCTGTAAGAGAGGGTCTACTGTATTGAGAAAAAGTAAGCAGCAGGAACGCAATTTAAGCGTAAAATTTCATTTATAAACATAAAAGTTTGGTTTTGAGGGCTAAGGGCAGATGCTCCTGCAGAGTCACTGAGGGATAGTGATGGGACATCCGAATGAAGAATCGAATGCGGCATTCGATTATTGAAATCATTCGGATATTCGGATGCGAGATATGAAGTATTCGAATACTTTTTCATTCGTATAGTAGCGAGACTAGCGGCATAACCACGAAGCGCCGTATTGAAATCACTCGGATATTCGGATGCAAGTATTCGAATACTTTTTCATTCGTATAGTAGCGAAACTAGCGGCATAACCACGAAGTATTGAAATCATTCGGATGGGAGTATTCGAATACTTTTTCATTCGTATAGTAGCGAAACTAGCGGCATAACCACGAAGTATTGAAATCATTCGGATGCGAGTATTCGAATACTTTTTCATTCGTATAGTAGCGAAACTAGCGGCATAACCACGAAGTATTGAAATCATTCGGATGCGAGTATTCGAATACTTTTTCATTCGTATAGTAGCGGAACTAGCGGCATAACCACGAAGTATTGAAATCATTCGGATGCGAGTATTCGAATACTTTTTCATTCGTATAGTAGCGAAACTAGCGGCATAACCACGAAGTATTGAAATCATTCGGATGCGAGTATTCGAATACTTTTTCATTCGTATAGTAGCGGAACTGGCGGCTCCTTCCCGAAGCTCAAACATCGAAATAAAACAATGAAAGACGGAGCTGTGACATGCGAATAGTGAAGTAACCGCTACTTGGAGCTGAAGTCTTCCGAAATCTCGTGCAGTTTCTTTTTTGTATTCCGTTGTTGTACCTATTATTGCATTCCGTTTTTAAATGATTCGTGCAACGAATATCAAATCGTATTTTTTACTTACCAACTCAATCTATTCATGAATATTTTTTTATTTTTTTTTTACTTCCCGTGTTTGCTCGGGTTTTGGTTTATTATTTCTTCAAATAATGAGCCTTTGTGATCTGGTCGAAAAACGACACTGCAAACCATCCTTTGTAATTTCTTGTTTCAAGGTAGGTACCTACCTACCTAGATAGAATCCAAATTATTTGCACTCTTTCTGCCTCCCTCTGACTCCCTGGCTAGTGGGGTTATCGAATCGTCCGGTGAGCCGGACGAATTTATTTATCTGATTCCACTCTTTCCAGGGTAGGTGCGACAAATCAAACACCAAAAAAGTAAACAACGTGATAGTGATATTCAGTAGGTACCTATATTAGTGATACGAGATAAGAAGTAGCTGTTACAAATCAAGAAGTTTCAGCTCCGCTCCGGTTCCTACTTGCTATTTCATTCGAATACTACGTTCATTCGGATTCCAATACTGATATCCTATTGGTTGTTTCGCATTCGAATACTCATTCGAATACTACGTTCATTCGGATGCCAATACAGATATCCTATTGGTTGTTTCGCATTCGGTTCAAAATGGCAGTTTTTCCTCATCCTCCCCATTCGAATGAATCATTCGAATGATCATTCGATTATCGAAATCTTTCGAATACTCGGTATTCGATTATTGAAATCATTCGTTTCGCCCATCACTACTGAGGGAAATAGGTTTGTTCGAACAGACAGTTCTAGACTGTTCTACTCAAGCCACGCCCCCTTTTTTGCGTTTGGACTGCGTCGGAACTGGTCCTGGGCCAACAGGTCGCTGTTGGATGAGACGGTCCAGGCTGGGAAAATGGTGACGTTCTTCGGAATCGTTCCAGTCAGGGAACTGAACCGATGAAAGCTGTGCAGAAAAAACAGTGTCCAGGGGCCAATGGTGGGGGGACAAGCTAGCTACTGAACGTCAAGTTCCACTAGTCCTAGGTGGGTTCGCATCCATCCGGAAATGCGGCTATGCGTCTGCGGTTGGAAGTAGTGGAGGGGAGTGCGGAATTGCGGCAGGTCGTTCACAACCATCCGGTTGTGTTGTCATTGTTTGTCTCTTTTTATTACCTTTGCATTCCCCAAACAGAGCTGTTTCCTCCTGAATTTTCTCCTTCCTATCACACATTTCACGGACATCCATGCTCCATAAATGACGTTGAATAATGAATCAGTGATTTTTATGTATGTACCCATATTTACTTCAAAGGCGATGACTTTTTGAAATGAGACTGTTGGTTAATTATTCGGTCCTTTCATCAACTACTTATCCCAAGATAACATTATAGGTATTTCTGCCCGAAAAATGTAGGTTGGCGCATTTCCAATAATTTAAATGCATTGATGCACCGTAAGTAGTAATTAGATACCTAGGTACTTAACGTAGGTAATCTGTCCATTTTGTAAGGACAAGTAGGCGTATTCTATACTTCCTCTTCGTTTTGCTAAGTAGGTACCTACTCATTCGACAAGCAGAAAATTGCTAATCTATATTCAAAAAATGTCTCAAAACATAAATGGAATAGGATCATTAGGAAGGTAGGTTGTTAATGAAATCGCTAAATCGGTAGGTACCTACATACACCTAGGTATTTTTAACCCAACTGAGCCTCATCTGCTTAAAACCGTGTTCAATTTGAGTGTTTTATTAATCTATTATTGTTATTCATATACACAAGCGCTACAGAAATATATTTTGTATAGGTACTTAAATGAAATCCGAATTCGAGGATCGTAAAAATACGGACTCGCACTCGACCACAGCCATAAAACAAGATAACACAACTACAACAGCTCCGATGGAAGACGTAGTTGGGTCATTCTCATTTCATTTGCCGCTTTCATGTCCCCGACGACGAATTCTCACAATTCTTGACCAACACTAGCGATTTTGGGGGAGAAAAGGGTAGTATAAGTTGGGAGATCAACGAAGAAATAATTTGACTGCCCAAAATCCCCTTCAACCAATAAACAGTGTCGACGAAAAACCTTGAAATCCTGGAAACTCATGAGTGTTACTGTCCCCTCCTACTTAACATGTAAGTAGAAGTTAGGTAGTTTGGAAAAAATGACAATCTAGAACTGGCCAGGGTTACTAGCTGCAGTAGGTTGGTTCCTCTTTATTTAGAGTAAGGTTTTACATTTTTAAGATTTTTCCCAACCCGTGAAAAACTAGTTTTTCAGTCTGTCCCCCATATCTCATCTCAATGGGACCTCAGGAGTGTTATCATTTTTGCTATCAAGAAAGCCGATGGAAAATGGCGGGAAACAGTCAGATGTGAAGGTTATATTGTCCAGTTGAAGATGGGAGACTGCAGTGGAGTGCTTGGAGTTGCAGCAGTTTTTACAGCGAAAGAAGCCTAAAAACATGGGGAGTATTTTTATTTATAATCATGAGTGTTACACTAATTACGAGTGTTTTTAGTGCTTAAACAAAATAATCCGATATCAAGAACCACACTGTTTGGTGACAGGTTTCAAACAGTAGCCATCCCCGAGTTTGGCCACTTCATCATCCTGTGTGACGCCATTTTTACTGAAAATTCTCATGAGTGTTATCTCTCAGGAGTGTGACCAAGTATGGGTAAAAAATATATAAAATACAACATCAATGAAAAACTCACTGTTCATCTATAGAACACAAATCTGCAATTTACAAGGGGTAGTATTTGCCGATCTAACCTCATTTTCGAGCACTTTCATATTTCACATTTATGAGGTTCTCAAACGACCCAAAGCGGCAAATGAAATGAGAATGACCCAGTTGCGACAATTCTATTCTTTCCCTGACTTTCCTACTAGTTTGACTGCAATATTCGTAGCCGCAAGAACATTTTAGTTTATAAACCCTACTTTTATCCTGAACATTGATTTTGTCTTTAACGGAACCTAGTAATGCTCTAAGACTATTTCTAGTTTTAAAACCCTCTTTGTAACCCCTCGATGTTAGAATTTTGCCGATTTGATCAGAAATTTTCACATAATAAGGTATACTTATGACTTATCCATTGTTTTTCTTCTAAAGTCGCATCTTCCCTAACCAGATTGGAACCTTTACTTTTTCCTAAGAACCTTATCCCATATGGTATTAACGAGATCTCCTCCGTAGCCATTACTAGCTGCTATGCTTTTGATAATGGATTTTTCTTTCGATAAATTTCGCTTCACAGATGTAAAACTTCAAAATATATATAATCGTATTTTTCTTTTAACTTCAAAGATTCTGACATCTGCTCCTCTAACAAAGAACATAATATGTTCTTTGTTAGATGAGCAGATGTGTAATAAATGGGTATCATATTATGATACCCATTTATTCCAAGCAAAAAGATCAACGAAAAGCTATTACCTTTTCTTAGTCGAACTGCAATCCACCACAAGGGAGAAACTTATTGAGGTCCTGTGGGAAATACAGTCGACTCCCGAAGGTTTTCCATGTGATTTCTTCTCAGAAGATTATATGCGGCCTTTACCTTTTTTTACATGCCGATGAGAAGAAAACTGGGGAAAAAAATCCGAGAAAACTCTTCAAAATTCTGGCTGGCGGCCGCGGGCGTTGAGGCTCGTGAAAGACGAATAATCTAGAAGCGTGAAAAGCGGATTACCACGCTCTGCCCGGATTTTTGCGATCGTCCTGTTCGAACTTCACCTCTCGCCGCATCTTGGAGCTCTCCGAGCAGTGGGGTTCTTAACCTTATTGAATTGGCGGACCACAAATAGGGACCAAAAGTATTCGGTGTTCTTTACTAGCTTTACCTTGTAAGGGATCTTGTGAATCGGTCGAATAAAAGAAGTTTTTAGGCCAACGTTTCGAGAAATTTATTTCTCATCATCAGGGCTCTAAAACAGATTATTGTCTCATGGTGGATGGAGGGCTTCTTGAGCAGGCCAAATACTGGTAACTGGTTTTAACCACATAGGAAAATTGACATTTGGAAATGCTATCTTCCAAGTTGCATCTGCTAGCTTAGTTTGTTCTGAAATGCACCACTCTCAATCAACCCACATGTTACTATTTCCCCTAAAGTTCCCTGTCTTATATTTCAACCAGAAATAGTTGATAATGTTTAATAGCATTTCCAATAGCTAGAGCATGACAGTGAATCCTAAATTCCTCGATTTTTACTGCAGTGAAACGTGTGAAGTTAACGTATAATTCTGTCTACCTATTTATAAATCCGTTTTACCCGCTGGGCTAACCAATATTACATTCTTCAGAGGCAAATTTGATGCCTCTTGATTTTCGGTGTTATTATTGGAACGATCTCACTACACTGGGGGAAATATAGGTTTTTGATTAAGAAAAATTCACTGTTAGATGTCACGAACTTTCTTCTATTCGATCGTTCCCACGAATGAACAGAAAAAGGTGCCCTTGCCACTTATAATTTTTTTAATTATTTCCTTCACATTTTGCTCTCCTTGCACTTTTCGGGGACACGGGGCCAGCCGACCCAATTTTCGTCGTATTCCGATATCAAAGCGATTGGCCAGTTATCACCTACAATCCCCATTCAGTTGTTGTTCTTGTACTGCACAGGCAATTGTTGACGCGCTGGTTGTGGGCACTAGTTGGTGTGGCCCATGACATCATCTTACTACGTCCTATAAAAATTTGCAATTCATCTTCTAGAGTGTATGAAATTTCAGCAAACATCAAGTGCACTCTCATTGAACTCATGTTATCAGCAACTATCCACTTGATAAGTTAATAAGCCACCTGTAATCAGAAACTGCTGGAATACTGAAGCAGGGGACAAATGGTTCGTAGGTTGCTCTCTACTGATTTCATGAAAGAAATCGCGCTTCTTTGCAGAGGTAATTAATGTAATATTCCTTAATTCTTTTTTAACATGTTTAATGTTTTAGTGCTGGAGGTCGTTCTGTGAATTCCGACACGCAAATCTGCAACGTTTTTAGCATGAATATGCTTTAGCCGTGACCTAACTACCGAAAAATATCCCACGAGAGTGCAACGAAAGTAGCGCCAATAATTGTGATGATTTCCGCTTACAACCGAGTCGTTGCTAGGGATATGATACTTCGTCGTTTTTCATCCCACAAAATTCGTTGACCATTCGTTCGAAAGCTCTCGATTTATCCAACCATACTATATTAACTACTGCGAAGTGCGTGGCCAACAAGCTGAGTTATGAGCATGGTTATATGAATAATTGTTTACACACAGGTGATCATTCTCAATTATTGATATTGTGAACATGATTGCAACCGCTTGTTAATTTCTGATGATTTCATTGAGCTGGTGTTTCGATAATGTGATTCATAGCAGGTGATCCGAATATTGCGAGAACGGTTAGATTTGTGAAGCGGTGGTTAAATTATTTTAATAGGTAATTTCTATACTTTACACTATAGGAAGCTGTAATTTCGTATGTAGCCTCTTTAGCCTCTTTCTATAATAAAGTGAATGTTTACTCGCGAGTTTCTATTAGGAGATCATCATCTCACAAGAGCTCAATCGTCGTGATCATTTCTATAATAAAGTGAATGTTTACTCGCGAGTTTCTATTAGGAGATCATCATCTCACTAGAGCTCAATGGTCGTGATCATTTCTATAATAAAGTGAGAGCGAGGAGCTAAAACATGATTCCATGTTTTAGGATTGATGGCAGAATGATAAACAGAGTTCAGAGGCCGATGGGGGGTCGGGTTCAGAGAATCGACGAGGAGTGAGTCGTGTACGGCTAAAGCATATTCATGTTTTTTAATTTTAGCCGTCAGGCTCAAAGGAACTGTGGCTTTTTTTTAAATTTTTATTGTCTCAAAATATTTAATTTCTTTATTTATAGCGGAACTGAAAAATTCGGCGATGGAAGACAATCAGTTGTTCATTTCTTGATGGATTTCATTTTGATGGTGGATTTTTGTGAAGCAGAGTAATAGAGGGGGGAGTGAAACATACTATTCATGCTTTTCTCAACCGATTTTGTTGATTTTCTACTTTTAAATTTAAAAGTGAAAGGGTGGGGTGGTAGTTTACGGTATAATGAGGGGGGTACTTCAGTAGATGTACATACATACAAACCCATACTTAGGGACGCCCCTGTAATGCATGCATTACTTCAGTTACATATTATATGTTTTAGCATGGAACATGCTTTAACCATCACCTAACTGGCCAAAAGTATCACATTTTTGTGTCACGAAAAACTGTCACACAAATTTTCTCATGAGTTTCACGTACAACCAAGCCGTAGGTAGGGAAATAGAAATTCCGCAGTGTCCAACGCACAGAAATGGTTCACCGTTCGTTGGAAAGCTCTCATTTTACTGAAGATTATATATTTATGTCGTAGGTTTATATTTATTTACAAAATATTAATCCAATAATGCGATGTTATAAATGGTTAGTAAAAAATAATTATTGTGCCGCTTGTAAGCCTTGGATTGTTGTCACTTGGATGAGGGGGTAATTTGTTAGCGAATTTTTGAAGAAAATTAAGCTATTGCTCTCGCCTCAAAATTTGTAGAATGTGAATTTTTGAAAAATTTTTATGCAGAAATCCGTTTCAGGCTATTCTGAATCATATTCTGAAGTTTAACGCATTTTTTTATGTATGTATGTATGTATATATGTATATATGTATATATGTATATATGTATATATGTATGTATGTGTCATTCCAGACGATAACTGTCCGTAGAATTGTGCTAGAAACTTCAAACAAATTTTAAAATGTTAAGGACACAAAACGAAAGTTCAAGTTCGTTGGCCAGCATGATCGGATTACATCTTCCGGTTGAAATTTTCAAAAATGTAGTAAAAAATTTCAAAATAGCCTGTTTTTTGCGATTTGTTGTGCGAAATAATTTTTTCAGCATACTAACATGTGGTATATTCGGAATCAGCGTAAAATTTCCTATAAGAATATGTATCAATTTTTCAAAAATTTCAAAGTTGAAAAATCAGTCAAAAATCGAAATAATGCCGTTCGCTAGTTGTAAAAATCGGTAATATTTGCATGAAACATTGTCCAAATTCAGATTGAACTACTCTTTTGGAAGTATCCCTGTATAACAAATCCTAGAACCATGCTGTTTAAAATGTAGGTAGTAGGTGCTTTAAAAAAAAAAAAAAAAAAATGTAATCACAACTGATGAGTTTACTCTGTGCATGTGTTAATAAATTGATTCCATGTTTGTCTATCAAAATCATAAACTAAAATTTCTCAACACGATCAATAGCGACTGAAATGTCGAAGATTTCTTCAAAAATTCGCTCATGGGGTCATGCTGCATGACTGGACTTTTTTTTTATAGTTGTGCCGCTTGGTGGCAGGCTTATTAGTTTGGCGACATCATAACTATTTATATAAAATACAGTGAAACTTGGATAATTCGAACCTCATGGGACCAGTCAAAAACTTCGAATTAAAGAAGTTTTTAATAAATTATATTTTAACAAACTACAGTACAAGTAAAATACATACAGTAACATTGAATACTGTCTTGACCAACAGAATATTGAACAATAAAATAAAGACACCTGGAATGGAACTGTATTTAACTGCAACCATAAAAAACAATCTATGGTTTTTCAAAAAAGGATGATATTTTTGACCTGTTTCCTTAAATTAAGTCTCTCGGCCATTATAAAAGATTCCAACGCTTTCAAAGAGTTGAAGTATGAATCACTTACATTAATTCGGCTTTCAAAAAAACGTCTAAGTTTTTGTACGTGATTCATGGCGTCAGCTGCACTCAGCACCGGCACTTCTTCTGCTGATGAGTACGATGACACTGACTTGCATGCATTTGGTCTAACGCAAACCTTTTGCCGAATACCGTTACTAAAACGTATGTCCCGATAAATTTACAATTATTTTGAGTCGCAGCTTAAAATTTATACCTTAATTAGCACGCCGAAAATTCGAATTATCCAAAATAAAATTCGAATTATCCACGATTTTTTAGCATTGTTTAAATACAAAATACCAAGAGAAATATTCGAATTAAAGAAGATTTCGAATTAAAGAAGTTCGAATTATCCCGGTTCCACTGTACTTCATCTTCATTAGCGGGAAGAAAGCATGTTCCATGTTTTAGCATTTTAGCTGCAGGCTCAAAGCGGAAAGCAACCGGGGGGTTCAGGGGGGGGGGGGGGGAGCCCCCAGGCGGGGTCAAGGACGGAGTTTTTATAGCATTCGCACTTTGAATTAAACCTTTCGCGAATTGAATTAAACTTTCCGCGAATTGAATTAGACTTTCCGCAAAATGAATTAAACTTTCCCCAAAATGAATTAAACTTTTCGCAAATTGAATTAAACTTTTCGCAAATTGAATTAAACTTTCTGCAAATTGACCTTAGGCGAATCTGTTGTTCTAATCAAGAAAAAATGTAAAACTTCAACAAAATGTATATATTGTAACAACGTGCAAGTGATGGAACGAGCACAAAACCTGTAGATTTAAACATAATCCAGCACCTCATGTAGTTAATCTGAAGGTAAATTATTTATTAATAACAAAACTGAGCTCGCAACGTATCCATTTATAGTTGACATTTTATATAATTATAAGCAAGAACACTTCTAAAAGCAAAAGGTAATCGAGAGGTCTTCCAAGAGCAGCAGTTTGGAGCAGCAGAAATATATCCATCACGTTTGCACAAATGCTGAGACGTCCAATGAGGATAACTTTGGTACCCAGCAACAGGGAGGGATCAGTGTTCCTTTCTTGATGTTTTTTCTTTTAGCGAATTTTTGGAGAAAATTAAGCTATTGCTCTCGCCTCAAAATTTGTAGAATGTGAATTTTTGAAAACATTTTATGCAGAAATCCGTTTCAGGCTATTCTGAATCATATTCTGAAGTTTAACGCATTTTTTAATGTATGTATGTATATATGTATGTATATATGTATGTATGTATATATGTATGTATGTGTCATTCCAGACGATAACTGTCCGTAGAATTGTGCTAGAAACTTCAAACAAATTTTAAAATGTTAAGGACACAAAACGAAAGTTCAAGTTCGTTGGCCAGCACGATCGGATTACATCTTCGGGTTGAAATTTTCAAAAATGTAGTCAAAAATTTCAAAATAGCATGTTTTTTGCGATTTGTTGTGCGAAATAATTTTTTCAGCATACTAACATGTGGTATATTCGGAATCAGCGTAAAATTTCCTATAAGAATATGTATCAAGTTTTCAAAAATTTCAAAGTTGAAAAATCAGTCAAAAATCGAAATAATGCCGTTCGCTAGTTGTAAAAATCGGTAATATTTGCATGAAACATTGTCCAAATTCAGATTGAACTACTCTTATGGAAGCATCCCTGTATAAACAATCCTAGAACCATGCTGTTTAAAACGTATGTAGAAGGTGCTTGTTTCTCTCGGTCGCTCTCTTTAATGTTTTACGCTCAACTGTTTTAGGACTTGATGTAGCTTTAATACTGACTGTGGCTTAGAAAATATCAGCCATAAAATTATGAAGAAGTTCTATTTATGTACGTACTAGCACGCAGACCCAAAGTCGAAGATTTCTTCAAAATTCGCTCATGGGGTCATGCTGCATGACTGGACTTTTTCTTTTAAATTTAAGCCGCGTCTCAAGCGGAAGGGTTTCTTAATGTTATAGATCTTTTCACGTATGTAAGTTTAATTCAATATGCGGAAAGTTTAATTCAATTTGCGAAAAGTTTAATTCAATTTGCGAAAAGTTTAATTCATTTTGCGGAAAGTCTAATTCAATTCGCGGAAAGTTCAATTCAATTCGCGAAAGGTTTAATTCAAAGTGCGAATGCTATAGTTAATTATAATATTTTACAAACCTCTGCCTATCTTAACCGCATTAACACCAGCCGATTCGGCAGTATCAACTGGTTGACAACCATAAAAACTTTTCCATTCTGGACAATTCCACTAATAAATTCTCTTTTTTGAACAAGATTTCATAAACCGGAGAAAGTTGAAATATATAACTCTTCTAAGAGCTCCATAGGCCACTAGATGCAATAGTCATCATCGGACGGGCTTTTTCTCTTGGCTGGTTCGGAGGTCTCCACTAAATTTAGAAGGTGAAGTCAAGGCGTGGTGAAACTTGTTCTGGTCGCTCTCCAGGTAATCTGAGGTGCGAAGACTTAGAGGATTTTTGCGTTATTTTATGAAAGGAGTGACAGAAACGAAAGTTGTTCTGTGGACGTATAACGTATAACACATAGCAGTCCCCGCGTGATTACGGATGTGAAAAATGTTAAAATCTTGAGTTGGCGGTGTAACGCAAATGAGAGGTTGCCAAACTGAAGGCTTCAAAGGGTTACATAATTTGTATTTCTAAGTTAAAGAATACACTACTTAGCTACTGAACGTACATTATTGACATTTTACGTCTTTACTTTAGCACATAGAATCGAAAAGCGTTACGTTACGTTACGTTACCGAAAAGTGTTGCTTTTGATTTTCTGATTTTATGATCACTTACAACCAAATCGTTGGTTTGGAACTGTATCTTAGGCATTTATCATCGTACAGAAATCGTTCGTTAGTCGTTGGAAAGCTCTCGATTTACCCAACCTTATTACATTAACCACTTTGCAGTGCGTGTCCCACAATCTGAGGTGTAATCTGATGTATGAGCGTGGTTGTCTAAATAATTGTTTACATCTTGATGCTTCTCGCTTAATTTTGTTAACATGATTGTAACAACTATTAGACTGGGAAGTGAAGACAAAATGTCTCATTGTTTTGCAGGATTGTATGCAAAATTTTATAATGATAGTTGGAAAAGGGTTTTTTAAAACACTGTTTTCGAGTGGCTCCGAAAATTTTAAAATTAAAAATTTCGAAAATTGTCTTCATTGAAATCCGTTTTGGGACATTCTGAGACGAATCGTCGATTTTAACGCTTTTTTGAAAACCCCGTTTAAATATAGCAACGACATATTATTTACCTACCTATGGAAAAAGTTACTCTAATCTAGTAACAGAAGAACTAAATTGGAAACCTCATAAATCTAGTGAGACGCCAGTCTCGCATTGCCAAGCCTTTAAAACACCGACTAGTAGCCATTGAAATGAAAGAAACGCGCCAAGATAAGTAAGAAAGTAGAACTTCGGCCCAACTTTGGCCTCCTCCCGACGAGGCGTCAAAATTCATGTTTCTGGACTTTCTTATTTTTAGCGTATTTTCTTTAAAAGAAGTATAAACTTTTTTTAAATTCATGTATGAAAGTATGTGTATCCTCTTTAAAGCCTTTAACTCGAGAACTGCTGGACCGAATTTGACGGGATGGGTCGCTAAATGATCCGCTAGTCATTCACAAAAAAGTGGTTGCAAAAATCGTCATTGATAATCAGCAACCGGAGCTGATTTTGTGATTCAAAAACTCCAATTTCTATGCTATTTATCCTACGAAGCTGAGCTAGAGGTTTGTAAAATTGAAGTAGTGCTTCTCTTTGACAGCTAGTTCAGAACCATCACCCCATGCTTGGGAAAGAGAAGAGTTGTATCTTGAATAAATGTATAGTGGACTGGTTTTCCCCGACTTTATTGATTTTGTCTCTTGAAAATTGACCTCTTATTGAAGGATCAATTTCCAGATGGTCTTCATGCATCTTAAGAATGGTGGCCAAATGGGCTCCATGATCGGTCGTACCAGCGACTTGTAAAGAGACACAGTAGCAGCAGGTTATGTGAAATCGCACTTACATCTTTTTAGGAAGTCCAGGGACTTGAGCCCTGGAAGCCACAAAGTCCACACGTTCGCTGAATGGAAGTTTTGAAACGAACAGCACACCAAGATCCCGAGTGCACACTACTCGTTCCAGAGGAAATACCATAAACTACTGAGTAGAGGGAAATGCTGCGTTCTTGCGCAGTGTCCAACCTAGGGCAGATATACTAACCCGCACTACACATAGCAAATACAATGTTCTGTTCATTGTGCGATGCGTCAACGCTTTGATGACACATTGAACATAGGACGTTACGTTTGTATTACTGCATTGGCGTTATGTTGGTGTGCTGACATCATGTTGTCACGTTGACATTACTTTGGCCACCAACATAATACCAACGCAGTAACGCCAAGGTGACGTCCTACGTTCAATGTGCCATCAACGCATTGACGCAACGGGCATTGTATTTTATGTGTTGTGTGGGTTAGTATATCTGTCCTGCATTGACCCCTATGCCAGCTCAGCTTGTCCCTCTACTCTATTGGTTCCTGAGAATGATGACAAGACTATAAAAAAGGCCTATCTGTCCTTAAATTTGTTTTTTTATTAATCTCCAACATTTCTCCCCAGGAACTGGGGCTTCTTCTGGGAAAAATTAAATTCAAAATATCAACATTGTAAAATATCTATCATTTTCTTTTTGCGATAAAAACCTTTTTTTAAAGTCTTGTAATAATTTGAACTGTCCAAATGAAGAAACGTTGTAATGATGATAAGAGGCACCAGTGCATGTATTCGGACTTAGGGCAAGTATGAGGAGCATCAATCCATAATAGTATCAAGAATAGAACAATAAGATACTACCTATATTATGAGTTGGAAATTATTTGATCTGTAGTGACTCACTGAGTACCATCGAGGCGATTAGGGACACATATTCATATGATCCCCCTAATACAAAGCCACACCACATAACCGTGACACTACACCGAGCGACAACATTAGGCACAAACATAACTTTTATTTGGGTGACAAGCCATGTAGGTATTCACGGCAATGAGTGTGCTGATGCCCTAGCAAGGAGAGCCATTGGTGATGACTCCATCGAAATGTTGCCTATGCGTGTTGAGGATCAAATCTCCTATATGCAGCATAAAGCCAATTCCATCTGGTTCGAGCAATGGCAGGGCGAGGTCACTGGAGTCCTTCAGGACCTTTGCCCGGTTGAAACGTTCGTGGCCACCTTCCAAGGAGGGACCGAATAGTGGTCATAGTGGGTAGCCACTGGCCATACCCGTCTTACTCGCAGGCACCTGCTAGATCCACTAGCTTGTGATGTTGTGTGTGGGAGATGTGGGGGTGATTTGTCTATCCGCCACTTTTTGGAGGATTGCCCAGCCCTCATGGAATGCTCATTCCAGTGATTCACCCCTTCAGTGAGTGGATGTTCTGTCAGGACCAGACAAGGTTCAGTCCCTGTTGGTGTACCTGAAAGCCACTGAGCTTTACAACGAACTGTGATATTCTGATCTGTGATCAATTTATTTATTAATGTACATCTAGTAATACCTTTATTTAACTAAGATGAATAGTATTTA
Organism: Adelphocoris suturalis; assembly: GCA_030762985.1. Taxonomy (NCBI): domain Eukaryota; kingdom Metazoa; phylum Arthropoda; class Insecta; order Hemiptera; family Miridae; genus Adelphocoris; species Adelphocoris suturalis. The sequence continues at coordinate 8,312,056 of CM061049.1, read as the reverse complement.
TCATTATTAATTGCTATGCAATTCTTAAGCCGACCCCCAATAATTTTTTTTGTAACCCAAACTTTTTTTAAGATGATTTTCACGTACAACCGTTGCTATCGTCCGTGACGGGAAGCGCGAGTTCGTGGGTTCGAATCCCAGCCAGGCTTGAAAATTTTTTATATCCAAATTTTCTGATATCAATTTTTTTCGCATCGTGGGTTCGAATCCCAGCCAGGCTTGAACATTTTTTTTATATACAAATTTTTTCAGGCTAAGAATTGCATACCTAGCCTAGGGGGGCCCAGGGGGGCGAAGCCCACCGGCGTGGCGCGAAGCGCCGAGTATATTTATCGATATTTATGTATTTGTAAGGATCATCTAGTCGTAGTTTAGTTTTTATTACGGAGTATTTTTATCCGCTGAAGGGGTTACAAAGCGGTCATCGCTGTATCCCTTGAGGCAAAGTGCGACGATGCCTCGTTTTGCGGGTTATTATTATTTCTCCCCCTCCGATCTGCCAGTGGAGTCCGTGATGGCAATCCGTTTAGTGACAGACAGTCAGCATGGCTCCCCTTAGAATCAATAGAATAGAATAGAATATCAATTTATTGACAGAAAGAAAAACAAATCACAGAAATGACAATAGTCCCCTAAGAATTCTTCCTTCTGTCCACCAACCTACTAAGTTCTTACGAACTTGTGGCGGCTGGTGGAGCTAATCTCAGAGAACAAACAAAAGAAAAAACCTTCGGGCCTCGCAAGGGGCTCCGCCCCTTGACCCCGCCAGGGGGGCTTCGCTCCCCTGGACCCCCCCCCCCCCCCCGGATGTTATTACTTTGAGCCTGACTGCTAAAATGTAAAAAACATGGAATCATGTGTTAGCTCCTCGCTCTCACTTTATTATAGAAATGATCACGACGATTGAGCTCTTGTGAGATGATGATCTCCTAATAGAAACTCGCGAGTAAACATTCACTTTATTATAGAAAGAGGCTACATACGAAATTACAGCTTCCTATAGTGTAAAGTATAGAAATTACCTATTAAAATGATTTAACCACCGCTTCACAAATCAAATCGTTCTCGCAATATTCGGATCACCTGCTATGAATCACATAATCGAAACACCAGCTCAATGAAATCATCAGAAATTAACAAGCGGTTGCAATCATGTTCACAATATCAATAATTGAGAATGATCACCTGTGTGTAAACAATTATTCATATAACCATGCTCATAACTCAGCTTGTTGGCCACGCACTTCGCAGTAGTTAATATAGTATGGTTGGATAAATCGAGAGCTTTCGAACGAATGGTCAACGAATTTTGTGGGATGAAAAACGACGAAGTATCATATCCCTAGCAACGACTCGGTTGTAAGCGGAAATCATCACAATTATTGGCGCTACTTTCATCTCACTTTTTAGTCTCACTTTTCGGCGGGGGATCCATCGCTAAAACATGATTACATGTTAAAACAACTAAATATCATCAAACACCTAGAGAGCAACGCTCAAATAAACAAACGTTAAAATATTTAAATAAATTAAATAATAAATAAATTAATTTTAATCAAAATCTCCTGCTTAAAGCTCCTTAAATCACCAAAATCGTCCGGGTTAATTTTAGAGGCATAGAGGACCTTGTGATAAGAATTATTCTTTGCACGCTCAGTATTAAGTTTTGGGAGCTGAATATTCGAAGACATTGCAGTACGTGAGTTAGAGATGCGGCTTCTATGATCAGGATGGATACCCGTCTTATAGAATCGTGCCCGTTACAGTGTCCTTTTGAAAAAACAAAAATATAGTAGAACAATAGAATCTAATTTGTGGAACTTTTTGCATGCTTACCAAGTACGCACTGGATTACTCTGAGTACAAGTGGTAGGTAGGTAGTACCTTCCTACTTATAGTAAATGGGGTTTTTCCGGAGTTGATCGCGTTCCAACAAAAAACACGTAATACCGCGCGTGTGAAGGTAGCGGCAGGCGCAACGTGGGGTCTGCGCCCTGCGATGAATTATGATCCCCCGGGGTAATCACAGCGGGCGACCACCGGCTCAGTGGCAACGATTAGGCGTCGTTGGTCGCTCCGTCGACGACCGCCGTACTGGGCAAAATCACAGTCATTGTCAGCGACCTATTTATAGTTCTTTGCCTCACAGTGATATAATACTCGTATTTACCTACTACGTATGAACGTACCATGTGTAAGATGTTTGGATGTCAACATCATTCATTAAATAGCAGGCAAACTTGCTGGGATTTGATATCCCAATGCTTTCTTCCTTCAAAGGAGGAAGTCCGTTAATAATAATAAACCAAAACAAAGGTGAAAGAGACAGTGGTAATTTTTGTTGATTTATCCTGGTGGCCATTAAATTCATTGAAGGGTGGCTAGGCGAGGGTTGGTCAATAATCCAAAAACTCTTCTACGCCGACGTTTCGCTTTATTTGTATAGCATCTTTAGGGTGGCTAATTTGCTGAAACATCCCGATCTCGTGGGCTAGTCTGGTTGCAATGGCACCATATTGTTGTCTAAGGGCCACTTTCACCAACAACATAAACGAGTTTAAGTTAGAAAAGATTAACAAATAATCGAGATTCCAGCTAATCGTCTTTCACCAAACCACTTTACGAGTTTAAACTCCTAACGAGGTGGCTTGAGGTTAATCTCCCAATCTCGGCCAGTTAACTCTTGCCAATCTCAGATTAGTGATAAAAATGATATCGAGCAAAATGGCCGCGCACCAACAGCTGATTCCTCATATCTCTACAGTTTGGTTCACAGTTTATTATTATAGTTTATATATAGTTTATTGTTATTCAAGTTTTTGATGATGAATTCACGCGATTTATCGCTCGGATTAATTTGATTCCTCGGATGAGAACGATGTCCTGCAAAGACGCCCAAGGACGATCCGACGGCGGGTTGGACGACGTCGAATTTCGGCGGAGATTCCGGCTCCCAAAACCGACAGTTTTGAAAGTCCTCGAGCTTATCGACACTCACCTGGAGTTCCCTTCGAACAGGTATAAGTTGGAAAAAGGCTTTTATACCATCAAATCGATGAATTATAATACGAAATTGATGTAGGATGGTAGGAAAATAAAGTATAATCGATGATGATTGCACGTTATAATACGATGTTGAATTGCTATCCCTTGTACAGTATGTACCTACCTACCTATACCACATAAAATAACTTATGTACATTTAAATAAGGTGATCAACCGTCCTGCTTCCGTCAAATGATGTGTCACACTTTCTTTGTTGGAAGTCAACGAAAAGTTGCGAGTAGATAGTAACTAGGTAACTAGATAAAAACGGCGCGGGTAAAAACGGGTCGTGGTTGTGATTCACTGCTTTATTGTCTTGATATGCCGGACACATGGCGGGTTTTCTAACTGTCGTTTCAAATTGTCCAATTTTTCATTGGACAGTTTCCGGAATCTCCGTTAGGGAAACTCGATTATTCCAATCTTGGTTTAAACGAATTTTGGGTTGGTGAAAGACGCCAAGGTTTGATCCTCGAGATTATATTTAATCGAGTTTGGCCAATCTCGGATTTATAAGTTGTTGGTGAAAGTGGCCCTAAGACGTCTGAAGAGTCGTCTGTCCTCTGGCTGTTGATGGTGTTGCTGCATTCCTCCATGTTGATAAATTATGTTAGTTTTCTCGACCACTTGTATAATAATGAAGTTGAATCATGTTTGAATTATGGGCCAACCCTTGCTAACCCTCAACTTCATTATTATACAAGTGTTCGAGAAAACTAACATAAATTAAATTTATTGGGAGTGCTTTCTGTGAGGTACCCGCGTATGAATCAAAACACAAGGGCCAAGGAGTCAGATTTTTCAATTTTTTATATGCAGAGATAACATTTTGATAATAAATGTATTATGCGATGGATCGATACTGACTTAGGCGCTGTTGCAACTGCAGAAAAAGAAGAAAAAAAACCGTATGATCTGATCTTCAACCTGAAGTATTACATTTTCTACATTTGTTGTCAATCTCTTCTAGTTTTCAAGCTATTGGTGAAATGTACAAGTTTCATATTTAATGACATTTCTCCCTTAATTAGAGATACAAAAGACCATGGATAGGTCTTTTCTTAATATCTTATTTTTAAGATTACCTATTGTAGGTGTTAGTAAGTACGTGCTTCATCTTGCCGTCAAATGCTTCGTAATAAAAAAATAAAATAAAAATACGGACGGTAGAGCTACGGTTCTACAGTTAGATAATTTAATAATGATTAATTTTACACGTTATTAGTTCATTATGTTTACTTAGCAATATTATTTTATAACAGCGTAAAAAATCAGCTTTCCTTGACACTACTGAGGCTTAGGGATCATGAGATGTTGTGATAAAATGAGAGCATTTCAAAAAGTGGCGAACGATTTTCCTGTTATGAAAACTAAGGGAGAATATAGAAGATAAGATAGACAGAAGATAAGAACTAAGGGGGTAGAGAAAAAATCTTGATGTATCGGTGCCCAGCGTGGTACGCTGCATGTTCCTGTTGCCAATGGTCAGTCATATCCTTGGTTATAACCTTCTTGAGCTCTGTTGGTGGGGACCACAGAACACAGAAAACTTTTCTGTGTTCTGTGGGGGAAGAGTGAAGAGACATGTTGAAGATCGGCTGTCGATGCTGCCAATTTACCGTTAAGGTCCGCGATATTGTTGCCTTCAATTTCTCGATGATTTCTCACCCAAATAAACCTCACCTGCATGTTCTCGATTTCGAGGTTACATAGTATCTTCCTTGTCTCCATTTCTATTATTCCCAGGTTATTCGTTGAATTAGCGGATCTCATCTTGAAAAGCACGGACTGGGAGTTACTCTTCAACGGAGCGGTAGTTCGAGATGACCTGAGGTGTTAGTGTTACAATTTTCGGTGAGGAAAAAAGGGGACTCAATTTCATGGGTAACCCCCTCCGTTAAAAGACACATAACTATCAGAATATCAATGGCATCACTAATATTGCGAGATGGATGACTTTAACAGGGCAACCGGATACCGACTCACTGGTGTTACGTAAGAGAACCTGAAATCTTAACCGCTTTCTTAGTTGCATCTGGGTCCATACACAACAAACCCCCGGTGAATCTGAAGCCAGCGGTCATATGCCAGGAACCGTGACTTTGAGCCTTTCACGTGTTTTGAATGCTTTGTACAGGTCATTAAAGACAGGGGCCAGTCCTGTTTTTATTTATTTTTTTTAATCGATGCAGAACAACCTTACGATTATGACACGATATGTATTTATCTTTTTATGAACGATATATTTTTACTTAAAATAGAAGCGCAAGTTTTCTGTAAGGGAACAAGAGTAGGATTTGTATAACATTCTATTTCATCCACGGACTTCAAAGTTATTATTCGTATTGTACTGGAATGGCTATTCCAGAAGTAGATCGGTTAGCAATAAAAATAGCATCAAGATTCCGCTTCTTGCATTACAAAATGTTACTCGTTTAGAAATAATTGTTTATGGTGCACGTTTCTTGATTTATAACGTTGAATCAATACAACACGTGTAAATCACCTCCAGCACAATTTCTCCATCTATTACGCAGCACGGAGAAATACTTTTGCAATGATGCAAGCGAACTTTCAAACATCTTAGTCTTCAATACCGCTAAATGCCGCTCGTGCGTCCACCAGTTTATGCTAACCAGATCGATTTATCTCCCAGAAAAACGTGAAAGCGGACTATGCGAACCTCCGCAAGGGTCTTTCGCCAAAGGCCAAAAGCGTGGGCTGCTGCATCCCGGACGCTGGGTCTTCCTGGAGCCCGTCTCGAGGCAAGTAAAGGGAGCGACCTCAGGGGCGAGAAGGAGTCGCGAAATGGAAAGCGAATGTTTAGCACAACCTTCAAGACCTCACTCAAGACAAACCCCATAAAACGTTCATTAGATTGTTTTCTGACTTGTCTTCAGCTATTTCAGTCATAAGAGTAATTTTCTCCTACCGAATAGCAAAAGGGTCATTGGCAAAGACATTTTCATGTCTTTGCTTTCGCACATAAACTTGAAAATCGTCCCGAAATTGTTTATAACAGTTTCGTTCTCAGTGCGCGTTCTGACAGTTCTCGAACTCGTCAGAACTGGGACGGGAAATCCAGGGGTGTTCCGGAATTTGTGGAACCGCGTTCTGCACTGCGAACGATTTCAGAACTTGGAAGTGGAATAACCTGTGTTGTTGTTGTAACCTCACTCAACTCGTGTTTTCTTCTGGTACTCCTTTTCAGAATATTTTTAGTTCCCGTGAATATATTACTTATTATGCCCGTGAATATTACTCAACTATTACCCCACGGCAATAAAAAAAAAAAAAATTCCACGATGACTGAGGAGTTTACTCGAAAAAATTTGAGTTTTGTGGATGTAGACGAGATCCAACTATTACCTCAATCTCGTCCTCATCATTTACAAACCAAACACCATCATCGAAACTATCGCTTTCCGAACCTGACGATCGATTTCGACGTTTAGGCCATCATCAGTAACAAACAATAACTGAAGACACATTAGAAAGGACGCAGCTTTTATAGTCACATGTGAAGGGAGATTGAATCCCATTGGTCAAGAGAAAGGAAAGGTAGCGGGAGGTACAACCAATTAAGTGCAAGCAATGTGAAGGGGGATTATAGCTAATCAGAGAAGTGAAAGGAGGGTAAGAATTACTGGTTTCAACAGTTGGAAGGGATATTTCCAAGCCTTACAGAAATGGGCTTATCAGTGGTGGTCACTTTTGATAATTTCGAATTTTTCAAGTACATTCAACATACCTCCCTTTGGACAAAAATGAAGAAATTCTGCAAACTGTCTATCCGTCAAATCAAAATTTCAATTATGATTGGATTCCTGAAGATGTTTCGCAAATGTAGACCTACCCTTATTTTCCCTGAAATCCTCCTGATGCTCTTCTATCTCTATCTCCCTTCACCTATGACTAAATAAGCTGTGTCCTTTCTAATGTGTGTTCAGTTATTGTTTGTTACTAATGATGGCCTAACCGTCGAAATCGATTCAACATTGTAACTCTTTATTTTTCGTGGAAATAGACAACGTTTTTTAACTAACTTCCGTTTTGAAATGGGTTTTCACAACTTCGTTGCGAGTGATTTAGTTCGTGGTATTCAGATAAATCAAATTCGGATCTGTATGAACCACGTTCTGCACTGTGAAAGATTTCAGAACTTGGAAGTGGAATAACCTGTGTTGTTGTTTGTAACCTCACTCAACTCGTGTTATCTTCTGGTACTCCTTTTCAGAATATTTTTAGTTCCCGTGAATATATTACTTATTATGCCCGTGAATATTACTCAACTATTACCTCACGGCAATAAAAAAATAAAATAAAAATTCCACGATGACTGAGGAGTTTACTCTAAAAAATTTGAGTTTTGTGGATGTAGACGAGATCCAACTATAACTTCAATCTCGTCCTCATCATTTACAAACCAAACACCATCATCGAAGGGAGATCACAGATCACAGGTGAAGGGAGATTGAATCCCATTGGTCGAGGGAAACGAAAGGGCGCTGGAGGCACAACCAATTAAGTGTAAGCAAAGAATTACAGCTAATCAGATGAAGTGATAGGATCGGAAGAATTACTGGTTTCAACAGTTTGAAGGGATAGTTCCAAGCTTTACAGAAATGGACTTATCAGTGGTGAAATGCGAGTTTATTGATGGATATCCTCATTTAAATATTTACCAGATCTGTCACTTTTGATAATTTCGAAATTTTCGAGTACATTCAACATACTTCCCTTTGGACAAAAATGAAGAAATTCTACAAACGGTCTATCTGTCAAATCAGAATTGTAATTATGGCTGAATTCCTGAAGATGTTTTGCAAAAGTAGACCTACCCTTATTTTCCCTGAAATCCTTCTGATGCTCTTCTATCTCTATCTCCCTTCACCCGTGACTATATAAGCTGTGTCCTTTCTAATGTGTGTTCAGTTATTGTTTGTTTACTGATGATGGCCTAACCGTCGAAATCGATTCAACATTGTAACTCTTTATTTTTCGTGGAAATAGACAACGTTTTTTAACTAACTTCCGTTTTGAAATGGGTTTTCACAACTTCGTTGCGAGTGATTTAGTTCGTGCTCTGTCAAATATTGACTTTCTATGGTGGACAGGAGAGAATTGAAGCTTACTCTGCTTGATTTAGGATCAAATTTTTGTTCTAATGTCGTGTAACGTTTTCGAGCGCTTGGAAGTGGCCAAAACATTTCTTGCCAATAACTTTGATTTTCGTACTCACCCTGAAGAGCAGCTACCAACAAAATGGAAAGCGAATGATCTCCCGGACCTCTTCACCTTCAAGACCCCTGTCCTGTCTGGACACCACCTCCTTTCATGTTCATTAGACGGTCGGTCTCTTTCGACCTTTTCCGTCGTTAACTCGCCCAATTCTGTCAGCCGGAATCTTCTTCTGCTGGATAGCTTAAGGCTCGGAAATTCCCCTCTCGGCTTTCACTTTTGTCAGAAACCTTTTCAAACTACCTCCTCCCGGTCGTTTACTGTAATGTTGTTTTCTTGGGCTTCCGAGATTGTTTCGGGATTCCTACAATAGAGTCAGTTATGCCTTTTTCCACGACATTTCATTTTCGGAATGAGCTGCCTTATTGAAATTATGTCCACTGACATGAAAGAAATGTAACTCAAGCGCAAGGGAAAATCTCGCTGCACTGCCCGTAAGAAATTTTCAAGGAGACCCCAACACGAAGCACTGTTAATCGCAATTTATATGCAACTAGAGGCCTGTTAGGGCTTGGAAAGCCCTAATCTAGTCCGTATAACAGTAGTACCTAACAGGAACTCAGCACATTATAGTAACGATATAAGTCCTACCTATTTGCGGCGTTATGTGACCTGGTGCAAAGCTAAGGCGATGTTATTAAATGATTAAAAAAGAGGAAATACCGATCAAAATGTAAGTAATGTAATAAAATAAATATCACCAGTTGAGGTGGTCCTCGCTACTATGAGACTAAACAAAAAGTTGAATCGGGGAATTCAGAATTTGGGCATGGTGAGATGATGGTGTAATTCTATCTCGAATCTTCTTCGTTTCTTTGTAAGCGTGTGAATCTGCGCGTCCGTGTCTTCTATCTCCTTCTTTATGTCGTTGATTGTATCTTGATCGGTAGTACTCGTAGATGTCGAACTGGTGTTGAGTTGTGTGTAAGAGATGCTACAGCTGTCTTCGTCCTGATGTGTCTGTTACTACTCCAGCAAAGCACGTGCTTGTTCTGTGTCTGGATTAAATTCTAGGGTTGTGTCATATCCAATTTGTGCTTCGAATATATTTTTGAATTTTTTGGTTGTAATGAGGTGTGCTGCCACGATGTCATGTGAGTTGAAATTGAATTGTTTCCCCCATTGGATAAGATTGACGGTTCCGGTTTTATCCCTAACCGGGATTTTGTAAAGTGTCAACTCTTCGTCATTGCGCGACACTGTGCACACATCGGCGGGACCAACACAAATTACTAAAATGTTGGCAGTGTTGACGTTTGGAAGATCGGTGAAGCTGGTATAAATATTATGTTACCTGGTTGAGATAGTTTTGGGATGGAGTGATCCTCAGCTGATCAGATAAGACCCCATCACTTCACTCGTCTCTTAATGTCCCAGAGAGTCTCCCTATCAAATTTCAACTTCCTACAGTGAACAGGAAAGAATTTAGCTCACTCAGCTGATCAGAAAAGACCCCATCAGTACGTTTCTTACTTACCGACACTTCGATATATAAAGACCGTTGGGAATTATTTATAAAGACCGCTAAGTTTTTCAGTTTCAATTTATTCGTTCCAGAAATAACTCTCCTAGATGTTAGTAACTACACTACGTTTCTTACTTACCGTGAATTGATGGCAACTGTTGTTACCACCACAGCCTAATAAACAACTCTCGTTGATAAGGACCGCCTAGAACACGATCAAGGCGGGTATAGAGACGAACGGCGACACTTTTGCAACAAACTTGGGGCTGTGCTGATTCGAATGAGCAGTCTAACACTAAAATCGGACCGCGAAGTTCTTCACAATTTCAAAGACCGTTCGGAATTATATATAAAGATAAAATAATATTTCTCGGGGTCTGTATGTATGTTCTATGTGTGTTTGGGAAAAACTAAAGAGGAAACAAAAATTTAATAATTTTGGTGATCAGATTTTGCGGGATTTTTTCGATATTGTTAAATCACTGCACCGTATGTGACTGTTTCCATGTGATCCTATGTTATATTAAACTAGCCGGTGACCCGTGCGTTGCACGGACCTGCACGTTAGTCGGTGCTTAGAATGCTGGAATAACCATATCCAACTTCCTAGAGTGAACTGGGGAGAACTTGGCATACTCAGCTGATCATGAAAGAGCCCATAATTTCAATCGTCTCTTAATGTCCCAAAGAGTCTCCCTATCAAATTTTAACTGCCTTGGGTGAACAGGATAGAATTTAGCTCACTCAGCTGATTAGGAAAGAGCCCATAATTTCAATATACTTTTTCCCCCAATTGTTGAAGTAAAATAAAAATTGATTACACCGTTGGAAAGCTGAAATTTTGGCACAACTTTTAGGCTTACAGGCAAACCATTCACACGCTGGATCACAGGTACCTATGAGCGGTTGAAAAAAGTGGAGATTTTCAAGATTTGACAAGTTTTCATCTTTAAGTTCATTTTTCACCCGTTTTGCCTATTCAAAAAATGTTTGTTTTCCATCAGGGAGATAGGAAATTTAACGCTCTTTCCAACGGTATCCTCGGATTTGAAAAAAACTCCAAAAATTGGGGAGTAAGAGCCGTTTTCGTGACGTAAGGTCGAAAACACGAAAAAACTCTTAAAAGTAAAATAACTCGGAAACGAAGCCTCTAAAAAAAAGTCTAGGAGGCACTTTTTGTCGGAAATTAGTTGTAGAATCGACTCCTGGCCGGTGTCAGTCACTTAGGTGTAACACCCTGTATACATATATAGAAACACCTAGAAACAAAGTTTGAGTTTCATATAATAAGGATTATTCACACTGGCAATTGATGAAAATTATTATATTCCAGATAAACATTAACGGCAGTAGATTTAGGTGTAACACCCTGTATACATAGATAGAAACAAACGGTGTCTGTCACTTAGGTGTAACACCCTGTATACATAGAAACAAACTTTGAGTTTCGTATAATAAGGATTATTCACACCGGCAATTGATGAAAATTATCATATTCCAGATAAACATTAACGGCAGTAGATTTAGGTGTAACACCCTGTATACATAGATAGAAACAAACGGTGTCTGTCACTTAGGTGTAACACCCTGTATACATAGAAACAAACTTTGAGTTTCGTATAATAAGGATTATTCACACCGGCAATTGATGAAAATTATCATATTCCAGATAAACATTAACGGCAGTAGATTTAGGTGTAACACCCTGTATACATAGATAGAAACAAACGGTGTCTGTCACTTAGGTGTAACACCCTGTATACATAGATAGAAACAAAGTTTGAGTTTCATATAATAAGGATTATTCACACTGGCAATTGATGAAAATTATTATATTCCAGATTAACATTAACGGCAGTAGATTTAGGTGTAACACCCTGTATACATAGATAGAAACAAACGGTGTCAGTCACTTAAGTATAACACCTATACATAGATAGAAACAAACGTTGAGTTTCATACAATAAGGATTATTAACACTGGCGATTGATGAAAATTATTATATTCTAGATAAACATTAACGGCAGTAGATTTCCAACCATATTCATGTACTATGGGCACAATCTGAGGGTTTCTCATGACTGTAGCTATCCGTATGATGGAGCACGACCGAAGGCGGGACACGGTGGATCAACCACCGCCCTTCCGAATCAACAAAAGTGCGAATACGCGTCGAATCCCATTGAACCAACATGCGTTCTGGTCTTTCGGGCCTTTCAATGAGATAGAAGTTGGGAGAAAAAAAACAGGTACCTTATGGACGTGAAAGTCTAGCTACCTGCCTTTTGTTGTTATTTCCGCGTTCGGAGGGAGCCCGATGTGATACGGTGGATTTAGGAGTGAGGAATGGGTTATTATAAAACGCTGCAAATTATTTCACAAAGGTTTATTATTTTTTCAATTGAGTATGATCGTAGTTTTAGTTGGCTTGCGTACGTCATAAGGCCCGTCCAGACTCCTCGGCGTGTCCTATTTCGAGTTGCCACAACCTATACTTCTATAATTATATACGCATGTTTATATTTCTCGATTTGAGCTCCTATCTATTCAAATAGTTATTGCCTTAATAATATCATTATCTAAGTACGTACGAAAAATCGAGAGGATATGTTATTAAATATGCGTAGGAAAAGCATTGGTATCAACACTCAAATATGACCTAGAAAAAAACATATATTCATGCCTCGAAGGAACGCTGTACCCACCTCATGGTGCCGCGGTGTATTAAATGGATATAACACGTAAAAGTAATAAATATCCATTCTCCTACACCCCTCTGCTACGCCCCTGGTCACCCCAGACACCACAAGGTGCCGCGGCGCCTCCTCTCACTCCACCCCCCCGCTCACCCCCCCTCGTCACCCACCGTGACCCCCTGCCAAGCGTGCCAGGCGTGCGTGCGTGCGTAACTCTAACACTCAAAGCCTCGAAAAAGACACTTTTTCGCCCGTTTTGGCCCATAGCACCTATGCGAGTAAAGCGATCGGGATGGTTAAACGTTAGGACCAACTAGACCCCAAATGGAGTCTATGTGCAAAAGAACGGGGTTTTTAAGTCAATTCTTAGGCCTTTTATGGCCCGGACGGCGGACGGACATTTCAAATTTGGATTCTACGCACCTTGAAACTGGATTCTACGCACCTTGAAACGTAAAGTGACAAAGTTTGAGGGGGGGGTTATAAAAATTTTTTGCTACACGATCACATAGGCTTATTATTGGAAATAATAAACCAAAAGTGATCCCTATCATCGCAAACTGATTACATTGCTTAAACATCCTATAGCAGATCACTAATAAATTTACGGTTTTGAATTAGGGCCGGTTCATCAATCACATTTATCCCATGGATAAGGGGGATTTATCTGAGGGGTAGCGTTATCCGCCAGATAACACAATGTGGGGTGTTTATCCATCCCTAGGTAAACCCTATCTGGTGTTTTAATTTATCTGGTCCCTGGACGGCTGGATAACAATTATAACTGTAGGTTAATGAGTTATCTAGAGCTTTCTAACCCCAAACAAGTTAATTTATTTACAAAAATCTTGTTTGAATCTCAAGTTTGATTGTCTTTATTTTTTTACCTTCCAATGGATATATTTGGGGATTAGTCTTCAAACAGCAGCAACAGTGAAGATTCTATCGTAGCATTATTCGTTGAATGGAACAAGTCCGTATATACCTAGTAAGACCCTATGTGGAAGACCCGCTAATATGGGACGAGTGCGTATTAGCGAATTTTTGAAGAAAATTAAGCTATTGCTCTCGCCTCAAAATTTATAGAATGTGAATTTTTGAAAAAATTTTATGCAGAAATCCGTTTCAGGCTATTCTGAATCATATTCTGAAGTTTAACGCATTTTTTTATGTATGTATGTATGTATGTGTCATTCCAGACGATAACTGTCCGTAGAATTGTGCTAGAAACTTCAAACAAATTTTAAAATGTTAAGGACACAAAACGAAAGTTCAAGTTCGTTGGCCAGCATGATCGGATTACATCTTCGGGTTGAAATTTTCAAAAATGTAGTCAAAAATTTCAAAATAGCCTGTTTTTTGCGATTTGTTGTGCGAAATAATTGTTTCAGCATACTAACATGTGGTATATTCGGAATCAGCGTAAAATTTCCTATAAGAATATGTATCAAGTTTTCAAAAATTTCAAAGTTGAAAAATCAGTCAAAAATCGAAATAATGCCGTTCGCTAGTTGTAAAAATCGGTAATATTTGCATGAAACATTGTCCAAATTCAGTTCGAACTACTCTTATGGAAGTATCCCTGTATAACCAATCCTAGAACCATGCTGTTTAAGGCTAGAACCATGCTGTAGATAGAATTTGATTCCATGTTTGTCTATCAAAATCAAAATGAAATGTCGAAGATTTCTTAAAAAATTCGCTCATGGGGTCATGCTGCATGACTGGACTTTTTTTTTATTGAGGTTTCGGTTGAACAAAGATACCGTTCTCTACATTCTAACACAGGTCGAAGATGAAATTAAGTCCACAACTCACCGATCACAATAATTCATTCATAATAATTCTGGTTGCAATATCGCAATTCGTGTATGTATTATTTCTCTCTCTAGTAATGAAGCAAATAGCAAATGCAGAAATGTGGTGGTTTCTTATTTGCCGAGCTTGATAGCATGATGGACACTGTTGTGGACAAGTCGTCAGACCCGATTTTTTAATAGTCAATCCATGAATAAAATGTAGCTCCTACTCTACTCTATGGTAGCTCCATGTGTAAATCGCCCTTATTTTGTCGCCTACTGACACCAATTAGGAGGATAACGGCGCTATTTCGTCACTTAAGTTCTGATACCACCTAATCCACATTGACTCATTTTTCAGGAGAGACAAAAAACTGTTTATTTTCGAAATTTTCACGTGAGTCTTTCTAAACAGTTAGTTTCTGTAGGTTTTAGCAAGTTTGCAAAGTTTAGCAGAAACTAAATTTTTAAAAAGACTCACGTGAAAATTTCGAAAATAAACAGTTTTTTGTCTCTCCTGAAAAATGAGTCAATGTGGATTAGGTGGTATCCGAACTTAAGTGACGATTTGCCAGACAGAATTTATCTGAGAGATAATTTTATCCGCTAGTAATTCGGCATTGATAAACGACTCACATTCTTTATCTGGAGTATAGCGCTATACTCAGTATAGCTATCCTGAAGTTAATGTAGATAATTGATTAACCGGCCCTTAATCATATTTTATTCAGTATAGCTCCCAACTGCCGGTTATTGTTGTGGATCTTAAACACAGCATGACGCCGGTGATGTCAAGTAGCTTGTCGGACAGGTAGAGTAGATATTATCTACCCTATGCTAGTCCACCCCATGCAAACAATTGCGCTGAAACTTTTATATCACATTTCATTCAATATGGCCCCCAATTATAGGTTATTGTTGTAGATCTTAAACGCAGCATGAAGCCGGTGATATCAAGTAGATTATCTACCCTATGCTAGTCCACCCCATGCAAACAACCCTGCTGAACCTTTTATAGCCAACAGTTTTAGATCATATAGATATGCTGGTTCGGTATTCAGCGAGAGAGATTTGCTCTTTGTGCCATCAGACACACCACGTTCTAGACACACTACGCCCCTAGTCGATACAGAAGCCTAGGACTAATGAGAGGATCATGGGGAGCCCTGATTGAGCACGTATTGATTGCCAGTAAGCTGTTTCACATCATTGATGCTCACCTAGCTGCGGTCCATGGCACTGTGGAAGAAGAAAGGGTGTGGACTGCATGCGTAGAGTGAAGTATTGATTTGTGTGCAATGAAATTGATGGGGGTCCATCTACAGTCTAGCACATTCCCTGAAAATTTCATCAAATCGGGTGAAATCTGAAAAGTTATGCGTGTTGAAAGGATTTGCGGGCACACGGACAGACACGCACACAGACACTGAACCACACTTGTTTTAGAATGTTCTAAACCGTGAAATGCGAGTGGAAATTTCGATTTTGTTGACAAAAAATTTTTCATCTCCCGAAACTGATAACAATGTATCCGCTACCTATAGTAGACTTGGAAGCAAAAGTGTAGTAAGAAGAGGAACTCGCGAATTCTTGAGTTTGAAACACTGAACTGAAAATTCCGGCCAAGTAATGTCAGTAAAATACTATTAACAGCAAACTGTCTGTAGTTTTCATCAAATTTCGATTAATTCCTCCTATGATGTTTGGGTTTAATGTTCTCCATAGTCCTGTTACCAAGTCAAACGTTTTTTTCGCATGCGAAAACGTAATATACACTAAACGTATCGCACCCGTCCTAAAATAGGGTACAACTCAAAAATCGCGATTTTTTTTAGTTAGTTGTGGTTTTAAGAAGTAGAAACTATTTAGATTGTCTCTAGAGGGTTGAGAAATGTGTAGGGCACTCTATTTCCGCTAGAGAGTGTGTGTGTCTTTCTTCTATGGAGGGAGTGACCAAGTCACGTCCTAGGAAGAAAGACACAGTTGAGTTCACGCAGTCTGTGTCTCGTTTTGCGTTGTTTCCTTTTTGTGTGGACAATGTCGGCATAATTTTAACTTGTGTCTTCCTTTTCTGAACATTTTGTTTGGTTCCTGACTGCTGAGATTTCAGTGTTATATATATAGAAGGGTTTTTTCTTTAAAATCTTAGCCTTGAGAATGTTACAAGCTCTGAGATCCACTGAAAATACTAGTGTTGGGGTAAAATTTAAAAAAATAATAATAAAATAAAACGTGTACTATTACTAATGAGAAAACAAAACAAATTAGCTGGGACCAAACATGGGATGGTAAATCGCCAATTGACGATGGGTCATTTTGGGAGGGAATTGTTCATGAACATTCTAGTTTCTTTCACCATGTTTCTTGGGAAAATATTGAACTACTCCGCAAAGAATTCAATCTCGAAGGTGAACGTCGAAACGGGATGGATATTCAGTTCAGTTTGGAGCAGCCAAACGGGATGGATATTCACGAGCAGCCAAGTAAATCTGAATGTTGTGATATGGATTACCCTGTTAATAATAACAAAGTAACTATTAATGATAGTTCCCAAGCTACTCAAGCTTTCCCTGACTCTACCCATAATGATACTTCCTCGCCACCTTCCTTAAAAAAATCAAACCAAAAATGAATAAAAGATTTTATTAAATATCATAATTATTCAAGAAAAATGCTCTACTATTTTGTCAAATCAAAAAGAGGGAGAACATTTACGCTATTCATACAAGTAAGTAGAAAATTGCACTTTCATAATCAAATTTTTTTTAGCTATTTGAAAAATGTGATGAAATTGTCCATAGGAGAAGGTAATATCTAGAAATATTCTAAAACATGTCTACAAAAAAGGTAACAACTCAAAAATTCTTAAAAAATCAACAAAACCGTTCCCCCACTCCCTTCCCATTGGCAAAAAAAAAAAAAACGATTTACTCACCATGGGATGTTAGAGCAATAATGTAGGAAACAAGTTTCGCAAAGATAAATTATGTTCATCGTGTTCCGAAGAACGAGTAGCTAATGGTGTGGAAGGAAAACATTGAATGCGATTTGCCGAAAATGACAATTTTTGAGTGGTACCCTTATTCTAGGAGTGGTGCGATATTCTTCGGAGATGTTGAATTTGACTTGGAAATAATACATATACATTTTCTGGCAATGGGTGATAGGGGGTAAGAGGGGGGATGATTTTTGTGTAACTACGATCAATGGTTTATTGCGCTGCCGCACTTGGCATATGATGTAGGTAGTTAATCAATCTTGCTATAATTCCCACTGAATCATATTCCATAAGACGATGGAAATGAGGCGCCGATCCGTTCAAATTCAATTTCCTTCAGATTGAAGATAGCAAATCTGGCGTAACGCCCGTAAAACTGTTAACTACCCCACGTCTCATTGAGCCGCCCTGGGTTTATGTCACGTAATCGCGTCTTGCGGGGAAATGAAACCAGGTCAGGACTGTTACTCTCTGCACATAGAGAGCCCCCCCCCTAATAACGAACATGCGGGCTCCGCTATTGTGAATCAAGCCCGCGATGAGCGGAAAAATCGGTCGACATTTTGCAACGTCCGACACCGATTACGGTCCTTTTAGGGCGTCCCGTATACATAAATTCGAGGGTCGAACTATCGGAGTGTGGGTGTAACCGGGCGGTTATGGTTTCGGTCGGTTCATTAGTCGTGACTGGTGATTAATTCCAAATCGCTGTGCCTATAACTAGCCGTGGCACCTCGTTGGCGCATAGGGACTGGGCGCCTATGTTGTAACTCTAATGTGAAAGAGCCGCAGATTGAAGTTTCCGTTCATACTTTTGCTCTCGTGTACTGTGTAGTGCAGTGGCCTGGTACTTTTTGGTTACAAAAGGCCATATACCCTTGAATTTTAGCGAATTCGTAGAAAATGAAGTTATTGCAATGACTCCAAAAATTTTAAAATTGAAATTTTCGAAAATTTGCTTAATTGAAATCCGTCTTGAGACAATCTGAGACGAATTCTAGTGTTTAACTTTTTTCATATATATGTGCGTGCGTGTGTGTGTGTGTGCGCGCGCGCAAGTGTGTGTGTGTGTGTGTGTGTGTGTGTGTGTGTGTGTGTGTGTGTGTGTGTGTGTGTGTCCTTCCGAACGATAACTCTCCTTAGGATTAAGATAAAAATTTCGTTCTTGCGCCAAAAAATCAAGCTTTCCAAACGGAAGGATGAGGAGATGCCTAGGGATTTGCCAATATTAGAGTGGGTCTTACGGTCGTATAAATTATACTAAAATTTGTCATAAAATGTTACATGGATTGGGTTTAAATTATTCACAACAATAAGCTCTTGGGAAAATGTTATAGATTCGATCAGATTCATCAGATCGAGCGATTCAGATTCTCCGACAACATCGGAGCATCATATGAACCGCTTATCAACTTGTGGACGAATATTCATCGGAAACCTTCCTCCTGTCCACCAGTGTGTTCAGGTTTAAGGCATTTAACATATGCTGATCGCTAAGGACATCAATATCCAGAGAGTGGGGATTCTTGTACTTGGATCATACACTTGAGAAATTTATGTTAGACTCTCTCTATAGCTTCGATGTGCACTTTATACAGGAGATTCCATAAGGACGATGCAAACTCAAGTCGAGACCTTACTAAAGATAAGTACAACAGTTTAATACTGACGGCCAAAAAGCCAAGCCAAGCTGCTTTAAGAGCACCAGAAACCATCCCTCGATAATGTCTGCAAGCAAAAGCTTCCTATCGAACTCCTTCCCGATATTAAACGTATACTTCTTGGCCTGGATTTCGAAGATGATGGCTCCAGGTGGGCGTGGAGCAAGTGATCCTGGAAGTCGACCGGGCTAACAGTTTTCGCTTAAATAACACCTCACTGTCTACAAACAAATCAATATCAAATCCAACACTGAGATCGTTCACAGTTTTTTGAACCCTCACAAATGGGCTGTTAAGGCCATAATTAGTTCTCATAAAGTCAGGTGAGAATACTGGATCTAGTGTGATAAGAAGGAACTCTGAAATTCAGATTCTCCGACAACGAAGGGGCATCATCAACTTGTATCAACTTGTGGACGAATATTGCTTCGGAAACCTTCCTCCTGTATACCAGAGTGTTCAGGTTTAAGGCATTTAACATATGCTGATAGCTAAATACATCAATATCCAGGGAGTGGGAATTCTTGTTGTACATACACTTGGGAAATTTATGTTATACTCGCTCAATAGCTTCGATGTGCACTTTATACATGGGATTCCATATGGACGATGCAAACTCAAGTCGAGACCTTACTAAAGATAAGTACAACAGTTTAATACTGACGGTATTGCGACATTTTCTGGTGCATCGCATTGAAAAACCAAGCTGTTTTTAACCCTGGAATGCCCCGTGGGGTTTGTCAAACCCCAATCGCGATTTAAAGTCAGTTTATCATGTTGAATCCCGCACGTCTGGCTCTTCTCGCCCCCTTCTATATCACCCCTCACTTCTTCCCTAAAGACTTCAGCCTTTTTCCAGTTTAGTACGTTCAAGACTTCTGTGTAGTGTAGTACTTTCTTGTGCCTGGGGTTTGACAAACCCCACCGGGGAGTTAACCGCTAGTGATTTTCTCTATAGCAAGTGTTATTTTTGTGGGCGTTCCCACAGTTTTGTTTTTGGCTCATCGTTAGAAATGGCTGAAAAACGCAAGTTTTCGGATCCTGAAGACATTAGATCCATTTTGGAACAGTTGGTGGAAGAAGATGTATATTTTGGCGGAGAAAATTCAAACACGGGAGAAAATGTCGAGTTACAAGAAGTTGCCTCCGATGAAGAAGCGTCAAAAGTGACAGTTTTGGAAAAACTAGTTCGATGTTCCTTATGTGAACATCATAGATCTTCAAAGTGTTGAGAATGTTGAGCCTATTGCTTGGTGCCAATTTTATGTTACCTTTTCATTCTAGTTCTTGGGTTTTGTAAGTGGTATCAAACTAATCTCAGAAAATTGTTTTGTAGATTTTATTTATTTATTTATTTTTGTTTTTAAATGAAAATGTGCTGATTTTATATTGAAATTTTGTTACAATGAGGTACCTTTCTGCTATTATTTTTTTTCTTCAGAGCGTGAGGTTTGCCTCACTTTTACTTTTTTCTGCATGAGATGTTTCTTTACACTCTTGATAACAGAATAAAAATAAAATTTGATTCAAGTGTAACTTATTTTTGAATTTTATAACATTTTTCAAAGTTGGGGTTGACACACCCCACCGGGGATTGAAGTGTTGGAAATTTAGCCGGGACATTCCAGGGTTAAGTGCGCCAGAAACCATCCCTCGATAATGTCTGCAAGCAAAAGCTCGCTATCGAACTCCTTCCTGATATTAAACTTAGGTATACTTCCTACTTATCTAGAGTGATAAGGAGGAACTCAGAAATTCAGATCCTCCGACAACAAAGGGGCATCACATGAACCGCTCATCAACTTGGCCTGGATTTCGAAGATGATGGCTGCAGGTGGGCGTGGAGCAAGTGATCCTGGAAGTCGACCGGGGCTTCCGAGCTTGTTTGTTGACGGAGGTGCAAGTCGGAGAAAGCTCGTTGCCTCGCGGGCCAACGACTGTTACGTCAAGGTCGCAGGACTCTCACTCTCTGTAGGTCTCTGGGCGGTTACGGGGCGTTAACTCATTGACTCCGCACTGGCGTCTTCGCCCCAGAAGATCTCCTTGTTTGTGTATCCATCAGAATCTTGCAAATGAGCATAATCTTCTTTTTTCTTTTTTTTCAATTACGCAACTACGAGCTACCGGGATTTTCACCTGGTTGGTGGAGAGGGGAGGCGTTAGTAACTTATGGTAAATGACAACCCATGACAAATTATCAAAAAAATAAAATTTATTCATCATTCATAACAATGTACACATATTGGGCAACAGTGTACACAACACATTCATATTGGGCTATATCACCTGTTCTATTTTATTCTATCAGCTAAAGGATCGCGACTAGAGCTTTCCAAAAAAGTGCAATATGAAGGATATCGGATGATTGAAAATGGCCAAAACACCCACGCAAAGAAACAATGACGTCTTTAAAGCCAACGACCACCACCAAGCCCGACGTGTGTGTGTGTGTGTGAGGTGTGTGTTGTGTGAAATGTGTGGTGTGTTTGTGTGTGGTGTGAGATGTGTGGTGTGTTATGTGTGTGTGTTGTGAGGTGTGAGATGCGTGGTGTGTGTGTGTGGTGTGAGATGTTTCTGTTGTGTGTGCGTGTGTCGGTGTTTTGTTCAAAGTAGAAGGGCGTAGAATCCGATTCTTTGCTCAAAAACGAGAAATTCCGACACGCGTGAGTTGACCATCGTCAGTATAACCTAGAGGTTTAATAATATCATAAGAAAAGTCACATATTATCGAAACTACACATCGTGTACCTTGAAGCCAAGAAAAAAAGCCTGCCGAGTTGGGTGTGCCATATAGTTTCCTCGTATCCGTTGCATCAATGTATAGAGCATTGAAATGTTCTAAATAATCTTAGAAGATAAACTATTCAATCCCTGAAAATGTGGTCGAAATCAGATGGAAACGTAAGAATACATGCTATTTGCAAGGATCAAAAATCATTACTCTTTTATTCATTAACCAATGTTTAGGTACAGAATGTGTCAAACATAGAAAAGATTAAAACAATCTATTGTAGCAGTAGGTATTTCTATTCTAACCTAGCATATTGCTGGTTTGAGTTTGTTTTGTTTACATTTTGTTGTTAGTCGTTCTCGGTTTCATGCCCCGTTTTTTATTCCGCGTACTTATATAATACAATTTATTGCGTGATATTGTCCAAATTAACAAGTAGTTTACAATTTATTGCGGATAAACCTGTAAGTGAGAAACTACCAAATTCATAAATATATGATTTTGCTGGCATTAAGTACATAAACCAGGTGGTCCCCAGTTAATCCGAAGGTATTTTGTATTTATCGTAGTTTTCAATGTTCTGATTATTAGTTAATTGGATAATATTTTTTCTAAATAGTATTAGGTATGCTTTAATAATCCATAGGTAGGTTTGTGAATATGAAAGCGTACGTGATTTCAAATCATTACGAAAAACCATTGAATATCTACTTATATGAACGTTTGACAGTTTATAGAAATGAATACTAAAACTATAAAATAAAATGTAGTCCTTGACTGTTGCCCCTCCATGAGAAATGACTTAGCTACGCCACTGGATTTCACCTTTCCTTCCATTCTTCTTCCAAATACTTCTGAATGAAAATTTATACATTATTATTTTCTCCAATATCAGCAGGTGTTTTAATGAATTGATTTTTATTGTCCCCAGGTAAAGCACCGCCTGGAACGTCGGAAGCGGCGGATGACCCAGAGCTTCTGAGATGGATCCAGTCGGCGGAGAAAACCTCCTCACATCACAACCACGTGACAGCACTTTTGGGTCTTTGGGCAGACCTACTCCATCGAGACCTTTCGCTCCCAATTCCTTCTCGTGAGTTAAATCACTTAAAATCGTTCTACGCCTACTTGGTTTAAGCAACGTTAAGTAGAATATCTTCATTTTTGTTGTGATACAGGGGTAATAAATATCTCAATTTACTTTAGTTTCCCCGTAAACCTTATTTCGAAGTGTTATAAACTCAATCAACTACTTGACCAGCCGAATCTCACCTGCGAGTAAGGGGTTTTTGAAATCTAAAAACGCTGCAAATAATTACGCAGAGATTTTTTTAGTTTAGTAAAAGATAGCCTGCATACATCACCAGTCTGCAGATTTAAAAGAAAAAATCTTTGTTTAACTCCATTAATACAGTATTGCAAGTAGATGACAATACTCAAGGGGGTTCAACTTGACCAAAAATGTAGTTCAACGCCGCCAACCGCACCTCTTTATCTCAATCCGTTCCTGGGGTAAATCGTTTTAAATGTTTTATTGAATAAACCACGTTTTTTGTTACAGAAACCACGTTTTTTTTTTAAATAGAAACCCCAATTTCTCAATTTTACCTCACTTTATCTTAACATTTGACCCTATTTTTGAAATTAGCGTTAAATTTTACATATGACTAGTACACCTATGTTTTTTTAAAGTACCATCTAAAAACCCTAATAACCATTCAAATGTGTACCGTTTATAAAAAAAGTAATATTTCTTACAATAGTTGAAGGTTTCCTACGTTCCTAAAAAAAAAAAAAAAAAAAAAAAAAAAAAAAAAAAAAAAAAAAAAAAAAAAAAAAAAAAAAATTCTGCGAACTGCGGGATCTCACAAAAGTTGGTAAATTTAATCAGCTTTTCAACGGTATGCTCTAAATTATCGAAATTAAGATTGCCTTCCGCTTTCATGGAGTAATTCGAATTGCAATGTGAAAAAACGTAAGTAGGAGGTAGGATACATTGGCAGTAAAATTCTGATAAAACTAACGTACGTATTGTTTATTTTCTAATTTTTTAAATCTGAAATTAATAAAAATTATCGTGGAGTAAATTAAAATTTTAATCATCTACTAAAGAAATGGTAACGTTTGTACGTGAACCAAGTTGAACTTGAAAATAAAATCAAAGTTGCTGGAACTGACTCCAACAGATGTACTGCTGACGTGGCCGATCGAATCTATTTTTAGTTTGCTCTCATCTCTTCACATGATGGCAGATGTACGGGTGTCTGACCCATAATGGACGAGATGTAACGAATTTTCTCCATCAAAATTTCCCTGAAAGATGGATAGGGAGAAATTGACCTGCACATGTACATTGGCCGGCTCGAAGCCCTGATTTGACACTGCTGCACCCTTAAGTCGAAAAGTTGACAGTGCGCGCGTTGAAGATAGGATTCGAGAATCATGTGAAGAGAAGAGAGCGAACCGCGAAGAAATTCGATTGGCTACGTCAGCAGTACTAAACAGATGCGTCTTGAACTTGGATCAAAAACTTGGTGAAACCGGCCCTAAGTCGGTTATTTTGGGCTCTTTGGGTGCAACTCACAAGTTTGAAAGCCATTTCCTTACTCCCTCATAATTAATCATGAATAAACACGTCCAATATATGGAATAACAACAGCCGTCATTGGAGAATGCGCAGCGACACCCCAAAGACACTGGCAAAAAGTAAACCGAACTAGATAATCCCGTGTCGTTGGAGGGTGTCATTGTCATGCAGTTGGGGGTCGTTCTAGTGTGAACTACGCGGTTCGAACTCCTGAGTTTACTTTTACATCGGTAGGGGTCGTTGCTGTGGCGTTGGCCTGTTGTTACAGTTCATTCTGGAAGTTGGAAGAAAGAACACAGACTGCTTTTTTGTTTTTTGCGAGCGCTTTGGGGAGATACTATGCCCTCTCTTCCTCAGGCTTTGTAATTTATTTCCACACAGTATGAGGTATCTACTCTATAGAACATGACTTCAGAAATTTTCATCACTAACTCATCCCCCCCCCCCCCCAGTCACTTCATTCCTCAAATTGATCAACAATATTAGGTAAATGATCTGCCCCACTATAACAATCTTACAAATCTAACAAATTTATAACTAACTTCGAACAAACATACTTAACAACAATTCAAAAATAATGATGGGCCCTATAATTAAATCATAACAAAAGGAACTAACAAAAAAGTAATAAACTTCTTACAAAAAACAACAAATTGTCACGTTCTACTCTCTATCCCATCCATCATCCAACCAAATACTGCAATCTAACTCCAGCAACTAACTGCAAAAACTAAAACTTACATTTCTTTATCAAAAAACGCTGCAAATTATTTCACAAAGGTTTATTATTTTTTCAATTGAGTTTGATCGTAGTTTTAGTTGGCTTGCGTTCGTCATAAGGCCCGTCCAGAATCCTCGACGTGTCCTATTTCGAGTTGCCACAACCTATACTTCTATAATTATATACGCATGTTTATATTTCTCGATTTGAGCTCCTATCTATTCAAATAGTGCCTTATATTGCCTAAATAATATCATTATCTAAGTACGTACGAAAAGTCGAGAGGATATGTTATTAAATTTTCGTAGGAAAAGCATTGGTATTAACACACAAATATGACCTAGACAAAAACATATATTCATGCCTCGAAGGAACGCCGTACACACCTCATGGTGCCACGGTGTATTATATGGGTATAACACGTAAAAGTAATAAATATCCATTCTCCTACACCCCTCTGCTACGCCCCTGGTCACTCCAGCCACCACAAGGTGCCGCGGCGCCTCCTCTCACTCTACGCCCCTCACCACCCACCGTGACCCCCTGCCAAGCGTGCCAGGCGTGCGTCTAACACTCAAAGCCTCGAAAAAGACACTTTTTCGCCCGTTTTTGGCCCATAGCATCTATGCGAGTAAAGCGATAGGGATGGTTAAACGTTAGGACCAACTAGACCCCAAATGGAGTCTATGTGCGAAAGAACGGGTTTTTAAAGTAAATTCTTAGGCCTTTTATGGCCCGGACGGCGGACGGACATTGCAAATTTGGATTCTACGCACCTTGAAACGTAAAGTGACAAAGTTTGAGGGGGGGGGGGGGGGGGGGGTATAAAAAATTTTTGCTACACGATCACATAGGCTTATTATTGGAAATAATAAACCAAAAACTTGCTCAAATATCAATTCCTACCATCACACTACATCAAATCATTAATCGTACAAACACCATACAGCGCCTGCGCCTCCAACCCTTCAATACCTGCAAACGAGTCCAGTCATATTACTCCAGTACACACTAAACCTATACCATCAGTACACCATCAATACACACTACACCATCAAATTAATAAATAAAATACCTCATCTTATATACTCACCAAACAACACTAATCTTTCCATAATATCTCATCTTACACCAATATTCTATCCTGGGAATGCTCCCTTTCAAATTGCCTATCTAGAAACTAAAAAACTCGGAAAAACTGCAGCTTCCGATCAAGGTCTCGTCAAAACTCTTAAAAACAAGGATGCAAAACTACTTTAAAAAAAAGTCCAGTCATGCAGTATGACCCCATGAGCGAATTTTTGAAGAAATCTTCGACATTTCAGTCGCTATTGATCGTGTTGAGAAATTTTAGTTCATGATTTTGATAGACAAACATGGAATCAAATTATTACCACATGCACAGAGTAAACTCATCAGTTGTGATTACATTTTTTTTTTTTTTTTTTAAAGCACCTACTACCTACGTTTTAAACAGTATGGTTCTAGGATTGGTTATACAGGGATACTTCCATAAGAGTAGTTCAATCTGAATTTGGACAATGTTTCATGCAAATATTACCGATTTTTACAACTAGGGAACGGCATTATTTCGATTTTTGACTGATTTTTCAACTTTGAAATTTTTGAAAACTTGATACATATTCTTATAGGAAATTTTACGCTGTTTCCGAATATACCACATGTTAGTATGCTGAAAAAATTATTTCGCACAACAAATCGCAAAAAACAGGCTATTTTGAAATTTTTGACTACATTTTTGAAAATTTCAACCCGAAGATGTAATCCGATCATGCTGGCCAACGAACTTGAACTTTCGTTTTGTGTCCTTAACATTTTAAAATTTGTTTGAAGTTTCTAGCACAATTCTACGGACAGTTATCGTCTGGAATGACACATACATACATACATATATACATACATATATACATACATATATACATATATACATACATAAAAAAATGCGTTAAACTTCAGAATATGATTCAGAATAGCCTGAAACGGATTTCTGCATAAAAATTTTTCAAAAATTCACATTCTACAAATTTTGAGGCGAGAGCAATAGCTTAATTTTCTTCAAAAATTCGCTAAAAAAGAGAAAACCATGAAAATTATTCACTGTCAACGTCAATTTTCTTTTGGAGGGAAACCAAGGTGGAAGGCCAAACCTAAGGTGTTAAATGTGACCTGGCCTTTACTTGATTGTTCTTCTCCTCCTTCTTCATTGAAATAATAATTTCTTTTGGTATACGAGTAAACATACTCTGCACAGTGTGGGTGGCTATATTTATGCCCATCCAAATACAAGGAAATGACGCGCATGCAAACTCTGCATCCTACTAATGCACTGAGTCGACTGTTGCGACCTGCTCTTGTAGATTCACAGATGGTGTATACTTACTCGAGACTAGCAGACTCAGAATTTTCTATCCTACATACATTTTTCAGTAACAGACCGACAAGGGATCATGATGAGAAAATAACCATCTCCTTCACAAGTTTCTACATCATCTTTCTTGCACAAAGTATAATTCCATGTCAACATCTCTTATTCACACTACATCATCCCTGTCAAAATTATAATTTTCTACTTTTCTTACACGTTTACAGATATAACAGATCCATTTGTTCATGTTTGAGATGGCAAATGTTGTTGCTCCTTACTCGCATTGCATCATTTTTCTCAAAGATATACATTAATTGGAACATAAATTAAAAATTAAAAGTTGGCATGGTCACTCTCATTTATTTTCTAAATGGTATTTCATTTTATTTTGTTATTTCATTTTATTTATTTTGTTGCAGAGGATGGGCTGGTAAACGGCGCAACAGCCTTTTTGGACGGATCCAATCTCTACGGAGTGACTGCTGAGCAAGCAAATAGATTGAAAACCACGAGGGGATACATCGACATCAACCAATGCGATCAGTAAGATCTAGTTCAAATAGCATTCTTAGCTTAGTTTTCAGTGTGCGTTCTGCCAGTTCGGAACGGTTCTGGGCAAGCGCAATCTAGTTTTGTCGTTCGCTGTGCCAGAACGCCCAGTTCCGAAACGCTGAGAACGCCGAGTTTGGCGTTCGCAGTGTTTTGCGAACTCAGTTCCGAACGGTTCTAACAGTTCCCGATTTTTGTCGGAACCGTCAGAACTCGAACGCAAGAACGTAGTTAACGCATGCGCATTTCATAATTTTTTGGAACTCGTGGAGTAAACAATACGCTCTCTTCGGCTTTGGTTGCCGCTTGTTCCCTGTAGGTAATTTTCCCTGTAAAATTTCTCTGTGTTCCTGTGTTATGTGTTTCGCTATGTTCCTTGGATCGTATCACTGATTTTCAACCGGTATTAACTGAGCATCAGAATATAATAATCGGCTCAAAAATCAAAACGCTGCAAATTATTGCACAACGGTTTATTATTTCTGTATTAAACGGCTCTTCTATGTAGATCACGGGTCTACAATTATTGAACGAAATGTATGGTGTATTATCCAAACATAAATACGTATACTCAAGCATTTACTGAGCGGAAATTAATGACATTTGATAAAACACTTTACTAGTCCTACTGCAATGGAAATACTTATTATTGATTAGAAAATAACAAAAATATCACTACATACTATTACAGATTAAAATAAGAAAAACTATCAATTCATGCGTTAATATATTAACTAACAAAACGTTTCATTCCATGAATAGCAAACTCCGGCTGACAGTAAAAATTATAGCCTATCATGTTACTGTCAAAACCAATCAATGTATCTCAAAACGTGTTTTCATTAATTCGTACTAGTCCCTTTTTTCTTAGCAAGAGCTGATAAAAACAATAAATGAATAAAAATACAATGGCAGTTAGAATCCAAATATATTAACACAAATGTATAGGCACCCACCAGATTAAAATATATCAGATAATATAAAACACCTACCTACGCTTCAGTAGTCCATATTTAGGTGGCAAAAAATATAATAAAGTCGTTTTCGTGAAGTCAGAATTCCATTGGAATTGTATCATCCGATACGATCGCCGTGGTCATCCACGTTTGAGTTGATTATATTTTTCCCGTTATTGTTCCAGCCCTCAAGGAGATCGAACAGATGAACAATACGGGTGGTTTCATTCGATTCTTTGAAATAATATCTATCAAATATATGATTTGTGTTCACCCAAACAATTTATTTATCACGGGAGTACTGTTATGAGGGTGGAAGTTAGGCGGCCTCTTTCGTTATATACTCGTATTTTTATATCTTCACAACTAGTTTCACCTATAAGAGGCCTCTTCAGGTGCTAGAAGGTTAAACAATATGTTTTAGCATGAATATGCTTTAGCCGTGACCTAACTACCGAAAAATGTCCCACGAGAGTGCAACGAAAGTAGCGCCAATAATTGTGATGATTTCCGCTTACAACCGAGTCGTTGCTAGGGATATGATACTTCGTCGTTTTTCATCCCACAAAATTCGTTGACCATTCGTTCGAAAGCTCTCGATTTATCCAACCATACTATATTAACTACTGCGAAGTGCGTGGCCAACAAGCTGAGTTATGAGCATGGTTATATGAATAATTGTTTACACACAGGTGATCATTCTCAATTATTGATATTGTGAACATGATTGCAACCGCTTGTTAATTTCTGATGATTTCATTGAGCTGGTGTTTCGATTATGTGATTCATAGCAGGTGATCCGAATATTGCGAGAACGGTTAGATTTGTGAAGCGGTGGTTAAATTATTTTAATAGGTAATTTCTATACTTTACACTATAGGAAGCTGTAATTTCGTATGTAGCCTCTTTAGCCTCTTTCTATAATAAAGTGAATGTTTACTCGCGAGTTTCTATTAGGAGATCATCATCTCACAAGAGCTCAATCGTCGTGATCATTTCTATAATAAAGTGAATGTTTACTCGCGAGTTTCTATTAGGAGATCATCATCTCACAAGAGCTCAATGGTCGTGATCATTTCTATAATAAAGTGAGAGCGAGGAGCTAAAACATGATTCCATGTTTTAGGATTGATGGCAGAATGATAAACAGAGTTCAGAGGCCGATGGGGGGTCGGGTTCAGAGAATCGACGAGGAGTGAGTCGTGTACGGCTAAAGCATATTCATGTTTTTTAATTTTAGCCGTCAGGCTCAAAGGAACTGTGTTTTTATGGTAGATATACAGAGGGTTGTTAATATTATACTAATTTACTAACTAGATGGTAGAAGCATACTTACTAATTAGCGTAGAACATGATCCATACAACGCTGTATTTCGTTGAATTATGCAGAAGATTCAATTCAGTCAGCTAGAGTACGTCTATATGGGGCCTGAGATAAGTCTCTCAAGAAGAGGAAATATATAAAGAAAGAAGCCGCCTAACTTCCACTCCCGTGAGAAATGATGGCTACCATCACCTATACAAAATGTATTTAATTTTCCCACCTATGTAGCTGCAGAAGCGGTTCCGGCATTGGGTCGCTGTACACCCTGTTGTACAAAGAACACAACAGGCTTGTAGACGATCTGGCGAGACTCAACCCGAGCTGGCCGGCGGAGAAGTTGTATGAAGAAGCCAGAAAAATAGTGACGGCCGAACTGCAGCACATAACGTACAACGAATTCCTTCCTATCGTATTGCCACATGTGAGTATATTAATTGACACAAACATAATTATTCTATGATTACCACATACCTACGATCAGATATTGTCTCTTGAACATAATCCAATGAAGACTAAAACGGAAGTTAGTGAAAAACGTTGTCTATTTCCACGAAAAATAAATAGTTACAATGTTAAATCGATTTCGACGGTTAGGCCATCATCAGTAACAAACAATAACTGAAGACACATTAGAAAGGACACAGGTTATATAGTGCCAGGTGAAGGGAGATTGAATCCCATTGGTCGAGAGAAAGGAAAGGGGCAGGAGGTACAACCAATCAAGTGCATACAAAGTGAAAGGGGGGATTATAGCTAATCAGATGAAGTGAAAGGGGAAAATAACTAAATATGGTTTCAACAGTGTGAAGGGATAATTCCAAGCTTTACAGAAATGGATCTATCAGTGGTGAAATATATTGAGGTATATCCTCATTTAAACATTTACCAGACCTGTCACTTTTGATAATTTCGAATTTTTCAAGTACATTCAACATACCTCCCTTTGGGCAAAAATGAAGAAATTCTACAAACTGTCTGTCTGTCAAATCAAAATTGTAACTATGATTAGATTCCTTAAGATGTTTTGCAAATGTAGACTTACCCTTATTTTCCCTGAAATCCTCCATATGCTCGTCTATTCTTTCCCTAAATTTCCTACCAGTCTGACTGCAATATTCGTAGCCACAAGAACATTTTAATTTATAAACTCCACTTTTATCCTGAACACTAATTTTGTCCTTAACGGATCCTAGTAATGCTTTAAGACTATTTTTAGTTTTAAAACCTACTTTATAACCTCTCGATGATAGAATTTTGCCAATTTTATCAGAAAGTTTCCCATAATAAGGTAAACTTATCCATTGCTTTTCTTCTAAAGTTACATCTTCCCGAACCAGATTGGAAACTTTTTCCCTACTCTTTTTCCTAAGAACCTTATCCCATATGGTATCAACGAGATCTCCTCCATATCCGTTACTTGCCGCTATGCTTTTGATAATGGATTTTTCTTTTGATAAATTTTGTTCACTCATTGGAATAGACAGTGCTCGGTTGATCATACTATGGAAGGCTGCATGCTTATGTACTTAAGGGTGATTTGAACTACTATGGATCGTTATATCGATATATGTATCTTTTCTATAGATTGAAAAATCATGCTTCTCATTTACCAAAGAGATGGACAGATCAAGAAAATTTAGTTTATTCCCGCCGAATTCGAGGGTGAATTTGATATAGGGATCTAATTTATTGATTTTTTCGTGAAAAGAATTTAGTTGTCTTTCTGTGCCCTTCCATAGAATGATGATATCATCGACATATCTATACCAATAGAGAAGATTATTTGTGTTAAAAGTTGTAAATATTTGTTGCTCAAGATAATCCATGTAAATATCTGCAAGCAGAGGAGATAACGGAGAACCCATACCAACCCCTGGCTGGGTATAACATTGCCCCTCGAATGAAAAGTAATTTTGATCCATACAGACAGACATCAAATTAAACAATTCATCTTTTCTAAAATATTAAGTTTAGAGCCGTGAATCAGCCTGCATACCACATCTTTGCATTTAACATTGTAACTCTTTATTTTTCGTGGAAATAGACAACGTTTTTCACTAACTTCCGTTTTATAATGGGTTTCCACAACTTCGTCGCGAGTGATTTAGTTCGCAATGAAGACTACTCTAATCAATTCATTGCTTCGTGTTTCTACTTTTGCTTCCGAGTCTACATAAAGGTGGCAAAAGCATTGTTTTTCACTTTCGGGAGAAAACAAAATTTTGGTCTCCAAAATCAAAATTTCCACTCACCTTTTACGTTTTAGGACATTCTGAAAAACTTTGGTTCCGTGTCTGTCCGTCTATCTGTGTGTGTGTGTGTGTGTGTGTGTGTGTGTGTCTGTCGTGTGTCCGCAAAACCTTGTAACAAGCTCATTTTACACAGTTTTGGATGAAATTTCCAGGGAATGTGCGGACTAGGGGGTAGACGGTCCCCTGTCAGTTTCATTGTTGCCAAATTTATACTTCACTCTGCGCATGCGCAAACGTAAATTCCATTATGCTCCATTTTTTCACGTCCTAGTCGTCGATCTCGCTCAAATTTGGATGATAGTAGTTGGGGGATGACGGTTGCCTGATGTTACCTTGGTTACCGACTCTTGACTCGGTTACCGAGTAAAACCTTTGCCTGCGTATTAACCAGTGTCATCTTCACCAATCTGACCAGTTTTTGGGGGACACCAAAGTATTCAAGGGCACCAAGCTGCAAGCGATCGACCCAATCAAATGGGTGCTTGAAATCTTTACGAAGCAATTGTACGTCATTTCCACGTCCATAAAACTTTTCCAGCAAGCCTGACGTAACACAAAACTTGGTATTTTGCTGTGGTCAAAACTCACATTGATACTCGGTCAGGATTTTTCTGAATACCTACTCTTCTATTCGGGTTTTTAAAATGTTTGGCAATATATGTAAATAATCAAAATTCCTAAATTATGTACTTTGGTCCAGTATTAATGAAACTCAAGGTGAGTTCCACTAAGTACTGTATAGATGGCCTAAAAACGATTGGCAATCTAAAGACTAGTACGCACTGGGATTCTTTGTTCGGACTCTTTGTCGCGGAGCTGCGTCTCGGACTCATTTTCTTGCATCCGGGACGCTCCGCGACATTGAGTCTTGCATCTCGTGTGTTGCGTTTTAGTATTTTTTGAGTCCCATACGGAATGGGATTCTTTGAACAATGTCGCGCAACATTGAGTCAGTGCGTACGTGAATATCGAACAAAGTGGGCCTCTCACCGGTGTGTCTTCGTTGCTATCGCTTTGTAGTTATCGTTGTTATGCTTGTTGCTAAAAAACGGGTAAAAATTGTTAATTTTGTTTTGGCAGAATTTTAGTCAAAAGAACTTTATTAAGTAACAATAAACTAGAAAAACAAGGAATTTGTGCTGAAAAAAGTAGGAACTTAAATTTCATTAACATTTGTCAAAAATGGATAAAAACGGCTTAAAAAAAAAAAAAAAAAAAAAAAAAAAAAAAAAAAACATTTTTTTCGAAAAATTCGCGAAAACATTTTTTGAATTCCCGAAAATTATTTAGGTCAAGTTTAATTGCCACAAAATCGGTAGTGAACATTCTTCCTAGTTAAAATCCTAAATTTTCAAAACAATTTAACAATACCTATATACTAAGATAATTTACAAAAATCCGCTCATACGATTATGCTGCATGACTGGAACTTTTCACTAACTTATTAAGTCGTCTTATAAAATCGATTTGACATCAAATAGCTGGATTATCCAATTAACGCTGTTTCCAACGGTGGTCATATTTTTGATTTTGCAGTAATCTCAAGTGGAGTTATGGTCGTTTGAAGGTGGAAAACATATCTTAAAAATGAAATTACTCAGAAAACAAAGCATTAAAATAAATCTCTAACAAGTACTTTCGATCAGAAATGAGCTCTAGAATTGACCCATGAAGCATCATTACACCCTTCTTAGTGGTTGACGCAGATGGGCTATCTAATGCAGATATAATAAAACATCATGTAGCATTTTTTTACTCCGTAGAGCTATGTAAAGTGCTACTGCGATCCCCGAAAGCGCGACCTCGTTCGACATGGCTCAGGTTCAAACTAGATGCGTACACGATTTGCAGAGCGACAATGTCGCGGGGCAAAGAATCTGAGACATGAATCCGAGCGTCTGCAACAAAGAGTCCGGACAATGAATCCCAGTGCGTACTAGGCTTTAGGAATGAAGAGGAATCACACATTACCTAGTTCACGATGAAACGTATTCAGTGGAATTGAGTAGGCACCGAATTCCTATATCAATACTCAATAAATGTAAACGCACTTTTACATCCACGGATTTGTTTCAGAATGAAATGGCCCCTCAGCTGAGAAGAAGAGGCTTCAGCAATGAGTATTCCAGCAACTATCAGGCTGGAACGATTTACGAAGCTGC
Source organism: Adelphocoris suturalis (assembly GCA_030762985.1). NCBI lineage: Eukaryota > Metazoa > Arthropoda > Insecta > Hemiptera > Miridae > Adelphocoris > Adelphocoris suturalis. The sequence continues at coordinate 8,277,483 of CM061049.1, read as the reverse complement.
CATGACGTCGCTTATCATCCTTCCCACCATGGTGCCTGCACCCTTGGTACGTATCATTACTTCAAGAACATTAAAACTAAAAATACAACTTGAAGCTTTTTCAAGACAAAAGAGTAGACATGTTAGTATGCCAGACTAAAACCCACTGGTATGTTGTGAAGAAATGATGACAAACGAAATGGTTGATAGCTTAATGAAAATCTCTCCAATGTATATCTGAATTACATGTAATACATGATGCCTTTAAATTTGTCTACTCTAGCTCAGAATCGTATTTTATTCATCTAGTGTAATTCACTATCGGCCTCACCGATTCAGCAAAAACGTCTTGTTTTACTTACCTAGACAACTATTCAGGGTGTCGCACTTTCGGGCGCACCACCGGCTAGCGTTCGATTCTACTACTAATTTGTGACTTCTTTTGTCCTATAACATATTTTTAGCGAATTTTTGAAGAAAATTAAGCTATTGCTCTCGCCTCAAAATTTGTAGAATGTGAATTTTTGAAAAAAAAATTATGCAGAAATCCGTTTCAGGCTATTCTGAATCATATTCTGAAGTTTAACGCATTTTTTTATGTATGTATATATGTATGTATGTATGTATGTATGTGTCATTCCAGACGATAACTGTCCGTAGAATTGTGCTAGAAACTTCAAACAAATTTTAAAATGTTAAGGGCACAAAACGAAAGTTCAAGTTCGTTGGCCAGCTTGATCGGATTACATCTTCGGGTTGAAATTTTCAAAAATGTAGTCAAAAATTTCAAAATAGCCTGTTTTTTGCGATTTGTCGTGCGAAATAATTTTTTCAGCATACTAACATGTGGTATATTCGGAATCAGCGCAAAATTTCCTATAAGAATATGTATCAAGTTTTCAAAAATTTCAAAGTTGAAAAATCAGTCAAAAATCGAAATAATGCCGTTCGCTGGTTGTAAAAATCGGTAATATTCTTCAAAAATTCGCTCATGGGGTCATGCTGCATGACTGGACTTTTTTAATTCACGCTAAAGACCACTTGTTTCACTCTTACGATTTTTTTCGCGTTTTCGACGTTGTTTCTTTAAAACTGTCATAACACCCTAAATTATCAGTCAAAACTCAAATCTGATTATACCGTTGAAAAGAGCGTAAGATTTCCTATCTCTCTGATGACTTTTTAAAATTTTTTAAAAGGAATGAACGGGTGAAATATAATCCGTAAGCAAAAAATTTGTGAACATTTGTGTTCTTGGTGTGTAATTTTTCACGAAAACCCTCGATTTCATGGGAAAACCCCCGTTTTTCAGCATACAAACATACTCCTGTATGCAGAAAAACGAGCTTTTTTCTATTAAATCGAGTGTTTTTCTGAAAAATTACACCCTAAGATAATACTAGTTCGGGGTCGGTTTCTACGTATTTTTCCACGCTGAATCGAATGGTAACACTCGCAGATCTCTCCAACTCCGCTAAAACCGAGTTTTACACTTTACTTAACAAGTTTTACCCGTGAAAAACCCATACAATTGAGCATAACAAATGAAATAAAAACAAGTTTGTTAAAGTGTAAAACTCGGTTGTAACGGAGTTGGAGAGATCTGCGAGTGCTACCATTCGATTCAGCGTGAAAAAATACGTACCTAGTCACTGACCCCAAAGAAGTATTTTCTTAGGGTGCAATTCTTCACAAAAACCCTTGATTTCATAGAAAAAAAACCAGTTTTTTATGCATAGAAACCAATGTACTTATTTAAATAATTAATATTCTCCCCCAATTGACGAAGTAAAATGGAAATTGACTATACCGTTGGAAAGCTGGGATTATGATGCAACTTTTAGGCTTACCTAAAGAAAAATTTCCATCCAGGACGTTTCCTGAGACAAACATTGAAAAAAGCGAAAATTTTCGGAATTTGTAAATTTGTTCACCTACGGATTATTTTTCCCCAGTTCATTCCATTTTAAAAAAATTTAACAAGTCATTGTGGAGGTAGGAAATCTTACGCTCTTTTCAACGGAATGACAGCACCCACTCCTACTAATATCATTAATGAGCTATGTTCGGAGTAGATTGGATTTCCAGGACCTGGATCACACATCCAACGCCGAACTCAGCTTCTCAAGAACACGAGAAGAGGCGTGCGACGCCCGTTGTTTTCCAACGTAGCGACGGCAGCGCTTTCTCTGGGATTCTGACGGGGACTCTGTCACAGATTTGAGTTTTGACTGATAATTTAGGGAGTTATGAGTTATGATTTGTTCTCCTTTCTATTCAACGCATAAGCATACAATCGAGAGGGTACAGCAATAATTTGTGCGATATCTGGCGTTTTTAACTGCGTATCCCATCTGTCAGTGTTGGTTACACTGAAATGTTGGCTTCCCTCGTACTTACCACACTTGAGCAGCGAAGGCTCGTCGCAGATTTAATATTTTTTCTTAAATTGACTACTGGCAGGTTGGACGCTTCCCCTTTGCTGGCGCTAGTCGACTTGAACATCCCTAAATATAAATCTCGTTCCCAAACCTTTTTCCGAGTGCCTTTTTCCGCCACAAACTACTCTACAACCATCCTCTTCGTTTTAGTGACACAAAGTCGAAAACGCGAAAAAATCTTAAAAGTGAAAAAAGTGATCTTTAGCGTGAATTCAAAAATAAATGTTATAGGAAAAAAAAGTCGGTAACAAATTAGTAGAAGAATCGAACCCTAGCCGGTGGTGAGCCCAAAGTGCAGCCCTGTATACAAAATTCAACACCGCAGTTTATATTAACTTTTCGAGTTTGCGTAAGTCAAAATTTAGCAACAAGTCGGTCAAATTTCCATGAGGGGACATCAACTGTCTTATATGATGCGTGCAGCATAGCGTAGATGACATGTTATTGTCAACCCTCCACACATTCCGTCATGGCCGCCACATTGGGGGGGGGAGGGGGCAAGTGGGTACTGTTGCCCCGGGCTCAGGCCCAGGGGGGGCCCGGTCCGGTCCTGTATTTAGTAAATAAAGTATTTTAGAATTTTTAGGCCTACATAAAACAGAGTGTATTACACTTGACGGGCCCTGATCAGATTATATTTGATTTACTACACCAGACTGTTTCTCTTAAACAGTTGCGATGATTGCGATGGCCCAAAATATTACTCTTTACCCTTTACCGTCTTTACCAGTAGGCACTCGACTGAAGACTTGGGAGAGAGCATCCATGGGCCAAGAAAGGTTGAATTCCCTTGCCATGCTCAGCATTGAGCACAAGTTAGCATCCAAACTTGACTTTTCTAAGGTTATTAAAGAATTTTCACTTAAAAAGGCACGAAAGTTTTAAGTGTTTTGTCTTGTATTTTTCAAATGCAAATACACTTTTCTTCACTTCACTTTATTAGTTTTAAAATGTTTCATTTTATAAAACATGAAATTATAGCCTATTACAGTTTTCTACATTTAAAAAGTTTTCCACAATTGTAATTACAATTACAGAATGCTATTGTAACTCAACAAAACGAATTTCTCATTTTACTAATTCATATTTTTGATAGTTTTTCACTAAATAATTCTTGTATCTTTTGATGCTATAAGTCTAATTCTTTACTGCATAGCTTCATTACAAGTAGATAAACTGTAATAAAACAATTATATTTTTGTAGATTTTTATTTATTTTTTTCCAAAATTAATAAATGTATTCTTTTAAACATAATCATTGCTTCAATTAATTCCTTCAGCCAGCTTGTATACAGAGACTTTCCTTTTCAATCCGTCCATAACATTAAAATAAAGTTAATTGTATGTGTTTCAATTCTTAAGTTACACTTTACTTTTGATTAAATGTTCAGCCCCTCAAGTGTTCTTATTCGAACACTGAACCTTGGTAGGAAGTATAAATGATTCTTCGTTTGATTAGAGAAGGTTTAATAGTTTTTTTAAACAATTATCATAGCCATCTCTAGTAAAAGTGGCGCGACAAAAAAAAGGGGGGGGGGGGGGAGGCCCGTGGCCAAAATCTGGTCCCGGGCCCGACTTGGAGATGTGGCGGCCCTGCATTCTGTGTAGCATCTATGGTAATTTTTCAGATTTAGCAGTAGGTTCTTCACCCATAACCTAAAGCCTGATTCACTGATTCTTGTTTTGTCCAATATTCGTGATCGTTGTGATTAGCGTAAAAGTACTTACGTAACTACCTATTCATAATAACTCATTGTGCTGGGTTTTGACAGGTATCTATGGGTCTACTCAACTCTTCTCAAAGTGACATGAGTACAGTCCTGTCGGAGATGATGACTTCTTCCTTTGCTTCTCCCGCCAGAACTCCAAATCTTCACTTCAACGTACTTGGTGGATGTGAGTTATCTTGTAGTTAACATAAAAACAGACAGCTTTTCTGACATTTTTCTCGCTGCTTTCCTTAAACTAAATGCTACGTCCATCTTATATAATCAATATTTTCTGGTAATTATGAACGTTGGATGTGCTCCTCATTATGTTTATATAAATTCGCATTCATATTTATGGAAGAATCAAGTGAACATGAAGAATAAAAGGGAAAGATGTTGTTTTGACGTTATTACTCTTGACGATTGATGATATTTCACTCGACGATCCAATCACATATGAAATTCGAAATCCTTGTGACGAGTCAATTATCCACCGTTTTCATGCGATTTTGATGAAACTTGTAGCGAAAGTGCGGGTTAGGCTCTAGATGGTCCCCTATCAGTTTCATTGTTCACAAATCGATACTTCGCTCTACTCGTGCGTAAACGTAACATCCAGCAAGCATCATTTTCTGGTGGTCTAATTGACACATTTTGACGTTCTACGCATCATATTGATTTACTACTTCCCTCAACTGTAGGAACTCGCTATGGAATATTTTAATATCATTTATTACATTTTAACGACGTACATGCATTCATGATATGGATGCGAGGAAGCTATGCGCCATAACCAACTCGGCATACCTTTTTTTTATGTGAAGAGGATCCACCAATTCGTTCGTGCTATTAAAATTATTTTATTTCGTTAATTAGGTACATCTTTGTAAAGCCGCTATTTTGTATTGCAACAATTATTAGGTACGATGACCATGGCAGACGAGGATTTTCCTGAACTAAGTAGTATCAGATGGTAAATTACCTACTTCTAGTCTAGAGGTTAGATGGATTATTCTAGTCGCTTTCTATTAGGCGCGCTGAGGCTTCTGGCCCGCACGACACTCATGTATTGCTGGTTCAATTCTACATCTAGCTCAATTGGTTCCAGCCCGAGTTATCAAACACTGGAAGGAGGCTCCGTTCCAGCGATTCCTACAAGCCGCCAAAACTCCTAGAATCCATCTTACCCCAGGGCATATAATTAAATTGTTTTGTTTTGAACCAGCGTTTAGGTTTAAAGAACAATAAACTATGCAATTTTCGAAGATTGGCAAACGAGGAGATATGGTAAAATATGGAGAATCTGATATTAAATAAGATTGAAGGCCAGAGCCTGAAAATTTTGCAAGAAGAGGTTTGAAAAACCACAGTGGGATATTTTAAACATTGAAACAACAATAAAATAAAACACGCAATGAACTTCATAAAATCATTTCAAAAAACATTCAAGCGTTTAACATAAGCAGTACCAGTATATACAATGTATAAGCGAGTTAATCCTTCAATCAAACAAACATAAATTTCTCGGTTTGCAGACTTCATTTAATTTACATTCATTTTCATTTAATTACATTATGGTAATTCAAATAATCGTTGAATCAATCCCGCGCTATCACAAGCCAATAGTAATCATTATAGGAGCCAGAAAATACCGCATGAACATCTTTATTTTTAAGAAAGATTTCAGCATCTTATACACATTTATGAGTGAGAATTATGAGATTTTCACAATCCAAAGTTATTACTTGTTGCACTCCACATTTTATAAGAAGTTCCTTAAGTTGAGTCAGCCAATTAAATCTTATAGAATTATTGTTGGACTTTTCCATTTTTTCAAGAGCGTGCAAACATCTCTTAGGGTATCTATGATTTTCCATTTGTGTAATTTTTAGTAACCACTTGAGACTGTTTTTTAAAATGGGTACCATCAAATTCGGGACATCAGGTTCTAATCGGTCGTATGCACTGGGTTAATGCATGCATTACTGACCAATATGTTTAGTCAGAGGTGCCCCCCCCCCCCCCCCCCCCCCCCCAAGCCCAACGACTCAAGCCCCCCCCCCCACTCACGACCACCCCCCCCCCAACTAAAATATTTATTAAATAGGTAATGTAAATGATACACTGATGTGATAAAGAATTGAAAACAGCTGACGCTAGCAAATTGTTAGTATAAATCTTATTACTTGTTCATAAAAAAATTTAAAAAATACTCATTTTTCTAACCCCCCCCAAAACTTTTAACGACGCAGTTTGCGTCGTGACCCCCCCCCCCCCTGTGGGCACCCCTGGTTTAGTGATATCCTCCTTACTCATGTTGATTTTTTTTAGGAAAAGTTCCTATATCAATATGAGTGTGAAATTTCTACATGGCTGTAAATATTTTGCCGAAAGTTGTATTTTTCTCTTTGTTTGTATTCAGAGTTGTGGTAATTTACATGATACATTTTTAATAACAAATCCTTAACAGTAGCTCTTGATTTTCAGATCCAACGGCACGGCAACTTCTGGAACACATGAGGGCTGGCGGTATGAGGGGCTACGTAGAGGTTTTGAAGGAATGCTTCGAAAACGATGTTACCGATTTCAAGCAACTGAGCTTCATAAACCAGGATAATGTGCAATACTTGAAAACGCTGTACAAGTAAGGAATACGAGTGCCTATAATTCTTCACGCTTAGTTTTTACATTTTGTTTGAATTTGCTCGTAACTGGCTGCATGTGTGAATGAATTTAATGACTCCAAAAGACGTCGAGTTGTGGATTCATCATCTGAAATAATAATAATGATTATTATTATTAAGATGACAAGAACCCTACTTGGCCACACAGGCCATAATTTTGGCACACTAAAACTTCAATCATATTACGCCTTTCATGTTTTACTAGTTTCTGCTATGCCCAATTGATGAAATAATTTTTTTAAAACCCCTCAGTAAATTTGATGAAAACCTTTAATTTTTAGAAATGTTAACGAAATTGACCTTCTCGTGGGAGGGATGCTTGAGACGGCGCCCCCTGGCGGACTTTTGGGTCCGACCTTCAGCTGCCTCATGTCCAAACAGTTCAACAACTTGATGGAAAGCGATAGATTTTGGTACGAAAATGATTTCCCGCCCGCTACATTCTCAAAAGGTGAGGTCCTGTTGTTTATCATTCATTGATTCAATACTCAAAACGATGATATCTGAAAACTCCGGCGTTGCGTGGCAACGGCTTTACAATTTCTTTGGAGAAGTTACTTGGAATGCTTACCTATGAAATAATTTGCTACCCAGTCTACTAAGATTGGAGAAGCCATTGAAATTTAAAATTATTTATAAATTTAATATCTCGAGTATATTATAAGATTGAAACTCTGTGAGTGTCGCTTTCACGGCCGAACGGACGAAGGGATCCTAACGGGTTTTTTTAAAATCGTAATCGGAAATCTTCCGGTCAGACTATAAGCTATTTTAAAATTTTCTAATCCCACCCGAACCATGGGCTGGGGGAGGGAGGGGGTGGGAGCCCGTTGTATTGCGCGCTTTTTCCACTTCCCCTACCCCTCTAAACGGCTGTCGAAAATTCCGGAAAAATATCGGTTTCGTAGGTTTTTGTACGAGGAAGATGACATTGCGATCAGATTGCTAGAAATGTATCGGAGAAATGCATCAAAAGAATGAAAGATTACGGACCCGTTTTCTAGAAAATTCCTACAAAAAACTTCGTTTTTTTCTCATTAAAATTGACCTCATAAAGAGACGTTTTTCGGGTCGGTGTTTTTGGGCCAAATACAGTATTGATTCCGCCGAATCTGAATCCAAAATCGAACATCGAAAAAAGTGACAGGAAAGTTAGACAAAATACGAGGGGGAGGGAGGCGAATCGAAATGAGAAGGTAATTGTGCCGTTCAACCTGACTCAGGCGAGTAGCCTCTGATCTTTTGCTCACGTTTGAAATACAGGGAAAAGGGTAGCCCTTCTACGCAGCATTCACTACCCTCGTCGAATTTCATCGAGGTTTTTCCTACACATTTACAGCCATACTGAGCGAGTGAAGCGAGCAACATTCCCTACACACGTTGAACCTACCCTTAGGGATATACCGTTTGTGAGCGAAATGAGCCCCATCCCCTACATGTTTCAATTGTAATACACCTGAATGGGGGGAGGGGTAAAAGACCATCGCATGTATACAGCCACACCAACTTAATGGGGGGTCCGTGGGCTTGCCTCCCCCGGCTGGACGTGGAGGCGAGCAAGCGAGCCGGAGCGGCTAATATATTATATGGATAAACCAGAGTTTCACTACACTATTATTTTGAACCAAAAAAATTAAAATTTGCCTAATTCTTGATTCAACCTGAGAGCTTAAAGAAGACCGAAGAAGGCTGACCGCAAGTCTTCTTAAAGCTTTGCCTATGGCACCTTAAGATTGCAATACCACGAAATATATTATATTTCTGTCTCAATCTTAAAGTACATTTCTCTTATCATAATGTTCTATATTCTGCAGATCAGCTTAGTGAATTGAGGAAGGTGACTTTGAGCGGACTTGTCTGTGAAAATACCAAAGGATTGCGAGGAATGCAGCCAAAGGCTTTTGTTCAAGAAGATCCCTACTTGTAAGTGTGATCAGATATAACTCACTATAAGTATCTGTAGAGTAGGCAATAATATAACAAAAACTGGAACAAATTAAAGTTCAGAACCACCATGATTCGATTTCAATAATAATTGCGTTTTCAGAAACGCTCTAGTGGGTTGTGACCACTTCGCTCAGATCGATCTGACACCTTGGAGAGACGATGAAGCCAGGGAGAACGACGATTCACTGCTGTCGATGGATATTCTCAAGGATGCTCTGAAGAAAGCAGCTGAAGAAGTAGCAAGGAGGCAGCGTCAAGAATATGTTTCATACAAAAATTGTAAGTATGCTTCTGACAAATTACCAGGATTGACTTTTCCACTGCATAAATACTACCGATTCAGTATTCACCGACAATACAGTTACGAATTATTCATGTACAGATGTTTGTTGGCTAACCTGTTCAACTATCAGCTGATACCTGTTGAATTTAATTAATTCAGTATTACATGGGCGGAATTCATAGACGGGAACTGAGTCTGAGTGTGCCCCTAACTGTTGAGTGAACCACCCCACTCAAATATGAATTCAAACTGGTGAGTGGAGGGTGACCCTCCATTTAGGTGAGTGCAAGTGAACACACACACTCAGCCTTTTTCTATGAATTCCACCCTATATCGTGCATCCGCCCCGAGATGGTCTTTACTAAATTTGCTCTATTTTTAGTGTTATTGTCACTGAATAGAGGCTTCTTTAACCCTTTCGATTCTAAGCCCGTATATATACGTTTTTCCATGAGTGTCTTTGCAGATCTAAACCCGTATATTTACGGGGTCCTCTGAAAGGTCTCACGGATCTATGCCCGTATATTTACGGTTTTCTGTAACGCTCTTGAGGATCTATCCCCGTACATATACGTTTTTCTCAAATGCCTCACCTCGGAAGATGTTAAGTAGTAGGTAACAGCGCCCCTCCGGTCACTAAAGAGACTGCACTAAACAAATGAATTCAATCAGGTGAATGAACTGGAGAAATGAATTATTTTTGTTTGAGGATTATTGCCGTGTGCTCTTGCTTCAACGATCAACGTTCTGAGTTCAAATTTCATATCTGCTTGCGATGTGGCATTGTGTGTTGTCCCATGTTTTGAAATTTATCATACCTTGAAAAACTTTTAAAATTTATGCTTAGATTTGTTTTAAATATAACCTGAGTGAAGAAAAATTTCAAAATTGTGAAGAAAAGTGAAGAAAGTGGTAGGTAGTTAGATACTAAAAAAAATTCAGGGATGGAAATTTTTAGGTAGGCAAGTAAATTTTCTCCAACATTTTTCATTTGTTTACCCGTTCTTATGTTTATAATACATTATAGATGACATACAAAATTAAAAAATGAATAACTAACGCAAAACGTATTCAGTACAGCAGTGCAAACTGAGCGTCAAAGCATGTAGAACCAATAAATCACACGCGCCTGAGAAGAATCAGTGTTGGCGAGCTACTCACGCGAGGTTAGGATGTAGAAGCAAAAGGGTTAAGATACTTCAATCCACCCTTTATTCTTAGACTGACTTGGGTTCTTCATACATGTAGATAATATAGTCCCATGCATATAGTCCCTAGCTGAGTTTCAATGTATGACGTGAGGTTCCAATATGCAAGATGTTGATGTCGTCTTCTTATGATCCCACTGTTATTTGAGTAATGTACTTTGGGAGCTTCTTGAATAACTAGGTATTCAATGTCTCCTGATGATAGCTTTCCCAAAAACGATCTAAATAATTGCTTAATTGCTACTAGAAAATTACGTCTCCTCGTAATTTATTATTTGATGAATGCCTCGATCGGATTTGACCTCAAACTGCTTGCCCTTCAAATTTTCTTTCGAAATATAATTTGGGAATATGTTAGGGTTATAATTCAGCAAAAACTGAAATCAAACATTGAGCCGTTTTTTAAAATTCAGTTTTTGAATTTTTAATTGATACTTTAATCATTAAAATACGCTACAATCGCCAAAATTCAGAATCAAAATATTATTTATGTGTAATTATTCAATTGAATCTTCATCTAGTTTCATAGTTCTGACCTATTTTGTGATCAAATATAATTAGAAAAACAAAAATATCAACATTTTATTGAACAAAATAATGATTATATTTGCATGAAGCTCTTAGTAAAAAATGCCTGTGAGTATGCGTGTAGTATGTGCTGTGTGTCTACGTGTACGCACCAAATCAAGTTTCTGTAGCAAAATGCGGCAACTATTTCCTTTGAACGAATTCGCGTTCAAACTGTAGCATGGGTTGTTTAAAATACGTTGATGCTTTCCAGAAGTTCAATGAAGTTGTCAAAGCATCTTTCTCTCGGGCAGGATCCAAAATTCATTGAATACTTCAATGAATTCAAAGCATCATATTTATCTTTGGATATTCCAGTCAGTCCAAAAGTTCACACGGTTTTCTTTCATGTGGAAGAATTTGTACCAAACACGGAAATGGCCTCGGGTTTTACAGTGAACAGGCTATGGAGGCCGAGCATCATGATTTTTCTGCGACGTGGGCCAAATATAAAGTATCGCGAATCAATTCTGAGTATGGACAACGTTTATTAGGAGCTGTATGCGAATATAATTCTCTGCATATGTAAAATGTTAAAATTCCATTGTTCTTATTTTCTATTCAATTTAGACATACCTATATTTTATGTTAAAATTTATATAGTGAATCATTATAAACTCGCACACAAGCGTACACATGGACACACACGCACATACTACACGCATACTCACAGGCATTTATTAAGAGCTTCATTCAAATATAATCATTATTTTGTTCAATAAAATGTTGATATTTTTGTTTTTCTAATTATATTTTATCACAAAATAGGTCAGAACTATGAAAGTAGATGAAGATTCTATTGTATAATGACACATAAATAATATTTTTTTCTGTATTTTGGCGATTATAGCGTATTTTTATGATTAAAGTATCAATGAAAAATTCAAAAACTGAAATTAAAAAAACGGCTCAATGTTTGATTTTAGTTTTTGCTGAATTATAATCCTAACATATTCCCAAATCATATTTCGAAAGAAAATTTGAAGGGCAAGCAGTTTGAGGTCAAATCCGATCGAGGACCACCGTGCTCTATTTATACACCAGGCCTTCTCATTTCCAAGTTTCTGTCTCCACTAAAATCAACTCGAACAATCTAATTTGACAGAGCTTGATCACTGTCCCTAAGTTGATTCAGTGGTATCTCTTTTATATATATGGAATATTATTCTGATTCCTTGTTATTAAGAAAGTAGTAGAGGCGAAAAAATAGTTCATTAATTAGATTTAACATATTTTAATATACAAAATAGTTTTAGAGAGGAATGGTGATGAGACTGACTACGAAGGCTAGACAATTTTAAACCAACTATCATTTGTATAAAATATATGTTAGTATTGAACTTAAAATTGTTAACATCGATGTACCTACAAATTTTCAGTTGAAGTCGTGGACGAAAAATCTCCTCAGGGTATCGCTGCTGCGTTTAACAAACCTACCAAAACCGCACTTCTCATGGCCAATAACTCTCTGCTTCTGGAATACGCCACCGCTGAACTTCTGACCATGGTTAAGGCTAAGTAAGTGTCTATGTTACGGGTAATGCCCACAAGTGGATAACGTCCGGATAAAGTCAGCACTATCCAAAACGGATGGATAAAGCCAGGAAAATGTTGAAGTTGCGGGATTTATCCGGGTAATGCTAATGCTAGCTTACCCAATTGCGATTGGCTAAAGGTGGTATCAGGTGGAATGACAACAAACTTCAATATTATTTCTATAATACTATTTCTATTATTGACATAGGTATGTCTTTTGGCTGGGGGTCAAGGAATTTTTCGCGACACTTTTTTTTCCCGACCGGCACATTAACATGTATCATGTTTTAGCCCTGGGGTCCTAGCAAATTTTGCGAGTCAATTTTTTTCCGCGCACGAAAAAAATTACAGTGATTTCCGCCTACAACCGAGTCGTTGCTAGGGAAATGGTACTTCATCGTTTTTCATCCCACAAAATTCGTTGACCATTCGTTCGAAAGCTCTCGATTTATCCAACAATATTATGTTAACTACTGCGAAGTGCGTGTCCAACAAACTGAGTTATGAGCATGGTTATATAAATAATTGTTTACACACAGGTGATCATTCTCAATATTGATATTGTGAACATGATTGCAACCGCTTGGAATCGAGGAGAAAACATGATACATGGTTGAAATTTTTGGTTCTAGAACAGAAATTTATGTAGGAATTGATTTTCACGTACAACCAAGGCGTTACTAGGGAAGAGTAACTCCCATAGTTTTCATAGTAGGAAAATCGTTCGCCACTTTTTGGAATGCTCTCATTTTACCACGACATTTCATGACCTCTAAGCCATTGCAGTGTCAAGGAATGCTGATTTATTACTCTAAGTTAAAAACTAATATTGTTTTGTAACCATAATGGAATAATCTTGTGAAATGAAGGCACTAAATGGTTGGTATACAATTGAGTAGTAGGTACCAACTGGTAAGCAGTAGGTACTAGACATATCCATGATCTTTTGTTTTTCCCATCAAGGGAGAAATTAAATTTTGTTGGTAGAATATTGCTCAAATTAAGTTTGTTTAACTATAAAATAGAGTATTACAAAATTTATGTACAAAATTATGCTGAAAAATGTTCGTATTTCGAAACGTAAAACAAGCGGGGAGGTTACGCTGAGTTTTACTCACGTATTTATTTTAATTTTTATTCCATCGGCTTTTATTTATTTACATTGTATTTTCTTTCTGTCAATAAATGGATATTATATTTTTGATCTAGAGTTGGCACACTTACATTTTTTTGACTTGCAGTTCCCCTTGCAATTACACTTTTTGAAGCCTTATCCGCCCGAAAACGATTCTCGTAGCAACTTCACGTACTGAAGTGTATAAGGCTATACACATGGTGAATTTGTTTCTGGAAAATCGTTGGGAAATGGTACCCTTACTGTTACCAAGTTTATATAAGCCATCCTGCACATCCAAAACTGCTACTAGAATGTTCCGGCAATCTCCCTTCCCTCTGTCGAATTCCGGATTTTGAAGACGCACAGAACTGCCGACTTATGCGATAAGGCCAACATGTTCAAGCCAACCTTAACATCGCACCCAAACATTGCTTGATACGGAGATCTCACAATGATAGGCACAGTTCTTCGTCAGTTGAACAAATCTTAAGCCTTCTGACAAACATGAATAGACAGCTTTATCCAAAGCACCTTGGATGGTGCCAGCTCTATCCGGTTAAACCCCGGGAACTACGTAATTACTTCTCTCAAATTACGTGTATGTGAAAACAAAGTGAATCCAACACTTACCATCCTAGTCCTCAAACTTTGAGAGGTTCAGTTTTACGTACAAATTTACACACAAACGCCTGTGGCTCTGCAACTGACGATATGGTATGCGTAAATCAATAAAATTAATTACCTACCTAACCTAAAGTTGAAATTATAACATTGCCTTATTTGCAACATAAGTATGTGATTTTGTCATGGTTGGTTTTGAGTGACTATTCCTGTCTTAACTGGGAGAGTGTGTCAACCTTGCAATCTATCGCAGAATTAAACGAGCAGGCTCTTTCCAATCCTTTGATCCAAGGATATCCTTTGATAACTGTTGATATCTTAACCTCAAATAACCGAGGAAGGAAGTTCCTAATAGCATTTATTATCATGCACTGTTAGGGTTTTGACGGAGCTGTCACACTCCTATTACGAATGTGAGCTCTACTCCTTAGCCCAAATTCGTCCAAGACATACCCTGATGACATACAACGTACATGATGTGAAATCCAATAAGTTCTTTTGTCTTTTCTATAGGCAGAGGAGGAGGCGTCAGCTAGAAGGAGACAACGTCATTGGATTCGACTTTCCCGGCAAGGACATCTTTGGTGATGTGGACATCACTGACCTTTTCCCAGGAGCCAAACTGCCGGCTGAGTGCCCGGAAGAGAACGGACCCTGCAACCCGCGCACGCCGTACAGAACTTTCACAGGCCACTGCAACAACCTGGAGCGCCCCAACTTGGGAAAGAGCATGACTACATTTGCACGTCTCCTCCCGTCTGTATACGAAGATGGTACGCAATAAAGTCTACTAACATGTTTCTAAAGGCCTGTTTTTCTAGTGACAGGTTTTTTGTGCTGTTGACAGCGTGATACGCCGGGCGTTTAACGTTGGCCACTGATTCCCTTGAATTTAGTTAGGGTGATTTCCTAGAGAAAGCATCACGTCAGCGCAGAACGTGTTGCATTGACACGGCTGGCCCGACTGCTCGAGCAGTCGACTGCACAGTACGCTGGCACGATTGCCTTGGATTCCGGATCTTTGGAATTTCTCTTCATCGTCAAGAAGATGAAACCGCTGAACATACCGCCGCGCTTGCTGCTAGACTGCTGTCTTGATTAAACTGCTGAACACTTGAATATACACTCACACGTTTCCTTACTTTGGAATATTTTGTTAATATGAACTCTTGTTCTTCGTCACCATGTATTATTTCTTTAATTATCAATGCATTAGGTACATTTCTCTTTCTCATCATGTTCTCCATTTCAGCAGTAGGTAAATGTTTTCACTTACACACACACACACAAACACGTGGTACCTTCAACACTATTCAAATCCAACTGAACAGATGAAACACGCCGCTAGGAAAACACTTTTACGCAGCGTAATATATTTCGCGCTCCTGCCGACGTTTTTCAGGCTAATTCGGTTCCTGCTGCGCAAAAAACCTGTCGCTAGGAAAACAGGCCTTAATGACACCCTACTAAAACCATGGCACAATGAGCATTTCATAAATAATACCAGGTTAGTGAAATGACCATTAACAAACAAAGAACAAAGAACGTCAATTCTAATTTTGTTGCTTATTCGTGCCAGTATCTTGTATCTTTTTCATTACGGTATTCAAGTAGGAAACTAAAAAATGTCTTGTTCATTTGGTACAATATATTAATATATACCTACCTATGTATTTGTAAGCTATACAGCCTGTATATTCTTCATCTTTACAGGAATATCATCTCCCAGAGTAACCTCAGTGACTGGTCAGCCTCTTCCATCTCCTCGAATGGTTTCTTCAATGATTCACGCCGATATATCGTACCTGCATTCAAGGTTTTTAACATATCTTCACACTATTTATTGAGATAGAATTGCCTATTGTCGTGCATTGAGTCTGAGGGTTCAAACAATTTTAAATTCTTTCCAAAGGCGAGTGCAGTTTGAACTTTTTGCTACTCCCTATCAGTTCCACCCTAACTAGAAGGTAGATCAAGGACTAGGGTCACTGTCTGGGACTGAGAGCTCTATAGATGTAATATGGAAAGTACTAGTATCATATCATCGTCCGGAACAAAGAGCTCTTCTATAGGCATGATATAGAAGGGAATATTACGGTCCAGACATGAGAGCTCCATAGACTCATATAAGAGGGAAAAGAATCAAGGTGCAGTACATGAAGAGAGGAGGTTTGTGAAACAATCAGTCGGATATCTGAGCTAGGAATCATGTAGAGCCCAATTTAGCTCTGCTATTTATGGACTCTTGAGAGCCATATGGTGTGACTACCTCGTGGTATTGGGAGAAGCCATTGTAACGGTCGTTTCCTTCTGTCTCCAGCTGCCTGAGGGTAAATCGGGCCCGACAACGTGTTTATTGGTAAATCTGATATGATATTTTCAAATGGTTGGGTGACCCACAACACCTATTGTTGTGGATTTATGTTTAGTATTCGCTCTGACCAACTTGCTACTATAGCTTCTAACTGAAACTTATACTGACTTGAGAGTAGAGATAGCTAGGGGTAGGAACTTGTTAAGGACCAGCCTGACGAAGCATATTACCGTGGACTAAGACCGTGTCCTACGTGGATGACCAAAGAGTGCGAGCGAGCAACCAGCTGATTTCAAATAAGGTAAACCGAACAAAGTGTCCTACGCGCCACCGCCCGACGCTGAGATTCGGGCTGAGGTCGCGCGCTCGGGTTTGATTTTCAAACCAGTTTGATTTTGGTCGCGCGTTCACCTGGTATCTCTACATTTTTGTGTTCAAGTTTTTGTTTGTGTTCCCATATTCCTCTCATTTTTTCCCCTGGAAATGGCTGGGACAGAAGACGAAGACATAAGTTTTTTAATTCCCTTCTCTCTTCAACAGCATAATCGAAGGTGGATATTTTCATCCTAGAGTAAGCAAAAAATGACGCCCCATCCTTCCTGAGTTGTGGGAACAGATGGTGAAACTCACCGAATTGTTCCCTCATTGAATAAATATTCGAAACTGGCTTCCATCTCGACGAATTCTTTTTCACCAAGTAATAAAGCATTGCTGCATTACTTGAAAGAAATGAGGTGTTCATAATATCGCAAAAATAGAAAAAAAAATTTACACTTAGCACGAAGCAAAGGTAACCTCACAAGGATTCTAGACGCCTACTGTGGACACTATAGCGGCGGGCGCACGCAACTTGAGGTCGCTCGAACGCGCCGGTCGCTCGCTCGCGCTCTATGGTCATCCATCTACGACGGTTAGATACTTCAAGTTTGGTGGAAATACTGTGCACTCTCGGCAAAAAGAATAACAAAGTTCAGAGATGCAATATCGCGGTACGCCTTATAGGTATCGTAGCATAAACTTTGGTGAAACAATATCACCGTGCACTGGATGTTGCACCTAGGGTAAAAACACAGTGGATCATAGCCTAGCTAGTAGCATACTCGCTTACCGCCCTCTAGAATTGAAGCATTGATCCTTAGCAGGTATTCAGGATGGTAGCACTGAGCTATGCTCTAAGCGAGCATAACTGCCTAGTCAGTAAGCGGATATCGTCCAGCCACATGCTTGGTATCAATGATTCACCCGCTTTTTGCGGTTCCTCACTCTGCATTGCATTCACTTCTCTCTGGTTTCGGTTTGGTTTTAATGATAAAAACTAATATAATGGATGTTGAGAAAATTATTGGAAAGGGTTTTATTCGTGTGCCCTTATGGAACCAAGGGCACAATGGAACCAACATTCTAGGTCGGCACGAACTAAATCACTCGCGACGAAGTTGTGGAAACCCATTATAAAACGGAAGTTAGTGAAAAACGTTGTCTATTTCCACGAAAAATAAAGAGTTACAATGTTAAATCGATTTCGACGGTTAGGCCATCATCAGTAACAAACAATAATAATAGTTATTGTTTGTTACTGATGATGGCCTAACCGTCGAAATCGATTTAACATTGTAACTCTTTATTTTTCGTGGAAATAGACAACGTTTTTCACTAACTTCCGTTTTATTCTAGGTCGGGCCCGGGCGGCAACAAAGGGTTCCCACCACCTTCCCCTCCCATCGTACCCTTCCCTTCCGGTGGTCGCTAGGAGCCCATTTGATGTTTGCTGTCAGTTGTTATTACAAGTGATTTTTCCTTGAACAAATTTTTGAGCATGTGGAGATGTTGCGCCTGCAGCATAGTCTAGACTAACCAGCAATGTCTGAAGGGAAGTCCCCTCTTCAACCCCTTCCAAATCCCTTTCTAACCATTCTAGCTCCACCCATGAGGCTCATGATTAACTTGTCGATCTATACACTCATGTTTACGAGTTTATTATTGTTATAAACTTAAAACTTAATATTAGGTAGATTTGAATAAGATATTTCATCATGACAACATCATAACATTTGGGAAAATGAAAACCATTTGTACACCGTAATGTGCCAACAAGAACGATATCACCATTCATTCCAAGTAGGAAGAATAAGGGAGGTAGGAGGCAGGAGGTAGCAAGGTTGAGCATTCACATAAGTTTCACTGAATGGACAACAGTCCAAGCTTGCTCAGGCTACCTGCTCTAACGCATGCGCTGACCATCTATCGTGCAGAGTCGGTCAAGCACAGGCTGGGGTCGTTGTCCTCAACATGATGTAATAGAGTTCACAACACCAAAAATTTTATAAATGTTATTAATTTAATTGTGCCTAAGTTCACGTTCAATCATACAAAGATATTTGGTTAATAATTTTGATTGCTCCCTCCCAGATACACGCTGAACGTGATGCAGTTTGCTCAGTTTGTTGACCACGATCTCACCTTTACACCTAACCACAGAGGTGAGTGCCAACGATTTTTTCCAGTTTGATATCCATGTATCTAACATAATGCTATCTGAATAGTATTCATGTAACTTCAACTCTATCCTTATACTAAACTTAATATTCTAGTCGCAATACCTATATGTATCGATTGGTACTTCAATATTTACAATACCTATTAGCAATAATATACAACTTATTAAAAACTGCTGACATTTATTGTAGCTGGAACAATATATGAAGACAAATTGTGCATCAGTGGGAAAGAGAAGTTATTTTTGTAAACGCTATTCAAAAATCAAAATCAAGATTTCCCAATCAAGGTCGATACGCAAACTATTGTATTCCTTTCCAAACAAGACGTTGAGGTTTTTACACTAAACAATTTAATGTTAATATTAAGGGCGATATATATATTAGGGGCGGAATCCATAGTCGCATCTTGAGACGGGAAATTTCTTGACTCGAGCCAAGGTCACATTTGAGGAGGTGGACTGTTATTCTTAGTCAAAAGATGCAGGCGTCGAGGCCAGCCTCACCCCCAACTTTTCTCAAGGTGGCTTTGAGGAGACTTGGAGTCTAGAGCGAGCAAAATGAGGTTCTTCCAACTATTTTGGGCATTCCATGCTATTTCTTTGTGATTCCATGCTTGGAATTCCATGGTAATTGTTCGACGCAACCTTGGTGAAGCCAGAAAAAATAGACGATTTTGTGAGTTTTATTTGATTGAAAAGTTGACATTGACACATTTATCGTTTCATAGTTATCCTTGTATCTGCCGTTCCATAGTATTCCTTATTTTGTATCTAACATCAATACAAATCTATACTGATACAAACCAAACTAAACTCAATTATAGCAATAACAAAAACATGAACAAAATCACTACTTAAAAAAAGTAACCAATAAATCTGTTTCAATAGATGCCAAACCAAGAGAGAATGAGAGAAAACTGTAGGGAGGGGGCTACCCAAAATAGCCTTACATAAAAAAATAAGGCAAATGACAGACTCTGACAGAATTCCCGTCAGAATCCCAGAGAAAGCGCTGCCGTCACTCCGTTGGAAAACAACGGGCGTTGCACGCCTCTTCTCGTGTTCTTGAGAGGCTGAGTTTGGCGTTGGATGGGTGATCCTGGTTGTGGAAATCCAATCTTCCTGCACATAGCACATTACGTGCTATTAGTAAGGGGATCCTTTTTGGGTCTGTCACTCTCCTCTACCTCTTTGTCGAGGATTTAGGACCCCATTGCACCTCTGGGGGGCTACCTAAATCCCTGATAAAACTAATACTAAATAATTGTACACAATGAGTGCTCTAGATGTTAACCCATTCGCCGCAAAGCCCGCGTTTTTCCGCAAATCCTAGCAGTGCCCTGAGCGCGAGGCCCGTATTTTTCCACAAATGCTAGCAGTGCCCTGAGCGCAAAGCCCGCGTTTTCCCAAACTGCTCCTGCATTCTCCTGCGATCTTCCGGAACTTTTTCAAACTATTTTTCAGTTTCTTGGGGACATACTAGATAGCGCTCGACGTGTTTCAGTCCCCCCCATCCCTCTCCCATCCTGAACCCTCTCTCATCCGCGATAAACCATGTTACCTGTGGAAACCACTTTTCTCGTGATTTTTTGTCATTCTATGAGTAATACACATAAAAGTGGTGAGGATTCTTCAGAAATATTCTGAGAAAGCCTCTCGCAGTTATTTTTAGCGTCATTCCACTGTATACTTTGTTGATATTCGGTTCTGTTCTCCTCACTTTGAGGCTTTCTTACCTTCGTTATTTATCTCGTAATTTCTATTTTTTCTTATTAGTAGTAGTGTATATAGTCCAGGTTTCAGTTTTTTCTTAGTTTACGTGTATATATAGTAGGTTTAGTTAGGTTTAGGAGTGTAAGTGTGAGTGGTTACCTACTACCTAGGTGGCACTTTTCGATCAATTCTTTTGGCTCTGACCTGGCAATTTCTCTGGACTTCTTGGATAAACGAATTCAATAACAATCAAAAACAATAACAATTGGTATAGTACTATAATGAATCAGTAATTATGTTTATGAAAAATGAAGTAATGAGACAAATTATGAAAACAATAAACTATTGATGAATTCGAGTTTATGAGAATATAATAATGACAAAAAAGGTACAAACCCTTCAAACACCAAACATTTCTGTCCATAATATATTCCTGAACAACATGCAAAAATAATTACGTCAAAAATAGAAGAATAATGGAGAAACAAGAAAAACTAAAAGAGGAGGGCGAGCGTCACAGTCTCAAATATTTCTCCGCTACAAGGGGATTTGCAGGTAAGAAAGGCTTCGCGCTCAGGGGACACGCAGTCGGTCAGGGCTCCACGGCGAATGGGTTAAGGATAATAATAAAATTAGGGAAAACCATGGAACTTCATTTCGAGGAAGTTTGAAACTTCCCTTGGCTGGAAAAGGGTTCCAACCGCTCTGAGGTCGAGAAATTTCCCATCTCACCTTCAAAAATCGTCTATGAATAGGGGCTTTCGAATTGTCATGGAGGCCAGCCTCGGAATGTGACCACTCTGAATAGGGTAAGGAGACAGGAACCCACCTCAAGGCCTACCTCAGCTCAAATGTGGAGGTCAGCCTTAACTTTGTGGTTCTGAATACCGATGGGGTGAAATTCTCCTCAACAACCCACCTTGAGGAGACCTCAGCGTTTAGTTGCGACTATGGATTCCACCCTAAATCTACGTTTATTCATATTTGTACTTTATTAGTCGTCAATAAAAAAATCCAAACCCTCACTCTTTTCAATACACTACACTCGACTTCAAAATGGATTTTCCCCCCTAATGCTTTCCTCCCACACGAAAAAATGCCATAAGCAAAAATTATTACAT
The DNA here is from genome assembly GCA_030762985.1 of Adelphocoris suturalis. Classification (NCBI taxonomy): domain Eukaryota; kingdom Metazoa; phylum Arthropoda; class Insecta; order Hemiptera; family Miridae; genus Adelphocoris; species Adelphocoris suturalis. The sequence goes on along the minus strand of CM061049.1, from coordinate 8,255,746 downwards.
ACACAAAAGTCTTCTTTGAACCTTCAATCTGCTGGAAAAGATGCAACAGAGAGTCATCTACAAATTTGTAGGTTAAGAAGCAGTTGAACATTCAACTTTAATATTTTTTGATAATATACTCATATTATGACGTGACTCCAGTGAACACCTTGTCTTCTAGTAGGTAGTTAGGATGATAAAAATCAAGCAAATCTGTTAAGGACTTATCACATTTGCATTTTTTCAGCTTTTTTATCGCATTTTTAATGCCTAAACGTGAAGAAGAAGATGTGCTTTTTTCCAAGGTCAGCTTTTTCGACCATTGCGCATCCTGGCGGAGCATTTTAAAACTCACTTGGGAAAATTAGAAAAGAATTTTTACCTCAACGCGAAAAATGCTGAAACGTAACCCTTGGGAAGGTAACAACCCAATGGAAAACCCCTAAGAGGCCTAACCTGACAGACTTGATAAAACTGCATTCCGGCAGAATGCGCTGTTTTTGCACTTATTCCTCCTCAACATTTACAGCTGACCTTGGAAAAGCAGCACTTTGCCTTCTTCACGTTCCAGCATTAAAAATGCGAGCAATTTTAATGCACGTTTCAGCATTAAAAAAGCTGAAAAAATGCAAGTGTTATACTGCCGTAAGTAATTAAGTACCAACGTAGTTATGTGTTTGTTCATTAACCATTAAACAAATAGGTTTACGTGCTTCCAATAAATATGATGCCTTTATCCTTTCGATATTTCTCAGGGTTTTTCTCTTCTATCCCCGATTGCCGACCCTGTGACTCCGCTATTAGCGTCCATCCGGAGTGCATGCCCATCCCAGTACCCCAAGGTGACCACTTCTACCCCCAAAGGAACGTGTCCACTGGTGAGAGGATGTGCCTCGCTTTCATGAGATCGTTACCTGGCCAACAACATCTCGGTAAGGACAACATAGAATACGCCACGAGAACACGTATATTCCAAGAATTCATATTTGAAAAAGTCAAGACAAGAAGTGACCGTTGTTTTATTGTATGTATTGACAGTAAGAAAGATATATACATTTTTTTGCCTCACAATCAGCAATCATCATTACTCCATCATCATCATCGTCACTTCCTTTTACTATTGCGTGTCCTGGTATCATTGGACTATTATTCTTCCTGGATATGTTGGATCCCTACAAATTCATCAAACGGAAACTCATCAAAAACGTGAGGTCGAGGCTTTTTGAGGAGTTTTTCTTTTGGGTGGGACACTGGTCAAAACTGAATGGAAGGGAAAGTCGCCAAAAAGAATTTCAAATAGAAATCGGATATAAATTTGGAAGATGAAAAGTAGTTAACAATTATTTTTGATGACTTTCCTGTCCCCTGTGGAAACTGGTCAAACGCTCCTAAGGGGAAACTCATCGAAAGGAAAGTCATCAAACCAAATCTTCGGAAGGATTCACCGTGTGCCAGACCCAACCGTAATAAGGTTTTTGGCCAAGTAGTTAATCGTGGTGGCGATGAGCTGTAACAATGGCAGGTAGTTGACCCAAAGTAGACCAATTTCCGTCTACTACTACCACCATTTTTGACGAGTTTCCCGTCAGCTCCTTTTCGATGAGTTTCCTTCAAGGTAGTTTTTGAGGAGTGTCTCGACAGTGCTGGATTCTAGTCAAAAAAAATTTATACCGATTCCTAACTGAATTAAACGGATACATTTATTGGATTCCATTTTTTGATGAGTCGCTCGTTCATGAAGATTTGACGAGTTTCCACCCCACGTGGAAAACTGATCGAAAATGGTGTTCTACGATTTTTTTGATGAGTTTCCTAGTTCCCGATATGTTTGGCAGGTCTGTGCAATCTGGTAGGTCAAGTAGTTGTTATTTTTCCCCCTATGTAGACCACAATCGAATAGAAGTATGTTGACCACAATCGATGACGACAGTTTGGTTCCTTTACCAGATGCCCTCCGCTTGACAAAGCATGCGGTTATGAAGGAATGGCAGGAGAAGTATGACAGAGTCTCCCTGGATAAGGGCTATAACCACAGTTGTATCCAACCCTCTCTCTCCAAAACTCCGTGGTTTACGGTTAAACCATTCAAAAGGCAGGATCAGGATGAGAACAGGACACGGAATGGTTAACCGTCCTCTACATATGGTAGATTTCAAGGACACGCTATTCTGCGCCCATTGTCCTGAAGAAGAAGAAGATGTGGAACATAAATTATTGATGATATGCCCATTCTACGCTGAAATCTATACTTCTTGGCGTTTTTTAACAAACCATCCCAGCTTCAACCAATCAATTTCATTCAAGTATATATTATAGCTTTTTTCGTTGAAAACCTTGAGCAGATATGCGTTTTTCTGAAGATTCTTAAACTATAAGATTTTGTAAAAGATCTAGCATATGTCCAAATTTTGCAGTTAAGATCCAACATTATGCATTTAGTCCTACATACAGTCCTGACTATCAGATGGCTAAGATTCTGCTGCTTCATGTAGGTATGAGCAATTAAATTATTATAGCGTTAGTGAAATCATGCGCTCAATGCTTCAATATTTAGCACAAAGTACGATTTTCGTTACTGTATATGAGTACAGACATGATACACATGATCGTGCTGTTCAAGTAGTGACCGCTCACCAGAGTTGTTTTTTCTTTATACATGAACAATGGATAGGATTTATTTTGTACAATCTATGGTTACAGGTACTAGGGAACAGATAAACCAGAACTCCGCCTACCTCGATGGTTCAATGATCTACGGAGAACACGCCTGCCAAGCTCGCGAGCTGAGAGGATACAGCGGTCGCCTGAACGTCAGCATTCCCACCAACAGGGGCAAAGATCTTCTGCCGATCTCCCCGATCCACCCCGAATGCAGAGCTCCCTCCGGATACTGTTTCATTGCAGGTTAGCAATCCCACAGTAGTAAACAGGACCCCTCCCTCCATTCCCAAGAATATACTCACGAAAAAGTGAAATAAAATAATAATAATACATTGTTTAATCCTAGATTACCACCCTTGTAATCCGATCGTTTATTACTGCCTACACGTCAAAACGACATACATACCAAGAAAATCATAGTTTCTGCTAAAAATTCTCAGGGAAATCAAGTGATCAATAAAGTATTCTTGTATCAAAACTTCATTCATATCAACTTCTGATACACTTTATTCTGTTGAAATACACAAATATCGCTTTTTTGATATTTTCGTAACACCTAACCGCAGCAAAAATTAAATAAATGAAATAACAATGACAAATCGAAAAAATTTAAATCTTCTTTCTAAATGACAATAAAAATCGTTCTTCATGTCATTCTGATGGGAATCACGAAAATCGGTTGAGAATTTATTGTCGACAATTTTTTTTCGTCAGTTGAAAAAAACCACGTTTTTCCGTGTTTACCCCCTCCATTTTTCCTCTTACGTCTTGGAATTCAAAATTTCTGGGTTTTGTTGCACGGCTAATTGAACAACAGTTGAATCTCGAAAATCGGTTGAGAATTTTGGCCTGGGCAGCGTCGACGAAATTAGTCAAACACACACACAAATGCATGCGCACGCAATTTTTTTTTTTTTTTTTTTTTCAAGAAACCTCCCCTCAAAGAAGGAGGGGGCACGCCATTAAATTGAAAAATAAACAAATAAAATAAAAAAGTGGGGAGGACGCCCAGGTTTACCCGACGCCGGCTCTAGGGATAAGGGAAGTTGTAGGACGAGGAGAAAGAATGGGATGAAAGGATGTGCCCCTATAAAATGACCACCAGTTCAAGTAAGAACTCCTCAGGACGTGGGTGGTGATACCACGGAGTAATCCTGCCGAGATGCCCAACTCGAGTAACTCCATGGCGCTTTTCCCGCACCACACCCCGCGCCATGACACGGTCGTGGCAATGACCTTGATGTTATTAGGTGCCACTCCTTTTAGCTCAGATATCGCTTGGCACAGATCATTCTATCATATTTACTTATCTTAGCCCGCCAGGTGTGCTCCATGTCCACGCTGCCACTGACAACCTGGACATCCAAGATTATGGCAGACCCATCGGGCTGCCACACACACACCTATGGTTTTTTTTCACGGATTCGGCCTTAGAGTGGTCTGAAAAGGATTTGCATGTGGTTCTTTTTTTTCTCGTGCTTGGGTTGTCCCCCATTTCCTCTGGATCAATTCCAACAGGTGTCCCTCTTGTTAACAAAGCCTTGCCTATAAGACATAGCTTCCGAGGGACGACCTAAAAAATGTGAAATTATCCCTACGTATCAAGGTATTCGAACGTCAAATGAATTCGCAGTCTAATTGATTGGCGCATATCAATTAACCCTCAAAAGTCAGTATCTATCTTTTTCACTCTTCACCATGAACGATTAATGGATGGATTGACTTTCAACAGAGCCCAAATTACAATCAAATCGTCCACCAAATACTTGGGAGTCTATTTAGATTCAAAATTATCATGGGAAGTCCATATCAAACACCTTGTACACAAAATAAGATACAGAATACGACAACTAAAACATATGTTAGACAGCTGTTCGTCACTCCCTCTACCTCACATTGATTCGACCAATTTGGCTTTATTCGTGCGAAATATGGGGATCCGCTGCCAAAACGCACTTAAATAAGATACAAGTTACTCAAAATAGAGTAGGTAGGTACTCGTACTTCGTTTGATAACTGGAGCAGAATGGTTTGTGCGAAACAGTACTCTGCACCAAGACTTGGACATCCCAACAGTTGAAGCACTGATCAAGGAAAGATATGCCAAGATCCATCATACCATGTCAGGCCATAGCAATTCACTGGCAGCTGCTATTCCCCTAAATCCCCCCGCGCTACCAAGACAACGCCGCCTAAAAAGAAAACGACCCCAAGATTTTCTCCTAAATTGTGACGACGACGAATAGACTACTCTGGTTAAGGGCAGCTGCTGGGTCGTACCTTTCTTCACGTTTCATGTTAATTAGGCAAAGCCTACTATATACTTTGAGCAAAACTGTAATATTCAAGTCTAATTGAATTGTTAAATGTTTACCGCAGGAGACGGCAGAGCTAGCGAGCAACCGGGTCTGACAGCCATACACACCATATTCATGAGGCAGCACAACAGAATCGTGGACGGACTTCGAGGCATCAACCCGCACTGGGGAGACGACAAGTTGTACCACCAGGCCAGGAGGATCGTAGTCGCGTCCCTCCAGCACATCACCTACAACGAGTTTCTTCCCAGGATTTTGGGATGGAACGCCGTCAACCTCTACGGTCTTAAGCTTCAACCTCAAGGATATTACAAAGGTATGGCGTACAGTGCACATTGCTTCACGAGCATTACCCACGCATTCATTTTATTGTTTGAGTGAAAACAGATTTCATTCAAAGAAGTTTGATACCAATCGCACTTTTCTATGTTGGATAGTTTTTCTACGATTTGTCAGTGTTTTGAGCACCAGTGATGTCAAAACCCCCCTCCAAGCTTTGATAAACCATAAAAATGCGTCTGCCAAGTTGGATGGGCAGTATTGCTTCCTCACATATAGTAACATGGAACATTTAGAACTAGTTGAAGAACAAAATCCGAATACGAATAGAAATCTCTATCTCTATTATAATAAGAATGAAACTCTGTCTGTTTGTCTGTCTGTCCATGCTTTTCGCTGAGTGGCGGGAGTCTACGAGTGGGGGGATCTTCTTGGGATTTTCCGAATGGGTGTATAAGTGATTTCAAAATTTTCTAATCCCACCCGGCTGTATGCCGGGAGGGGGGTGGGAGCCCGTTTTAATGCGTGCTTTTTCCCGTTCTTTTCAACTTCCCCCCTTCCCCTACCCCTCTAAACTGTCGTTGACGATTCCGGAAAAATACCGGTTTCGTAGGTTTTTGTATGGGGAAGACAAGACGGCGGGGAAGACGACGATGCGATCGGATTGCAAAAAAAGTATCGGTAAATGCGACAAAAAAATGAAAGAGTACGGACCTGTTTTCTCGAAAATTCCGACGAAAAACTTGGTTTTTTTCTCATTAAAATATACCCCAGCCACTCAACACAAATGACTTTTCGTAATCATAATATAACCTGACTTGCTTAAAGCCTAAAAACACAAAACTCCCACAGTCAGATGATCTAGGCACAGCAGGAAGGTGCCAACCCCGAATTGCCGCAAGGTTTTAAAAATGTCCGAACTTGAGTGCGTTGACCAGTACCTATTCACTTGAATCTTTATCATTTGATAGTTTTGAGATGATTTATATTCCAGGCTACAGTCCGACTTGCAATCCAACGATTGTCACCGAATTCGCCGCTGCCGCATATCGAATCGGTCACAGCCTCCTCCGACCTCACATTCCCAGAATGAGCGCCTCCTTCTCGCCGGTAGAGCCCGCAATTCTTCTCAGAGATCACTTCTTCAATCCAGACATCATCTACACGGTAAGTAAATTCTTTCAAGGTGAGCACTCGTTTGTTTACTTGAAATTTGTTTATTTGGAATTACACGGGCAGGCCCATTAAACAATTGAAATACAACTCAATATATACAAGAATAAGAGTCATTAATACAGATATATAAAACAATATATATGTAAGAAGAAAAATAGGAATTTTGTTTAGTTTACAAATGCAGTAAATAAAAGAGAAATATTAATTTAAAAAAATAATAAGAAACATATGTGGTGTAGTGGATGTATATGTATAAATTTTTTGTTTCCGAGTCTACCAATAGATAGCGGAAGATTTTGTAAGATGGCTTACCACAGAAGGAAAAACTTAATGAATTAATTGATGAATTTTTTTTCTTCTGGGCCGAATCCCAACAATACCTACAATAATTCAACATATCAGGATAAGGGTCAAAAATGAATAAAAGTCCTTATCGCCGAGCTTTCGGTTTATGTAAAACCAACTTCAGGGCCTATAACAATCAGAATAAAAAACTTTCAGTCTCAGCACAGAAACAATAATAAAACAATAACAATAGCACAGAATGATAATCCTGATAATTTGACAACATACATATTGTGGGTCGATAATCTCTTTCTCTAAATAATTACATAACTGCCATTTCAAATGCTTGACGGTGGTAGTCAGCTTGATTTCCATACAATATTCCATGTTAGTCACAACATCTATATATGTTTACAGCCAAACATCATCGACGAGATCATGAGAGGTTTGGCGTCGACCCCCATGGAAAGCCTGGACCAGTTCATCACCGGCGAGATCACCAACCATCTCTTCGAAGACAGAAGGATTCCCCACTCTGGAATGGACCTCCCAGCTATGAATGTGCAAAGAGGTAAACAATTGAGAGAAAACTTAGTAGAGATATGATTTATTTATTTATTTCATTTATTTACCGTCACAATAAATTGTTTGACAATTGTCAGCACTTAACAAATAAATACAAATATTGGTTATAATAATTTTAAAAAACTCAGATAAAAGTGAAATCGAGACCACTAAGCAAAGATGCTGGCCACAGGCATCCATCCGCCCAAAACGGAGGCCCGGCCGGGGCGTCCCGGCCGAGCCCAGACCCGACCCACCATGGCGGCCACCCGAGGGTGCTCATCCATTTCTGAAAGAGCACCCTTAAATACGATCAACAGGCGAATCGCATCAGGAAGGGTGTACCAGGCGAGACCGCCCCCGGGCCAGACCGAGAGCCCCCACCTAACCACCAAGTGAACGAAACAGATAAACACAGCCAAACACACTAAAAATTACTCACATACCTAACAATCATTCATTCAGTTAAAAGATTTTTGAAGTAGCAAAGATGTATACAAAAATATCAATAATAATTATGTACACTACATCTAAGTTAAAAGGAAGAAAAAAAAAACAACAATGCTCAACAAATTATCAGTGTGGTCACAACTACGAGTAGGAGCTAGCTCGAGTACTTTTATCAAAATATGATAAAAGTGAACACCTAAACATGAAAGTCAACACCTATATATGATTATGTTTAGGTGTTGAAATTTCATCCTTAATATGAGAAACAAAAGATCATGGATATAAATTTCTTTCCTTGGTATTTAATTTTTGCGATTAAAAACGGGAGAAATGGAGTATGAAATTATAAAAGATCCAATAGGTAGTTGTGGAACCCATACAAACCCATTGAACTGGTTATGCAAGCCCAAGTAAACCTTTATTTTTTCAATTAAATATTCTCCCTCCTCGACTAATCTATGTGGTAGAAGTATTAAAGTATTATTTTAAACATGAACTTTCAAATATCCCCCTTTACAAGGTATTACGCGTTTGAATTCATATATTACGATACCAATCCCATACCCTAAATGTTATTTTTTCAAGCGACAACTTTCTTTTTTAGCCCCTAGATGGTTTGTTGAGTTGCCAGTTCACATTAAGTTAATTAACAATTTTATTCAATTTAAGAAGAGTATAAACATATTTTTCAAGAATCTCTATCAAAGTGGTAATTTTTATTTCTTTTTTTTTTTTAGCTTTATTTAGCATTTTTGTCATCATCTTAAGAGTTTTTTTTTCCTACTATGTTTTATTTGCAATTTATTTTGTTAGGTAGAATATAGTACGTCCTTGCTGTGCCATTTAAGATCTTATTCCCTTATCTTTATTAAGTCATGTAATGGTTCATATTTGTGTAAGGATTGCACTTGTCATATTTTCTGTTTTTGTTTTTAAACTCCTGATTCCAGACAATTTTTATAAATTTTGGAGATCAGTAACTGCCAAACTTTGATTAAGATGTGTTGGTTTTGTTTCCGTAGATCGAAGTATCAAATACTTCCTTATCTTTTTGTGTGAATACATATGTACCTACTTACATTCTTTTTGTAATAAATGGCATTAATAAAAAAAAAAATAATAATACAACGTACAAACCCTCCCATTTTCAAATAAATCTTCCAGCTGCAGAACTACACTTTCTAAAACCTATAATCAGGCTGGTAACCTTGGAGCTATCATTTAATTTTTCTAATCTTATCCAGGAGAAGCCCCGTACCAAATTTCAAAGGTGAAAACTCGAGAAGAGAGCTTAATCAGCTGATCAGAATTGAGTCAGTCAAATCATTTGAATCTTCTTTTCTCAGAATGGCTCCTTGTCAAATTTAAATTTACTAGAGTAAATAAGAGAGATTTTAGCTCTCTAAGCTGATCAGAAAAGGGCCCGTCATTTTATTCCTCTCTTGATGTCCCAGAGAGGCTGCTTATAAAATTTAAAATATGTATTGTAAACAGGAGAGAATTTAGTTCACTCAGCTGATTTTTTATTTGAGTGAGTCCGTCATTTGATTTGTCTCTTGTTCTCGCAGATAGGCTTCCTCTCAAATTTAAATTTACCGGTGGGAGAATTTTGTTTGCTCAGCTGATCAGGATGGTGCCCGACATTTCATTCATCTCCTATGTCCCTGAAAGGTTCCCTACTAAATTTTACACTCATAGGGTGAAAAGGAGAGAATTGAGCTTATTCATCTGATGATGGAGTCCGTAATTTCACGGTTTTTAATGCCCCAGTGGGGTTTTCCATCATATTTCACACTCCTAGGATAGAAAAGGGAGAATTCACCTCTCTCAGCTGATCAGGATGGATCGCAGTAACCATGTCATAATTAACTTATACAGGGTGCGGCAGAGAGGACGGATGGTCTTAAAAAAAAATCATAAAATAGTTAATTTTTACTCAAAAACAAATTTATTGATGCAATCAGGTTCGCAAGGAAATAGCATTTGAGACAGTCAAGTGTGAAAAATCACATCAGGCATGTGGTGGCCGAAATTGTTGATGCAGTGCTGGAGGCGTTCTTGGAAGTTCGCGTAGACTCTCTCCAACATAACGCTACGTCGTAATGATCACCAACTTCTTTTTCCCTGAATTATGACGGCGACGTGTTTCAACCCGACGTGTGTAGTTCCAGCAGGATGCGGCGACCGCCCACACAGCCAGAGCATCAATGGACGATATTCGCCCTCTCTTCCCTGGTCGCCTTATTTCTAGGTTTAGCGATGTTCATTGGCCTCCTCGGTCCCCAGATTTATCCATATGCAATTTTTTCTTTTGGAGACACCTCAAGGCTTAGAGTATACGAGAACAAGCCCCGAACTCTGGACGAATTGAAGGACGCAATTCGTGTGGAAGTCGCCCAAGTTGAGAGAGTATGTTGGAGATAACGCCCAAGAACGCCTTCAGCACTGCATCAACAATTTCGGCCACCACATGCCTGATGTGATTTTTCACACTTGACTGTCTCAAATGCTATTTCCTTGCGAACCTGATAGCATCAATAAATTTGTTTTTGAGTAAAAATGAACTATTTTGTAATTTTTTTAAAACCGTCCGTCCTCTCTGCCGCACCCTGTAGTATAGTTAGTTAGTTACGTGCTTCATGTTATCATGGAGCACCTAGTAATACCTAGTTCGAGGAAAAGAAAATACGCCCCTTAATTCTGTTGACTTCTTCTCGCCATATTTTAAAACGTACATGCTATTTATGACAAGAAAATTATGGAAATGTAGAAGTTTCCCCCATCGAAGGGGAGTGGCGATTAATCTGCTACCCTCAGAGGATACCCCGAATGCTGATAGCCCAGGAAACAGATCCCTACACAGAACAACAGAACAGAACAGGAACAGAACCCCACACAACACAGAACAGATCCCTTAGATGTAACATTTGCAAGAATCGAGAAGGAGGAACTACTCCTATCCATCACATATTTTACAGCCGAAAATGTGAGAGGGGAGGCACTCCACTCTCCAGATGAGGTGACTTCAGTATAGGTCACGTGATCTGCTTTGGAATTCGCAAGTCCCAAACTGGCACGAACTTATTGATATGAGAGCCGTACGGGTTAGGCGTTGCAATGAACCGTTTCTCATGCGATTAGGGAAGTTAAGCAACGCCGAGCGTGGTGAGTACTTGGATGGGTGACCGCCCAGGTAAGGGTCAGACGTCCAAGTAAATTTCTCGCATCTGTGCGGCGAACCCCTTTCCACTCAAGGGGGCGAGGCAATGAGTAGCTTTAAGCGTAATCATCAGAACGAATTCTGATCCTCCTTGGAGGACAGCTGATGACGTCCGCGACGCCCGAGGCAGTCGGACGAAAAGCCCCAACCTGAAATGGTTGTTTACTTTACTTTACTACTTACTACTTATTGATATAAGTCAGGGAAGACAACACTTTACCATGGTAAACATAAGCATTTGTTATTGAGAAATAGGAAATTTAATCAAACAATCACTTTTTTTATTTATTTTATAAATATGGTACGAATTGAACAACTTAAGCTACTCACTTTCGATGTCTTTCCCAACGATAGGCTTGGCCCGTGTTGTTGGGGAAGGTCATGGTTATTCGCTCATGTCTTACAATCTATTTACTCTATGGTACAATCGGTACTTGAAAATATAATGTTATGCGTATAATGTTCTTATAATTTTAAAAGAAGATATTTTCTAAAATAATCACTGTACCTACATAAATACTGCTTAAAATGGTTTCACATCCCGCTTCCCCCTTTTCTACAAGCCAGGTTAAAATATGTCTCTTGTAGTTTTGTCTTGTGAATCTTTGAGCATTTTTCATATGGCCGTCTAGCGCTCTGTGGATAATGTAAATAATGAATTTTGGATTGTGAGTTGACAACGTTAATCACGGTCTAGGTACAATTACATTTCCTGCGGCTACGTACCTTGTTATATACATTGGATTACGTTGTGAACCTATTATTTGTGGATCCTTATGGAATAGCAGAAGTAAATTTTTAACATATAATTGCCTTGTCATGACTTAGGTTGTCATGTAACAAATATTACGTACAATGTCGTTTTTTGGATTCCAGCTCGTGATCACGGTATACCGCCGTACAATGAGTACCGCTCCCTGTGTAACTTGAAACGGGCAACCACTTGGGAAGACCTTGGAAGGGAGCTGCCTGCAGAAGTCATTGCCCGCCTGCGCCTCATCTACCCCACTGTCAACGACGTGGATCTCTTCCCAGGAGGTATGCTGATTCGAATAATGATAATAATAAAACATTTATTGGCCCAAAGACATATAAATTTTGTCCATAGCAAGCTCTCATGAACCACGTGTGGTAAAATTACAATAAACTGTACATGGCGGCAAATATATCGGATTAATTACGAATATCGAATTGCAACAAGAAAATTAGAGGAAAAAAAACGAAAAATGTATGTGAACTAGATGGAACAAAAATATGATTACTTAAGTGAAAAAGAAGAAGAATTTGAGAGGAAGAAAATTGAGCATCCATCGTAAGGGGAGGGGGGAGCGCACATAATTAGAGGGTATTCAATTGTCGGTATTTAGGTGTTGCTTAACAAGTTGAGTGCCATGTGTATCTGTGAGATACACACCATTAACTGTCCCAGCGTGCCAGGTGTATCTGTGAGATACACACCATTAACTGTCCCAGCGTGCCAGGTGTATGTGGATGATACACAATCCTGGTTCGCTTCAAAAGCTCGTGTATCTCCCAGATTCACACTTAAGGCGTTTCTCTCTTCTTCTTTGACCTTGAGAAACCCTTCGGAAAGGTGGAACAGTGTTGGCCACAACAAATTGGCCGAGACACATTCGGTACAAACGGAAGAAGAATAAGTTTTGTCAGATGTTACTTTGATCATTTCAGCTATCTGGCACTCCATTTTCCTACTAGTTTTCGTTAGCGACGCAATAGTGTTTTTTGTTTACTCACGTATTCAGGCGTGGGGAAAATCGTCAAGAATTTCGAATAGGGATGTACCTATCAGAGTGGTACTCAATTTTCTGTTCCACCACTTGAAGTCCCAAATCGGCGTTCACAGGCCCCGTGTATCACACGTATACACACGGGTTTTTCTATGAAAATAGGTGTAATACCACTGAAATAACTCTTTTGTGGAAAATACCAGTGGGGGAAAATGATTTTGATGGAAAATAATTTTTATGGAAAATACCAGTGGGGAAAATTGTCAAGAAGTTCGAATAGGGGTGTATCAGAGTGATACACAATTTTCTGTTCCACCACTTGAAGTCCCAAGTCGTCACTCACAGGCCACGTGTATCACACGTATACACGCGGGTTTTTCAATGAAAATAGGTGAAATACCACTAAATAACTCTTTTACCATCAAAAGCAAGGTCTTCTGAAGCGAAAAAAATAAAAAAAGCACGCTTGGCATCTGAGGACATTTTTTTTTAGTTGCGAGCGGACAGCTGTGGCACTCAACTTGTTAAGATAGTTTAAAAACCGACCATTGGAAGGGGATGCACGGACAGACAACGGGAGGGCGTTCCAAACCCTAGCCCCAACCACCACAAAGGACCTGGCCATGGTTCGACTGAAATGGCGAGTGATCATTAGGACATTTGACCTCGAAGAGGCAGCTCTCGTGGTCAGGTTGTCCTAATAGTCAGACATAGAACCACTCAAGAACAAATTAAGCGTTTTCAGGTGGCGAAAAAATGAAATTGAGGGTAAGCAAATTATCTGTAGCCCAGAAACGGAATGTCGTGCCTTAACATTAAAAACATACCTTAGGCAGGCATTGTAGGCTACTTGGAGTTTTTTATTTAGAGAGGCAGATAACGAGTAAGAAAAAATGGAACAGCAATAAAACAGATGGGGAAGAACCAAAGCTGTCACCAATCGGCGCTTGAGGTACTGAGGGGTGAATTTTGAAAGACCTCACAGGGAGTGGAGAGAGCCATTGACCCTTTGACATATCCCAGGATAATGTCTTGTCAAAGATAAGACCGAGATTCCTGACATGCTGGGAAAAGGGAACCACAATACCTTCAATCAGCACAGGAGGCAGGGGATCAGTGAGAATGTCTTGGCTAAAACCACTATCACCTGAGATTTAGAAGGGTTAATCAAAATTCCGTTGTTCCTGGCCCAGATGGACACGCTAGAGGGGTCCCGGTTAAGTTTTCTGATGGAATCAATACCCTGTAGGGTAACGAATTGAAGCGTGGAAGTGCTGAAGGGTCCAAGTGCCTTATGCCAAATTTTACAGCAGCCCAATTCAAATGTTTAGACGTGAACAGTATTAAAGGAGCATAACTGAAATAAGAAAAACATTTTGTTCTGATAACCAATGGTTAGATGAACACTTAGACCAATTTTATAGTGTAGTTTGCTCTGCAGCAGTCATAGACACTCCGAACATCAGGAAGAAGAAACTATGTGATACTTCCACACGTGTTACTTAAAAAGGGTACCGCCATGGGCCGAATTGGTGTAGGAACTATATAACGCTTCCAATGGCACTTGTACCAGCTTGATATCACTGGCCGAGGCACATAGACATGTAACATGCAAAAACACGAGTTTCCTATTGTTTGGCACTAGACGGTTTTGAACTTCCACGCTTCAATTAGCTACCCATGTTTGGGGATATTACTGGCCAATCTTATATTTATTTGGTGAACACTAGGATATTAGGTAGTCCATCCTTATAAAGAACTGGCCTAGTTTTCTCACTCTCTTCGCTCGCTCGGTATGGCTGTATAGATGCGATGGTTTTTTACTGTTGAGTGGGACATGTAGATATTGCAGAGCATCAATCAAGAGTATATGCAGCCAAACAAAAAGCAAGAAAACACAGGGCAGAGAATGAAGATAAATTGTTGGATGACGTTCTTAAAATGTTTCCGGCAGAACAGAAAAGAGCAATTGAGAGATCAGTCGTTCATCTTTCTAGATCCAAAACATCGGGATGGCTCTCTGTGCTACCTCTTAGGAAACACAATTTTGATCTTGCCCTATCAATGTTCCGAGATGCACTGACAGTGAGGTATAAGCGGATACCAGTAGACATGCCAACTTCTTGTGACGGTTGTGGATCAAATAGGTTCAACTTGGAGTACGCTCTAAGTTGTAAAACTGGAGGTCTGATCACAGGCCGTCACAATGAAGTAAGAGACCTCTTGAGTGAGATGATGGTGATCGTATGAGGCAACTGCGTGCAAGAGCCAATAATCTCTTAGGCGAATGGACAATCTTCAAGGCTCAAGGGGGATTTGGCTTGCAGAGGGGTGTGGAAACCAAAGAGGGAGGCATTATTTGATGTACGTGTCACTGACACTGACGCTCTCTCTTCTTTTTCGCGCCCTGTCGCAGTAGTTTTCATTGCAACAGAAGAAGAGAAAAAGAGTAAGTATGCAGTGGCATGTGAAGAGCAACGCGCATCTTTTACTCCTCTAGTCTGCTCGGTTGATGCTCACTTTGCACCACAAAGGTGCTGGCTGAGCGATTGAGCGATAGGTGGGGTCGGCCCCAAGGTGCAGTGCGAGGATGTACACATGCATGTGCGTACATGGAGCTCGCAAACGTTGGTGAAATGCAGATGAACTCATTGAGTTTTATGACGGCGCAGTAACCCATTTTCACTAAGATATTTACTGACTTATTTACACACACATCACAAATAGTACCAAGTTATTCACATCAAACACCTCCTTTCCCCAACAACTTCTGAACCACAATTACCAATTCTACATCAGACCACTATCCCGCACTAAAGTGAATGTTAAATGCTCATAATTACAATTTTTTTAACGTAATGATTGGAGACAGTATATCACTAAGGTCGGATAAATTTTAAATGTGTAGGGGATGTTGCTCGCTTCGCTCGCTCGGAGCGGGTTTTCTTCCTTGCTTAGCTTGCCTTGCTTGTGTAGGGTATGTTGCTTGCTTCGCTCCCTTTCCATTGACAATACTGAGGGTACCAAATTAGGTACTAGAAAAAATCAACTCCTAATCGCGATAAGAAATAGCTGCTGAAGTTGTTTAGGTTATGATTCCAAGCTCCGGGCAGCCACTTTTCTGTCCATTGTGGACAAATGTTCCACGATTGATGGACAAAATGAAACTTTTCGTCGTTAACTAACCAAACCATAATCAACCACGGGGGTGATTACTTTGACGTCTGAATTCACGTGGTGAAAGATAATTCCTCAACGCCGCTCTTAATCGCCAGTCTCCCGTTAACTTATGGTAACAATAAAGTGTAAGCTCAGTCTAACAGCAAACAACCCTAAAGAGATAGCTGTAATGTGTTCAACCAAAGGGAAGAATAAAACAACTAACCCAATTAATCCAATCAATTAATGGGTCTAGTTACAAAAGAAATACATCTTTAAGTTGACGGGACATTAGCTCAGATTGGTGGTTAGTAGGGACTGTTCCCGTGAACGAAGTTCGAAGTTCATCAACTTCGTGGTGGAAGTTGTTGAATTGAATAAATAATGTAAGCTATGGATTGATAAGTATATTTCAGTTTATTATCTATTGACTGTTCGTTTTGTGATAACTCGCACTAGCCTCCAGTAACTAAAAAGCTAGACCTCTGGCTGTAGCTTTTGGAGCAATAGATGTGCAGGTGATAATGATATTCAGTTCTATCTAGAAAACATTATTCTATTGCGGATGATTATGTAAAAGCTACACACCCTTATCAAAATTTTATGATTGTGGATCCAGAAATAATACATATAAGATAAGTAGGCATGCGTTTTATGACAATATTTTTATTCAATGTATGACTTGATTACCCATTATCTACTGCCCTGTTTATCAGGTCTGAGTGAGCGGCCTCTGCAAGGAGGATTGGTGGGTCCCACGTTCGCATGCATTATTGGTCTCCAGTTCAGGCAGTTGAGAAAATGCGACCGCTTCTGGTAAGATATTTGCTACCTACTTAATCTTGAGAGTGATTTTCATGTCTGGCAGGGGCCTATTTCATAAAACAACAAGTTACAAGTTACAAGCCGGTTTATGTACAATTTGTAAAAAATGAGTGTGCAAGCGTTTCGTAAAGGTACAAGTGTTGACTCGTAATGTATTGTAAACTGACCCATTACTAAAAAATTATAATATACCATGATAATAAACAAATTATATAGATCTCTACTGCCTACCTACAATTTTCCATTGCATTATGTACTTACAGAATAACTTGAAAAATGCTTGCATACGAGTCTGCAACACATTGGGACATTTTCATGTGTGTTTTCTTATTATTTTCTTATCATTAGGGAAAAAACTGGATTCTAGAGCCACTCAGCTGATCTGTAATCGGTCAGTTGTGTTCAGAAGTCCCTCAAGGGGCTACATACCAAATTTCAGAATCGTGGGATCATTAAGGAAAAAACTGGATTCTAGAGCCACTCAGCTGATCTGAGATCGGTCAGTTGCGTTCAGAAGTCCCTCAAGGGGCTACATACCAAATCTCAGAATCGTGGGATCATTAAGGAAAAAACTGGATTCTAGAGCCACTCAGCTGATCTGGGATCGGTCAGTTGTGTTCAGAAGTCCCTCAAGGGCCCACATACCAAATCTCAGAATCGTGGGATCATTAGGGAAAAAACTGGATTCTAGAGCCACTCAGCTGATCTGGGATCGGTCAGTTGTGTTCAGAAGTCCCTCAAGGGGCTACATACCAAATCTCAGAATCGTGGAATCATTAGGGAAAAAACTGGATTCTAGAGCCACTCAGCTGATCTGTAATCGATCAGTTGTGTTCAGAAGTCCCTCAAGGGCCCACATACCAAATCTCAGAATCGTGGGATCATTAGGTGAAAACGTCATTTCTGATGGTCATAATCATCGTTGTGGCCACTTGGGACAATTTTCGTGAGCAATTATTTTCCGTGACGTTTTTTTAGTTTATGTGCCAAAGCAAAGACATGAAAATGTCAAAATTAACAACTGTACAGGCGAATTTGAACAAGTTACAAGTAATTCCCCATCATTTTGAACAAGTCACTGTTTTACAGTTGTAAAAAAATGGCCAATTTTTAACCAAGGTACGTCCATTTATCTGTAAACTTGTTATTTTCCAGCATTGTGAGTTGACCATTTATTGGTGTTTAATATGTGGGAATCATCTGCTAAAGAATACAGACAAGAAAGAAGCATTCAGCGTAGAAGAGGCCAACGATTCTTTCAGTCACGAATAAACGCTCATTTTGTTGGTATTTTTGAGTTTAACGAGAGATTTAGGCTGAATTCACACTGCCCGCGATGCGATGCGATGCGAAGCGAAGCGAATGGAGGCGCGAACTTCCAAGCGATGCGATGCGATGATGTGTTCACACTGCTAGCGATTACAGGCGAGCGAAACAAGATAATTTACAATGCACAACAAACTGGAGAGCGCGAAATCTATTACTCGCACGAATCGCTCGCTTCAAATCGCAACGTTCCTTGCGATTGCGAGAGGCCACTCGCACGAAATCGCTCGCAACCGCCCTCTACCGCTCGCAGTGTGAACACCCGTCGCCTCCTCCCATTTAAAAACCTTACTCGCGCGGCGTTTTGTCTTTTTCGCGCGTAATCGCATCGCTTCGCTTCGCTCAAATCGCGGGCAGTGTGAAAGCCGCCTTAGGATGTCTTCCGAGACCCTTGAAAGATTCAAATGGTGCGTGACCCTGTGCAATTTCTCCTGATCGGGTATTGAGGATCTTCCCATCATTGAAGAACAAAGTGAAGTGTGAAGATCATCTCGAAGTTACAGATGACATCCCTAACCCAGCAGCATTAAGACTTGAACTGATTAATCTTTTCCGCTAAATGAAGGAGAAAATCCGATTATGCCAGCCATCAGAATAAGTTGAAATCAAATAAGTACACACTTTCTCCACTTTTCGGTTTATAATTTGTCTGTCTTACAATCATTACACCTTGTCATGTACGATAAACATCGTATCGTGTGCTCAACACCGTTTTTATATTATGATTCGCTGACAAAATTTCAATTTCGGCATCCCGCTTGTCGTTTTTCATTTCGTGTGTGCCCACACCCCATTTTGCTTTTCTGCTACGCTTGTAAACTTAGCTTCTACATGTGTAACTTTTCTACACTTGTACTCTTTGTTTTGGTGAAACACTTGAGGAGCTTACTTTCAAAAGGGGTCATATCCACTTCCGAAAAAATTTCAGGAAGTGAAAAAAACGCCCAGAGAGTTATTGATTGGAATTTAAATTTAGTTTTTAATCTAGTGTAGCTTAGTGAGGCACTAGAAATTATATCCCAAAATATGAGCAGCCAATCTCGAAAACCAAAGGAGTAACACAGCTAATTATCATTAGGATATGACCCCTTTTGATCAAAATTTCGGATATGTTCCATTTTGATAAAAACACATCCAGTTCTCAATAAAAAATCTCAAAAATCAAGTGCAGGTAATTCATATTTTTTTAGGTATGAAAAAAACACACATGGATTATGTTTCCAAATTATAAAATGTAGGTAATAAGCTAAGGTATTATCAACCAATTTTCAGTTTGGAACGAACAAAAAAGCCAATATAGAAAAAAATCTCAACAAATCTTAAAAATCTGTCAACATTTCAAACATGAAAATCAGTTTCCACTTCGTCAAGACAATCACATTCTTCTACATCGCCATCGTCTTGTGAGGGTGCTACTTTATGGGTACCCAAAAGAACGCCAACAATACCTCTTGGCAACACCAACACGACACCTGCAGGCAACGCAAAAACGACGATAAGCCAAAAAATCTCAAGAGACAAGAAAAAAACAGACAGAAGCACTAGAGAAATCAGTGAAACAGGAGTGAAACGTTATCACAGCACGTCTTGATATAATTTATTGGGAAGTACAGGAGTCGCACAGTTGATCAGGGGTGCCGAAGAGTATTGCACCTGCACTCTGTTGGTTATTCATACCCTTCAAATCTTAACACCTAACAGCACAGGCATTCTAGCAGGTATGTTCAAAACTAGAGTTGGAAAAAAATCAGGTAGATGGCATTTTGGATATGTTCCTTTTTGAAAAACATCAACGAGCATCAACTTGAAGGAAGATGAGGATATATTCCCATTTGATTGAAACGAAAATTACACATCATATAGGAATGGATGTGATCCCTTTTGATCCAAACATCAAACTTTGGCCTTCAAATACACAAGAATATGTTCCTTTTTGACGCTAACTGCTCTTAAAAATCGATTTTGGTTATCCTACAGATTGAAAATCCGTTTTTTACAGATTTTTTTCGAAAAATGGATATGACCCCTTTTGAAAGTAAGCTCCTCACTTGTTCTAGTTTACCGTGCATTACAAGTCCCTGTACTTGTTAACTTGTACACTTGTTACTTGTTGTTTTATGAAATAAGCCCCAGGTGGTATATAAATATAAAAGGTGCCTAACTCACCTAACAGTGATAGGTATGTTTGCAATTTATAATTTATTGTTCTTTGTATTTATGTATTCAGTTATATCTGGGTAATTGCAATACTTGAACATTTCTATTATATAGTGATTTCAGAATATTTTTAAAACAAGCACTTTTTTTACTACAGGGTCATTCTCATTTCATTTGCCGCTTTCATGTCCCCGACGACGAATTCTCACAATTCTTGACCAACACTAGCGATTTTGGAGGAAAAAAGGGTAGTATAAGTTGGGAGATCAACGAAGAAATAATTTGACTGCCCAAAATCCCATTTAACCAATACACAGTGTCGACGAAAAACTTTGAAATCCTGAAAACTCATGAGTGTTACTGTCTCCTCCTACTTAACATGTAAGTAGAAGTTTGGTAGGTAGGAAACAATGACAATCTAGAACTGGACAGGGTTACTAGCTGCAGTAGGTTGGTTCCTCTTTATGTAGAGTAAGGTTTTACATTTTTAAGATTTTTCCCAACCCGTGAAAAACTAGTTTTTCAGTCAGTCCCCCATATCTCATCTCAATGGGACCTCAGGAGTGATATCATTTTTGCGATCAAGAAACCTGATGGAAAATGGCGGGAAACAGTCAGATGTGAAGGTAATATTGTCCAGTTGAATATGTGAGACTGCAGTGGAGTTGCAGCAGTTTTTACAGCGAAAGAAGCCTAAAAACATGGGGAGTATTTTTATTTTCAATCATGAGTGTTACACTAATTACTAGTGTTTTTAGTGCTTAAACAAAATAATCCGATATCAAGAACCATACTGCTTGGTGACAGGTTTCAAACAGTAGCCATCCCCGAGTTTTGCCACTTCATCATCCTGTGTGACGCCATTTTTACTGAAAATTCTCATGAGTGTTACCTCTCAGGAGTGTGACTAAGGATGAGTAAAAAATATATAAAATACAACATCAATGAAAAACTCAGTGTTCATCTATAGAACACAAATCTACAATGTACAATGAGTAGTATTTGCCGATCTAACCTCATTTTCGAGCACTTTCATATTTCACGTCTAGGAGGTTCTCAAACGACCCAAAGCGGCAAATGAAATGAGAATGACCCTACAATCATTCATTATTAAGTTGAAGTAATCCATTGCGATGAGTTTAATAAAACGGTTCCATAAGAACATTTGTCTATTTTCACTAAGAAAAAAAAAAATGTTTCAAAACTTAAAACATCTGGTGCGAGGCTTCACATACTTTCCTTGCTTGCATTCATTTTACATGGATGCTAGCATGATGGATCACATCTTCTGATTCTCGAATCATGTTTTAAAATGCTGTGTTTAGGTATGAAAATGATGATTCCATAACGAGATTCACCGAACCACAATTAGCAGAGATACGCAAAGCTACTTTATCCAAGACGATTTGCGACAACTTGGACAACCCTGGGGAAATTCAGAGAGCTGGCTTCGATCAACCCAATGACTTCTTGTAAGTAATTAGATAAATAGATAGATGGATTTTATTTATTTCATTAAAGACAGATACATATGATGATAGTACAAAAGTAGAACTAGGCTACTCGCCTAGCTGACTTTTCCAACGGTAGGCTTGGCCTATGCTGTTGGTTAAGGTCTAGGCGATCCACCCAATTTTTCTTTTAGCTCAATGCGCGCTCACTGTCTATAATGTTTTCAAAATGATCGTTTTGAAGTTAATAAGCGCGCATAGAGCTAAAAGAAAAATTTCCACGAAAATTATATCCATCGGATTCTTTCAGATTAAGGTAGGAAAAAATTTTTTTTTCCACCTTGCTCAATGGGCTTGCGCGGGGAAGCTCTGAGCAAGTTCAGTGGACAGCTTCCAACCAACCTAATTACTATTTCTTATTACTACTAGTTTGTTGACCATGGTTTTCGTGTCTGTCACAGAAACATCGGCTTTGAGTAAATTTCGGATTCGTATTAGATCAAGATTAGGTTCTATGGAGGAGTGGCTTCCGATTTCCTGGATGTTACTGTAAAGTTGAGAGTGATAATTGACTTCAGTGAGACATTAGGTATAACACGTTGAATCAAATAAGCCGAATGGGCGATCAATCATTCAAATACATCAGGGGTTTGTTCGCAGTGACCATCGAACCGGTAAGGGCCATATCATACGAGCGCTATTGCCGTCGCGCAGATGCCGTCGAGATAGCGCCGGAAAAAGTGTATGTCATACGTGACGGCTAATGCGTCGCGTTGATGCCGTCCCGCCAACGCCAGGTGGCTGTCATACGTAGCGTCTTCCGGGCGCATTTGCATTGACAGGGTCCCGGCGTCACGTGCGCCGCGTCGCTAGCGCGACCGTCCGCGTTGGCAGCGCTCAGCGTCCGGCTAACGCGGACTCGCCAACGGCATTAGCGTCCGTATGACATGCTCCATAAGAACCCCATTGCCGGGTTGGAGCGTTTTTAACGCGACGCTATCAGCGCGACGGCAATAGCGCTCGTATGACATGGCCCTAAGAAACGGTTGGAAACGCGTAAGGGGCGTTTGGTGTCCATTTGGGGATATCTCTGACTATATAGTATCCATAGTGGTCCGTTCGCAGTGACCACCAAACCAGGTAGAATCAAGTTGTGGATTAGTTTGACCGATCAGAGAAATTTCTGCTGATCGATCAGACGGTTTGCCCCCCACCACCACATCGTGCTTCAAAGTAGCCAATCAAATCATTCCACTGTGGGATGAGTGGGTAGCAGGAGCCCAGTGACTAAGTTTACTGTAGAGATGGTAAGATAAGCCAGCCGAAGAGATAAGATAGCCATCCTACCACTTAATTTTTCTTTTAGCTCTAGGCGTGCTCACTGTCTACAATGTTTTCAGAATGGTCTTTTTGAAGTTAATAAGCGCGCATAGCTCTAAAAGAAAAATTAAGTCGTAAGAAAAATTGCTACGAAAATGATATTCATCGGTTTTTCTCAGAGTATTACAAAATTACTGGACAGCGGACCCGCGAGAAATGGAATTACCGTAAATTTGATTTTAATTCGCCGTAAATTAAAAAGGTTCAAATATATATTCGTGAATTTAAAAAATTCACATATTTAGTTGTGAATTCAAAAAAATCACAGATTTATTTGTGAATTTAAAAAAATACACTTTTTTGTAATTATTAACATTTTTGGTGAATTATTCCCAAATTTTTTGTGAATTCAATTTAATTTACAGAAAAAGTTGTGAATGTGAATTAATTCACAACCTTATGAATAAAAATGTGCCCAACTCTGACTGTAATGCATACATTACTTATTATCATGTTTTGATTAAACATACTCATTAATAATAATAATGAACACTTAAAGCCCTCTATTCTTAAATATTTGCACGCTGTTAATGATTTCCTAAATTGCTTTGAAGGAACCCTCGAGTGCCCTGTTCGTCACTCCCGACTATCGACTTGAACGCGTGGAGAGAGACGGCCCAGCAGGGATGTCAAATCGCAGGGCGAACTGTCCCCGTAGGAGAATCCGCAATCCCCACACCCTGCACCAGCTGTATTTGCACTACTGAAGGGGTGAGTACTACGGATATTTCAATTAACTTAAAACTGTGTTTGTTAACGACTTTATATCATCAGTCATTTGTGCTAGGAACACAGGATAACAACAAAATAATGAAGCCTAATAATAAGCCAGGTTGGCAAAACGGAAGTTAGTGAAAAACGTTGTCTATTTCCACGAAAAATAAAGAGTTACAATGTTAAATCGATTTCGACGGTTAGGCCATCATCAGTAACAAACAATAACTGAAAACACATTAGAAAGGACACAGCTTATATAGTGACAGGTGAAGGGAGATTGAATCCCATTGGTCGAGAGAAAGGAAAGGGGCAAGAGGTACAACCAATTAAGTGCATACAAAGTGAAAGGGGATTATAGCTAATCAGATGAAGTGAAAGGGGGAAATAACTAAATATGGTTTCAACAGTGTGAAGGGATAATTCCAAGCTTTAC
This sequence comes from Adelphocoris suturalis, assembly GCA_030762985.1. NCBI lineage: Eukaryota > Metazoa > Arthropoda > Insecta > Hemiptera > Miridae > Adelphocoris > Adelphocoris suturalis. The sequence goes on along the minus strand of CM061049.1, from coordinate 8,231,618 downwards.
AGAAATGGGCCTATCAGTGGTGAAATATATTGAGGTATATCCTCATTTAAACATTTACCAGACCTGTCACTTTTGATAATTTCGAATTTTTCAAGTACATTCAACATACCTCCCTTTGGGCAAAAATGAAGAAATTCTACAAACTGTCTATCTGTCAAATCAAAATTGTAACTATGATTAGATTCCTTAAGATGTTTTGCAAATGTAGACTTACCCTTATTTTCCCTGAAATCCTCCAGATGCTCGTCTATTCTTTCCCTAAATTTCCTACCAGTTTGACCGCAATATTCGTAGCCACAAGAACATTTTAATTTATAAACTCCACTTTTATCCTGAACACTAATTTTGTCCTTAACGGATCGTAGTAATGCTTTAAGACTATTTTTAGTTTTAAAACCTACTTTATAACCTCTCGATGATAGAATTTTGCCAATTTTATCAGAAATTTCCCCATAATAAGGTAAACTTATCCATTGCTTTTCTTCTAAAGTTACATCTTCCCGAGCCAGATTGGAAACTTTTTCCCTACTCTTTTTCCTAAGAACCTTATCCCATATGGTATCAACGAGATCTCCTCCATATCCGTTACTAGCCGCTATGTTTTTGATAATGGATTTTTCTTTTGATAAATTTTGTTCACTCATTGGAATAGATAGTGCTCGGTTGATCATACTATGGAAGGCTGCATGCTTATGGACTAAAGGGTGATTTGAAGTACTATGGATCGTTACATCGCTATATGTATCTATTCTATAAATTGAAAAATCATGCTTCTCATTTACCAAAGAGATGGACAGATCAAGAAAATTTAGTTTATTCCCGCCGAATTCGAGGGTGAATTTGATAAAGGGATCTAATTTATTGATTTTTTCGTGAAAAGAATTTAGTTGTCTTTCTGTGCCCTTCCATAGAATGATGATATCATCGACATATCTATACCAATAGAGAAGATTATTTGTGGTATGCATACATATAATTATTTCCAGGGAAAACCTGGAATTGTTAGGGAGTTCTTTGCAGCGAGAAAACTCAGGAAATTTTGCAAAAACCACCAAATCTCAGGGAATTTTTTCAATGAAAACTTCTAATAATTTAAAGCTTTTTTTTAGGTATATTATAAATCCTAAACAATCAAACTTCAATAGCGTTAATCATTATAGGTACATATTATTTCATAGGTGTGTTCTACGAATGACAAAAATAATTACCAAGAGTGGTGGTTAAATTTTTCAAAAGTACCAATGCAAACTAAAACTAAAACGATAATTTACGAAAATTCGCTCATACTGCAATACTGAAACTTTTTAATTTCATTTCAGGCTCAATGCGCGTCTCTGAGAGTCACCGACTGCGGGCGCCTGCTGCGGGAAGCCGGCCGCGACGCCGTCCTCCGTGACGACGTCTGCGCCTCCCAGTGCGCCGCCTTCCTCACCGAGAGCTCCCCCCTGACGATCAGCCTGACGACGAGGAGGCCGCCCGTCGCCCCGCCCGTCGTCAGGTCCTCGAGGACGCGGGACTTCGCTCCCTCCGGCCTCGTCCCGCCACCGCAGCAGAAGAGACGACCGTCGCTTCGCGGGTTCGACGCGCCTTTCCTGGGCTGACTCGCGTCCTCCGCTCTCAAAACCCCGAGACTGCCGAACCCTTTCGTTTGGTTACTGAACTCAAGTGTGGTCTAGACTGAAGTGACAATGAAATGACTTTGAAATATTATATATACCATTTGGTATATCAGAAAATAACAATGAAACGGGAACAAAACAAAGTGAACCTAACAATGAAATTTAAATCAATGTGTAAAAATGGGGATTTTTACAAGTGCAATACTGCTCTTGTGTGAGAAGTACCTACTGCGAGGTGAGATAAATGTTGTGTAAGATTCACTCATAAGGTTACGCTTCACTGAGAAAGATTCGCTCATAAGCGCTTCCTAAGCTATTCTTCCTAATGACTTTGAAATATTATATCTACCATTTGATATATCAGAAAATAACAATGAAACGGGGAACCTAACAATGAAAGTTGAATCAATGCGTAAAAAATGAGGATTTTTACAGGTGCGCCTGCTCTTGCGTGAAGTACCTACTGCGAGGTGAGAAAATGTTGTATAACATCCGCTCATAAGGTTATGCTTCACTGGGACTTTCTCAAGGCTAAGCTTCCTAAGCTGTTCTTCCTAATGACTTTGAAATATTATATCTACCATTTGTTATATCAGAAAATAACAATGAAACGGGGAACCAAACAAAGTGAACCTGACAATGAAAGATGAATCAATGTGTAAAAAATGGGGATTTTTACAGGTGCGCCGAAAACGAGTGCTCTTGTATGATAAGTACCTACTGTGAGGTGAGATAAATGTTGTGTAAGATTCGCTCATAAGGTTATGCTTCACTGGAACTTTCTCAAGGCTAAGCTTCCTAAGCTGTTCTTCCTAATGACTTTGAAATATTATATCTACCATTTGATATATCAGAAAATAACAATGAAACGGGGAACCAAACAAAGTGAACCTAACAATGAAAGTTGAATCAATCTGTAAAAAATGGGGATTTTTACGGGTGCGCCGAAAACGAGTGCTCTTGTATGATAAGTACCTACTGTGAGGTGAGATAAATGTTGTGTAAGATTCGCTCATAAGGTTATGCTTCACTGGAACTTTCTCAAGGCTAAGCTTCCTAAGCTGTTCTTCCTAATGACTTTGAAATATTATATATACCATTTGGTATATCAGAAAATAACAATGAAACGGGGACCAAGGTGCGCCGAAAACGAGTGCTCTTGTATGATAAGTACCTACTGTGAGGTGAGATAAATGTTGTGTAAGATTCGCTCATAAGGTTATGCTTCACTGGGACTTTCTCAAGGCTAAGCTTCCTAAGCTAGTCTTCCACAAACACGAATGAACATGCAGTGAAGTCTTCGTTTGAATTTAGATCCTGAAAAGCTCAAATAAATTTTAAAAACATACCCGAAAACTCTATGTCATCTGGAAAACGTTTAAATGTTGTGACATATTATAACATCTTAAAGTACCTACTGTTATCTAAACATTTGTTATTCGATAATGACCAGATTGGTCGATAATGCGGGGATGTACTAGATTATTTTAATTTTGCATGGCGGAAAAGATCCTCCCAAATAGATTTACTAACGCGGAATCAGTTTCCGAATTCCGAAACTCTTCGACCTTGCTCACATTTGAGTCAATTTGTGACAATCTACCGATTCTCAAAATTCTTGGGTTTCTGTAGTACCTATATTTCAATCTTTTGACGTAATTTTGGGACTCGGGTGAAATAAGTAGAACAAGATTTCAATCACTAGGATAATTTATTACGCTTTTCTTTATGTCGCTCCAAAAGAAATGTAATCAGGGGGGTTTTTTCTATCTAGCCTGTCAGTTGATTAGTTTATTATAGCCTGTCTTTCTGCTGGAGTCAACATGAAATATGGAGTCAACATATGAAAGAAATACCGCAGGGAAGAGAGAGGTATGCGGGAACTTGGCAATATGTCGACACATAAACTGGTCGACACCTCCTGTCGCCATATTTCCACACCAGGTGTTGAAGAACGTCGATAACGCACATCTTTGAAACTGGTCGACGGATTTATGTCGAAAAATTTGAGATCCGTTTTTCGCTGTATTTCAACAACAGGAGTTGAACATGAGCTAAAAACACCCCTCTTGAAACTGGTCGACTGCTAAACGACGACAAAAGGGTTGTTTGGCCACTACCTGTCCTCAGCCTTGGTCCCATGGGGTCTTTCAATCCGAGGATTAAATGAAAAGTCACATTTACGTTTCTAAACTGTTATGTGATCGTGTTATGAGACCACGAAACTATACACTTCATTCTGATCTACACATCCAACTAATCTGCATTTTTACTAAGGGATTGACTACTTGATGTTATGTATTTTTGAGATGCGAGCTTGCGAGCATCCAGACCACCAAACTATACACTTCATTCTAACCTACATGTCAGGTATACGAAGGATGTCGATGTAAATATGTCGACGTATCCCCATGGTTGACTTGGACGACCTTTTTCAACAAGGGGTGTTGAAAGTTGTCGACTAGTCGCTGTATTTTTGTGTCGCCATATTTCCAATGCCTGTGAAATCGACATTGGTCAACCCTTGGTGTTGAAAGATGTCGACACGGCTTCTTGCCCGTTTGTCGACCAGTTTATGTGTCGACATATTGCCCCCCATCCAGGTATGCAGGATAGCAATAGATGAGATATTAGTATAAACAATGGGAGTTTATATAATATTAATTGCTATTAACGCAAGTGGAAGAGAGAGGTAGACTCACCGTTCTGTAGGTTGAACAACGATTAAGAGCAAGCCGTGCACATTAGGGGCAGTACTGCCAACCCGTTCCAGCAAAAATCCCCAAAATCCCCAGGAAGAACCAGAAAATCCCCCAAATTTAATTTTGGACACAATATTGATAACAAATTGAATAATTAAGTAGGTAATAAAAGGTCATATAACATGGAAAACAATGTGAAAGAAATTAAAGAGCGGGTTATTACAAAAATAGGAGAAACTCCGTTACCAACAGTAGACAGTACTTATGGTAAATCATGATGTCAATAAAATAAAAACTTGATGGGTAACTTTCACACGAGTAATAAATTTGAATAGGTTAACATCAACATAACATGGATCACCAAAAAAAATGTAAACCAACATGTATGACTAGTAAGTAAAATAGTAAAAAATACATGTACACCCACTGTACATGATGTAGAAAGTCCATTTATTTTTCCTCCAAAATTTTGGAGAAAATCATTTTTCTTGGCGTTCAAACTCCTTCCCTTTCCTACATCTTCACTAACTCTCGTTTGATTTGGTTTGGCCAACTGACGTTTGCGTCTGACACTGTCTGTGCGGTCATTTGTCATTGTTCTGAGAACGATCTAGTGGAGGGATCATTCTTTCATTTGTATTTATGGTGAAATTCACCTTTGATTCTTATGTAAGGCAGTAAAAAAAAAAAAAAAAAAATAGAAATCAAGGATTGTCAGTGAAGCTCAAAAATCCCCCAGAAATCCCCTCCCACACTTCATCCCCTAGGGCTCTGAGAGCCCTTAAAAATCCCCCACGTGGGGATAAATCCCCCACGTTGGCAGCACTGATTAGGGGTGCCAACGGGCTCGCCGTTCCATTGAACGGGTCACCGTAACAGTTTATGATAGCTGTTACAAATTTCATAGCATGTTACTTGCGATCATTAAAAAAACAATTAAGACAATACGAAATTAACATAATTGTTTTTATAGTAGGGACCTGACAGTTACCAGATAAGTACGATGCTCCTACCACAACTTTGTAAATATAATTATTATGTTTCATTACCTACTAGGTATATACCTATTATATATATTGTAATATAGTCTGCCATTATCGAGCTAGATAGTTAATGCCATTCAAGTGCCAACTTTGTAACCTAAATTTCAGTTTTCGTTAACTCGTACGTCTTTCACTGGTTTTATTCAACGAATTATGAACTAAATTGTGGGAAAAAAAGTATACTTGGTCTATTGTGATTATTTTTGTTAAGACCAGCGACCTTATGTAAAAAATATTGTATTTACGCCCGCGTATTTAATTTTTAAGAAATGTGAAAGACTTGCTCATAATATATTATTAGGTAAGAATGTATTTTATTGCGGATTGTTAAAAGCTATATCAAATTATTTATTAAGTGGAAATTGTAATATACTTTTGTTGGAAGAATCTCATTTATTTCACCCTCCACACTACGCTTGGAACGTAGTACCTTTTTTGCAAAGAACCCAACGCGCAACATCTGGCGCAGTCTTTTGATTTTGTGAGCTACTCTTATAGAAAATTTCACGGTGATTTTGAATATACCCCATATTCCTATAGCCCATATTCGGGAAACCGGCGATTGACCCCCATGGGCCGAGAAACGTGGCGACTGATCCCTGTAGAAAGTTCGGTGATTGATCCCGGCTACTCAACTGATCCCTGTAGAAGTAATAATAATAATAAGCCAGCTGTCCCCCATCATCGTTCACTTATGTGTTGTATTAGGCTGAGAATGTTTAAGCTAAAACCCCATTTTATCCTGTCTCGTAATATTAATGGCATCAGTACTAACGATGTTGAAACTTTAGCTATGTCCCTGCAATGGGATAAAATCTATGAATGTTCAAATGTGAATGATATGGTAGACATTTTAAACTCTAATTTCATGCTGATCTTAGATAGTGTAGGCGCCTATCAGGAAGGTTAGGGTCAAACATCCCTCCACACCGTGGTTCACTCCTGAAGTCCTCCTAAAGCTGAGGGCCAGGGATATTGCTTACTCTGTTTGGAGATTGACCTTGGACTCCAAAGATTATGAAAAGTTCAAAACTTTGAGAAACCAGGCAAAGTCAACTGTCAGGCGAGCAAAATGTCAATATTACAACAACCTGCTTTCCCCTCATGTACCCATGAAAGAGATGTGGGCTAAAATTAGAAAATTAGGTATTTCATCCAAAGAAACACAACCCCTCTCTTTTGATCCCGATGAACTGAATTCATATTTCACCTCCTGCAGAGTAACCAAACCCAATGTAAACACTTGTTCCTCCCTTCAGGTAAATTCTGATTTTTCATTCAGATGTGTCGAAAGTTCTGATGTCTTAGAAGCATTCAGCAAAATTAAGTCCCATGCCATTGGAACTGACTTTATCCCTCTTAGTTTAATATTGAAGAGTCTCAAAGTTACTCTCCCCTTCATTCTTCATATCTTCAACTTTTCTATAATGAGTTCTTGTTTCCAAGAACTCCATGGCATGGAAGAGTGCATTGGTAGTCCCGATCCCTAAAAAATCTGATCCTTCAAGCCCTGATGAGTTGCGGCCAATAAGCATCCTACCAGCTATTTCCAAGGTGCCTACTTGATCAAATGCTGAACTATATTAATAAAAACAACCTATTATCAGAGTTCCAATTGGTCTTTCGCCCTAAACACAGTTGTGAATCGGTTCTTGTTAAAATAACCGAAGATGTGAGAAGAGCAATTGAAGAAAACCTCTGCACTATCCTAATTCTTTTGGATCTAACAAATGCATTTGGATCCATAGATCATAAACTTCTTCTCGACAAATTGGCCGTCTTCTTCAACTTCTCGACCTCAGCATGCTCTCTGATAAGGTCATACTTGGATAACCGGTCGCAGGCTGTAATGGTTGCTGGAGTGAAATCAAAACCTTTACTGATCTCAATGGGGGTACCACAGGGTTCCGTTCTCGGCCCATTAATTTTCTCTATTTTTATCAACGATATGCCCAGTGCTCTTTCAAATTCCCAATTTCATCTTTATGCTGATGATGCTCAGATTTATCAACATAGTCCGACTGACCATAACTCCCTCACTAAAACAGTACATTCAATTAATATGGACCGTCAGTCTGTGAATATTTGGTGCCAGAATAATGGATTAGTAGTTAATCCAACCAAAAGTAAAGCAATTGTAATTTATAAATCAGAAATCCTCACTAGTTTTCTTGATCCCATCATGATTAACAGGTCTCCTATTTCCTACCAAAAGTCAGTTAAGAATCTTGGTTTAATTATTAATAATACATTAACGTGGAAAGACCATATTGCCAAACTGTCCAAAGCAGTGTATGGATCCCTATACGCTCTACATCACCTTGCATATTGCACACCTTTCAATGTACGATTAAATTTATTTAAATCCCTCCTTTTGCCTCATTTTACCTATTGTGCAGTGCTTTTCATTTGGTCTATGGATGCCTCAGCCATGAAAAAACTTGTGTTTCGGTTAAAATCTCGAGGGCATGTCTCTGATTTTTCAGAAAAGCTTCTTGGGATGGATATCGTCACCTACCTTAATGTCCAGGACCTTGGATTTGTGTTCCGTGCTCTTCATGGCAATCAGCCTCATTATATAAAAGACCTGTTTTCTCATGGAAATTCCAGTAGAGCTCGGAACCTTGCTGTAAGTAGACACGAGACACGGACTATGGGTCGGTCGGTGGCCATTGCGGGGGCGAGGGCCTAGAATGGTCTTCCGCTTGCAGTGCGGGGTTCCCAGACTCTGGGTGCGTTTAAGAATGCCACGACACGACATTTTCTTTCTGATTAGGTCTCACTTTCTTCTCTCTCTCTCTCTCTCCATACCATTTACTTACTTTTTACTACTAATGTTTTTTTTTAATATAACATTGCTTTTTATTCATACCAACACGCCAGGTGGGACCTGTTGTCCTATGTGTTGAATAAAGAAATTGAAATTGAATTGAAATAACTGAAATGAACTCTGTGACAGTTCCCGCAAGATCCAAGGGAAAGCGCTGCCGTCGCTCTGTTGTTTCCCAACGGGCGTCGCACGCCTGTTCTCGTGTTCTTGAAAGGCCGCGTTTGGCGATGGATGCATGATCCTCGAACTGGAAAACCAATCTTCTCCGAACGTAGCTTATATGCTATTAGTACGAGTTGTATCTCTTATGGTACTGTCACGCCCCTCTCTATGTATGAGTGTGGATTTAGGCCCCCTTAGCACCTCTGGGGCAGCCTGAGTCCATTACATGGTAGCAGAGCGTGGTTTGGATTATTGCACGGCTGACGCCTAGTAATCCGATCCACTATTTTTGGGGCGTTGATGTTTCAGGAGAAACATGGCCCGGGTTTCCAGAAGGAACATCCATTATACTCCCTTGGAAACATAAATACTTTCATTGGTTCTTGATTATTAATTTCTCAATTTATCCCCTCATATTATTTCTATTTAAAATACTTAATTTTCAAGGGCATTGTTCCCAAACCCAGGGCATCGTTCCCTTTTTCATAAGTCCCCATAGCGGGCACCTTCCACTGTAAGTCTCCAAAGTTGAGCAAGTTAATTCCCCAGGGCATAGTTCCCATTTTCGTAAGTCCCCTAAGTGGGCAGCTCCCTACTGTAAATCTCCTGGTTGAGCAAGTTATATTATTCCCGGTTGTTCCAATCTTTGATTGGGGGTTAACTACCTAATGAATACTTCACATGAAGATTCATTGACAATCCATCCTGTTTTAATTTCACCTTTTTATCCTCAATCGCCAATGCAGCTATTAGTGAGCATCAGTTCTCAACCAGTAAACTATTCCACCTAGTTTACATACACATCCCCTGAAAATGTCATCCAAATCGGAAGAAAACTGTGGAAAATAAGCTTGTTACTAGGATTTGCGGACACACGACAGACACACAGACACGAAACCGAAGTTGTTCAGAATGGTCTAAATCTAAAACGTAAAATGCGAGTGGAAATTTTGATGATTTTGGAGACCAACAACTTTTTTTTTTCTCCCGAAAGTGAAAACAGTGCTTCCGCTACCTATAGGTAGACTTGGAAGTAAAATGACTTGTGCACCTTCAGCAATTCACTTCTGGATAACACAAGTCTGTCTTAGATTTTATCAGGGATCTAGGTACCCCCCCCAGAGGTGCAATGGGGGCCTAAAACCTCGATAAAAAGGTAGAGGAGGTTGACAGTATCCCGTCAGAGAGATACCACTACTACTAATAGCATTTAATGAGCTATGTTCGAAGTAGATTGGTTTCCAGGGACCTGGATCACCCATCCAACGCCAAACTCAGCTTCTCAAAAACACGAGAGGAGGCGTGCGACGCCCGTTGTTCACCAACGGGGCGACGACAGCGCATTCTCTGAGATCCCGACAGGAACTCTCACACTCCCCCACTTAAAGACATACTTGATTGAAGATCAAGTATGATAACTAGGTGGAATAGTTACTGGCTGAGAACTGATGCTCATTAATAAATTATCATCATCATTGGCAATTGAGGATGAGAAAAGAGAAATTAAAACAGGATAGATTGTCAATGAATCTTCATAGGAAGTATTCATTAGGTAATTAACCGCCAATCAAAGATTGGAACAATCGGGAATAAACGGTGGCTCAACCAGGTGCGCACCCACGGGGGGGGGGGGGGGGGGGGGGGGGGGCTAAAGGGGCTATAGCCCTCCCCTCAAGATAAAATTACATTCTGTTTTTAAATCCGCCAATAGTGGACACATCGCATACTGAATACTGGTTTGCGGGAGTTACATTTCACTACAGCTACGAAAAAAATAGCTGCATTGCTGCATTTCTATTCCTAAGAAATGCACTAAAAAATAAATAAAACGTATTTCATATTTTAGCCCAGTCAAATGGTGTTACAAAGTGCCTGTTTCAAGAAAAAATTAGGGTAGAAGGTTTCTCGACGGATTCTTATGTTTTTTGGTGTGCTGAATCCAAATCTGAAGTTTGCCAACAAAAAAAATGACGGCTTCACAGTGAAAATCGCAAAAAACCATGAAATTTTCTGACATTTTTCAGTTTTCTTGTAATTGCTCAAAAACTAAGCATTTGAGGGAAATAATTATTCTTACCAATATGAAAGAGCATTAAATTGTGTACAAATAAGAAATAACCCTTTTGGTTTTTGAATTTCGGACATTAAATGTAGAAGATATGATAGATCGAAAATCGATAATTTTTATCAAAAAAATTTTTTTCCGACTAACAATGAAATTCATCTAACAACAGCTAATTAACGAATAAAAATATGGAAAAATGTTTCAAACAAAAGTTGTAGCAAATCTAATTTTCTTTTGAAAAAGTACAACAGTTTTGAAAATCGGTAATATACACCTACTCAGTGGCAGCTTGTTTCACCGTGTACCTATATGTATAACTGACTGATGCACGTTTACCGAATCTAAAGTACTTCTGGACGAGTTAGAAACTTGAAATTTGGTACACTTATAGCTTAGATGGCTTAACTCACTGTACCTATTTTCATCACTATACCTGTATCGACCAGCACAGCAGCCAATCTTAATATCCACAGGGAAATTCCAGTTGACACAGACAGTGTATTATCCATACTGAGGAAGACCCAAAGAAGACTCAATTTTGTTTTGTAAGACAGCTGATATAAAAATATTTTGTCAAAATAAAACCTAAAATTTTATTTTATCTGCTGCGTTTTATTATTCATTCGTATAGTCCAAACTTGCATTCAATGAGCTAAAATAAACTTAAAGTAATTCCTTAAAATACCGGTTATTCTAAAGAAGTTTTAAAAAGTTTTCCGTTGGTTGGCCCAGGGACCCTCAGTCAGCCCCCCCCCCCATAATTATTTTCTGAGTGCGCCACTGGGCTCAACTATGGAGACTTATACCTTTAGGATAATAAAATAGATATAAATTAATATGCCCAACATTGGGGACTTGAATTGGGTATTAGCCCCGGAAATTGAATAATTGGGAACAATGCCCTTGAATAATTGGGAACCATGCCCGGGTATAAAGAATAATAAAAATGGCAAAAGCCAGGTATACCATAGGTATGAAATTGAAAATATAAAAAGAGGAATAAAAGAGAAATTATAAGTCAAAGACCAATGAAATTATTTGTATACCAAAGGGTGATAATGGGAATTCCTTCTGGAACCCCGGGCCATGTTTCTTCTGAAACATTAACGCCCCAAAAATAGTGGATTGGATTACTAGGCGTTAGCCGTCCATAATCCTAACCACGCTCTGCTACCATATCAGGGATCTAGGCCTAGAACTAGGATCAGGGATCTAGAACTCTGTCACAATTTCCCAAAAAGGGCACCACAAAATTCGGATTGCAAGAAAATGCCACAAGCACCACCCAATTAGCGATACAGAAACATTAAGTCACGTTTTATTCGACTATACATTAAAATAGCTTAATTTTCTTCAAAAATTCGCTAAAAACGAGGCTTTGGGACAAATAATGCAACCGATCACATTTTTAAAATATTTATTCATCACATTAATTCGCATTTAAATTATAATTATGTATACCATCAAACATCTTGGCAGTTCGACTAAGATAAATGTACACTTTCACGAAAGTCAGGTTCCTAAAAATTCATACTTTTCGCAAAACGTGTGTTCAATATTATTTACATTGAAATGAACGTAATGAGCTTATAAATTAACATAAATATGTCCTTTATACAAAAATGAATGATGGAAATAAATTTGTAGGCAATCGATGTTAGGTAGGTAACGAATAGTCTTCAAAGTTTATGTTCGACACAACCCTCCTCGGATGAGGTTGGTTGGTCAAACGAGGGGGAATAGAGGCAAATATTTTCGTTAGAAAAAAAGAAGTAGTGAAAAAAAGTCTATTTCCACGATAAATAAAGAGTAACAATGTTGAATCGATTTCGACGTTTATGCCATCATCAGAAAAAACAATAACTGAGCACACATTAGAAAGGACGCAGCTTATTATAGTCACAGGAGAAGGGAGATTGAATCCCATCAAAAGCGACAGATCTGGTGAATGTTTAAATGATGATATCCCTCAATATATTTCAATATATTGTCCATTTCTATAAAGCTTGGAATTAACCCTCTCAAACTGTTGAAACCATATTGAGTCATTCTTCCCCTCCTTTCACTTTACCTGATTATCTATAATCCCCTCTTCACTTAACTCGCACTTAATTGGTTGTACCTCCCGCCCCCTTTCCTTTCTCTCGACCAATGGGATTCAATCTCCCTTCACCTGTGACTATATAAGCTGTGTCCTTTGTAACGTGTGTTCAGTCATTGTTTGTTACTGATGATGGCCTAACCGTCGAAACGATTCAACATTGTAACTCTTATTTTTCGTGGAAACAGACGTTTTTTCACTAACTTCCGTTTTTAAATGAGTTTTCACAACTTCGTCGCGAGTGATTTAGTTCGTATTTTCGTTAGAGTGGTAGGTACTTTAACAGATCACAGCAACCTTCAAATTCATTTTACACATGAAGAAATTCGAATGTTCGCAATTTATCATTTGTGCATTTAGAGATGCTGCAAATATAGAGGTGTATATAATATTCGTCGTGTACACTAAATGGGTTCCGAATTATGTAATTTAAGGTTATTTTCTTTGTAGGAATCATCACATTTTTTCTTAAGAATCTCAAAAACCTGTTGCGTACACTCGCACAAATCAACGTGACTCTAAAACTTCTTTTACAATGCGATGTTTCTTTCAAACCCCAATGCGCACTGGAATATGAGGAAATATTCAATATTCCAAAAACGTAGGTTTAGGTGTTTAAGGGTAGAGAATTTTTCATAGGCTTCTAATACTGTGGTTTATTCGTTAGCAGAGCGCTTTCGCCGTCTTGTGGCCTCATTAGCTAATCTAATAGGTACTTGTTGATGATTTAAGTTTTATTATACATATTTACCTTATTATTGATTGGTTCAGGTTTATTTATAAGCTTTTTTGGGCCTTTAAACCTGAACCAATTAATAATAAGGTAAATATGTATAATAAAACTTAGATCATCAACAAGTACCTATTAGACTAGCTATGACTATGTTGAATAAACCACATTATTTGACAAGCCTATGAAAAATTCTCTACCCTCCAACACCTAAACCTACGAAGGACACGGCAAAATTCCATAACTAATATTCCAAAAACGAAAGAACCAATTAATGCCCCAATGTTGAAAAAAAAAAATCGAAAATTATGATTTTGACATTATAAATGAAAGGTTCTTTCAACAAATTTTATTTTTCAATCGGTTGTCACAAAATGGTTATCAGAGGCATATTGGAATTCATATAGATCACAGTATCGTATAAATGAAAGATGCCTATCAAAAGTAATATTTTTGTTGCCTCAAAAACAAGAATATTAATTGTCTTAATTAGGTATGTATTGAGGCAGTGAACGTCGTGGCGCACATTTTAACCTAAACTAAACGTATCTGCGAAATAAATACATAAAATAAATAACACTTGGATCGTTCTGCGATTAAACCCTGATACAAGCTATATTAAAAGTGACCATGACGTTCCTCCTCAATGACTGATCAGGGATTTTTACACCATATGTAGATGAATGCCTCAACAAGAATTTACACAGGACGGGAAATTACACAGGATTTACCTTCTCAGCGCGGTTACATGTTTAGGCCGCAAAAAGCAACCGTGCATTTTACAATACCTAACGAAGACCACGTAGCAAGAGTACCTATATATTTTCAACTTGTGGATTGTCCACAACTTGTAGATCGTCCACAACTTGTGGATTGTCCACAACTTGTAGATTGTCCACAACTTGTGGATTGTAATTTAGTTGTCCATAACATGGTAATAGCTGTTGGTTCGATAAACAACTATTGCAATAGATATGGGAACTATTTTCTGGTGATAAATGAAGTTTTCTCAAGAATACTTCTAATGCGTTTTTGCGTTTTAATTTTTTGAGCAATAACTCTGATTTACTCCCATCACGAAAAGGTGAGATCAAAATTATGCTACATCAATGGAAAGTAAATTCTCCATAACATGGTAATAGCTGTTGGTTCGATAAACAACTATTGCAATAGATATGGGAACTATTTTCTGGTGATAAATAAAGTTTTCTCAAGAATACTTCTAATGCGTTTTTGCGTTTTAATTTTTTGAGCAATAACTCAGATTTACTCCCATCACGAAAAGGTGAGGTCAAAATTATGCTACATCAATGGAAAGTAAATTCTTGCAGAAGTATTCAATGCGTGATGGTGTATTTCTTAATTAGTTCATAGATATTCCATTCCAACGCATAAGAATGTTACAGCGTAAATGATATAATCAGGTTAGTTTGACAATAAATGCAGGTTTTCTTCATCCGTCCCGCAAATGGGGGCGTTATCAAACGAACAGGAGGATACATTACACCAAGATCGCCACACAAGAAACACTTGACTTGGGAGGGGGAGGAAGATTCTATAGGTAGACAAGTGACGATCTGTTGTTGTTGGTTTTTTGGTGAAGGGAAAGGTTGTGGGGGGAGGGGGGGGGGGAGGAGGTTATAAATACGGCAGTGTTGAGGTTATGTGTTTTCCCTTCAGTTGGCGGCAACTTCTTGGAGAGCGGTTGGCTGTATGTTGTTCTCGATGGGTGTTGGTCCCTCCACGCATTTCCAGAGGCCGTACGTCTTCCCGACGGTCGTCTGCCAGAGGCGGAGCGTCCCGTCCTCGCTTCCCGAGGCGTAGAGCTCGCCGTCTGGGGAGAACCTCACGCAGTGGATGGGTCCGAAATGCCCCTTGAATGATTCTGCAAAGAGAAATCCCAATGTAACACCTCTGATCCTGTTATTACATGTGAACTATTCTATCACGTAGTGGGAGGTATTGTTAGCATATATAAAAGTCACACCTTATTAGTAGATGGTTGAAAAAAATCATAAAATGAACCAAATTTAAACAATATGATACGTACATACACATATATTAATGATAACTACTCCAAACACGTTAAAAACTTGGGACTAATTCTGTGTGATAACCTGTCATGGAAAACGAATACCACTGCAATTTGCAGAAAAGTTTATGGGGCTCTGCATTCCCTTCGTAAACTGTCGTTCTTTACATCAGAGGCGTTGCGATTGAGGCTTGTGAAAACGCTCATTTTACCATTGATGACCTACGGTGACGCTGTTTTTGCCCTTTCATTGGATGCAGAATGCTCAAGAAGATTACAAGTATTAATGAACTCTTGTACTAGATTTTTTTTTTAACCTAAAGAGCAGAGGACATATTTCAAGTCACAAGACTAAAATATGAGGTACTGATGTGGTTTCATACCTTCAGGACAGAACATTGTTGTTTGTGTATAAAGTTCTTAATAATACAAACATCCCAGATTATTTTACCAAATTTTTCAAATTAGCGCAATGCGTAAGATTACGCACCATTATTCAAACGCACACATCGTGCAAACAATATTATAATTCTTTAAAGGTAGCTGGAGCAAGGCTTTGGAATTCTCTGCCGTTGAATGTTCGGACCCTTCCTTCCCTGGCTCGCTTCGGGGCAGCCATCACTGCGAGACACACTGAATGACCAGGTACATGATCTTTTCTTTCTCCTATCCTCAGTTTCCTTCCTTTCTGTTTCTACCTGTTCTTTTTTCTCTCTTTCTATCCCTTTTCAGCATCTACTCTTCTTTTTCCACTTCAACCCTTCTAATGATTTTATAAAAAAGGAACCTATTTCTTATTATTTTACTTATTTTTTGTTTGTTTGTTCTTTTATAAGCGATTCAATATTGTATTGAGTGCTCCACACTCGGTGGGACTTTGTATCCTATGTGGACAATAAAGATATTATTATTATTATTATTATTCACATGTTCCAACACGTTTACTACCACACCTAAAATCACCAAAACTGCCCCACCAGACCTTATTTTTGCCATCACTTCTGTAGTATACACCCGGACCCGTGGAATCTTGTCACTCTTATCTGGCCTGGGGCCTGTCGGCAATGGGGCGTTACAAACCAACACAACCACCCTGCTTCTAATGGCATAGTCGACCAATTCCATTGTTCACTCAAAGAGGCCCTTTTGTGCTCATCCTCTCCTTCACGATGGGCCACGGACCTCACCTCAGTCCTACTAGGGCTACGAAACCGTACGTCTCAGGATGATATATCACCTTCACAGCGCCTCCTCGTAGTTACACTCCGCCTCCTCGCAGTTACACCCCACCTACCTCATGATCTTATCACTCCACCTACTTCTATACCACTGCTCCCTCATCATGCTTATCGCCGTTACGTAAAATCTTACTGGCATACGACTCTCCGCCACACTAAGAATATCTACGTTCGAGTTGATACACCAAGAACTGCGCTAATCCCGCCTTACATCGGCCCAGTTCACCGTTCTGGCTCGGAAAACCATCACCTACAGGGACACTGCAGGCAACCCACGAGACGTTCAAAACCCGACGCGAGCACCTCCCACTCCAACATGTTCCTCCCTACAAAGCAACCGCTCCGCGTTGAAAACCTTCGTAAATATCCGTAACTGCAGGGAGTTATTGTCAACTGTACAAATACTTGAACGCCAGGGTATTTTAAAGCTATGTTTCATATCTTTCAGATTGACGTAGGACATTAGGATCATGATTTTATAAGTTTCAGTCAAGGAGCATGAACTTCCGAGTTAATTCTAATTCATATTCATTTATGAAGGTATACCTTAACTCATGACTTTTTCAGCATGCTCCTTATAAGTTCAAATTTAAATACTTCCATGAAGCTAATCTGCCTGGTAATGTTCAAATTTCCAGGGTGACAAACTCGTTTTAATGAATATTTTAATCTTAAAATAAAATGCTCTTGTAATTCATTTGCACGATGACATCACGGCCCTCACCTGTCTGAAGGAACCTTCAGCTCTCTTGCATTACTACTTGCGTGATCTTATCACCCGTTTATTGGCCAGACTAAACAGTATTTTGAGCTGCGAATTAGTAGTAGATGGTTTTCAAGTGTGGTGAATCCGAATCTGGGGTCAAAAGTGTACAATTCCAACACATGAAAGTTCCCCATTAAATTATAAAAGAAAATTTGATTAACAAATTTTTTGCCATTTCTTCAGTTCATAAATTTTGACATTAGAGCAACTTTTTACGTTAACATTTTCATCTATAAAATTTATTGCTATCTTCAATCTTTTGATTCATTGTATCTGAACACATATTTCAAATGGAGTAGAGAAAATAAAATTGATGCAAAATGACAAATTAATAGAACAATAAAGCTTTTATTTTATTATGTAGGAGGAACAATAAATTACCACCACTCATTTTCCATATGACTTAGAGACTGACTTAGAAGAGAGAGTGACTTAGAAAAGAGTAAAGTAAAATCACAGTAAACGAGTAATAAAACTCAAGAAATTTTCCTGTACATAAAAAATTCATTGTTTGGCGAGTTAACTTTGTCCGAACCATGCCAAGATTCTATGTGCCGGCGAAGATTGAATTTCCTCTTCGTTTGGTATGTGCAATGGTAACAAAATAGCATGTTGAAACGGAGGAACATACATGCGGAGGAACATATAATAAAAGTAATTTAAACTACATATATAATATATAATCAAAAGTACATATAAACTAAACACGCGTGTCATACTGTAATCTAAACAGCGGGTCAGCTGTTCGGTTGTTACCCAGAAGGGAACAAACGGAGGGGAAAAGGCAGTAGGGTGGGAGGTGCTCGCGTCGGGTTTGGAACGTCTCGTCAGGCAACCCCACTTCTATCTCTGTTGATCGAGTCAAGCCTGCACCATCAAAACACTCAACAACAACCTCCTCCTAAAGCACACCTCCTCTGCTGCACCACACTCCTCTTCTGCAGTATGCCTCCCTCACTGCACAAATCACTTCTCCACTCTACACACCGCTACAACTCGTACCAATTGTAAATCGGGCATTGCTAACAATCCATCATAATTGTAGTAAAACAGTCAGCAAGAATTACACCAGATTTTTTTGCTATCATGTCATTTGTGGCTAAAAAATCTAATAAAGGGGGGAGGGGTGTAGTATACACCCAGACCTGTGGAATCTTGTCACTCTTGCCTGGTGAGGGGGGACACCCTATATACAGCACCTATATAAAGAGCCAAGAGGGCCATGAAATATACCATTCTCATCCAAGACTTCTTGAAGTTATTATTTCTGATATCCTGCATCCCATCCGAAGCTATCATTATAACTTCAAAAATACCTTCTTTCATCACTACACGAGCTAAAACGTTCATAAAGAATAAACTGAAACCCCTAGGGCTAAGGGTTGCAAATTGAAGCTAATGTAATAAGCTAACAGATCAGTCCACAAGAAGCTAATGTTGTAGCCAAGAAATGTCACTAGGAGCGCTAAAATACGAGGGTTATCCAGAAAATAAGTTCCGTTTTGATCTGTAGGGTGGAAGGAGTGGCTTTTGCCGAATCTGGTAACACCGCTCGAAAGAGGAGAGGTGGGGGAATAGAATGAGAGGTGGGTGACCTCGGTCGGTCAGTTACCAACGTCGGGGGCAGGTAGTTGAAATGGAGCCCTCCACGTCGCACAGTCCATGCAATGGAAACACCCCACCTCCCCAAGTGCCAAAAAATTCAAAGTCGAGAAATCAACCAGGAAAATCATGGCTTCTGTTTTCTGGGATCAAAAAAGAATTCTCCTGATTGATTTTTTGCCTCAAGGTGAAACAATTAACGCCAACCGCTATTGTGAGACCCTGAAGAAGCTTCGTCGGGCCATACAGAACAAGAGAAGAGGAATGTTGACCTTTGGTGTTTGCCTTCTCCACGACAACGCTCGGCCTCACATTGCTCATTCCACAGCGCAACTTTTGGATGAGTTTGGTTGGGATGTTCTGACCCATCTACCTTACAGTCCCGACTTGGCCCCTTCAGACTATCACCTGTTTACCAAAATGAAGGCGGAATTGGCGGGAGAACGTTTCACAAGTGACGAGGAAGTGAAAGAAGCTGTCACGAAGTGGACCAAGG
Source organism: Adelphocoris suturalis (assembly GCA_030762985.1). Taxonomy (NCBI): domain Eukaryota; kingdom Metazoa; phylum Arthropoda; class Insecta; order Hemiptera; family Miridae; genus Adelphocoris; species Adelphocoris suturalis. Next base: position 8,212,232 of record CM061049.1, on the reverse strand, counting down.
AGGTAGTGGCAATCTTTTATGAGGAAAAATTCGAAGCTCATTTCGCGATATACCAAAATTAGAACAGGTACCCACTGTGAGTCATTTTGACTCACAATGGCAGTAAACGTAAAAAGTTACAAAGCATTCAAAGAATGTCACACACTTGACAAAGGTATAGATCGAATAGTTCAATGCATGTTGCTATAAAGAGGCAGCGCACCAACTGAGTTGTATACCGCAGTATACTGGTATCACCGTTGATTTGACAACTTGAACCACTTTCACCAAAAATTTAAACAAGTTAAAACTCAGAGAGGTTGGAAATTAAAAATTTTTGAGATGTTATAACAGTCCAAAAATATTTGATACCTCGAGAGAGTTTGAACTCCTGTCCTTGCTTACAAAGGAAAAATTTCTCTATAGTTACATCCCTCCAACCGGATGAGCTATGAGGCCGATTTAATCAAACCTCTTCGACTGAGGAAATTTTCCTTGAACGTAACATTTCCCAGGAGTCAAATCTCGGATAGTTTGGGGTTGGACAAACGACGAAGTAACCTACAGGCTGCTGGCTCAGCAGATGCTTGCTGGAAGAAGTCCAGCAGATGAGCGAGGTCATTGTCACAGTGTATGTTTTGACTCATGTTATTGAGGATGTGAAATGTGCTATGTCAGGGATTATGATGTTAACAGTCTTGGCTCGAGGGGGAAATTAATATAATATTATTTTGGGTCCTACTGACTGCACCAATATGTAGTGTGCTATGCCAGAAAGTAAACAGCGTAGAACAATACTTCAGAATTGGAATCATAAGAAGAATCGTGGGCTCTATACAATACTCACCCTAAAGAATCGGCATAAGAATGTCTCCATGTCACACTACAATTATCCCTGTCATAAGACATTCCCCTCCTCCAAATATATTTTGACACACTTATACTGTCCTTTCATCATAATCCATGGGAATCATCACATTATTTGAGAACCTCTATCAATGGCATCACCCCACCAAGAAGTATACCTTTTCTTGTCACCATCATCTTCAACCTCCTTCCTTCCTCCATGCCAAATGGCCTGCATGGAGGTAACAATGTGATGAGTTGAGAAGGAATGAGGGAGGAAACAGTTTGGTAAATGCCTATTAACGCGAGTTAATCAATATGCTTTGGAAAAAGTTCTGGTTAAGGTAGAGGGAAATTCTCCCTTGATGGGAAAAACAAAAGATCATGGATATGTCTAGTACCTACTGCTTACCAGTTGGTACCTACTACTCAATTGTATACCAACCATGTAGTGCCTTCTTTTCACAAGATTATTACATTATGGTTACAAAACAATATTATTTTTTAACTTAAGAGTAATAAATCAGCATTCCTTGACACTACAATGGCTTAGAGGTCATGAAATGTCGTGGTAAAATGAGAGCATTCCAAAAAGTGGCGAACGATGTTCCTACTATGAAAACTATGGGAGTTACTCTTCCCTAGTAACGCCTTGGTTGTTCGTGAAAATCAATAGAAAATGTGCCGGTCGGGAAAAAAAGTGTCGGTCGGGGGAAAAAACAGTGTCGCGAAAAATTCCTTGACCCCCAGCCAAAAGACATATCCATGTCAAAAGAAGTATATGATGATGTATGATAATTTAATAAAATTAGGGCAGTTTTTCCGGTGTTCAATTACTGGTGTGGATAGTTCATAGCAACGACATCTACTGGTCAAATGGTAGTTTTTCCACTCAAACGGAAAAATTATCCTATAGTACTTTTATCTTAATGTGGATGAGCAACCTGCTCCACAACATTCCTTATTTCACTAGTTTGGTCAAACTCTGCAGCTATTTTTTAAACGAGCAAATCACAGGTGTCCAATCACTGATCACTCGACCCGACCTATTCGACAACTCACCCAATTCTTGTCCAGTCTTGTAGTCCATTTTGTACATCTTGAGGTCGTCACCGCCGCAAACGAAGATGGCTTTGTCCAGAAGGAGAGCAGCCGAGTTGACTATCGTTGGCACTTTGAATTCGTTCAGCTTCTGCAAACTGGATGGAGACACATACAGTTATAAGCAGATAGTTTTTATTTGGCTACTCTTTTGAGGATTAACAACTTGATAAATACAAGGTGATTCCCTCGCTGATGCAAAAACAATTTGGGTGAAACTATATCAAAAATGGAGTAAAATGCCGCCAACTGCATATTTTTTATCTCAATCCGTACTCGAGATATGATTTTTTAAAGGGGGTTTTCAGGAATACCGTGTTTTTTCATTTTAAACTCGGATTTCTCTACTTTGCCTCATTTAATTTTGATTTTCAACCTCATTTTCGGTATTAGCATTAAATTTCCTATAAGAATAGTGTACTTGGGTTCTTAAAAAGTACCATCCGAAGACCCTCACATCAGCTCAAACATAGACGATTTTGAAATAATAATATTTCTGAAAATCTTTAAAACTTTACTACTCTTCCAAAAAGAATCTTGAAAACTGGCAAATCTCATGAAAACTGCTTCATCTAGTATGATTTCCAACGGTATTATCAATTTTACTTTTATTTTGTTATTTAGGGGAGAAAATAATGTTTTAATGTTGAAAAATGTGTGTTTTTCAATGAAATTGTTGGTTTTCTCGAAAGATGACCCTCCATGAACCAACGAGTGTGGGGTCGGTTTCTATGTATTTTTTCTCGCTGGATCGAATGGAAACTCTTGCAGATCTCTCAAGTACGATATAATCGAGTTTTACACTTTAATTAACTAGTTTTACCCCATAGCACACATACATTTAATCGTAATAAACAAACAAAACATCTGCAATTTTAAGTGTAAAACTCGGTTATAATGGAGTTAGAGAGATCTACAAATGTTACCATTCGATACAGCGTGAAAAATACATAGACACCGACCCCATACTCGTAGGTTCATGGAGGGTCATCTTTCGAGAAAACCAACAATTTCATTGAAAAACCCACATTTTTTAACATTAAAACATAATTTTCTCCACTAAATAACAAAATAAAAGTAAACTTGATTATACCGTTGGAAAGAGTATTAGACGATGCAGTTTTCATGAGATTTGCCAGTTTCCAGGATTCGTTTTGGAAGAGTAGTAAAGTTTTAAAGATTTTCAGAAATATTCTTTTTTCAAAATCGTCAATGTTTGAGCTGATGTGAGGGCCTTTGGATGGTACTTTTTAAGAACCCAAGTACACTATTCTTATAGTAAATTTAATGCTGATTCCGAAAATGTGGTCAAAAGTTAAAATTGAATGAAGTAAAGTGGAGAAATTTGAGTTTAAAAGGAAAAAACACGGTTTTCCTGAAAAAACCTTTAAAAAATCATATCTCGAGAACGGATTGAGATAAAAATATGTAGTTGGCGGCATTTTACTCCATTTTTGATGTAGTTTCACCCAATTTTTTTTTTTTTTTGCATCTGCGAGGGAATCACCCTGTATAACTCAGTGAAGAACAATTTTTTTCTTGAATTTAAGCCGCGTCTCAACTGGAAGGGTCATTAGCGGCAATCACAAAGGGGTGCCGAAAGGACACTGCAAAGGGCACGATTCTAAGGGGAGCCATGCTGACCATCTGTCACTAAACGGATCGCCATCACAGACTCCACTGGCAGATCGGAGGGGGAGAAATGACCGCTTTGTAACCTCTAAAGCGGATACAAATACCCTGTAATAAAAACTAAACTATGACTAGATGATCCTTACAAATACATACATATCATCGATAAATATATAATGATAAATACTATACATCTTAGTTAAATAAAGGTATGACTAGATGTACACAGAGATCAGAATATCACAGTTCGTTGTACAGCTCAGTGGCGTTCAGGTACACCAACAGGGACTGGACCTTGTCTGGTCCTGACTGAACATCCACCCACTGAGGTGGTGAATGCCAAGAACAAATTATTGCGTGAAAATAACTATTTGCATTAAGAGCTCAGTTGACTTCGTATTTTACTTAGAAATGGAAACTACAGAATCATAGAATTTGACAATTTCCGTTCGTGAGTACACAAAATAAATTCTTATTTGTGGGTAAATCATAAGAATCTTGTTACATCCTCTGTATATTAATAGGTATTTATTAACGCGAAACCATGAAAGTGAACTAGATGTTGAACATTGAATTCATTATGCCATTCATTTTGGAATAACATCCAGATGAAAAGTATGATCACGTAAAATACATTTAAGGTTTATATGGGCTCTTTCTGTATATACAGGGTGTCTAAACTTCAGCGGGGCAGAAATCCAGGGATCGATTCTACAAGTAATTTGCAACAAAAAGTGCCTTCTAGACTTTTGACATTTTACCTATATCTTTGCTATGGCACATAAACTAAAAAACGTCACGGAAAATTGCTCACGAAAATATTTTGATGATTTCCGCATACAACCGAGTCGTTGCTAGGGAAATGGTACTTCATCGTTTTTCATCCAACAAAATTCGTTAACCATTCGTTCAAAAGCTCTCGATTTTTCCAACCACATTATGTCAACTACTACAAAGTGCGTGGCCAACAAGCTGAGTTATGAGCATGGTTATTTGAATAATTGTGTACACTCAGGTGATCATTCTCAATAATTGATATTTTGAACATGATTGCAACCGCTGGTTAATTTCTGATGATTTGATTGAGCTGGTGTTTCGATGATTTGGTTCATAGCAGGTGATCAGAATATTGCGAGAACGGTTTGATTTGTGAAGCGGTGGTTAAATAAGCTAAGGATCGTGTTACCTGGTATAACCTATGTAACCGAAGCTGAAATTTGAGAGGGGGGGTCAAGGGAGAATGCTGAAGACGCCTGGGTGATCACTGATCAGCTGAGTGAATTTCAAAGCCATGGAATGTGTTTTAGCCATGGACAAAGCTAACGAAATTTCGTAACAAAATCTGGGACGGCAACATGGACACCGATGATACGGAACTAAGGATCGTGAAACCTGGTGTAACCCATGCGATATTTTGTTATGACGCGGTTCATGAGTTATAAATATTTTAAGTTATTATCTCACTATTGGAAGTTAACCAATCTTCAACCTAAGATTGAAGACGGGTTTATGTGAAACGCGTGAGCTAAAACACATTCTGTGTTTCAATAATTTCGTCCGAAGTATGTAAATAGAGGTAACCGGGGGTCCAGGGGGCTTGCCCCCTGGCGAGGCGCGGAGCGCCGAGTTTTTTTTATTAGTTCTAGTTAGTGAAAAAAAATGGCCGAAGTTCAACATTTTAAGGAAAAAAAAAGTAAAAATTGTCCATTTTTCTTCGTTTTTCTGCTTTCAGTATGGAAAACGGAAGTTGGTGAAAAAACGCTGTCTATTCCCACGAAAAATGAAGAGTTACAATGTTGAATCGATTTCGACGGTTAGACTATCATCAGTAACAAACAATAACTATTGGCGCAGCTCTCCAGTTCTGGGATGATAAGCCAACAACATCTATATTTTTCCATTATCTAAACTTTTTCCCCGGACATATTTAAATATGTCAGTCTATTTGTTTCAATTTTTAAATAAATGTTTAATTTATGAAGATAAATTTCACTGGAAATGCTTCTAAAAGTGTGAGGCAGGGTAACCTACACAGAACATTGGAGTATGGGGAGATATTGGCAGTATACTGTCAAGGGGAATGCAACGTGACAGCTTGCACGGCCCAAAATTACTATGCCTAAAATGTCATTACTAGAAGAAAGCTGAACTACCGACGTCTCACACTTCTGATCCACAAAAGGAACTATATTGCGGTTCAAATCTTACGTTTTCCATTCGCCCATAAAACTACAATATCACGAAGATACTTTTATCATTCAACATTTCCGCCTACATTCAGTGTAAAGAATGTATTACCTTTCCGCATCCCAGAAGCTGACGGTACTTCCTGCGGCGACGGTGAGTATATGACCTTCTGGGGACACTTCCACGCTGTTGGGAACGCAGGAGAATTCCAATTTTTCAATTTCCTGTAAAATAAGGAAGCAAATTGTAAACATATTAGCAACAATTAGATAATCATTGGAGTGATAAATAATATATGTGAGTAGTTACTTTATAAACAGCTGAAAACGTGAAGAAAGTTCAAGTTAACTAACTGCCTAACTTAGCAACTATCATGAGTTGGCATGGACACACATACACACACAACCGACAAAATCGCCTATTCTCTGTTCTGTCTTTTGCTGTTGGTTTAACCTTTGTATTTGTCTTTCTTTCGTGTTTTTCCCCACACCTCAACCAGAAGGGTCATTAGCGGCATTTTGTTCTTGCTTTCGATGTTTTATCAACGATTTCAGCTTTTTCATTCTCAAGATTCATTTTACACGTTTTAAAGATTTGTGTTCTTCACGTCAGAATCTTTATTGTATGATGTGGAGGTAAGTGGTAGTTGTTACTGTTATTTCATGTTAAATTTTGGAAATTGTCTAATGTGAGTTTTGAGTCTCACAATTCTTGACCAAAATTAGCGATTTTGGGGGAAAAAAGGGTAGTATAAGTTGAGAGATCAACGAAGAAATAATTTGACTGCCCAAAATCCCCTTCACATTGATAAACGAATACACATTGATGACGAATGAAACCTGAAATCCTGGAAACTCATGAGTGTTACCGTCCCCTCCTACCTAACACGTAAGTAGAAGTTAGGTAGTTACGAAACAATGACAATCTAGAACTAGCCAGGGTTACTAGCTGCAGTAGGTTGGTTCTTCTTTATTTAGAGTGAGGATTTAGAGTTTTAAGATTTTTCCCAACCCGTGAAAAACTAGTTTTTCAGTCAGTCCCCCATATCTCTTCTCAATGGGACCTCAGGAGTGTTATCATTTTTGCGATCAAGAAGGCCGATGGAAAATGGCGAGAAACAGTCATATGTGAAGGTTATATTGTCCAGTTGAAGATGAGAGACTGCAGTGGAGTGCTAGGAGTTGCAGCCGTTTTTACTGCGAAAGAAGCCTAATAACATGGAGAGTATTTTTATTTTCAATCATGAGTGTTACACTAAATACGAGTGTTGTTGGTGCTTAAACAAAATAATCCGATATCAACAACCATACTGTTTGGTGACAGGTTTCAAACAGTAGCCATCCCCGAGTTTCGCCACTTCATCATCCCGTGTAACGCCATTTTTACTGGAAATTCTCATGAGTGTTACCTCTCAGGAGTGTGACCAAGGATGGGTAACACTCCTGAGTTTTTTAATACAAAAAAATATATAAAATACAACACCAATGAAAAACTCACTGTTCATCTATGGAACACAAATCTGCAATGTACAATGAGTAGTATTTGCTGATCTAACCTCATTTTCGAGCACTTTCATATTTTACGTCACTGAGATTCTCAAACGACCCAAAGCGGCAAATGAAATGAGAATGACCCAGTTATACCTGAAAACGCTTCGAATTATTACATCAAGTTTTCATTTAAGAAATTCCCTGACATTTGGTGGTTTTTGCGAAATTCCCTGACATTTCCCTGACTTTCCCCGACGCAAAGAATTCCCTGACAATGCCAGGTTTTCCCCAAATTTTCCAGTATTGGGCCACCCTGTTCTATCATTCTTATATTTAGCTTTGTTTGCACCAATCGTATGTGCCAAAAAAAAGAGTACGAACCTTTCCTGAGCTCGCGTCCCAAACCCTCACGGTTTTGTCATCCGAACACGAAACCAGCCGCGTGTCGTTCCTGTAGAAATAACTGTGTTTGATTCCGCCCGTGTGGCCAACAAACTCCGTTACGGCTGTAAACAAAACAACAAAAATTAGTCCAACCGAAAAAAATTAAAATACATAAAACAAAGATAATAAAACATGAAATTATAAAATAATTACAACAAATTGCCACTTCCAGTGTCCCTTTAGACACCTTGTTCAATGCCGCTAATGACCCTTCTGGTTGAGGTGCGGCTTAAACCTTGATAATAAAAAATTGAAAAAAACATAACAAATAAAAATAAAATTATAAAACACAGGAGCCAAGTTATATCTCTGATTTCAAAAACTATAACATTATAGTTGAAAATCAAACAGACAGAAAAAATTTAAATATCTTTCAATTTTGAAATTGAGTAGGGTTGGTAGTGGAATTTGTGCTAGGTACCATCTCAGATCCTGGAAATTACCATTTGATAAAGCAGGGAAGACACTCAAAACGAACTATTCCACGAGGCCTGATTACGTAAACTTGATGTAGCTAGATGAAAAGTTGAATAATTAGACAAAAAATAAAAGGCCAGTCATGCAGCATGACCCCATGAGCGAATTTTTGAAGAAATCTTCGACATTTCAGTTGATCGTGTAGAGAAATTTTAGTTTATGATTTTGATAGACAAACATGGAATCAAATTATTAAAAATAATTAGGAGGTACTCATACTTTATTATTATTAAACTATCTTGTGGATTTCAACCTTGAGATTAACGTTACTGACGGCCGAGCGGAGCGAGGCCTTGGGTCTGCGTGCTAGTACGTACATAAATAGAACTTCTTCATAATTTCATGGCTGATATTTTCTAAGCCACAGTCAGTATTAAAGCTACATCAAGTCCTAAAACAGTTGAGCGTGAAACATTAAAGAGAGCGACCGAGAGAATCGGAGGACGGAATATTTCACAGAGTAAACTCATCAGTTGTAATTACTTTTACAAGCACCTACTACCTACGTTTTAAACAGCATGGCTATACAGGGATACTTCCATAAGAGTAGTTCAATCTGAATTTGGACAATGTTACCGATTTTTACAACTAGCGAAAGGCATTATTTCGATTTTTGACTGATTTTTCAACTTTGAAATTTTTGAAACCTTGATACATATTCTTATAGGAAATTTTACGCTGATTCCGAATATACCACATGTTGGTATGCTGAAAAAATTATTTCGCACAACAAATCGCAAAAAACAGGCTATTTTGAAATTTTTGAAAATTTCAACCCGAAGATGTAATCCGATTATGCTGGCCAACGAACTTGAACTTTCGTTTTGTGTCCTTAACATTTTAAAATTTGTTTGAAGTTTCTAGCACAATTCTACGGACAGTTATCGTCTGGAATGATACATACATACATACATTAAAAAATGCGTTAAACTTCAGAATATGATTCTAGCCTGAAACGGATTTCTGCATAAATTTTTTTCAAAAATTCACATTCTACAAATTTTGAGGCGAGAGCAATAGCTTAATTTTCTTCAAAAATTCGCTAAAATGCGTTAAACTTCAGAATATGATTCAGAATAGCCTGAAACGGATTTCTGCATACAATTTTTTCAAAAATTCACATTCTACAAATTTTGAGGCGAGAGCAATAGCTTAATTTTCTTCAAAAATTTGCTAAAAAGATGCCGTAATCGCAGCGCTCCCAGATGGTCACCCATCTAAGCTAACCAAGTCCGATGCTGCTTAACTTCGGTGATCTGACAAGAACCGATGTTTTCAACGAAATATGCGTTGGCGAATACTATTTTGTCTTGGGTCGAATCTAGTTATTCGATGCCTATATGGAGAAAGCTGAAAAAGTAGAGTGTAAAATGATTTCAAACTTCTTTAACTCGATCTCGAATTCAAGAGAATGGTTGACTTTGAAATACTAAAGAGACTTTAGCGAGACGACAGCGTTTGGTTAGTCGTGTACATACGAGTAACAAAACGTGTAGAAATAAGCGAAGAGCTAGCATCTGCAGTTGCTGGCTCTAGACACTGCTCTACGCGTTAACGTGAGAAAATCGTTCGGGAAGAACAAAAACACACTACTTATTGATGTTTCACTACATAAATATGGGCTTCCTTCTCGTATATTATACACGAAAAGATTCATACGTATGTATAGATGCAAGATGTATATCTATGGGCTTGAATAGGGAAGTCAAATCTGAGAGGTGACGTCGGACATGCAACTGGAATGACAAGGCACGATATTCAACCTCGACAGCCCATTCCCCCGATAATTGCTCGACACCTTGATCTTTTAAGGCTCTGATTGGGGTCTTGAGATGAGGATAGGCGATAGTTGGATGTTACGAGGAAGGCAGAAACGTTCTGAATGCAAGTTAACGCGGCTCACCGGAAGGAATCGGCCGGTTACTCGAAGGACACGGATGAAGTTGGAAAAACACGAGATGCAAGCCTTCGCATCACTTTCTCAACACGTACTTCCGCATTCATACTTAACTTGCAGCACTAGCAATATGGTTTGAAAAATAATACCTAAAAATCGGATGATGGTGAACATAAAATAACTGCTGCTACATAAAACTAATTATTGGACATTTTCCAAATCAAATTGGACATTTTTCAAAGCAAATTGGACATTTAAAAAAATCAAATTGATCATTTTACATATCAAATTGGCCATTGTTACAAATCAAATTGATCAGGACTTCAGGAGTCAGTAGAAAAATGAAGCTGAATCGGACATTGTGAATGGGAGCATCACAAAAAAGTTATACCTAGACTGTTCCTTCTTAATGTTGCGCGACGTTCTCCTGTAATGTCTCCTCAATGGATACGTACGAAGAGGAATACTATCAGTTATTGTTTGTTACTGATGATGGCCTAACCGTCGAAATCGATTTAACATTGTAACTCTTTATTTGTTCGTGGTAATAGACAACGTTTTTCACTAAGTTCCGTTTTGAAATGGGTCTCCACAACTTGGTCGCGAGTGATTTAGTTCGTGTCAATGATTGTGTGCCAGACTTTGATTCCTTAACACGGAAATGAGTTACTCCGACGATTATTTCGGTGATGAATAGAAGGCAAAGAAACTGGCGGCTTATTTTTCCTCGCATATTTCTGGTCGTTTTTCTTTGTACATAAAATTGTTGCAAATGTTGTAATATGTAAATACTCTGAAAACGTATTGGTATTAAGTAAACACAACTAAAATAGAATTAGAATCGAACCAAATAAGAATCATGAAAATCGGTTGAGAATTTTAGACTAGGTGGCGCCGACAAAATTTGTCGAAATTGGGAACGAAGAAAGAATCTCGAAAATCGGTAGAGAATTGTGACCTGAGAAGCGTCGACAAAATTTGTCACACACACAGACATACACCTATTTTTCACGCATTCGGTCTTAGAATGTTCTGAAACGGATTTGTATTCGTTCATTTTTTTACACATGCTTGGGTTGTCCCCCCCTGATCAATTCCAATAGGCGTACCTCTTGTTAACGTACGTAGCCTTGCCTATAAGGCATAGCTTCTGTGGTAAGTCTTAAAAATACACATTTTTCTACAGACCAATTTAATTGGTAAAATTATTTGTAATTTGATTTGTAATCGTGGATTATTTGTAATTTGATTTGGAAAAAAAAGTTCCAGTCATGCAGCATGATCGTATGAGCGAATTTTCGTAGATTATCGTAACATTATATTATATTACTGTTTTGAAATTTGTGCATTCCGAGTACAAAGAAATTGTTAACCACCAATTTTATGGCAAATAAAATCGTTCCAAATCATATTCTACGAATAAAAATAGATTTTGGATGTTTAGCAATTTTTCAGTTTTTCAATCGATTTTTCAGCAAATATTGATGAAATTCAAGTACATTTTTCACCATAATTTTGTGAATACATTTTTGAATGTTTTAGTTCATCGTCAATAAACTAATTTCGACTACGATTCTGATAAAAATATAAATTTAAAAGTTTTTAGTCATTTTCTCACTTTTAGTGATTTTTTGAGGACATTTTTTGAAATTCGACCAATTTAATGTGCTCAAAAAGTGTTGTCCAACGAACTCATCCTTTCTTTTGAAATTCTTGATTTTTTGGCGAAAGAACGAAGTTTTTATCTCAATTCTATCGAGAGTTATCGTCTGGAATGACACATACATATATATATATATATATTTTGTGGAGTTTTACGATTTTTTCAAGTGTTCCTATCGATTTTTAGCTTATTTTAATGAAATTTAAGTACATTTTTCAGTACAATTTTGTGCTTAAATTTTTAAATGTCCTAGTTCATGTTCGATTAATTTTTTTCGAGTAGCATTCTGCTAAAAAATAGAAATTTGTTAATTTTTAGCGGTTTTTTGCCTTTTTTAGTGATTTTTTAAGTGCATTTTTTGAAATTTGACCAATTTAATGTGCTCAAAAAGTGTTGTCCAACGAACTCATCCTTTCTTTTGAAATGCTTGATTTTTTGGCGAAAGAACGAAGTTTTTATCTCAATTCTATCGAGAGTTATCGTCTGGAATGACACATACATACATATATATATATATATATATATATATATATATATATATATATATATATATATATATATATATAAGCGTTAATATCCAGGAATCATTTCAGAATGCCTCAAAACAGATTTTGATGAAGAAAATTTTTGAAAATGTTTATTTTAAAATTTTTGGAGCCATTGCAATAGCTTTATTTTCTAAGAAAATTCGCTAAATGACCAATTTGATTTGGAAAATGTCCGATTAGGTTTGGAAATGCAATGTAATGCACATAATAGCTAGTAGATAGGTACCTACATAGTGCACACAGGCGCACACGCACATACACACACACAGACATACATCTATTTATTCACGCATTCGGTCTTTAAATGGTCTGAAACGGAGTTGTATACGTTCATTTTTTTTTTTTACACATGCTTGGGTTGTCATCAACACCCCCCTGCATCGATTCCAATAGGCGCACCTCTTGTTAACGTTTTTCTTGGTAACATTTTTCTATTTAGACCAATTTTATTTGTAAAATGTCCAATTTGATTTGGAAAATGACCAATTTGATTTTGAAAATGTCCGATTAGGTTTGGAAATGCACATAATGGCTAGTAGATAGGTACCTACATAGCGTGAGGGTCATGAGTTGAAACGAGGAAACAAAGGCGAGCTGACGAGGTCACGACCACCAGATAAATCCAATAATGGGATATTAGTTAGTGCACCTCGATAGTTGTTACAGCTAATTGGGGATTACGACTGATCCCAATATCTTGCACTAATTGTATCCGGGTTCGATCGTTCTTGAGGACGAAAGAGGGAAGGGCACATTTCTCAAGGACGAGTTGTGGTAAACATTGCTGTTCCCTCAAACCTTTTCAAAGATTTGGCCTCTGCTCAGTACAATGATGTAAAATCGAGCACTTTTAATTGCACAGTTCTTAAATTAATATTGAAAAATCTTGCACCAAACAAAAACAAAACTAAAACAAAACAAACTAAGTATGAAAACCAACAAAACTAACAAAACAAAACTATGTATGAAAACCATCATATTGGGTGATAAATTGACCAACAAGAGTTGGGAGAGTTTATTATTATTTGTAGAAAAACCATGTCTACCTATAAGGTCCTATATGGAAAACTAGACTGATCAAATAGTTTCAGTCTTTAATTCATGTTTTGCATACAATTTGTACATAAAAATCGTCATTACATAATTTTTATGGAATTTAATGATATCATAGCTCGAACTCGTCAGCATTATAACCAAGGAGTTGTGGGGGCATGCGATAACCCCCACGCCGGCCGGGCGCATCCCGACCGGCCCCACCCACCAAGGCGGCTTCCCGGACCAGGCAACTGATGATGGAAACCGCCAGCAGATAAATTTCATGGTTGAATAAGCATAGTGAACATTTTCCTTCCTGGCTGAAATTGGAATATTTCGAACAAGACAACATTTTAGGCTCAAAAATAGTGGAAATTGTAACCAGAAAAATTCTCTTTCCGAATAACATATTGTGAAGTATTATTTTTGCTATTATATATGAGCAGAACCACAAAATATTTACTCAGAGTCGCTTTGCATAAAAACCGGATTTTATTCAAAAATTCCAAATATCCGGAGTTCGGTAGGGTCGAGAATGTCTAGAAATATTCTCTCAGAAGATCAGAACAGAACAAGAAAAAGGCGCTGGATATAAATCCCTGAAATTTTAACATAATTCAGGGATTTGTTCGTATGGATTCATGAAAAAAAGCACGTTTAGGAACAGGTACGATTTAGGGGTAAGGTTTATCTATTTCCTGGAGATGTTTTTGAAGATTCCCCGTCAAAATGGCAGATCGTGTTCGTGAGAAAACCTTCATTGCCTTCCAGACACCTGTGGGGTAGTGAGGTTCCTCTTCAATATGCTCCAAATTCGAAGCCTTTCTAGCTGCTTCGTCAGCCTTTTCATTTCCATTTATATTACTGTGGCCCCTTACCCATACGAAACAGAGGTTTTTCCCTATGTTTTTGAGTCGTGCGGAGGCTACTATTATATCAGATTCAAGGGGATTCAGCTTGGAATTCAGTCGTACGATTTTAATTTTTTGGAGTGCACTGAGACTATCAGTAAAAATTATGTTTTCTTGTATTGTTTCAGGTTCATTCTCTATATTCTCAATAGCTTTCTTTATTCCGTAGAGTTAGGCTGTATACTCGTAATTTGAGCACATATCCCAAAGCCTGTAACCCCTTGTAGCATTTCTTCTAGCTTCATATATATCTTCTAGCATGCATTACTTATCAATATGTTTAGTATCCCTATAGCTCCTTTTGAAATCGTCCATTAGAAACCTTCCAGCACTTACCTGAACTTCCCAAATCTAAGAACGACGAATCGTCGTCTGATTGACGACCACTCTTGAAATCAGGTCACCCCACATCTCACGAGTGAGCTCATGTGTCCTTCATGGCACGCGTGACTCACTCATTTTCGGGCAGCACCTTATGAAGATTCGGTTCCCCCTCATTACTCGAACTTCGTTTTTTTCTATCCTTGTTCCAGCTACGTGAGTTCATCATTGGTAAACAACCTTGACGATATCTACCTAGTACTTGCATATATGAGACGGTTATTCCATAACTGTCTACAATCATTTTTAGAACTGTAGGATTATCAAAACAGCAGTGGTTTCCGGATTCTGGAAGTCTTCCTCCAAAGGAAAGAGCCAAAGCTGATCTTTTAGTGTGGAACACGCTTTTCCCGGGATCTAACAAGTGCATTGGTTATTTAGTCAGGATTCAGCCAAGAAGTAGAAACACAACTTCAACACATCTCTACACCCTATTTATTTTTTGCAACGGTTCAGGCCAAAACTAAATCTTCAGGCTTTTGGATTCTTGAATAAAAATTCCATTCAACTCTCCAGCTCGGTCATAGCTTTTAAAAAATAAGAATATGTATGCTATATATTCCATTTAATCAGAAGTACTTTTATTCAGCATTATATTTAATCTATTTTGTGCATCAAACTCGTAAAAATGTATGTATCATAATGTTATAATTTGACAATAAAATAATATCTATCTGTCTATGTATCTATTCGTGTTATGGAATCGAGGAAGCTATGGCACACGTTTTTATCGTAGTTGACAAGTCAACAAGGGTAAATTATTGGATATAACCAAGGAAAATCACTCGTATAAGGTAAGCCAGAACTTTCTTATCAAATCCACCTTTCAAAGGAAGCAGGAATTAGTTGCAGATATCCGTATATACAGATGGAGTAGTGGGTTGGTGTGTTCCAAGTTTATCGAGTTCCCGAGGTCAAGCTGCATTCGAAACCACATCCGAGGTCGAGGCTGCTGTATCGGCTACCTACGTATTTGGTGTCCATTATTTCCCTGTACCTAACCTACCTTTCCTGCCTACCTTCCCACTCCGAAAAAAACAGATTCGCATGGCTATAAAAACACTCGCATTTCGAGTTTAGAATCCTGGAGGACAAATTCTTTTTTAGTCTTGAAGCCGCAATTTGGGGTCAACTCCGTAAATAAGAGATCAAAAGTGATCGGAAAATCATTCAAAAGCACTGATTATTCTATACAATTCAAAACAAGTGCCCTCTCTCCTCAGGTTCGCAGTCACAAGTAACAGGGTAAATGAGTTTATCGTTGCTCTTAATAAACCGTCGCTTATCAGCCTGATTTGAGATAGTATGAAGTAGGATGTAAACATACGTTAGCGAATTTTCGTAAATTTTCTTATTATATATATATATATATATGATATATATATATATATATATATATATATATATATATATATATATATATAAGAGAAGAGAGAGAGAGAGAGAGAGAGAGAGAGAGAGAGAGAGAGAGAGAGAGAGAGAGAGAGAGAGAGAGAGAGAGAGAGAGAACTGCATTATCTTCAAGTGTAATGCAGTGGCGGCCGGTGGTCTGCAAAAGGAGTGGGGCACAAAAATATTTACCTATTTGACAGTCAAGAAGAGCATTGAGGTTTTTCTTCCATTAGTTTTGTTTTCAGTGTGAATTAACTTTGACCTAAACACATGATACATAAATCCCAATTGGGTCATGTCATGCCTTGGGCAACTGTTATGAATGAATATGGCTACTAAATAATAATCAATCATTATCATTAAATATTATTGATAAATTAAATATAAATTAATTAGATAAATAAATTAAATTAAAAATACTATCTTATACGTACCTACTTACTAAGTATCTAAAAATTTTAGAATGGACTATATTATTATTAAAAGTACTAAAAATTATCAAGGCTTCAATTCAAATCATCAACTCAACAGCTTCCTAGAGTGTAAAACATAGAAATTAGCTTCAAGAGCCACTCATCTAATCCGAACCCTGGGCATCTTCAAGTAAATGTCCTAAAGAGGCTACATAAGAAATTACAGCTTCCTAGAGTGTAAAGCATAGAAATTAACTATTAAAATGATTTAACCACCGCTTCACAAATCAAACCGTTCTCGCAATATTTGGATCACCTGCTATGAATCAAATCATCGAAACACCAGCTCAATGAAATCATCAGAAATTAACAAGCGGTGGCAATCATGTTCACAATATCAATTATTGAGAATGATCACCTGAGTGTACACAATTATTCAAATAACCTTGCTCATAACTCAGCTTGTTGGCCACGCACCTCGCAGTAGTTAACATAATATGGTTGGATAAATCGAGAGCTTTCGAACGAATGGTCGACGAATTTTGTGGGTTGAAAAACGACGAAGTACCATTTCCCTAGCAACGACTCGGTTGTAAGCGGAAATCATCAAAATATTTTTGTGAGCAATTTTCCGTGACTTTTTTTAGTTTATGTGCCATAGCAAAGACATAAAGAAACTAGTTGATTGTTCTCTACGCAATACAGTGAGTCTATTTTATTTATTGGTATCGTGTGAGCAAGTTTTCGTGACGATTTTTCAGTTAATGTGCCAAAGCAAAGACATGAAAATGTCAAAATCAGTACTTGACTAAACTTCAACTCACGTAAATCCGTCGATGAACGTCGTCCTTAGGTGTGAATTCTATTCAAAGTGATCGTTGATTTTTCTTCATTCCCCACAAGGGATGCCAAAATTTATTTTTGTAACTATCGTTCGTAACTACCGACGGAAAAGGCTTATGTAGCTCTACACATAGAACAACGCACTCGAACTCGACCGACAATACAAAGGACTTTATTACAAAAGATGTATTCAACAACTTAGGACTGAATAAAAATATTCACTTATAACACAACACTATAATACGGACTTTACTTTAGAGTAAATTCTTGGGAACAACCGGACGAACTTAAAGAAACATCACATATTACTTGCAGAGACAACAAAACATTACTACGAACATACCCAACAGGGAACTCTTAGCATGGAATGACCAGAAGGTCAGTTTGGCTAATGGAATAAACCGACACTCCTCTAGTGGAAGCCACTCATAACGTAAATTTCATTCTACGGTCTTTAGAAACGTTGGAAACCCTGTCTGGGGCAGAGCCCCCAAAATCATGAGAAATATCCCGTTATGACCTCTTTTTCCCGTTCCTTGCCCTTTATTTCCCGTTTCTTGCCCTTTATTTCCCTTTTTTTCCCCTTCACAGTCTAACCTGAATCGACGAAATTTCTCTCTTGATAGAGTGATATCATCACAATCTACGTACTTTTTCGCTGGTAGATGGATCTTAAACCTCCTTGGATGGAGCGTAAATCTATTCCTTCTAGCATCCACCTTCGAGCCACAGTATGGAGCTGTTTGTAAAGTCTTCATTCCAGTTTGTTACTTTTTTCCCAAATGTACTGGGGCAATGTCCCGATGCCCCCCCACACGGGCCGCCCTTGGTGTAATGTAAAGCAGAGAGTTGATATCAAGTGAATAATTATGATCTCGTTATAATTAGGCAGTATTGTTCCATTTTCTGAATCTATAATTTATTCGCTGATATGCCCACAGTGATTCGGTCTGAGTCGTTCGCAAACGGTTTGAAACATTTGATTGCATTGTACGGGTTCAATGGCCTCCTATGCATCCATCGAATGCAATGAATAATAGTCACTACGAGTAAAAAGTAAAATCGTCGCAACTAATGCGAAACATAAATGAATAAAATGAGAATAAATGAATAATAATATTATTAGTAAAAAATTCGGCCCTTCGGGCCTCGCAAAGGTCTCTCTCTGCCCCTTGACCCCGCTGGGGGGGGGGGGGGGGGGCAGTCCCCCCGGATGTTATTACTTGGATCTCGTGGCTAAAAGTCAAGAAACATGGAACAATATGGAACATGCCTGGCAGAAGTGACCAAGTAACAAAAACCAGATTTTTCAGGAGCTTCATATGACAAATGGAATCGAAATTAGAAGGAAGTAGGTTTCTAGGTAGGTAATTTTCTGTTATGGTGCGCGTATACAATTACTATAACTACAATTAACTTCTCAACCAAGATGACAACAAAACAAGCGGCATTGTTTACTATATCCATTTATGAACTAAATAAATATAAAACAAATAGAAGAGTAATTACGAAAGAAATGCGTGATAAATCGACAGCTTTCCAACGAATGGAGAACGATTTTTGTACCATAAACACTAAAGAAGTTTTATTTCCCCAGCAACGGCTTGGTTGTACGTGAAAATCATAAGAAAAAGTCTAGTCATGCAGCATGACCTAATGAGCGAATTTTTGAAGAAATCTTCGACATTTCAGTAGCTATTGATCGTGTAGAGAAATTTTAGTTTATGATTTTGATAGACAAACATGGAATCAAATTATTAATTCAAGTCCTAAAACAGTTGAGCGTAAAACATTAAAGAGAGCGACTGAGAGAATCGGAGGACGGAATATTTCACCGAGTAAACTCATCAGTTGTGATTACATTTTTGTTTGTTTAACAAGCACCTACTACCTACGTTTTAAACAGCATGGTTCTAGGATTGGTTATACAGGGATACTTCCATAAGAGTAGTTCAATCTGAATTTGGACAATGTTTCATGCAAATATTACCGATTTTTACAACTAGCGAACGGCATTATTTCGATTTTGACTGATTTTTCAACTTTGAAATTTTTGAAAACTTAATACATATTCTTATAGGAAATTTTACGCTGATTCCGAATATACCACATGTTAGTATGCTGAAAAAATTATTTCGCACAACAAATCGCAAAAAACAGGCTATTTTGAAATTTTTGACTACATTTTTGAAAATTTCAACCCGAAGATGTAATCCGATCATGCTGGCCAACGAACTTGAACTTTCGTTTTGTGTCCTTAACATTTTAAAATTTGTTTGAAGTTTCTAGCACAATTCTACGGACAGTTATCGTCTGGAATGACACATACATACATACATACATACATACATACATACATATATACATACATATATACATACATACATACATAAAAAAATGCGTTAAACTTCAGAATATGATTCAGAATAGCCTGAAACGGATTTCTGCATAAAAATTTTTCAAAAATTCACATTCTACAAATTTTGAGGCGAGAGCAATAGCTTAATTTTCTTCAAAAATTCGCTAAAAGAAAAAAATTCGTGACACATCCGCGTAACGTTTTTGGCTAGTTAGTCCAAGGCTAAAGCATGTTCCGTGCTAAAAGTTCCAGTCATGCAGGAATCATATGAGCGATTATACATTTTAATGATAATGAAATTTAAGTGCATTTTCAACATGGTTTTGTGCAAATTGTTTTTAGTATAGTAGCTCATAATAGATAATGAACTTCTTTCAACTTTCAGGGGGGAAAAGAATCATCAATTCCTAGCAGTTTTAAGGGATTTTTTTAACACAATTTTTGTTTTTAATTTTAGCAATTTAATGTACTTAAAAAGTGCTGACCAACAAGCGCATTCTTTCATTTAGAAAGGTTAATTTTTCGGCGCAAGAACGGAAAGTATACCTCAATCTTAAGGAGCAGTTGGGCAAGTAAACCTTATGGTATAATAAGACATTTTCTGGGAATATGTAGGTTCCCGCTAAAATTGTCATCCTCATTACTAGCGAGAATTAACTAAAATGCATATCATTAACAACCTAATTTTTAAAGGCAATAGGGGAATATTTTAAGGAGATCTTAAACGCGTATGTACCCACTTCGGAATTTTGTATATAGCATGTGCAATTGGAACAAAAATTTGTTAAAATTACTCGAAATTCAATGTCAAAAGCAAAGTGTAGTAACGATTTACTCAGGTCTTTTGAACGAGCAGATTTCGTAGCCCGGAAAAGTTGAAATGAGAAAGTTGTTCATTTTCACGAAGCAAGTTAGGCATTACAATACTATTTCATAAAAATAGACAACGTTGTAATTAACATCAGTTTTTTTAATTTTTTTTTTTTTTTTATTTGTTTTCAATTTGTTCCTTTATTTATTTGAAGTGGTTACGTAGATTATATGATTATGAAAAAGTTTTTATGTTAACGAATAAAAGTAGATACCTATTGTTAATAATGATGAAAGAAGGACGAGAACAAATTAATGATGGAACATAAAAATTTACAAGCACTGGAAAACAAGGTTAAACATTACCAGGCTGGACTAAGTTCACCATTATTTGCATGATTGTAGTGATGGGGTTAGGGTAAATCGTTGATCGATTCAAACGTAAATATACGCATACACACACGTGACATTCGAGGCATTGGCCGAGTGAATCAGCACGTTTAGGTTGGCCGTTGCTGGAAATGAAGGACACTGATAGAGTACTGTTGACCAGATTGTGGCGAAACGTGTGAAGCCAATAATTTATGCCTTCTAATAGTGTAACCTTGTGTCTAGTGTGTAACCTAGTGTCTAACCTTCTAATAATGTACAACATCCATCAATTAGCTTCTCAAGATTACCAACAATTGTTCAAAAATCCAAATAGACTCGACAAGCTAGCAAATCAAAAGTACACAAATGTCATGTAATTTTATCGTGCAGTGCTTCATGTTTGATCGAATCAACACGAGGTTCTGTTGAGTAACCTTCTCCAGATTTCACAAAAACCCGCCTGAAACCTTTGACCGCCTTTATACTTCACTGAGAAGGTATTTTGTCTCAACATTCAATAGGATCAAGACAGTAAAACACTTTTATACCTTATTTAAACTTTATGGTGGGATGTCAATCTGGGACCTTGTCAAACACTGGTACCTACTAGTAGTTGCTCATAGATGCAGTACAGAATGGCAATGCAGGAAGTGATGTTATTAACGAGTGCCTAACTGGTGTTGAAGGTAAGTCCCAGCTAGGCAAAAAAAGTTCATAAATCTGCAATACTCAGCTCTCAAGACGCCACAAATACCCTTCGTAACAACAGACAGGCGGAGCAAGGTCACCGGAGCAGGAAGTCTGCGGGTAGTGCCAGGAAGGAGCGGAAGTGAAGCGGCAGGTTCGCGCTCCGACCCTGAAATCGATCTCGGAACGCAACCGAGAAACTAAACTGGTTCGGTATAGAAAAAGAAGAGAAGTTCACCTCGATATCGCGATACCTTCTCTATGTAGAACAAAGCGATCTTCCGAAAACTGGAATATACATGTCACCTCCCTTGCAAGGGGAGTCAGTCCGAAAAACAGTGTTCGACTCTGTGGTTTAAAACACAGTACAAAATTAAAACTGGTTTTTAGTTCGACAGTTTAGATGTTGATGAACAAAACGACGGGGGAAAAAATCAACATTGACCATTTACGTACTTCACTAAAAGTACCTAAAGTTAGACGTACTTCACTAAAAGTACCTAAAGTTAGGTAATTATCACGGATGTCTGTTATGGAAAATAGGTTTGACTATGGTGCCGTAAAATCTGCAATATGTCAGAATTTGGGGAAACGAACAAAAAAAGCCTGTGATCGCCGAAATCCTAATACTTCACGAGCATGATTGCCCTCGAAATTGGCCATTTTCAGCGAAGGGGTAAATACACTAAATCTACAGATTTCTTCTTTCTATATTCTCTATATGTTTGAAAATTAAAGTATATTCTATCTAAAATGCACCTTGAACCTTTTAAAAACTTCTCAGTTACATGAAGCTGCCTTACAGAATGAAATTTCACTCCCAGAGCTCCAGAACTTATGCTAACATCTATACATGCATGTGAGCCAAGTATACAATGTATTCGTTTGTGTATGTGTCGGCGAGAGTACGTGAGAAAGAGAGAGAGGTTTCATGGAGAACGAACAACATTCAAGTCCTAAGGTACGCCACAAGATTATTGAAAACTGTAGTCGATTTTTCGTCAAAACATATTTGATATACAATTCCTATGTTTGAAACTTGTTTATTCTTAAGATTAATGCTGAAAAACAATAAAGGAATAGATTCAAATAAAAGTTCAATTTTTGTATCCGCGCGTATCAATGTGATTTTCATTCTCCAGAAAACCTCTCTCTCTTTCTCATGCACACTCGCCGACACATACACACACGAATACATTATATACTTGGCTCACATGCATGTATAGATGTTAGCATAAGTTCTGAAGCTCTGGGAGTGAAATTTCATTCTGTAAGGCAGCATCATGTAACTGAGAAGTTTTTAAAAGGTTCAAGGTGCATTTTAGATAGAATATACTTTAATTTTCAAACATATAGAGAATATAGAAAGAAGAAATCTGTAGATTTAGTCAGTATGATCTGCGCTCATTGGTTTACTTGACGATGTTAGGCGAAGCATGGAAATTGGTAAACTGACAGTTGTAGTTGACTACTCTCGTGCGTTTGATCGTATAAACCATGATACATTACTTGCCATATTTGAAGCATTTAATTTTGACATTTTCATGTCTTTGCCCTGGCACATTGCACAAAAAACTGTCACGTAACGTAACGTAAATATTTTGACGATTTCCGCTTACAACCGAGTCGTTGCTAGAGAAATGGTACTTCGTCGTTTTTCATCCCAAAAAATTCGTTGACCATTCGTTCGAAAGCTCTCGATTTATCCAACCATATTATGTTTACTACTGCGAAGTGCTTGGCCAACAAGCTGAGTTATGAGCAAGGTTATTTGAATAATTGTGTACACTCAGGTGATCGTTCTCAATAATTGATATTGTGAACATGATTGCCACCGCTTGTTAATTTCTGATGATTTCATTGAGCTGGTGTTTCGATGATTTGATTCATAGCAGGTGATCCAAATATTGCGAGAACGGTTTGATTTGTGAAGCGGTGGTTAAATCATTTTAATAGGTAATTTCTATGCTTTACACTCTAGGAAGCTGTAATTTCTTATGTAGCCTCTTTAGGACATTGACTTGACGATGCCCAGGGTCCGGATCAGATGAGTGGCTTTTGAAGCTAATTTCTATGTTTTAAACTCTAGGAAGCTGTAATTTCGTATGTAGTCTCTTTAGCACATTTACGTGACGATGCCCAGGGTCCGGATCAGCTGAGTGGCTCTTAGAGCTTGCATACGAGTCTGCAGGGGGGTAGGTGATGTAGCCTGGCTCGAATTCAATGAAGTACCCACGGGTGTCGGAACAATGAGTCAACACGATCGCGAATTCAATTAAGTACCCACGGGTGGGCGGTTTCTCTTATGGCCCATTAAATTGATTTGTACGCCCCGCCGTGCGATGCACGGGTGAGATCTGCCTAGTAATAAATACAATAAGAAAACACACATGAAAATGTCCCAATGTGTTGCAGACTCGTATGCAAGCATTTCAAGCTGCTTTGTCTTTCTTATGATTTTCACGTACAACCAAGCCGTTTCTGGGGAAATAAAACTTCTTTAGTGTTTATGGGACCAAAATCGTTCTCCATTTGTTGGATTTTAGTCCAAAAGTTGCATTATGGTTTGAGTCGTTTTTGAAAGATCGCTGTCAGTGTGTTGTTGATATGTCAGGCGCTAAATCAGAAAGTAGGAGAATAATTAAACGTGTGCCACAAGGGTCGGTTTTATCTGCTTTGATTTTTAGTATGTATATTAATGATATACCTGGGGTTCTGAAAAAATTGTAATTATCATCTGTATGCAGACGATGTTCAACTGTATCGAAACTTCTATTGAAAACGATAGCTGCACTTAATGATGATATTGAAAAGTTGTACGATTGGTCGCACATGCATGGCCTAGAAATGAATTCTGGAAATTGTAAAGCCATCATCATAGGTTCAAACAAGCGAATTCGCCAATTACAGGATTTCATAGGTCTTAATCAAGTAAAAATAGGGGCTAATATATTATTAGTAACTTTTGGTACCCACAAAGAATTTATGGATATTTATTCAGCACAGGAAGCCGTTCACCTCGATACGTGACAGTTCTACTACACGACACCAGAACGAACCTCGAAATCGGCCGATGTTTCTTCGCTACCTCAGAATAGGTCTGTCCGTGAAGGTAAAATCTTGAATGAATAAGAATCCGAAAAGTCGATTTTTTGGCAGAACTTTGATCTTTAGTAAAGAAACTTATCTCCAGTACAATAATTTATTTAATAAGTCTATTAAGTTTAATAAGTGCCTCTACCAAGGTCTTCAAAAACTGGCGACCTTTAAGATATGGTAGCCGTCATAAAGGTTGAGATATTCAATATCCTTGACATTGTTACTGAATCCCCGCCCATAAACTGAAAAAGAGACGACCTATACACATATCGTCATGTCATAGTATAGAGATACATATCGCACTGTTGGTTCACAAGGGGCGCAACTCAAAAAATGGCATTTTTGAGTTATTTACACTGTTGAAACCACCAGAACGAGATCTACATGCAGGTACAAGAGGCGTTTTGATAGTACCAACTATTGCCGCTAGAATGCAAAAAGAGTCCCTGTTGCATTTTTAGAGTTGGAGGGGATTGTTCAAGAACAAGGGGAGCAAGTCAAAAAGGTTTTATGACAGTTTGTCCTAGGTGTCCACCCCTTCCAGCTAGAGTTTCTAATTGCATGTGTCCGTTACTTCATTTTAGTTTGTTTATGGTTCATTAATTACTCACTTACCTTCTCTCTTTTGTTTTATTATTTCTAATAATGAACCTTAGTATTTTAGTTCGAGTTATGGACTCAGTTGTTGATTTCGAAGTTTTCAGGATAATTTCCATGTACTTCCATGCTCATGGTACTATGCAATGTAAGTCTGAAAAGTGTACTGTGATTTTTCTAGCTCTATATAGCGGGTAATTTTGAAATTTCGTGGTTTAAAAGTCATTAGAATATAGAACTACTAATTTTGTGAAACTTCAATCTTTGAACTAGGAATTTTGTGATCTCACGAGTCATTAGACTGTACAGAATAGGATGTGGATATTCCATTGTTAAATAAAAAAGGATATAAGTACATTTTTCAAAGATTATTTGTCATGATTTCAGCGCCAATTCAATTTATTACTTAATAATGCACTGTTTTTCTTTTCCAATTATTGTATGCAAAAGTGGGAAGGGAATGGGCCCAACTCAAAACAACGCTGGAGTGATCAAAATACAATGGGCGCAACTCCAAATTTAATCATTTTTCGGGTAATTTTTTTTTATTTATTATTATTATTTTTTTTTTTAAGTAAAATTGGTTATGAGTCATACAATACCTAGTGCCATCAAAAGTTCAGTAGTTTCCTCACAAAACGCAAAAATAATTAAAGAGCTAACCTATATAGCAGCGACACAATTGAGGTGAGAAGAATTGCAAAAACTTTGAAAGCGTTTTCCCAAAAACTACATTTTTTGAGTTGCGCCCCTTGTGAACCAACAGTGCGATATAGATTTGTTGTTGAGATAGGGTAAAAAATATCAGGACGATTACAACTTATTTTTCTTTTACCGTTCCAGGAGTTGAAAAATCAAGACTCAGTGCATTTACAATACATTCACATCACCTCCATTTGCACCCTCAAGACTACGATACGGGTGAAGTTTAGTCGAAGTAGTCCCAAACTCTCTATTGAGGCTCGTCCACGCAACGTGTACCCTCTGCGCATGCGTAAACGTAAATTTTTCGAACAAAACATTAATAACAACTACAGAATCCACAGGAAGCCGATGAAATTTTCAGGAATTGGTAGTGTTGGCGTAAGTGCCAAGTGCCAGGTTATAATCTGTCTTTAAGAATTTCAACTCCGTTGGACACCAACCTATTTCATAAAGCAACAAGTGTCAAGTTATAAGCCGATTTTATGTTCAAGTTGTAAAAAATGAGTGTGAAAGAGTTTCATAAGGGTACAAGTGTAGACTTGTAATGCACAGTGAAAACTAACAAGTGTACAGGCGAATTTGGACAAGTTACAAGTAATGCACAGTGAAAACTAACAAGTGTACAGGCGAATTCGGACAAGTTACAAGTGTTTCCCCATAATAGAGAGTTTTTGGTGACCACTAACGTACCCTTAACGTCACCCTAACGTACCCAAGAGTACGTGACCTTGAGGGGACGTTAGCAACGTCGTACCTACGTTAGAATGGCTCATTTAACGTCACCCGTTTGGGGACCTAAAGGCACACGACACCAGCCTAACCTTCCTGTAAATGTAACCCTACTGCTCACCTCAAAATTACTCGAATACTGCTAAAGTAAATATAATAGTTTTTCTTTTCAAATGCCTCATTACCAACTAATTATGTTGATGTAGAGGGTAGGTTTTTGAACACCTCTCAAACTTGGTTATTTTACGTTTCAAGTCGCGTAGAAACCGGATGTGCCATCTGAAGTCCGCCTCCGCTGTCCAGCTTTACTAGCCTTCAACTCGATCGAAAAGTTCCGTTCTTTTGCGCTCAGGCTCTATTTGGTCGATTAGAGCCTTGTTTCTATTATTATTTCACATATTTTAAATGAGAAAACTGAGTTTTAAGACACTACTTCTTTGCAGTATTGTTCTTAGTTTACCTGAACTCTCAGCTACTTTCTCGTGAACATTGGGAGAAGTGCTGCCTTCATTGATGATTTTGTTAGGTTTCATTGTCATAGAGATAAATAGTTTTTCATACTTGTTGATAATTTGCCCAACGGAAAACGAAAAAACATGAAGTTCGTAACGACTAATGACCTATAAGTGCAACTAAACCGCGGTGTTCCACACTTGAGGCTTACTATCCATCCCCTGTTTACAAATTGAAAACTAAAAATTAGAAATTAGCCCGTATTGGTATTGAAACTAACATGAAATTCGAATTCAGGATTGAAAATCGGCGTTTCATTTCGAAATGAAGAAATTGATTAGTCAACCAGTAGACAACAAGACAGCTGGGGGGAAAATATCGCGTTACCCAACCACCGTTAACGTGACATCAAAATTAAGGCAACCGTTCTCCCGGTTCCATTTGGGTTAGCATCTTCGTTTGCTTTCTTTGGTAACGGGTGACGTTAAATTGAAGTAGCCAAAAACTCTCTATTCGGGTGACGTTAAGTTAAAGTCGCCAAAAACTCTCTATTTTTATACAAGTCATTGTTGTCATTGTTTTACAGTAGTAAAAAATGGCCAATTTTTAATCTACGTCCATTCACCTGTAAACTTGTTTTCCAGCATTGTGAGTTGACCATTTTTCGGTGTTTAATATGTGGGAATCATATTCTGCTGAAGAATACCTAGACAAGAAAGAAGAATTCAGCGTAGAAGACGCCAACGATTTTTTCGGTCATGAATCGACGCTTTTATCGTGGGTATTTTCGAGTTTAACGAGAGATTTAGGATGTCTTTCGAGAACCTTGAATGATTCTAATGCTGCGTGACCCTGTGCAATATTTCCTGTTCGGGTATTGAGGATCTCCCTATCATTGAAGAACAAAGTGAAGTGTGAAGACCATCTCGAAGTTACACATGAGATTCCTAACCCAGCATTAACACAAGATGAACTGATCAATCATTTCCCCTGAATGAAGGAGAAAATCCAATATGCCAGCCATCAGAACGAGTTGAAATCAAATACACACTTCCACCACTTTTCAGTTAATAATTTGTCTGTCTTCCAATCATTACACCTTGTCATGTGAGATAAATATCCTATCGTGTACTTAACACCGTTTTTATATTATGAATCGCTGACAAAACTTCAATTTCGGCATCCCACTTGACGTTGTTCATTTCGTTTGTCCCCACACGCCATTTTAGCGAATTTTTGAAGAAAATTAAGCTATTGCTCTCGCCTCAAAATTTGTAGAATGTGAAATTTTGAAAACATTTTATGCAGAAATCCGTTTCAGGCTATTCTGAATCATATTCTGAAGTTTAACGCATTTTTTTATGTATGTATGTACCTATGTATGTATGTATGTATGTATATATGTATGAAAGAAATGATCTGCGCCAAGCGATATCTGAGCTAAAAGGAGTGGCGCCTAATAACATCAAGGTCATTGCCGCGACCGTGTCATGGCGCGGGGTGTGGTGCGGGAAAAGCGCCACGGAGTTACAAGAGTTGGGCATCTCTGCAGGAGTACTCCGTGGTATCACCACCCGCGTCCTGAGGGGTTCTTACTTGAACTGGTGGTCATTTTATAGGGGCACTTCCTTTCATCCCATTCTTCCTCCTCGTCCTGCAACTTCCCTTATCCCTAGAGCCGGCGTCGGGTAAACCTGGGCGTCCTCCCCACTTTTTTATTTTTTTATTTTTCAATTTAATGGTGTGCCCCCTCCGCCTTTGAGGGGAGTTTTGTAAAAAAAAAAAAGGTTCTTTTCCGTTAATTCACTACCACCCCTTTTATTGGTTTCCGTTAATTCACTACCACTTGATATATATTCTATTGTTCTAAAAACTGTTCCCCAATCATTTTTACGTCCACTGTGGTAAAATAGATCAGAATGCTGTGTATAGTTTGGTGGCCTGGATGCTCGCAAGCTCGCATCTAAAAAATACATTACATCAAGTAGTCAATCCCTTAATAAAAATTCAGATTAGTTGGACATGTAGGTCAGAATGATGTGTATAGTTTGGTGGTCTGGATGCTCGCAAGCTCGCATCTCAAAATTACATAACATCAAGTAGTCAATCCCTTAGTAAAAATACAGATTAGTTGGACATACAGGTCAGAATGAATGAATGGTAGTGAATTAACGGAAAAGAACCAAAAAAATATATATATATATATATATATATATATATATATATATATATATATATATATGTATATATGTATGTATGTATGTATGTGTCATTCCAGACGATTACTGTCCGTAGAATTGTGCTAGAAACTTCAAACAAATTTTAAAATGTTAAGAACACAAAACAAAAGTTCAAGTTCGTTGGCCAGCATGATCGGATTACATCTTCGGGTTGAAATTTTCAAAAATGTAGTCAACAATTTCAAAATAGCCTGTTTTTTGCGATTTGTTGTGCGAAATAA
Organism: Adelphocoris suturalis; assembly: GCA_030762985.1. NCBI lineage: Eukaryota > Metazoa > Arthropoda > Insecta > Hemiptera > Miridae > Adelphocoris > Adelphocoris suturalis. The sequence continues at coordinate 8,182,721 of CM061049.1, read as the reverse complement.
TTTTTTCAGCATACTAACATGTGGTATATTCGGAATCAGCGTAAAATTTCCTATAAGAATATGTATCAAGTTTTCAAAAATTTCAAAGTTGAAAAATCAGTCAAAAATCGAAATAATCAAAGATTTCTTCAAAAATTCGCTCATGGGGTCATGCTGCACGACTGGACTTTTTCTTTTCTACTACACTTATAAACTTAGCTTCTACACGTGTAACTTTTCTACACTTGTACTCTTTGTTTCGGTGAAACACTTGCTCTAGTTTACCGTGAATTACAATTCCTCATAATGAAATGGACCGAACAAAGACTTCGTTTAAAAACAGATGGCAGTTGGAAGCTGATCTTAAAATTATTGCTTTTCAATTTCCTCAACAACTTTATACCGCCATTTTATAATAAGTGTGGAAGGCTTTTATAACCTACATGGAACACTTTTAACCACAACTAATCAATTCTAATTGTAGCAAAGCCTTTGCCCATGAAGGCCGTTTATTTGTGACCGCATCGACGAAAAACATCCTAATTTTTTGCTCTTTTTTCAAGTGCCGGCAAGGTAATTTAGTTTTTTTAATTATATCCTCTGACTTGTTAATTAAACTTGAAATAATTTAGTCGAAAAAATAACTAATTGTGTTCATGATTCATTATATATAGTAAACAAGCTGCGTTATCCGTGCATGGCACAGGAGACAAAGTCACATCACTTGCTACAACAATATTTATAGGTACCTATTTATAATAAATCACCAATTTGATGAAGAAAAATGTAAATTCATGGATACAATTTATGAGGTTATGGTGAAATCGGTATAGAATGACAAAGGGGGGAGGGGATGTCGACTTTTCTACTCAATTTAGCACGTTTGGCTAAGCAGCTCTTAAACTATGAGAGATAAGACAACAAATTTAGAACATTTGATTCCACAACAACGATTTTGAATTAGATTGAAGACAAAATCGATCGTTTAGGCGACAGTGGCGAAAATGTAATATAGGCATAGTTCATTTCAGACCCCCCTGAAACCCACAACCCACCGAACAGGCTGGGCAATATCTAGTTACCTGGGTATCTACATACTTTTTAGGATACTTCTGGCAAATTTGAGAAATTCCTTCCAAAAAGGTGCCAAATCAGCCAATTTCATCGTATTTACCGTATAGTTACATGAATGGAATTTTGAAGGAAAATAATGATCCAATTTATGGTCTGAATGTTTTATTGTTCGTAGAATTCTGCTTTCATGATGAAATTGGCTTTTTTTTTTAAGGACAATTTAAGAAGTTTTTGGGTCTTTTTCTTATGATAATTTGCTCATATGGTCTTGCCTTCATGATTTGAGATTTTCTTATATATCTTTTTTCTTTTCTAATGTATTTTTTCTTCCTAATTTGAATAAAACCATTCTCAAGTCAATAATATGACGATCCGTTTTCAAAATATGTTTGTTTTTAGGCCATTTGGCCCCACTGTGCGCCACTCCATCCGGGATCACCAGTTATAACTGTTACAGTTGACACCCGATGTCGATCAAATTCTCATAAGTTCCGAAGGTCGAGGTTTGAGATGGTCTTAAATTCCAATGTTTTTACCTTAATTCAATGACTACCTCAGGGATTTTAGAGGTTACCAAACGAGAGGCAAAAGTAGTCAAAATGGAGCTTAAAGGTTATTCCAACCGAGCAGCCATTAGTGAAAAAACGTTGCCTATTTTCACGAAAAATAAAGATTTGCAATGTTAAATCGATTTCGACGGTTAGGCCATCATCAGTAACAAACAATAACTGAACGCACATTAGAAAGGACACAGCTTATACAGGGTGATTCCCTCGCAGATGCAAAAAAAAAAAAAAAAAAAAAAAATTGGGTGAAACTACATCAAAAATGGAGTAAAATGCCGCCAACCGCATATTTTTATCTCAATCCGTACTCGAGATATGATTTTTTAAAGGTTTTTTCAGGAATACCGTGTTTTTTCATTTCAAACTCATATTTCTCCACTTTACCTCATTTAATTTTAACTTTCAACCTCATTTTCGGTATCAGCATTAAATTTCCTATAAGAATAGTGTACTTGGGTTCTTAAAAAGTACCATCCGAAGACCCTTACATCAGCTCAAACATTGACGATTTTGAAAAAATTATATTTATGGAAATCTTTAAAACTTTACTACTCTTTTAAAAAGATCCTGGAAACTGGCAAATCTCATGAAAACTGCTTCATCTAATATGCTTTCCAACGGTATTATCAATTTTACTTTTATTTTGTTATTTAGGGGAGAAAATAATGTTTTAATGTTAAAAAATGTGGGTTTTTCAATGAAATTGTTGGTTTTCTCGAAAGATGACCCTCCATGAACCTACGAGTATGTGGTCGGTTTCTATGTATTTTTTCTCGCTGGATCGAATGGAAACTTTTGCAGATCTCTAAACTACGTTATAATCGAGTTTTACACTTTAATTAACTAGTTTTACCCCATAACACACATACATTTAATCGTAACAAACAAACTAAACATTTGCGATTTTAAGTGTAAAACTCGGTTATAACGGAGTTGGAGAGATCTACAAATGTTACCATTCGATACAGCGTGAAAAAATACATAGAAACCGACCCCATACTCGTGGGTTCATGGAGGGTCATCTTTCGAGAAAACCAACAATTTCATTGAAAAACCCACATTTTTTAACATTAAAATATAATTTTCTCCACTAAATAACAAAATAAAAGTAAACTTGATTATACCGTTGGAAAGAGTATTAGACGAAGCAGTTTTCATGAGATTTGCCAGTTTCCAGGATTCGTTTTGGAAGAGTAGTAAAGTTTTAAACATTTTCAGAAATATTCTTTTTTCAAAATCGTCAATGTTTGAGCTGATGTGAGGGCCTTTGGATGGTACTTTTTAAGAACCCAAGTACCCTATTCTTATAGTAAATTTAATGCTGATTCCGAAAATGTGGTCAAATGTTAAAATTGAATAAAGTAAAGTGGAGAAGTTTGAGTTTAAAAGGAAAAAACACGGTTTTCTTGAAAAAACCTTTAAAAAATCATATCTCGAGAACGGATTGAGATAAAAATATGCAGTTGGCGGCATTTTACTCCATTTTTGATGTAGTTTCACCCAAATGATTTTTTGCATCTGCGAGGGAATCACCCTGTATAGTCATTATAGCCACAGGTGAAGGGAGATTGAATCCCATTGGTTGAGAGAAAGGAAAGGGGGCTGGAGGTACAACCAATTAAGTGCAAGCAAAGTGAAGGGGGATTATAGCTAATCAGATAAAGTGAAAGGGGGAAAATAACTAAATATGGTTTCAACAGTGTGAAGGGATAATTCCAAGCTTTATAGAAATGGACTTATCAGTGGTGAAATATATTGAGGTATATCCTCATTTAAACATGTACCAGATCTGTCTCTTTTGATAATTTCGAATTTTTCAAGTACATTCAACATACCTCCCTTTGGACGAAAATGAAGAAATTCAACAAACCGTCTATCTGTCAAATCAAAATTGTAATTATGATTGGATTCCTGAAGATGTTTTGCAAATGTAGACCTACCCTTATTTTCCCTGAAACCCTCCTGATGCTCTTCTATTCTTTCCCTGAATTTCCTACCAGTTTGACCGCAATATTCGTAGCCGCAAGAACATATTAATTTATAAACCCCACTTTTATCCTGAACATTAATTTTGTCTTTAACGAAACTTAGTAACCTCTAAGACTATTTCTATTGTTTGTTACTGATGATGGCATAACCGTCGAAATCGATTTAACATTGCAACTCTTTATTTTTCGTGGAAATAGACAACGTTTTTTCACTAACTTCCGTTTTGAAATGGGTTTCCACAACTTCGTCGAGAATGATTTAGTTCGTATTTAGTTTAGTTCAATTCGTGCAAGCAGCTATTGACAAGATCCATCCAAATTTAAGTGATTAGATTCAACAGATGATCGTTTACCTGTTTCAGGTTTGTTGAGATCCCAAATCCTCAGCTTCTTGTCGTTGCATCCGGTAGCTAAGAGGCTGCTGTCAGTGGAGAAATGGACACTCTTTACTATGTGGTTGTGTGGGATGGATAGCTGCTCCCCTCCGCTTACGGCGTCCCATATCTAGAAACAAATAACATATATAGAGACACCGATGAACTAAAATCACAGCACAAAAACTAACTGATATCAACACCTATTGATATCTAGGTTTTAGCTTATGAGAACCGTACTGAACCGTAGAAACGATAAAGTCCTGGACATTTGTCAATACAAACACAGGCATATGTTTCTCATGGTTAAACTAATAGGGGCCGAACAAACGAGGTCGGCCGCTAGGGGGCGAAGAACCTGAGGAACATGGTGGTTTACACGACTTTCCCCTTGTTGATACATCAAGTCACCCCTTTGTGCTCTACAATTCGTTCCCCGCATCATCAATTCTATTCAAAAATGAGAATTGGTAATTGTATTATTAATTAATAAATAGAGTTTTTGTCCTTCCCGTACGATTATCCCACGTTAACGCGTAGAGCAGCGTCTAGAGCAAGCAACTGCAGATGGATTACTCTTCGCGTAATTCTACACGTTTTTTTACACGTATGTACACGACTAACCAAACGCTAACGTCACGCTAAAGTCTTTTTAGTATTTCAAAGTCAACGATTTTCTTGAATTCCAGATCGAGTCTAAGAAGTTTGAAATCATTTTACAATCTGCTCCATCAGCTATCTTCACAGGCATCGAATAACTAGATTCGACCTAAGAAAAACTAGCATTCGCCATCGCATATTTCGTTGAAAACACCGGTTCTCGACTGATCACCGAAGTTCGACAACATCGGGCTTGGTCAGTACTTGGATGGGTGACCGTCCGATGGCGCCACAATTACGGCTTTTTTTTTTTTTTTATAATTATTCAAGTTTTTATCTATCTACATCAAGTTTACTAATTCAGGCCTCGTGGAATAGTTCGTTTTGAGTGCCTTCCCTGCTTTATCAAATGGTAATTTCCATGATCTGAAATGGTACCTAGCACAAATTCTACTACCAACCTACTCAATTTGTTATTGAACTGACAACAGCTTTTGTATACAAACACATTATTTAAGCACAAACCTGCTCGTTTTCTGAATCTTTATGTTGGTAGATATATGTAGTACGAAATGTACTTGCGAATGCTTACGAAGAACAGGTATCTACTTTAAAATCGGAAAAGTATCAACGACTGCATTTACTCCCAAGTAGGTGAACAGGATATCTGGCTGTCGGACGAAGTAGGTACTTTGTTCACATAATTAACGGAATTTGATTTAATAATACAATTATATTTATCACAGGTTTTTACTTTTTTCGATTAGGTTGAGAGAAACACCGGTTTCTTCACACAGGTTTTCTAGAATTGTGGAAAGGAAACGTTATTAGACGACAGTCAGAGGGAGAATGAACTGTGGTTACCTTTACGTCAGGTTATGATGACTACGCGTAGGACGGGATTCCAACGAAAGCATTTTTCCCGTCTACGTGTCGGTAGGCCTTTTTCCCGTGCACGCGTAGTTCTACGCGTTGACGCGCAAAATTCGCGCATGCGCAGTTGCTATTTCAGTCTTTTCACGTACACGGGTAGAAAATTACGGGAAGAACAAAAACTCTCTATTAACAAGCGGTTGCAACCATGTTCCCAATATCAATAATTGAGAATGATCACCTGTGTGTAAACAATTATTCATATAACCATGCTCATAACTCGACTCAGTTGTAAGCGGGAATCATCAGAAATTGTTGCAACACATTTTCGTTACACATAAACGCTTCGTATTTAGCCTGTATTTTCAACCAATTAGCGAGGTGGTAGTTTTTCTCTTCAAAGTAAAATTGAGTTGTTACGCACAAGGGAACCGGAATTTTGAATTTAGCCGTTAAGGGGAATAGGAGGGGGGTTAACGCCACAAAGAAGTGTGGCGTAAATCGATAAAAACTACAAAATAAGCTAAAAATCCTTTTTTAATTTTTTATATTTGCAGAATACTTCTTTTTGTTCAGATTGTTATGGTTTCAATTTTCAATTGATCACCAAAGAACTGGCGATGTCTAACATGCTTCATTATTGCATGTTAGACTTAATTCTTCAATGATTTCGAACCCCTACCGAATGGGATGCCGTAAGTTTAATCAAGTTAACGAGGAGACTAAAGAGATTTCTTTTTAAACATTTCAAGCGCACTATACAGGGTGATTCCCTCGCAAATGCAAAAAAAAATTTGGGTAAAACTACATCAAAATTGGAGTAAAATGCCGCCAACCGCATATTTTTATCTCAATCCGTACTCGAGATATGATTTTTTAAAGGGTTTTTCAGGAATACCGTGTTTTTTCATTATAATCTGGGATTTCCCCACTTTGCCTCATTTAATTTTAACTTTCAACCTCATTTTCGGTATCAGCATTAAATTTCCTATAAGAATAGTGTACTTTGGTTCTTAAAAAGTACCATCCGAAGACCCTCACATCAGCTCAAACATTGAGGATTTTGAAAAAAGAATATTTCTGAAAATCTTTTAAACTTTACTACTCTTTTAAAAAGGATCCTGGAAACTGGCAAATCTCATGAAAACTGCTTCATCTAATACGCTTTCCAACGGTATTATCAATTTTACTTTTATTTTGTTATTTAGGGGAGAAAATTATGTTTTAATGTTAAAAAATGTGGGTTTTTCAATGAAATTGTTGGTTTTCTCGAAAGATGACCCTCCATGAACCAACGAGTATGGGGTCGGTTTCTATGTATTTTTTCTCGATGGAAAGAATGGAAACTCTTGCAGATCTCTCAACTACGTTATAATCGAGTTTTACACTTTAATTAACTAGTTTTACCCCATAACACACATACATTTTATCGTAACAAATAAACTAAACATTTGCGATTTTAAGTGTAAAACTCGGTTATAACGGAGTTGGAGAGATCTACAAATGTTACCATTCGATACAGCGTGAAAAAATACATAGAAACCGACCCCATACTCGTAGGTTCATGGAGGGTCATCTTTCGAGAAAACCAACAATTTCATTGAAAAACCCACATTTTTTAACATTAAAGCATAATTTTCTCCACTAAATAACAAAATAAAAGTAACCTTGATTATACCGTTGGAAAGAGTATTAGACGAAGCAGTTTTCATGAGATTTGCCAGCTTCCAGGATTCGTTTTGGAAGAGTAGTAACGTTTTAAAGATTTTCAGAAATATTCTTTTTTTAAATCGTCAATGTTTGAGCTGATGTGAGGGCCTTTGGATAGTACTTTTTAAGAACTCAAGTACACTATTCTTATAGTAAATTTAATGCTGATTCCGAAAATATGGTCAAAAGTTAAAATTGAATGAAGTAAAGTGGAGAAATCTGAGTTTAAAAGGAAAAAAACACGGTTTTCCTGAAAAAACCTTTAATAAATCATATCTCGAGAACGAATAGAGATAAAAATATGCAGTTGGCGGTATTTTACTACATTTTTGATGTAGTTTCACCCAAATTTTTTTTTTTTTTTTGCATCTGCGAGGGAATCACCCTGTATAACGTGAACTCATTGAGCAAGAACTGTAACACACTAGCTATTTTTTCAAAATGAAATGTACCATTTTCAATAGGTAGTCAATTTTTGGAGCAATCAAAAACTAAGCTTTTTTTTGGACTAGTGGGACGTTATACTCCACTTATTCACTGTTAAACACTTTTTATCTTGCAGCCATTGTTAATTTTACGTCAGCAACCGAGGAATTTTATAAAAGTACTCGAGTTTGCTTTTTAGATATTTATAATGACTGTGATAACTTGTTAATTGTTGAATATTTTTATTTTTTAGATTTATACAAGTTGTATGGGTTATTGTTTTAGTGTGTTTGTAATTTATTGAGTGTATGGCTTTATATAGAGCTAATTGTTTAGGCTCGGGGCTCTCGATCGGCTGCTGGGCGGTCTCTCCTAGTAACTCTCGGTTGCGCGATTTATGAATCGCAGCAAGGGGTAGTTACATATGGGTGATATTCTCGATACTTGGACACTAGCGCATCCTTACATCGAGGCAAGGCGAAATCGAATTATTTCACGTAGTTGTCATGGTGACGAGTAAACATATGCGAAAATGCGCCATTTGTAGGCACAGCTGGACAACAGCATAACATAGTCTCACCTAGTTACGAGTCAATATTTTCATTATTTGTAATATGCAAGGTGATAAATTGTATGCAAATGACATCAAGTTATTATCAGGTGTTGACCTCAAACGCTACGAACGCAAGATTTAATCTGTGGGGTAGAGATCCATATGAAATGTGTGTTGGGGAGTTGACATACAAGTGTTCTAGAATAGATGATCAAGACTTCAGCCGCAAAGATGTTGTGGATTACCTTTCTAGTTTTTGAACTGTTCTTTGAATCAATTGAAACTAAAAATCTTTAGAGTACTGTGAAAGTGGTCTTGTGAAAGGATGTGTTATGAGAGCTCTGTTATGCGGGAATAGTAAGTTGTATCACATGAGGAAAGGTAAGTACCTAGAGGTAAGGTATACCTACATACTTTCCGTATATTATTACTTCATTGAACAAAACGAAAGTAGGTACCTAATTACCGTTTTTGTCCATAAAATTTGCATAACTGCAAAACTCGGGCAATAACTGCACTGCCAATGCCGTCTTTATGAAATCTTACCTTCAGAGGAATGCATTTCAAGGTTTTTTCCTTGCAGCTGGTTTTTAATTCATGTTGCATATTCCCTGATTCTATATTTGACAAACCGCGCAAAATCGGCGGTTGTATTCGTCGGCAAAGCAACGACCCACCTACTTTGTTTAGGCACTTTAAACCAACAGCAAATCTGGTAGGACGTACGTACCTACCTAAGTAGTTTCGTTTCTTGGTGTAGCAACAACCTGCCTTGTTTATTTTGACAAACTATCAAATCTCTCCTTTTATTCATTCAATATAACAAGTAAAGCTTCCTCAGTTAAGCATAGTACTACGAACTTATAATAAAACGCTGATGAAGCTACCTTAGCAATGGCTAGGTACCTACACAGCAGTACAGACACCTGAGGAAATTTCAATCATCTTTTCTTTACTATTTTTCAGGTTAATTATTCTCAAAGCCTAAACGAATGAAGTTCTTTAGTTTTCTGACACTGATTAACTACTATAGTTAGTAGGCTCCTTGTCCAAATAAAAACTCGTTCACGTTAGATTGGTATTGTTGACAGCAATCTACAATCAATTATTGCGCTGGCAGGCATGATTATTGTAACATTTAGTCGAATTGAAACTTTGTATTGCTATAATATTATACTTTTTCAAAACAAAACTGTAGAAAAATGGCCCTATAACCACGAATTATGTTGATGTGAGACGGCAAACTTGGTTGAGTAGCGATTCATTGACGTAGGGCGGTCTCATGGCTAACTTTGGCTAAAACGCGAACCTACTCCAGGCGTGACGTCACGAGAATTTGGGCCATAGAAATAGTGGGCGCTCCCGGGAGGCCGCCATGGTGGATCGGGTCCGGGCTCGGTCGAGAAGCCCCGGCCGAGCCGCCTTTTAGGCAGGTTAATGACCAGCCTACACTCTTTTATTTCATTTTATTATTATTTTAATTAATCTTTTTTTTTCCTCTCCTTTATTTGCTACAAGAATGTTAATTTACCTACTACAAATTACGTTGACAATTGCCGTACATTCTATCATGTTATGACAATATATACGATTCTGATTCTTCATGTTCCACTACACCACGTTACCAGAGACAATCACCCGACCACAGACAATAATTTTAAAAACTTCTCATCCGTGAGTTTAGCAACCAACTGAGAACATTGCATCCGATTGAACGCCACTTTATTCAGATTCAGCATATCAAATTCTTATAACAGATTTTACGAGCGTTCTAGATATTGCTGATGGTGATCGCATTTAGGTCGACCATTTTTTCATTTAGACCACAACTAAAATAGTGACATGCGTCTACAGTTGAGTGTCCTTCTAGACTATAACTCTCCTTAAGATTGAGATAACAATAAATTCCGTTCTTACGCCGAAAAATCAAACTATCCAAACGAAAGGACGAGTTCGTTAGCCAGCATTTTTTGAGCATACCAATTAAATTGGTCAAATTTCAAAAAAGTGCTAAAGTGCAAGTGGATGAGTTTATTGACCATTTTATGAACTCGGGAATTCACGTTGAATTGCTAAAAATTATCTATTCTGCGGCGTTTTATTTTTCATGAACAATTCATTTTAAATTATACCTAAAATCTACCTACATTGGTTCATTTTATTTTTATTATTTTTCGGGTAGAAAGTTGAAAACGCGCTTGGCCCACTATACCTAAGCACTTGCCCCCCAACAGTTTGAATGCTTCTAGGTTTTTCCCAATTCCTAATGAATTACTAACTTCAATTCTTTTTATATCCACAAGTTTTTCGACGTAGAAAGGTCTGGGGAATGTAATAAAACTGTAATCATTATTCACCTTGTAGTGTGAGGGAAATAGTAGCATCACAAAGTCAGACTTATGAAAAAAAGTCCAGTCATACAGCATGACCCCACGAGCGAATTTTTGAAGAAATCTTCGACATTTCAGTCGCTATTGATCGTGTAGAGAAATTGTAGTTTATGATTTTTATAGACAAATGTGGAATCAAATTATTAAAAATAATTAGGAGGTACTCATACTTTATTATTATTAAACTAATCTTGTAGATTTAAAGACAATCTGAATTTGGACAATGTTTCATGCAAATACGAGTATTACCGATTTTTACAACTAACGAACGGCATTATTTCGATTTTTGACTGATTTTTCAACTTTGAAATTTTTGAAACCTTGATACATATTCTTATAGGAAATTTTACGCTGATTCCGAATATACCACATGTTAGTATGCTGAAAAAATTATTTCGCACAACAAATCGCAAAAAACAGGCTATTTTGATATTTTTGACTACATTTTTGAAAATTTCAACCCGAAGATGTAATCCGATCATGCTGGCCAACGAACTTGAACTTTCGTTTTGTGTCCTTAACATTTTAAAATTTGTTAGAAGTTTCTAGCACAATTCTACGGACAGTTATCGTCTGGAATGACACATACATACATACATACATACATACATACATACATACATATATACATACATTTTTATTTTTCCATTATAGCGACGTTTCGGCCCTTGATATGAGCCCTATTCATGCTTATATATTGCCTGGTATGTAGTTGTTAATAATACATAGTAATTAGTTGGTACCAAATAGACATGTTGGGTCCCATCAACTCGGAAAACAAACATCGCCGAAACGTCGCTATAATGGAAAAATAAAATACATTGAAACACAAGACTAGCTTGGTCACTACCTCAAAAAAATTTCGTTTATATCGAATTTTTACTAGTCAAGAAGATTATCCTGAATTATATACATATATACATACATACATACATATATACATACATACATATATACATACATACATATATACATACATACATATATACATACATACATTAAAAAATGCGTTAAACTTCAGAATATGATTCAGAATAGCCTGAAACGGATTTCTGCATAAAATGTTTTCAAAAATTCACATTCTACAAATTTTGAGGCGAGAGCAATAGCTTAATTTTCTTCAAAAATTCGCTAAAAGGTATATAAGAAAATCTCAAATCATGAAGGCAAGACCATAATGAGCAAATTTTCATAAGAAAAGTACCCAAAAACTTCTAAAATTGTCATTTAAAAAAATTGTCAATTTTAATGAAATGGATGACCGTGACGCATTTTTATGGGTTGTATTCGTGTAATCGCCGACAGACGAATACGATTACACGAATACGAATATAATCGCAGTAGACTCAGAATCAACGAATAATTATCGCGATTACAATCGTATTCGTATTTGACGATAAGATTGTGCCCAACACTGCCTATTGCGTTTGAAGTTGGGGTCACGTTCTAGACATCAAGTTATCAAACGACAAACGCCCGCTATGGTGCTGTCCCGCCAGCCTCGGGGGCGCCCACTTCCACTCGCTCAAGGACCCCAACCGCCTTCCTTAGTGCGAACGCGTAATCCGAAGCTTTTAAAAACCCCAACTCTCCTATTGTGTCGAACGAGGAAATGGAAAAAAATTAGTATTACTCTGACCTTGATAATTTTATGTTCGACTGCCGAGACGGGCTCTTGTTTACCAACGCTCGTCCACTTCCGCCTACGCTAATGTAGACAAACTGCCAGCCCAGTGAAGCGGATGAATTCAAGCACTTGTAACTGTTTGTCAATGGTATGGTCAATAAGGGTGAATATGACGGAGTAAAACGCTATCAATTAATTCAAGCTTCGTTCTCAGTGCGCGTTCTGGGAGTTCGGAACGGTTCTGGGCAAGCGCAGTAGAGTTTTGTCGTTCGCAGTGCCAGAACGCCCAGTTCCGGAACGCCAAGAACGCCGAGTTCTGCGTTCGCAGTGTCTTCGGAACCCAGTTCCGAACGGTTCTGACAGTTCCCGTTTTTTTTCGGAACTGTGAGAACTCGAACGCAAGGACGTAGTTAACGCATGCGCACTTCACTATTTTTCGGATCTCGTGGAATAAACAACTTTCGTCTTCATCGACTTTATTCATTAAACAACCTTATATCGTTTTATTTCGCTCGTTTTATTTTGCTTCATCGATCATAACAATTTCAGCTTCATTCTCTTTCTTTCATTTCATTCTCTTTCAGTCTCTATACGTTACCAAACTATTCTATAATTCAAAATGTCAACTAGCTCGTCAAGTACAGATAGCGATAATTTCGACGATGGTGTTCCGTGGTTTGTAGACGATGAGGACGAGATCGAAGTTATAGTTGGATCTCGTCTACATCCAAGAAACTCAAATTTTTTTGAGAAAATCGTGCCAAGGTTTGACGACGAAGAGTTCGTTTACCACTTTAGAATAAGCCGTGGGCTCGCGGAAGAGTTAGCCCACCGTTTTCAGGCCAGCACTCTCTACCATCACCACTTCGGTCCTTATGGCAAGGTATGTCAAAAAAAAGTTCCAGTCATGCAGCATGATCGTACGAGCGAATCTCGTAAATTATCTTAGTACCTATATTACGTTAGGTACCTACATAGTTTTGAAATTAGAACACTTTGAAATCGTAATAACCAACATTATGGCAACAAAATTCGTTCTAAATAATAATCTGCGACTCAAAAAAGATTTGGGAATTTTAGCTTTTTTGGGGAGCTTTTATCGATTTTCAGCAAATAATAATGAAATGTAAGTAGTAAAGGGATTTTTATCTCAATCCTAAGGATAGTTATCTTCTGGAATGACACATGCGTGTATACATATATGAAAACGCATTAAACACTAGGATTCGTTTCAGAATGTCTCAAAACGGATTTCAATGAAAAAAATTTTCAAACATTTTTGGACCCATTGCAATAGCTTCATTTTCTACGATAATTCGCTAAAATATGTACTTGAAGGTAACACGAGTTGAGTGAGGTTACAAACAACACAGGTTATTCCACTTCCAAGTTCTGAAATCGTTCGCAGTGCAGAACGCGGTTCCACAAGTTCCGGAACTCCCCGGGACTCCCCGTCCCAGTTCTCATGAGTTCGAGAACTGTTAGAACGCGCACTGAGAACGAAGCTATAATAGGTAACTAGGTGGATTAGCTCCAGGATGAAAAAAGCATCGACCATCTACGTCAACCAAGCCTTCACTATGGGTGATATTCTCGAGACTTGCGACACTAGCGCATCCTTACATCGAGGCAAGCGAAATCGAAGTTATTTCACCTTGTTGTCATGGTGACGAGTAAACATATGCGAAAATGCCCCATTTGTAGTCACAGCTGGACAACAGCATAACATAGTCTCACCTAGTTCCGAGGCAATATTTTAATTATTTGTAATATGCAAGGTGATAAATTGTACGCAAATTACATCAAGTTATTATCAGGTGTTGACCTCAAACGCTACGAATGCAAGATTTAATCTGTGGGGTAGAGATCCATATGAAATATGTGTTGGGGAGTTGACATACAAGTGTTCTAGATGATCCAGACATCAGCCGCAAAAATGGTGTGGATTACCTACCTAGTTTTAGAACTGTTCTTCGAATCAATTGAAACTGAAAATCTTTAGAGTACTGTGAAAGTGGTCTTGTGAAAGGATGTGTTATGAGAGCTCTGTTAGGCGGGAATAGTAAGTTGTATCACATGTGGAAAGGTAAGTACCTAGAGGTAAGGTATACCTACATACTTTCCGTATATTATTACTTGTTCATGTAGGTACTTCATTGATCAAAACGAAAGTAGGTACCTAATTACTTTTTTTGTCCATAAAATTTGCGTAACTGCAAAACTCGCGCAATAACTGCACTGCCAATGCCGTCTTTATGAAATCTTACCTTCAGAGGAATGCATTTCAAGATTTTTTCCTTGCAGCTGGTTTTTAATTCATGTTGCATATTCCCTGATTCGATATTTGACAAACTTGCTAATCAGCGGTTGTATTCGTCGGCAAAGCAACGACCCACCTACTTTGTTTAGGCACTTTAAACCAACAGCAAATCTGGTAGGACGTACGTAACTACCTAAGTAGTTTCGTTTCTTGGTGTAGCAACAACCTGCCTTGTTTATTTTGACAAACTATCAAATCTCTCCTTTTATTCATTCAATATAACAAGTAAAGCTTCCTCAGTTGAGCATAGTACTACGAACTTATAATAAAACGCTGATGAAGCTACCTGAGCAATGGCTAGGTACCTACACAGCAGTACAGACACCTGAGGAATTTTCAATAATCTTTTCTTTACTATTTTTCAGGTTAATTATTCTCAAATCCTAAACGAATGAAGTGCTTTAGTTTTCTGACAATGATTAACTACTATAGTTTGTAGGCTCCTAGTCCAAATAAAAACTCGTTCACGTTAGATTGGTATTGACAGCACTCTACAATCAATTATTGCGCTGGCAGGCATGATTATTATAACATTTAGTCGAATTGAAACTTTGTGTTGCTACAATATTATACTTTTTCAAAACAAAACTGTTGAAAAATGGCCTTATAACCACGAATTATGTTGACGTGAGACGGCAAACTTCTTGTGAGAAGAAGGTTGGTTGAGTAGCGATTCATTGACGTAGGGCGGTCTCATGGCCGACTTTGGCTGAAACGTGAACCTACTCCAGGCGTGACGTCACGAGAATATGGGCCTATGGCCCATAGCCTTACCCCCATGAAGCAGCCAGGGAAATAGAAAACAAGAGAGAGTGGTTTGGAGGACAACAAGGCGAATGTTGGTTTGTGGTTAAAAAATAGGAATTAAGAAATCACACGAAAACAAGAGCGGAGATCCTTCAAACTGTACCTACCTACCTGGGTCGTTTAAAAAAAAAATGTCTGTTTTCTCAATTTACGAGAAAAGATTTGAAACATAATTCTGGAGCCAATTTTCAACTTATAGCAATGGGGTATGAATCAAAACTTTCTTTGGGTTATCCGTTTAAAACCAACTATCAAACATGACGTTTTTCTAACAATTAATAGGTTTGTTAATATCAACAGTTTTAAAAAAAGTCCAAATAGTTATATCCCAGTGGTACTTACGATAGTTACTAAGGTTTGTAACTTTTGACTAGAAAATGTTTTTTTCGATCTGAAAAGTAATTTCTATCAGACATTAATCTATAGATAATGACTTAGCAAGGTTTTTAGAATTCTGAAGAGTAGAGGGCAGCTAGAAGAAAAAGCACCTTGTCCTAGGACTTTGGTCACAATAGTTGTGCCCCAATAGTCACGCGAGGGGTGGCGGCTGGAGAGTATTTGGAGGGGAAGTGGAGGGTCTAGCAAGTGCGTGTGACGTTCCCCTAACGCCTTTAGTTGAGTGCCACGTGCTCTGCAGCATCTTTGGTGTCCAAGGATTTTTCACCTTCATCACAATGGTAAGTGGTTTAATTCAAGGTCTCCATAGTTACTATGAATTCTCTAGGGAAACGTTAGTTTGTAAACATCATTTATTGATTAATTTATACGCCTAAATAATCTATATTTTTGCATACGTTAACCAATCGTTTTTTATGAGATTGGAGGAGTGTAGCCTTTTTCGAAGTTGAAATGTCCAGATAGTTATGATAACTATGGTGACCGACTAATTTTTTTCTGTTTTGCAGAGTGTGATACCAGGCAGTTGATGCACAGTTCGAGTAACTGAGTGCTGTGCCAATGTTGCACTGTACTCATCCGGAGAAAACACCAGTACTTCCGGGCTCCATGGCGTCCTCCACAGATCGGGCAAGGATGCTGTAGATTTATCCTCCAAATACTTTCAGAAGATGTTGTCACCTGATTCAATGTTACGATGGACGAACATTTTGACAGTTTTCGGACGGTTTGGTGGTGAGGGTGTAGAAGTGGATTGTAAATTGTCCAGTGAGGCTTTTCTTGGTTTTGTGTTCGGCACATAGTCAGTTTAATGAACATGTGAATGGGCTTGAACCTGATATTGGAGTACTCGGTCCACCCATGCTCTCAGCGACTTGGAAATTCAGCAGGAATTCACAGCTGTGACTTGGATGACATTCCTGATTACATCCCTCCTATGGAATTAGTGGATGCCTCAGCAATTAAATGTGGAACCTTCGTGTTGGTGGAGCTACTAGGTGGGGAGCTACAAATATAATACTCCAACTTTGGGACATTGGTTTGGTTTTCAAGACTTCATGAAACAATTAAAATAAGTTGCTAAGTAATTAAATTATTAATTGAGACAGTTTTATTAAAGAACTTTATTGTAAGTAGCCCTGAATAAAATGTTATCCAGTTTAATTGCCTGGCCTGAGTGTTTCGAACATGTTCAACCTATTTCCCTCACTAAGTGTCCCACGCAGCTGTAGTGTTCAATAACACTTTTTTCGCCTGAATTTAATTTTTTCTAAACATATTTGCTATCGACGTTTGGAGTTTTAGACATATTGAAGGAAATTCCAGAACCAGATTGCTTAAAGAAACAGTTCAACATGAAAAAATAAATAAATAACCATTACCAACGTAACTCCTGCGACAAAAACCACAAAAATAAAGTTTCCATGACAATCTATGCCAACAATTTCAACATATTTTTATGTAATTATTATCTCTGAGAAGTGTACTCATTCAGAAAAATGAGTCTGCCTCCCGTAATCCATCTTAAAAAAAAAATTGCACCGTAACTACAGTGACCAAAAAATTGTGCTTTTTTTTTCAAATTGAAAATAAAATATTTAGAAGTGAAAAAACTCGTGGCCTTTACATAGAACCTTATTTTAGACATCTTCAAGTATATCTGGAGCAACTCGGTGGCTTAAAAGATCAAGATTTAATTTTGACTGCTACACCACCTCAGAAATGAGAAAACGGACATTTTTTTTTAAAACGACCCACCTACGTATCGAACAGAGTGACTTAACTACGACGGACGAGTTAGGAACTAAATCACTCGCGACGAAGTTGTGGAAACCCATTTCAAAACGGAAGTTAGTGAAAAACGTTGTCTATTTCCACGAAAAAATAAAGATTTACAATGTTAAATCGATTTCGACGGTTAGGCCATCATCAGTAACAAACAATAACTTATTTTTTACAATAAGTTAACATTGCATTTAACTTATTTAACGATTCAACTTTTGTAAACAATAAGTTTGTTATTGATGATGGTCTAACCGTCGAAATCGATTCAACATTGTAACTCTTTATTTTTTCGTGGAAATAGACAACGTTTTTCACTAAATTCCGTTTTGAAATGGGTTTCCACGACTTCGTCGCGAGTGATTTAGTTCGTAACTCGTACTTTTTCACTCTGTTCGAAAATAGGTAAGTACAGTTTGCAGGATCTCCCCTCGATTTAACATCGTAACACTTTTATTTTTTCGTGGAAATAGAGAACGCTTTTCAATAACTCCCGTTTTGAAGTACGAGTTTTTTTACATCACCGCGATCGTGAACCTGACATCGCCCTGAAAGTGAAATCCTGCCTTGAAGTCTCGAAGTGACGAGCCGTGAAGTTTCAAGTTTCTACTATTGTAAATAAACATCATCGAAGAGTAAACCATCATATTCATATTATTTAACCGTGCATGCTACGATTAGATGTACTTGATAGTAAGGAACTAGCATTCACACTCACTGATGCTACCAAGCTAAAATAATCATTACACACTGCGGGTTTAAAACAAAAGAAGCTGTACCTAAACATAGATGCAACAAACAAATTTTATCACGATGTTATCATAGACCATTTCAAAAGTTGGACGCACGCAGCTGGTAACGCACAGCTTTGATTAGAGTGTTATCAATTCTTATCACTGGTAGAATGTCGCCACCCCACGCTATTTCATTATTTTCTAGTCGTAATCCTACGACCAGAAACCACAAACACTTTGATTCAGCCAGTACATGTTGTCTCGAAGCTCACACCAGACAGCAATTTAACAAATTAGGTACTTAGTATGAACCGCAAGGCATAGCTTCCTGCGATGGTTTTCCTCGTGTGCAGGGGAATGATGGGATGGTTTAGATTCTACCAGGAGCTTATTGTACTTTCAGGTCTTTTCTATTACACGGCCGCAAAGCTCGAACTATTTTCTATAGAAGTTGTGTCACGAGTTTTTGCTATACATTGCTTTGTTTATAAAATGAATTTCCAATAAACCAGTTGAGAGAAAAAAATATTTTGTGGGTCTTTTTCGTTATATAGAATAAATTATTATCGACCCAAATGCAGCAATCTGTCGTTGAATTATTAGGAACGGGGCCAAAGAAATGATTCCTCCTCTTTCGCCAAGCTTTCGATAAATTTATTAACTTCTTCAGGGCTCAGAGGTGAACTACAGCGTGAATATCACACTACTCAGCGACCAACTGATCAGTAAATTCATCACAGGTTGCAAACAGGTACAACTCAATGAAGTAACTAAAACCATTACATTGAAGATGTAAAAAGAAGAAAATAACATCCGCCAGTCACAAAATAATACTAATAATTTGATTTACCTACTTGCACAGCATCAAATTTCAAAAGCAACAAGGCAACACCATTCATCAGAACAACACTGATAAGAATGATCGTTATAGGATCACACGACTTGAAAATAATGTAATTTTCCTCTGGAGTGTGAGGCCTATCGTTGTTGTGGAGAATCAACACCTCCTTGATGGGGCAGTCACGCCTTTTGTTTAGGCTTGCCGAACTTTATCCAGGAAGCTGCAGTAGTACTCAGCGTTGATGGTGCACTGAACATGCAAGAAGTCGAAGCCAAAACCTTCCCTGCTGACAGAGGGGTTCTGGCTTTGACTGGGGCGATCTCCCCTTTCTTCCTCCACTCCTTGCTGCTTCTTTTGTTGGATGGCGTGTAATGGTTGCACCCAAATCTCGTAACTGTGGCCAGAATAGGGTCTCTTCCCCAAACTGTTCCCCCAATCTGCGATGAATTTCGGCCAGTTTTATATTTTCTTTTATCAAAATTTTTATAACAGTGCGTTGCACAACAGAGGGGTGTAATTTTTTTCACTCATATTGAGGGTGACTGGCGAGGAAGGTCTATGACCGTGTCGGATCTGGAAGGTCTGGGCGTCTTCGAGCAGCAGAGAGGCACTGAGAAGAGGGCTTCCAAGAGGGCACTGTCATTGACGAGACAGTAGCTGTTCGTCACGGATCCAACTCACGGTACAGGATAACGAGGGTCAATCGTTACCAAGCGTTGACTGTCCAGTGACGAAAGATGCCAGAGCTCGTGGGTCTTATAAAGCTTCGGTCAGTCAGTGTTTCAAGGTGGGTTCACTGCTGAGGCCGGTCTCCTCACAGCTGATCCGACATCTCCCCCTTTTTCCAAGTATGAACTGCAATGCATAGTTTCCTGCGATGGTTTTCCTCGTGTGCAGGGGAATGATGGGATGGTTTAGATTCTACCAGGAGCTTATTGTACTTTCAGGTCTTTTCTATTACACGGCCGCAAAGCTCGAACTATTTTCTATAGAAGTTGTGTCACGAGTTTTTGCTATACATTGCTTTGTTTATAAAATGAATTTCCAATGAACCAGTTGAGAGAAAAAAATATTTTGTGGGTCTTTTTCGTTATACAGAATAAATTATTATCGACCCAAATGCAGCAATCTGTCGTTGAATTATTAGGAACGGGGCCAAAGAAATGATTCCTCCTCTTTCGCCAAGCTTTCGATAAATTTATTAACTTCTTCAGGGCTCAGAGGTGAACTACAGCGTGAATATCACACTACTCAGCGACCAACTGATCAGTAAATTCATCACAGGTTGCAAACAGGTACAACTCAATGAAGTAACTAAAACCATTACATTGAAGATGTAAAAAGAAGAAAATAACATCCGCCAGTCACAAAATAATACTAATAATTTGATTTACCTACTTGCACAGCATCAAATTTCAAAAGCAACAAGGCAACACCATTCATCAGAACAACACTGATAAGAATGATCGTTATAGGATCACACGACTTGAAAATAATGTAATTTTCCTCTGGAGTGTGAGGCCTATCGTTGTTGTGGAGAATCAACACCTCCTTGATGGGGCAGTCACGCCTTTTGTTTAGGCTTGCCGAACTTTATCCAGGAAGCTGCAGTAGTACTCAGCGTTGATGGTGCACTGAACATGCAAGAAGTCGAAGCCAAAACCTTCCCTGCTGACAGAGGGGTTCTGGCTTTGACTGGGGCGATCTCCCCTTTCTTCCTCCACTCCTTGCTGCTTCTTTTGTTGGATGGCGTGTAATGGTTGCACCCAAATCTCGTAACTGTGGCCAGAATAGGGTCTCTTCCCCAAACTGTTCCCCCAAACTGCGATGAATTTCGGCCAGTTTTATACCTATTTTCTTTTATCAAAATTTTTATAACAGTGCGTTGCACAACAGAGGGGTGTAATTTTTTCACTCATATTGAGGGCGACTGGCGAGGAAGGTCTGGGTGTCTTCGAGCAGCAGAGAGGCAATGAGAAGAGGGCTTCCAGGAGGGCACTGTCGTTGACGAGA
The DNA here is from genome assembly GCA_030762985.1 of Adelphocoris suturalis. Lineage (NCBI taxonomy): Eukaryota > Metazoa > Arthropoda > Insecta > Hemiptera > Miridae > Adelphocoris > Adelphocoris suturalis. The sequence continues at coordinate 8,161,668 of CM061049.1, read as the reverse complement.
CAGTAGCTGTTCGTCACGGATCCAACTCACGGTACAGGATAACGAGGGTCAATCGTTACCAAGCGTTGACTGTCCAGTGACGAAAGATGCCAGAGCTCGTGGGTCTTATAAAGCTTCGGTCAGTCAGTGTTTCAAGGTGGGTTCACTGCTGAGGCCGGTCTCCTCACAGCTGATCCGACATCTCCCCCTTTTTCCAAGTATGAACTGCAATGCATAGTTTCCTGCGATGGTTTTTCTCGCGTGCGGGAGTGATGGGATGGTTTGATGGTTTAGATTCTACCAGGAGCTTATTGTACTTTCAGGTCTTTTCTATTACACGACCGCAAAGCTCGAACTATTTTCTATAGAAGTTGTGTCACTAGTTTTTGCTATACATTGCTTTATTCATAAAATAATTTCCAATGAACCAGTTGAGAGAAAAAAATATTTTGTGGGTCTTTTTCGTTATATAGAATAAATTATTATCGACCCAAATGCAGCAATCTGTCGTTGAATTATTAGGAACGGGGCCAAAGAAATGATTCCTCCTCTTTCGCCAAGCTTTCGATAAATTTATTAACTTCTTCAGGGCTCAGAGGTGAACTACAGCGTGAATATCACACTACTCAGCGACCAACTGATCAGTAAATTCATCACAGGTTGCAAACAGGTACAACTCAATGAAGTAACTAAAACCAGTATATTGAAGATTTAAAAAGAAGAAAATAACATCCGCCAGTCACAAAATAATACTAATAATTTGATTTACCTACTTGCACAGCATCAAATTTCAAAAGCAACAAGGCAACACCATTCATCAGAACAACACTGATAAGAATGATCGTTATACGATCACACGACTTGAAAACAATTTAATTTTCGTCTGGAGTGTGAGATCTATGGCTGTTGTGGAGAATCAACACCTTCCTGATGGTGCAGTCACGCCTTTTGTTACGGTAGGCTTGCCGAACTTTATCCAGGAAGCTGCAGTAGTACTCAGCGTTAATGGTGCACCGATCATGGAAGAAGTCGAGCCAAAACCTTCCCTGCTGACAGAGGGGTTCTGGCTTTGACTGGGGCGATCTCCCCTTTCTTCCTCCACTCCTTGCTGCTTCTTTTGTTGAATGGCACCCAAATCTCGTAACTGTGGCCAGAATAGGGTCTCTTTCCCAAACTGTTCCCCCTATCTGCGATGAATTTCGGCCAGTTTTATATTTTCTTTTATCAAAATTTTTATAACAGTGCGTTGCACAACAGAGGGGTGTAATTTTTTCACTCATATTGAGGGTGACTGGCGAGGAAGGTCTACGACCGTGTCGGATCTGGAAGGTCTGGGTGTCTTCGAGCTGCAGAGAGGCACTGAGAAGAGGGCTTCCAAGAGGGCACTGTCGTTGACGAGATGGAAGCTATTCGTCCCGTATCCAACTCACGGTACAGGATAACGAGGGTCAATCGTTACCAAGCGTTGACAGTCCAGTGACGAAAGACTCCGGTGCTCGTGGGTCTTATAAATCCTTGATAGGTTGGCGTTTCGAGGTGGGGTCACTGCTGAGGCCAGTCTCCTCACAGCTGATCCGACATCTCCCCCTTTTCTCCGGAAGGGGGAGATGAATTAAAACAATAATGTACTAATTTTAATGTTTCAGGCATAATGGTAACACTCCTCACGACTCACATTTGCTAACAAAGAACACCATGACAGACATACAGACGTACAGCAGGGACAAGAAGAGCATGTCAAATAGCAAGCAAGGCATATAAGAAGAGGACCAGAGGACGAAAAATAAGAGGATCAAGAACGACGATCAACTTGATACACCATTCTACAATGTAACGTCAAATCTTATGTTTCAGGTGACTATTGCGGTTTAGTCTTTTTCTCCGGAAGGAGAAGATGTCGGATCAGCTGTGAGGAGACCGGCCTCCTCAGCAGTGACCATACCTCGAAACAACGAGGATTTATAAGACCCACGAGCGCTGATTATCTTTCTTCACTGGACAATCAACGCTTGGTAACGATTGGCCCTCGTTATCCTGCACCGTGAGTTGGATCCGGGACGAATAGCTACCGGCTCGTCAACGACAGTGCCCTCCTGGAAGCCCTCTTCTCAGTGCCTATCTACTGCTTGAAGGCGCCTAGACCTTCTAGATATTCAATCCTCTACCGAGAACCAAAGTACAACGAGGAGAGACTTTAGGGTGAATTAGGTTTTAAAAAGATTGTATCAATAAAGAGGGAAAATGTATCACTCTCTTTTGGTTTATAATTTCCAATAATAAGCCTATGTGATCGTGTAGCAAAAAATGTTTATACCCCCCCCCCCCCTCAAACTTTGTCACTTTACGTTTCAAGGTGCGTAGAATCCAAATTTGAAATGTCCGTCCGCCATCTACCGTTCGGGCCATAAAAGGCCTAAGAATTTACTTAAAAAACCCGTTCTTTCGCACATAGACTCCATTTGGGGTCTAGTTGGTCCTAACGTTTAAACATCCTGATCGCTTTACTCGCATAGATGCTATGAACCAAAAACGGGCGAAAAAGTGTCTTTTTCGAGGCTTTGAGTGTTAGATGTGTTAGACGCACGCCTGGCACGCTTGGCAGGGGGTCACGGTGGGTGAGCGGGGGGTGGAGTGAGAGGAGGCGCCGCGGCACCTTGTGGTGGCTGGAGTGACCAGGGGCGTAGCAGAGGGGTGTAGGAGAATGGATATTTATTACTTTTACGTGTTATACCCATATAATACACAGCGGCACCATGAGGTGGGTACAGCGTTCCTTCGAGGCATGAATATATGTTTTTTTCTAGGTCATATTTGTGTGTTAATACCAATGCTTTTCCTACGCATACTTAATAACATATCTTAGATAATGATATTATTAAGGCAATAACTATTTGAATAGATAGGAGCTCAACTCGAGAAATATAAACATGCGTACATAATTATAGAAGCATAGGTTGTGGCAACTCGAAATAGGACATGCCGCGGAGTCTGGACGGGCCTTATGACGTACGCAAGCCAACTAAAACTACGATCAAACTCAATTGAAAAAATAATAAACCTTTGTGAAATAATTTGCAGCGTTTTTAATATCAACTCTTCCCTAAATTCCTAATCTAGTTCTAAATTGGGCACTGACAACCGCAAGGAAGTGATTCTCCCATCCCAAGATCCCCTGAAGTGGCACAAAGCGCCCCCAACAGCCTCCGACCACGTACATGCCCCTCAAACCAAAAGGCTCGTTTATATTTGATCGACCCTCGTATATTATTCCTTCGAATGATTTGGGAAATAAGGTTTTTCTGGCCAAGAATACCTACCATACCAACATGTGATGCTTCTCCCATTCTAACTATTGGATAGAATATAAAAGAACTGACCTTGGCGTTGAAATCGGCGGCTCCTGATGCGGCTTTGGTTGCTTCCTTATTGATAGCGACGCCCCAAACGGCCCCTTTATGCCCCTCGAAAGTCCCTATCCAATCCCCAGTGTCTCCTTGCCGCAACATGGGTTTTCCATCTGAAAACAAATGTGAGAATTAACCTTCATTTACTCAAAAAAGTATAAATGGAAATTCGTGAATCAACACTTATATATTACACAAGAAAATTTTACTGTAACAATTCAAGTGCCTATAAAATATTAGCCAAACACTGGAACCGAAAGGAGGGGGACTCAGAGAGGCAGTGTACAAAAAATAATAACCTCTCGCATCCGAAGGAACATTTATAGCACAGGTAGGGCCAGTGATGGGTACCGGAAATATTCCCTTCCGGGAAGGAATTCATCGGGAATATTCCCCGACCTACAAATTCCCAGTCTCTATTCAGCAGAAGCCTAAGCCATTCTGCAGTATGCTTCAGAGTTGTACGACCACAAGCATCACACCGTGGTGCTCCAAAGCAGTGTGCACCTATCTCAAAATCATAAAGACTCGCTGGGTGCATACAAGGAAACAAGAATTGAATGGTACCACTCGTTATCGCAGTCGTCTAGTGGCAAAAGGATTTGCCGATAACAACAAATATGATCGAACTGAAATATATGCACCCGTCGCAAGGCTTGAAGATGTTCGATTTATGCTTATAGCGGCAAACAAATTTGATTTAGAGTTGGCACAATTCGATGTTCGGACTGCTTTTCTGAATGGCAAATTGACTAAACCTGTTTTCATAAAGGTACCTGAAGGTCTATCGGAATTTCTTGGCAAGGATGATGTCTGTGAGCTTAAACGTGCTCTTTATGGGCTAAAAGTGTCACCAAAGTGTTGGTTTTTACGCTTTCAAGCGGCAATGGAAAAACTAGGGTTCACTCCTTATGAGTTCCAACCTAGTATATTCACCTGGAAAAGTGAACAGGAATTTTCATTGTTGCTCCTGTACGTTGATGATATTTTATTTACAACTAACAGCAGAGACAAATTGGAAAAGGTAACAAAGGAATTGAAACGAGAGTTTGAAATCACAGAACTGGGTGAACCCAGGAAATTTCTGGGCTGGAAATATTTAGAGATCGCCAACAGAAATTGTTGTTCCTCCATCAAAGAACATTTACAGAAGAAATTATAATAAAGTATGGTGCAGCTAATAAAAAACCAGTTACTACACCTATGGTTCCCTTTGACCAGCGTAAATCTTTAACTGGTAAAGAACTAAGCCCTGCTGAGAGAAATAGTACCTATACCTTATCGAAAGGTAATAGGTTCTTTACTTTATTTACACAATGGCACTCGGCCGGATATTACTTATGCAACAAACATTATGTCTAGACGACAGAGCAATTTGAATCGGGAAGATTGGACTAGAGTGCAAAGAATCATTTCCTACCTCAAAGGTACCTTAGAATCGGGACTGCTCTATAAAGGAAGTGACGACATGATCGAATGTTATGTCGATGCCTCACTTGGTACCAATGACCCGAATGGCTATTCAACCAGTGGACTCATCATAAAGCTATTCGGTGACCTTATACATGGGAAGACAAAAAAACAAAATTTTGTTGCCTTATCGTCGGCTCAGTGAGTTTGTAGCGTTGAGTCTTGCTTGCCGAGAACTCACTAATGTCAGAGCCATGAGCGAAAATTTGATTGGAATTGAAAATGATACCTATCATCTACGAAGACAGCATTGCTACTATTAAACTAGCCAAGGTACTCTGCATATAATCACAACGTTTTTTTAAATAAAGTTCTTGAAATTGTGAAGTCATTAACAAGCATAATCAAATCTCAACGTCCAGGCCTGCCACAGGTGGGAGTGACAGCATTGATGTGGCAACCCTGAACATCAGTAAGGTGGCACCACTTGTTCTCACTGTTCTCACTTGTTTGAAGACTCTTTACAGAAACAAAGACAACGTCAACAACAAGTTCTGCTCATGTTTAAAACGAAGTTATAAATATTAATTTTTCAAAAAATTCAATTAATGTTTAAAACGAAGTTATCAATATTAATTTTTCAGTTTTAATAAACAAAGTTTGTTTGGTTCATAAGAATTTAATTTGGAATATAAAGAACGTCTTTGGTAAGTTAAACCACAAGTTAGTTGGATATCCCGATATATTAATTGCTATGCAATTCTTAGGCCGACCCCCAATAATTTTTTATGTAACGTCCGGAACGAAATTAAAGATGATTTTCACGTACAACCGAGTAGTTGCTATAGATTGTGTCACAATTTCAGTGTTTTTCACGTACAACCCAGCCGTTGTTAGGGGAATGAAACTTCCGCAGTTTTCATCGCACAAAAATCGTTCGCCACTCGTTGGAAAGCGCTTGATTTATGTGATAAATGTTCACATTTCAAGCTACCAATTTCCCTCTCCTTACGTACCTGGCTACATTCCAAAACTAAGTTGATTCAGGCTAAGGATTGCATAGCAAATTATCCTCGTTTTCAACGCAGTAGAAAAGAGAAAAGATCCGGCGAGGCGCGAAGCGCCGAGTATATATATATATATATATATATATATATATATATATATATATATATATATATATATATATATATATATATATATATATATATATATATATATATATATGTGTGTGTGTGTGTGTGTGTGTGTGTGTGTGTGTACCTACCCATAATAAAAAAAGTTAACCTTCGGGATTCGTTTCAGAGTTCCCTAAAACGGATTTTAATGAAGAAAATTTTTGAGATTATTGATTTTGAAATTTTTGGCGTCACTGCAATAGCTTCATTTTTTACAAAAATCACTAAAAAAGGTAGGTAAGTACAGACCCTTATCCAATGACAGGATTCTCAGTCAGGAACTACCTAGTTCAATTAGTTGCCGCTAGGCTTCGCATCCTTAATTGGAATCTTCGTTGAGAAGAGACACATCTCCCTTCAGAAAGAGACACGTCAAACTGATAATCACATTGATAACTGAGTCATGACTTATAAATTTTTTCACATCTTCCTGCCACACGTAGTTGGTGTGTTCTGTGCTCTCATTTTCCTAGTTATAATTGAGAAACGATAATATTTAATCGTTAACGTTCATTGTTGTTTTTGGTTCATCTCAGTTTTTTACGCGGACTTCCAATGTCGGTTGATAACCATCTTGGTTTGCCTGAAGAGGTGTTTGAAATCATTTTGCTACACTTAGCTTTGGGAGATGTTCTATCTTGCTCGTTAGTTTGCCTTGGTTGGCGCAATGCCGTCAATAGCGACCGCATCTGGGAAAAGCTGTGCAAGAAAAACATATCGGAGGAGAGATTGGAGTTACGGGTTGATTGCAAGAAAGTGGGATCATCTCTGACAATGAACTCTTTTTGATGCCTAAGTGGTCCGGGTCATCACCATACACCGTGTTCAACATAGTGGATAAGCCAATTGTGACAGGTGAAATACATCCCGCTCTAAGTAACCACATACCATCACTCGTCAAATTATCCAACAACATCCTGGTTATTGTTCAACACACGTTGCTTCAGGTGTATATTAAAGACAAAGATAAAAACCTGAAGTTGAAGTTTTTCGCTTTGTTTGACAAGAACCATTCGGAGACCATCCCTGATACCCCAGACCTGACAAACTGGTATGAGCAAATTGGTTACCCTAGCAACGTTAACATAATGTGTGACCACAATGGGAAGTATTTAGTCTGCATGTTTTCTCGTTATGGTGGAAGACGATGGTACTCACCTCTGCACATCTGGGATCTGGAATTCCAAACCAAAATCCAAGAAGTGGCTTTTCCTATGCAGATGCGGGGTGAAAAATTAAAACGTGCCTCATTCTATTTACGTGATGATACCATACATATAATTCTGACATATATGAGTAGCACCTTGATTCGTTCTTATGATATAGATAAATCTAGTTACAGTGAAACAGTTCTACAACTAGGGGTTTGGAAAGTAGACTATTCACGGGAACAGTGGCTATTATGGAAAGTGTCGTGGAGAAAAAATTGCTTTTATTAGGCCCAATTCACACAGAACGGGCGCGTGGCGAAGACGTGGCGAAGACGTGGCGCTGACATTTGTCACTTCCGCGTCTTTCAATGTAAACAAATGGCTCAATGTAAACAGAAGGGACGTGGGGTAGGCAGCCGCCCGTTCGCCCCTGCCACGTCCGTTCGCCGTCTCTCGTGGCGTTCGAGAAGGGGCGCACCAGTTCCGTGCCACTCGTCACTTCAATAAAATGCGGGATGATGTTGAATTCAACATTGAATTTTGCGAAGAAGTTGGGAAGAATCCGAGTTTATTTGATTACAATCGTGCGGATTATTGCAACAGGAACGCCCCAAGACCAGGCCTGGCAGAAAATTGCGCCTGAAAAACCGTTCTGTGTACATATTCAGCTCTTTCCATAACATCAAATGTTCCACTGGTTTTCCCCTTCTTCAGCCACAATGGATGAACCCAATATCTCCTCTTTTTTGGTTCAGATCAGCCAAATCCAGTACATCTTGATCATCTTCGTCACTGCTAGATGAAAAGAAAATCCATTTTGTATTTCACGAAACCTTTTGATTACTTACGTCCTTTCTCGCCACTGTCCCGCCCCTTCTGTGTGCATAGCGTGGGTCACGTCACCGCCACGTCCGTGCCTGGTCAGTGCCACGTCTTCGCCACACGCCCGTCCTGTGTGAATTGGGCCTTCGACTTGAGAGACGGTCGAATGTTGCACACGTTGACAAATAGGCACTGTTTAGTGGGTAGGAGAGTACAGGCGATTGGGAATCTCATTACTTATGCAGAAGATGAATATCCTGGAGGTCCTTTCAGAGTGACTGTCTTTGATACGGAAAAGCTGCGTCTGGTAGAAACATTCCAAGTTGAGAGCAGATACGGATATGTTAACAGGATTCACATCGTCATGGACAACCTTATGCTCATCTGTACAGACTCATTCGAGTTCGACCTTATGCTCATTCGAGATATGAAGACGCGTGAAATCCTGCGAACTGTCGAATGCTGTGATTTCTTCCTCCCGGACCCTTCCTGCTCCAAGATGGTTGTTATAAAACCGGGAAATAAACTCGTAGTTCTCCACTTCTGGTAGAAGGCAATTATGTACCAGAAACATCTGCCAATTGTCTCCTTTCGTACAAATTGTAATTTTTCATACGCAGCACTTACTGTGATTCTCATAAGCAACGTATCCAATATTTACTTATTTCCCAATACAAATAGGGAGTACAGAAGTCACCAGCAAACCAACAGTAAACTACCTGGGAATCACATTAGATACTAAAATTACATTCTGGGAGCAAATAAAGAAATCAGCAGACAAGGCGTCAAAGAAAACAACTGCTCTTAGTCATCTCATGAGAAATATCAACGGGCCAAGGCCATGTAAGCATCGTCTCATGATGACCGTTGTACAATCAATACTCTTGTACGGTGCGGAGGTATGGGCAGATGCTCTAAACATTGCCTACTATCGCAAGAGAATTATTGCAGTTCAACGAAGAGGAGCGCTCAGGATTGCATGTGCCTACAGAATAGTGTCAGAGCCAGCCATACTCGTACTTACAAGCAGCATCCCAATCCATCTATTGACTGCAGAACGCAAACGAATCTTTGATAGAAGAGAGGACGGAGAAAGAGCTCATTTAGCCGCTGAAGAGTGAGAATATACAATGGCAAGATGGCAGGAAATGTGGAATGTAGAGCAGAGAGGGAGATGGACAGTATGCTTGATTCCTCAGATCAAGGTATGGCTAGATAGAAAACATGGAGAAGTAAACTTTTTCCTGACTCAGTTCCTTTCTGGTCATGGGCTGTTTTACGCATATCCTCTATAAAATGGGAAAAGTAGACTTTCCCAATATGTCCATACTGCCAGGGAAGGGACGATGATGTGCTCCATACTTTCTTTGTATGCAAGCGATGGGCAACAGAAAGAAGAAGGCTGCAGGATGCTCTGGAATTACCACCTCAAGACGTGACACCGGAGGTGGTAGTATCCAAAATGATTGAACGAGAGCAAAAATGGAATTTTGTAGCTGCCTACGTTGAGGACACCCTGCAGAAAAAGATCATCTTGGAACGGGAGTGACAGAGGAAGAGGGAGCACATGGACCGAGAGGACTGAAGAAATTTCTCAAGGACTCGGCCTGAAGTAATGTGTTAAACAGTTCCAGGCTGAGTTCCAACGTGGGAAAAGGAAGGTGAGGTTTTAGTGTGTTTGAATCATACATAACCCGGAGTATGATGCCCTTTTGGGTATCTTACGAGATCCGATTACTACCTTAGGATCTTAAAGATTTCCTCCCCTGCCCACGTAAAAAAAAAAAAAAAAATATTTACTTATTCAATATAAATATCGTGAATATGTTCAGAATTTTTTGAATTCCCTTAATACCCACAAACTTCGAAATATTTGCCTTTTTCAACAGTTTACTTTAAATTACAAAGTCTTCTATCCTTAAATAAAAAATCTGGTGCGAGGCTTCACACTACTTTCCCTAGTTGTATTCATTACACATGGATGCTATTATGATGGCTCGTATCTATTGGGAAAATCTAAAAAGTTCCATTCATGCAGCATGATCGTATGAGCAATTTTCGTAAATTGTACTATATTATGTTACATTGTTTTGAAAATTAAGGACTTTGAGGGAGAAGAAATAGTTAACTACCAATTTTATGGCCGAAAACCCGTTCTAAATAATATTCTGGAATTAAAAGAGATTTTGGATTTTTTTACAGTTTTTATAGATTTTTTAGCACATATTAATGAAATTTAAGTACATTTTTCTGCATTATTTTACACATACATGTTTAAATGTTCTATTTTATAGTTGTTAATAAGCTTTATTTGCGCAATATTCTGCTAAGTATATTAATTCAACAAGTTTTAGCCGTTTTTTGCTATTTTTTTAGTGATTTTTTAGCATTTTTTGAAATTTCACCAATTTAATATGACTAAAAAGTGCTGGGCAGCGAACTCATCCTTTCGATTGGAAAGGTTGATTTTTTGGCGCAAGAACTTGGAAGGTTTCATCTCAATCCTTAGGAGAGAAGTTATCGTCTGGAACGACACAAACATATGTAATTTTATATATTATTTGCAAATAGAGTTAGTATTTTTGCAAATCAAATTAATCTTTTGTCAAATTTAATTTTAGGATGTGTAGGTACACGATACGATTTTCAGATATTCAATTGGGACCCAACAATAATAACTACAAGAGTTCGAAAATGCGTAAAAACTTTGATCGCCATTTTCTCAAAACTTCAAATTTCGAGTTACCTAGTTGTTGTTCTCAGCCCACGACATAGTACGATAGAAAATTCGCTCATACGATCATGCTGCATCACTGGAACTTTTGTGCAAAGCAGGTCACTGAGCTTTGGGGTTTACTTTAGTCCTGCCCCCCCATTTTCACTTGATTTCTCCACTTCAAACCATCGTTTTCTAATTTTACAAATACGTTTTGGAATCGTTAGAATCCCCTCTTTTTCGTCGTTGACATTTGAAACATAATTAGCCATATTTACGTTACTTAATTGTGATTTTAAAAAGTTGGGGGCAGCACTATAGTTTTTGCCTAGCCAAAAACTTTAGTCCTGTCCCCCCCCCCCCTCCCAAGAGATTTTCTATGAATATGAACAAATAATTCAACCCTGATTGTCAAAAACGAATTTTACTTGACGCAAATATATACATTCCGTTTTCCATTATATCTAGTTACTTGAATTTGGATTATATAGATTTTCTAATATTAACAAAAATTACATGAATGGGTCGGACTTTGTCGAATGGTAACATTTGTAGATCTCTCCAACTCCGTTATAACCGAGTTTTACACTTAAAATCGCAAATGTTTAGTTTGTTTGTTACGATTAAATGTATGTGTGTTATGGGGTAAAACTAGTTAATTAAAGTGTAAAACTCGATTATTACGTAGTTGAGAGATCTGCAAGAGTTTCCATTCGATCCAGCGTGGAAAAATACATAGAAACCGACCCCATACTCGTTGGTTCATGGAGGGTCATCTTTCGAGAAAACCAACAATTTCATTGAAAAACCCACATTTTTTAACATTAAAACATAATTTTCTCCACTAAATAACAAAATAAAAGTAAACTTGATTATACCGTTGGAAAGAGTATTAGATGAAGCAGTTTTCATGAGATTTGCCAGTTTCCAGGATTCGTTTTGGAAGAGTAGTAAAGTTTTAAAGATTTTCAGAAATATTATTTTTTCATTTAAATCGTCAATGTTTGAGCTGATGTGAGGGCCTTTGGATGGTACTTTTTAAGAGCCCAAGTACACTATTCTTATAGTAAATTTAATGCTGATTCCGAAAATGTGGTCAAAAGTTAAAATTAAATGAAGTAAAGTGGAGAAATTTGAGTTTAAAAGGAAAAAAACACGGTTTTCCTGAAAAAACCTTTAAAAAATCATATCTCGAGAACGGATTGAGATAAAAATATGCAGTTGGCGGCATTTTACTCCGTTTTTGATGTAGTTTCGCCCAATTTTTTTTTTTTTTTGCATCTGCGAGGGAATCACCCTGTATTTTACCAAAAGGATTGATTCAGGGTATTTTTTTTCTTTTTTGAGATGCGAGCATCCAGACCACCAAACTATACACATCATTCAGATCTATTTTTCCAATTAATCTATATTTTACCAAAAGGATTGGTTAAATTGAGCTAACGAACATCTAGACCACCAACCATATACACAGCATCATTTTGATATATTTTTCCAAATATTCTATCCTTTACCATAGTGGTTGATTTCTGGTGTTTTTCCATGTCTGAGATGCGAGTTTGTGAACATCCACACCTCCCAATTAATAAAATAGAAAATCGCCCCGATTCTTTCGAGATCGAACAGGGACGAGTCCAACAGTAATTACTCAAGTAATTGCTTGACGGATACGAGTCCACTAACTCCCTCAGTGATTACTAATTATTATTTTATTGCAGCTAAACCTCACAACTTTCGATCAAAGTGAGTATCAGTGTATCATGTGGAATGGTTTCTGGCTTTTACTGCCAATTAAATAATTAATTTCCGTGATTGTGTAGAACTCCAAAATCATTATCAGATTCTGCTCAATTTCAAAAGTTGGTTGAGGAAGACCTTAGGGGGTGGTTCACTAAGAATTCCATTGCTTTTTAATGTAGGAATTGGTCATGTACATGCGAGCAAAATATGTTTTTCCCCTACGTTTGTGATACATGCATAATCAATCCAACTGAATCCCCTGTTTAATCAAAACCATGCTTCTGGATTAATAAAATCAAATGATGATGTGTAGATGTGCCACACACCCCTCTAGTGGGGGGCAGGACTGAAGCTTTTGACTAGACAAAAACTTAAGTGCTGCCCCCCAATTTTTTCAAACTGTAGTAAAAGTATGTAGTGTAAATCGATATTAGGTTGTTTCAAATGTCAAAGATGAGAAAGAGGGTGTTGGAAGTGAAGAAATCTCATTTGGAAAATGGGAGGCAGGACTTGAATACACCCGAGCTTTGATATAAGTAATACCGGTATTAAGTACTACCCACCTACTTGACAAAATCATACCCATTGCTATCCAGCTGTTGTTCTTGCGTTCTTCCTGCGGTTCGAGTATACGCACCTACTACGTCAATACTTATAATACAACTTGTCGCTTACGAAAATGTCTAGTTGAGGCTAAAAACAAAAATTGGGTAGGTAAGGTACTTAAGTAGGTATTACTTCAAACTAGATGCCCAGCCTATCTCTTATCAGTAAACCGGGTCATCCGTCAGGTTAGGATGACTTTACCTACTTGCCACGATCATGACATGCACTGAAGTTAAGTTTTATGGACCTATGGTTTATCATGAACGTACTTTACGATTCAACAATGCAATCAAAAGGCCTTAGGTATAATTATTAAGTTCCTACCTGAAAGTAAAAGGTTTCGCCACACAAAACAGCAAGAAACTGACATGGTAGGTGCATTCCCGTTAGGTATACATTGTTGTACATGTTTTTGGAGTGAATAAATTTATAAGTAGTCCAAAAGATTGTAAGATTACCTTTGCTAGCGGAGATCAAGAAGTAAGAGCTTTCCGTGATATCGCTAAAAGCCAAATGTACGACAGGGCGAGTGTGTCCACTACATGTGAGAGGTGTTTGTCGCAAGTTGGCCATTTTTTCGACTTTCGAGTTCTTCGAACAAAAACAAGTTGATGGGTAAATGAACGCGGTTAATACAAAATAATGATAGATCGGTGGTTGCGAATGAAAGGGTCGTAGTATAAAAAATAAATAAACAAAAACCGGGAGGGAATGGGAAGGTAAGATGAACTTCTGTCCACTGAGCAAACCGTCTCGCCGAGTTCCCGAACTTGCGCACCACCTTCACTCCACGAGAATTCACAGCCAACTGGATTTTTCCGAAGGAACGATCAGATTGGTGGGGGGATGGATCAAGGCGCAAACTTCTCAGGTTGTCTCAATGGGTTTGAACACCACGAATGGATGGAGGAAACAACCTCGCTGAATGTTGTGAAAGAGGGCGAAATTTTTCCTTGACAAAAAAATGAGAGAATGTTTTTGAGATCTTGAAGTTGAGCTAGCTTGAAAATTTTTATTTGATAAGTTTCCACCCGTGGAAACCAGTCTGAAACAGTTTAAAGAAAAATAGCGCGTGGAGTAGCTTTTTTTAAAATGTAAGTAAGCTACCTACCTCGACCCAGTTTTGGATGTAGGTACCCACTACCCACCGATAAAATAAGTGAACTGTGCTTTCAGCCATGGAAATTATTGTAGATAACTATCTATAATATTATCAAATAGGTAAAATAATTAGTAGAATGATGGGAAAATGCAGCAAGTTAACTACAGTCATAAACAAAGACATTGTAATAGTAAACTAGACCCACTCGTAGCGCTAGTGTCGCGTTGCAAATTGAACGGTCTGTAGTCGGCCATATTGGGGGCAACATCGTTTATTTATGTGCAATGAAGATTGTAAGTATTATAGTTCATCTACTCATGAAATTTCTTTGATAATGCACAATGGTTAAAGTGTGTGAGGCATTTAACTGCAAAAATCGCAAAACTGAAGACTGCACACTCTCATTTCACAAGTAAGTATAGATTTTCACGATTTCCTAATGATTATTTTGGTCCATTGTAGGCCTCTTGATGTGGTAACGCAGTACCTATTGTAGTTGATAATAATTTTCTTTTTACTAACTTATCAATATGCATGAGCTACAAAGCTTCAAATTAATCTAAATTTTGTTTTGTTTTTTCCACAGATTTCCTTTAAACAAGAAATTGAGAGAATTGTATGAAATTGTTTTTTGTATTGACATTGTATTGTATATTGTATTGTATTGTATTGACAAAATTGTATGTAAAATGAAAATAATATAATAACATAGAAAGTGCCATGAAGTAGTTATTCATTTATTCAATTGTTCAGCTCCTCTGATCATACTCCTTGCCCCATCCAGGTGAACTCATGGTGTTTGTAAAAATGTGTCTTATGTACAAGATGTTGTCTCAATATTGAAATGCAGAGCGATTCTTCTGTTACTTTGGAAGAATGGTTCTGAGATAATTGCTTTTGAATAATGGAAGGATCTTTCACTTTAAAATACCTAACTAACTTATGCCCTAACTATTATAAGTACGATATGAAAAGTACAATATCGCCACTACGCAAAACTACATGAAATCATATTGGTAAGTAATGCATACATTACACGGACGTCCCTATGAATGGATTTTTTATGTAAATTTGGTGAGAGTTAAAATAATAGAAAAAAAAGTCCAGTCATGCAGCATGGCCCCATGAGCAAATTTGTGAAGAAATCTTCGACATCAGTTGTGATTACATTTTTTTTTTTTTTTTTTTTTTTTTTAACAAGCACCTACTGCCTACCTTTTAAACAGCATGGTTCTAGGATTGGTTATGCAGGGATACTTCCATAAGAGTAGTTCAATCTGAATTTGGACAATGTTTCATGCAAATATTACCGATTTTTACAACTAGCGAACGGCATTATTTCGATTTTTGACTGATTTTTCAACTTGAAAATTTTTGAAAACTTGATACATATTCTTATAGGAAATTTTACGCTGATTCCGAATATACCACTTGTTAGTATGCTGAAAAAATTATTTCTAGGCTACAGGCTATTTTGAAATTTTTGACTACATTTTTGAAAATTTCAACCCGAAGATGTAATCCGATCATGCTGGCCAACGAACTTGAACTTTCGTTTTGTGTCCTTAACATTTTAAAATTTGTTTGAAGTTTCTAGCACAATACTACGAACAGTTATCGTCTGGAATGACACATACATACACACATACATTCATACATAAAAAAATGCGTTAAACTTCAGAATATGATTCAGAATAGCCTGAAACGGATATCTGCATAACATTTTTTCAAAAAATCACATTCTACAAATTTTGAGGCGAGAGCAATAGCTTAATTTTCTTCAAAAATTCGCTAAAACGAATATATCATGACTTCTCGAACCACCCCCCCCCCCCCCCCCCAATTAACTCCCTCCACCGACAGCAAATTCAAATAATAACACTTCCAGTATGAAATTTGGAGCTCCTGACATATTTTTATAACCTAGACCGAGTTTATAATCGAATTTAAAAAGTGATCTCGAAAATCTGACTTGAATAGTTAAAAGAATACATCATGAATTATTACTATTACCTCCTCCAATCTTCCTCGTCCATAATGAAATTTGAAACTCCTAATATACCTTCCAAAACTAGACAAAATTCTTAGTTGAACAAAAAAGAATCACAAAAATCTGATGATATTAGTTAAAACATCATGATATTTTACTGTTACCCCCTCCATTCACCCTTTTTCATAATCAAATTTGAAATTCCTGATATAAGATCCAAAACTAGACCAAATTCATAGTTGAACAAAAAAAGAATCACGAAAATCGGACGAGAATTGTGGCCTAAATAAGTTTGTAAATCGTCATATTTGGTTAGATATTCCAAAGACAAGCAGCTCCCACAGTTTGTCTCTGTTGAAAATATTGCATAAAATTCATTTACAAACTGTGTTGTCATCATAATAATTGACGTTTTTAATGATGTTAGACTCGTTTTCATCAAGATAATACAAAATATGTTTTCTACGAACACTTATACACCAACTAGCTAGCCTTACAATTCAAAAAGGGCGCGTGAAGTTGACCCCAATATGTCCGCCAATGCTCTCTTCAATTTGCATTAGGCGGCGTCTGAGATCCACGTACAGTTGTAGGGCCTTGGTCATAAATGAAGCAAAACCTTTGTGGATGGAGTTATGAGAGTCCATGATCACTGGCTGGTACAAGGGCCATAGAGCGCCTCTTGTGGAGTTTCGGTGAAAACCTTCATTTCTGATTATTTATCACACTTTGAGATACCTACCTACGGATTGAACCTTTAGTGGGGTTTTTATTTTTTATTTTTTTTAATTATCTATTATAATAGTAGGATACATACAAAGTGATAACGCTTGAACGCCTGCACCGATTCTCTTCAAATTTTTTTTAAACTGACCGGCATGAAGAAAACTGGTGCAGATAATTCTACCAAGTTATAAATCAGATTCCTTCATATTAAAAAACAAGAAAAAGTGCAAAAACGAGGGAAAGTTGTAGAATTTGCCGGTAGAGGGAGCGCAAAGTGACGAACCAAAACACAAGTGTTGGAGGAGGAGAAGGGAGGAGGAGGAGAAAGAGGGAGGAGGAGGATGAGGAGGAGTAGGAAGAGGAGGGTGGGAGGAGGAGGAGGAGGAGGAGGAGGATGAGGGAGGAGGAGGGGGGGGAGGAGGAGGATGAGTGAGGGAGGAGGAGGAGGAGTGAGGGAGGAGGAGGAGGAGTGAGGGAGGAGGAGGAGGAGGAGGGAGGGAGGAGGAGGCGTCATACCTACAGCAACAGTCCGTGTATTTCCGTTAATATTGGTCGCATTGAGACCAAATTTCGCACATATACTCAGCACCCAGACTGGCACCTCCGAGTCAGGTCGGACACGGCGTACCTACCCCGGGGGCGGCTGTGGAGGCGGCTGGGGGCGGTATTACGCACTTCCTGCGGATGTGCCGCAAAAATAACCATCAGAAATGGATTCAGCACCCCAAAAAACCCCTATGGCACTATTTTTGTATTTACTGGCAGTTTGGGAGAGTGGGAAAACGGGGGCGCGAGTGGGGGCGGCTGGGGGCGGTTATGAGGACTTCCTATGAACATGACGCAATACCAACCGTCAGAAATCTACATACATATATATATCTATTATCTGTGTTGATTCTGTTCACTTAGATGAAGGCGTACATTTTTCGAATTTATTGCAGGGGCACGAACAAGCTGACTAATAGCATGACAGCGTCATACCTCCAGCAACGGTCCGTGTATTTCCGTTAATATTGGTCGAATTGAGACCAAATTTCAAACATATACTCAGCACCCAGACTGGCACCTCCGAGTCAGGTCGGACACGGCGTACCTACCCCGGGGGCGGTATTACGCACTTCCTGCGGATGTGCCGCAAAAATAACTATCAGAAATGGATTCAGCACCCCAAAAAACCCCTATGGCACTATTTTCGTATTTACTGGCAGTTTGGGAGAGTGGGAAAACGGGGGCGGCTATAACGACGAATTATACCCTGCGAGTATCTTCAATTCAGGTATTGTTGTTATTTCATATCGATCCATATTATAGCTTTCAGCTTTTCTGTTGCAATATCGACCCTAGTGGATCACTATAATTCTTCACCTATCATATCTGATAATATACTCTTTCTTCTATGGTCGTCTCTTAGCTTACTTACCTGGAAGTTATATAATTAATTATTGCCTACGTGTGTCTATGTGGAAGGTAGGATAACTACCTAATTGATTTCGAAGCAACGTACCTATATGTCAGCGGATGAATAGAATTCTTCACTTATGAAATGTTGTGAAACCTAATAAAATTTTACGGTAATTCAACAATAGAGAGTTCCTAAACGATAAGTCAATTGGGATAAGGTGCTTGGGGATTTTATCATCTGGGGCGAGCCTGATAAAATCGAGAGGGTCGAATTAGCATTCCATCTTAAAGTGACGCTACTTATCTTCAAGTAACGCTGAACCACCAAGGGGATTTTCCCGCCTATCCCGTGTGTTCAGTTTCCAGCATTTCTAAGTTTCCTAGTTCTTTTCTTATTCACGAAAAGGTTTTGCAAGGGCAGATTTTGAGAATTTATGAACAAGAAAATGAATATAATTGTCATTAATCATGAATACCAACTAGAAATGAATATCACTGTTATCGGTAGGGGGTTTTTTCGCTGTTACTTTGCGATAGGGAGGAAGAGAATAGAGAGTTCCTAAAGCGATAGGGAGATAGAGATGAGGCGCCTTATCGTGAACGGAAAACACTACTGCGCATGTGCGGGCAGATGAGGCGCCTCATCTCCAATAGGACAAATTTATTTCACCTAAACATAAGACGCTTTATCCTGAACCAACCTATCTCATCTCTTCCTCCCTATCGCAAAGTAACCTTACACATCGATAACAGTGATATTCATTTCTTGTTGGTATTCATGATTAATGAAAGTTATATTCATTTTCTTGTTCATTAATTTTCAAAATCTGCCATTGAAAAACCTTTTCGTGAATAAGAAAAGAACTAGGAAACTTGAAAATGCTGAAAACTGAACACACGGGATAGGCGGGAAAATCCCCTTGGTGGATCAGTGTTACTTGAAGATAAGTAGCGTCGCTCTAAGATGAAATGGTAATTCGACCCTCTTGATGTTATCAGGTTACCATCCGCTGTGGCTCGCCCCAGATGATAAAATCCCCAAGCACCTTATCCCAATTGACTTATCGTTTAGGAACTCTCCATTTATTCGTCATTATTCTTACCTCCAAGTCATAATCTGAATTATTATACCCTTTGTTTTCCTGTGATGCACGGGTGTTAACTGTGTTATAACCATCTAAAGTACATAATTGTATCACTAAAATCCTTCACCTTGAATCTCTGAGAAAACTGTACTTTGTTGTCCGTAATTTATTACTTTGTGGTCTTCCCTGAAGGTTGTGAAATAAATTATAACTTTCGTGTTGCTGCAATGAAGGATTTCTAGCAATTTAATATCTACTCAACGTTTTTAATTGGAAGGAATTGGAAGTCGGGCACGGCATACCTACCCTTTGCTAATAATATATGTATTACTGAAATAAATAAAATTATATATTACATATCGCCCTCGTGTTGCTTAACTGAAGGTGTGCTAGCAATTGCGTACCTATCCAGCGTCTAGATGGGGGAAAAAATAATAGCCTACCCAACGACACCTGTGACAACTATCCAAAGTAAGCGCTCTTTTTTGTATTTTTCGTCGCTAACATTGAAAAAAAAATATATATATATCTATATATATTACATATCGCCTTCGTTTTGCCTCACCGAAGGTGTGCTACCAATGTCATACCTATCAAACGCCAAGAACTTGGAAAAAAGCTATTCTCTTACCTACGACACTTCTC
The DNA here is from genome assembly GCA_030762985.1 of Adelphocoris suturalis. NCBI lineage: Eukaryota > Metazoa > Arthropoda > Insecta > Hemiptera > Miridae > Adelphocoris > Adelphocoris suturalis. Next base: position 8,141,713 of record CM061049.1, on the reverse strand, counting down.
ACAACTCACTAAATTAAGCGCTATTATTTTTTTCTTTTTCGTACCTGTACGATTGAAAAAAGAAAAAAAAAAATGAAAAATAGCTACACCGATCGCCAATTGATAATGGTGGCGTATTTTTCTTACCTGGAGGTTCTAGCAGATCTTATAGCTTTTCTGTTGCTTCAATGATGGTGTTGCAGCAATATCGACCCTACATATTAAGTGGATGCCTACAATTCTTCACCTGTCATATCTGATAATAACGGTCGTCTCTTAGCTTACCTGGAAGTTGTTAAATTAATTACTGCCTACGTGTGTCTATGTGGAAGGTATGATAGCTACCTACGTAAAATCGAACCAACGTATGTCAGTGGATGAATACAATTCTTCACTCATGATATTTTGTGAAAGCTAATCATATTTTACGGTAATTCAACATTTTTTCGTGCTAGCAATTTCATACCTATCCAATGTCTAGAAGGAGGAAAAAATATTCAGCTACGACAAGTGTGACAACTAACCAAATTGAGGGATTTTTTTCTTTTGTTACCTAAGTAATTTAACAAATACACATATAATCTTCGTTATAAGAACTAGGAAAAAACTATTCTCTTACCTACGACACTTCTCACAACTAACTAAATTAAGCGCTATTCTTTTTTGTCTTTTTCGTACCTGTACCTTTGATAAAAAAGGAAAAAAAATGGATACATAGCCTTCGTGTTGCCTCACTGAAGGCGTGCTACCAAATTCATAGCTATCCCTTGTATTCAAGTAGGAATAAAATGTATTCACCTATGATATGAAAGTGAACCACATTTAGCGCAAATATAATTTTGTCGTCCTTTCTCTTACCTGGAAGTTTCAAATGAAATTAGAGTGTGAGCCGAAACATTCATGCACCATCTATCTGACAACAACCTACTGTTTTTGCAGTTCCTACCATTGTGGAAGGGGTAAAAGATATTAATTTAGAAAAAATCATACAGTTTTCAAAAGATCTTATAATTGTTGGGGATTTTAGTATTTTCTCCATAAAAAAGCAATACAATAAACTGTAGGATCCATATAAGATATTTCAATGTTCCCTCCAACATAAAACCTTGTATAAAACCCTTGTACCTATTGATTTGTATAGTTTTGCATTTTTTATTCGTATTTTCGGAAGATTTACTTTTTATACGTCTTGTATTGCATGAACAGGCAGTACATCTGCTCTTCACCAAATTACATACCTACCTAATATAATGAATAAATGATTGAATATACTCTTTGTCTGGCATTTCATGATTTTCCTGGTCAATTTCGGTATCATGGCAAAAATTATAATTGACTGCAAGATTCAGAGCTTCAGCAATTCTCAAGAAGCTTAAGAGGCAGTACAGTTCCGATCAACTTTGCCCAATTCGGCTTCTTTAGGGACTCGGTCAGCAATTGACATTTCTTGAGGGAAGGGTCATATTTAAAATAGACATGGGTGTAAAATTGGACAAAAAGAAAATATTCTTCCATTTGTAGAAATTCGAAATATACCTACCTAATAATGGTAGCATTTAATTGTGGATACAGACGGGGAAGTTCCATTTCCCTAGCAACGACTCGGTTGTAAGCGGAAATCATCAGAAAACCAACCGTAACGCTTTTTTTAAGGCTTTTTTCGTTTATGTGCCAAAGTAAAGACATAAAATGTCAAAAAAAGCAGGGTCGCCAACCAATTTCGACAAGTCAGAAATCAAGTTTTGGGAGTTGGAACCACAAATAAATGGAGATGTCTTCTAACTCCAGAAAAATCAATAAAGTCATGGTGTACTGAAATTCATTTTGTCATTATAAGGGTTAAAACGGTCTGGAGCAGTATTTAAATACCAATATAGAAATTTGTATTGGTTTATTTGTTTTTCTCATGCTTGGGTTGTCCCACACCTCCCAGGATCAATTCAAATAGGTCACCCCTCTTATATACGAAACCTTGCCAATGAGACCTTGCGTCAGAGGGACGTCTTAAAAACAAATGCGAAAACTATAGATTGGTTAAATGACTGGTAAATCTAAAGGAAAATAATTGAAATCAAGATTTTAAAAAATCCTTTTTTATTTCCCCATTCGTAATAAAATCTATCAACGTATCTCAAAAATAAATAGGTAGTACTTATTCTTTTAAAGAAAGCTAATATTACAACACCAAAAACTTTAAAAACGTTTTATCACAAACTAATAAATTATTAATGCTATTACACAGAAATAAATAAAGGGCCATAAGAAGCACATTGATCAATAAATCCTTCTCTAAATCAGAAGGGTCCACACAAGACTTGTGCAACAAATAGCTGTAAGGAACAATTGATCCAAGATGAGGACAAAAAACCGTAATTCACATGTAATGGCACTTGCAGGGTGCTGTTTAATTCATCCAATGTCATGTGCATAGGGAGTAGGTACTTCCATTTTGCATGTATACAATAAATTGCAGTCAACAATTGGTCGGATAAGAAAAAAAAAACAGTATCTAGCATATCAGCAAAACATAAGCCTCCATAAACATACAACACTCGTAAAAACAGTAGCAGCTGGGGTTTGTCTTTGTCTTAAACTAAATCAGGAAATAACGCCTAGTGATGCCTTTACGAGGTTTCAGAAATCCCATCCACTATTATCGTAAATATTAATAATAGAAAGAAAGAAAACTGCAAGGACTTTACTGCCAACTAAGCCCGGTTCTCCGGTAGAACATGCCTTTACGGATATAATGAAGGAACGAAGGAATAAGTTGTACTCAATACTGAAAATAAGGAACTATAAAGGACTTTGTAAATTATCAAGACATCCAGTAGGTAAATAAATTTGTCTGCGTTGAAGACAGAATAGGTACAACTTCATTTGGAACCAAAACTTCTTTCTTTTCATAGAATCAGTAGTAGGTACATGCAACATGAACTATGATTTAATTAGGGACAGTTCTGATGTCGAAAGGGTGTCTGAATTTTAGACTCTCATAAACAGACTCAAACGGATACTTACCGGCCGATAGTTACCTAAAATTTGTGCACCATTAGCGAGAAAAAAATATTTCTGAATCATATTATAGCAGATGTGATTTTTTTTTTTTTTGGGGGGGGGGGGGGGGGGCTACAACAAATCATCAATAATTTCTATGAGAAAACAAGCCCGGTTATGGGGCTAAAGGAGTGAAATGTTTATATCTAGTTAGATGATTACAAGAAACTTTCTTGTAAAACGATAGAAGAATGTAGAATAAATGACAACATTTAGTGAATAACAAACACAGAAGACATTCAAGAATTAGGAGTCCAGACTTCTGAGAGGGGATGAGGTAAAATCAAGCTTCATTGGGAAGCAAGGATGGGGATACTATTACAGTTACTGAGGGGCGGTCAGTTTTGAATTTCTCAATTCCATCAGCAGTGATGCCTGTGTTCGTTAGATCTAGAAGCTTCAAATGGGGCATAGCGACTGCAACATGGCGCAGCGTGAGATCTGTGATACGTGGGTAGTTGTTGAGGAGAAGAGTCTCGATGAGGCATGGGGGACGGCCAACGACCTGAACATGTCGTCCCAGAACCTGCCTGTGGACAGCTGGGCTCTCACCAAAGGCAGTGATACTGAAATCTGTAACGTAACTGAAGCAGTAAGGCAATCTTACTTCTTCTGAAGCGGAAATGTACAGGTGTCTGAGAGTCTTCATCTTGTTGAAACACAATACTTGTTGATCACTAACGGCTGTGTTTCTCAAATCCAACAGCCGAAGGTTAGAGAATCCATAGGTAGCAGCAACGCTGAAATATGGCCAACATTCAGAAACGTTACAACCATCCAAAACTAGCTCTTCCAAAATAGAGCAATTGCTCAATCCTGATGAATGTGGCACGGACCAAGAACTATCAGTCAAATCTAAAGCTCTCAACCTGGTCAGACTAGAATGGATACCCAGAAATTGAGATGATTGCTTAGGAACATTCTTGAAAACACACGATTTCAACGACAAATTCTCAACACTGGGAGGGAATATCGAAATCTTGTTACAGTCAATGATATGGTTTTCTAAAACCAGAGTTCTCAAATTTGGAGCGTATTTTGAAAGGAGAATCATGAAGGAAAGTAGCCAGGTAGGCTCGATTGTTTCACCCTCTTTGGGAGGAGGCATGATTTCCAGTGGGCCGCAACTTGCAAAAGATAATGTAACTGGTTGTAGCCAGTGCAGAACATTATGAAGACGGTACAAAGATAGAATCCGGCGGCGAAGATCGCAAACACGCCACAATGGGCCGCAACTTGCAAAAGATAATGTAACTGGTTGTAGCCAGTGCAGAACATTATGAAGACGGTTCAAAGATAGAATCCGGGGGCGAAGATCGCAAACACGCCACAATGACTTATCTCTAGCAATGTTGTTGAGTCGTTCACTGCATTTTGCTAATGAAATTAGATCCGAAGGGCCAATGAAGGATAATATAAGAAGCAGCACGTCGTCCGAAAGGTTGAGTAAGCTTGGATATGATGGCTCAGGTGATTGTGATCTTGGTCGTTCAATAAGAATTGGTGTGAGGACTTCTGACGCTGTCGCATTCGGTTCATTGGTGGACGAACTTGAGGCAGTAGCAGCAGTGTTTTTCACTCCAGGTTCCGATTCATCAGTCTCAGTTATTTTTTCTTCAAATCCCAATTCCTCAGTCCTGTATTTTTTTGTTTCAGGCTCCAACTCTGAGCAGTCTGAGTCACATTTGTTTTTACCTCTCATGTCAACGGCAAAGGTTTAAGCCTGCAAAAATAAGAAAAAATTATAATTACCTACATAAAGATCCAGAAATCATGAAATAAATAAAACTGGCTTCAGCAGCTAGTACTACCCAGAAACTCCTTAAAGCTTAGATTGACATTTAAAAAACATTGATTCTTCAGGGAAGCTAGTTACATGGTTCCTTATGATCCATCCCCAACAAAAAGTTTTCACTAGATGTGCCCAGTACATAAATTAAAGCTATAAGATAATACGAGGTTAATTTAGTGTTAATCAGAGTGTCCACGAATAGTTATCTGCCACCTCTGAGATACTTTTGGCTCTTTGAAAGGTCAGAAATGTATTTTATGTCATGGTCATTTTTGAAACATGCGTTCACTAATGACGATTTCCACATGTCCATACTGCGTTGAGTGACCGCCATAAATCCTAAAATTAATTAGTTTATAATATTGTATTCATAATTGTATTTCAATGTATATACTACTCGGAAAATACGTTATTTGCAAGAGGTAAAAGTTGAAATTGAGTTTTTTATTGAAGGAAAGTTGTAGAAAATCCAATTTTCCGTCAGTTTACCTCCAATATTTTCGATTTCTTCAAAAATTGAGAGAGTAATAGCGTTTCAAATTCGTGTTTTCACTTTTAGTTACCAAAAATAAATAAATAAAATAAATGAATACAATACCTAACACCGAACTGGTTGTAAGGGGTTTTGAGAGTTCCGAAATAACAATATAATCACATCATCCTCAGGGCATATGTGTAACAAAGAGGCCTAATGACAGATATGCCCTGAGAATGATGTAAGCATTGAAAGCTGAGAATGATGTAAGCATTGAAAGCTTGGCAACACAAAAATTACTTTTATTTCGGAACTCCTAAAGCCTCTTACAAGCCAGTTCGGCCATAAAAGCCAGGGAGAATGGATATAGACGAAATCTATAATACCTAACACGGTTCACAGAAAAATCAATTTCGTTACCCCTAAATCCCCACTTAGGTAATTTTTTGTATTTTCCCTGCCATATCTCTTATTTTATAATATTATAAGAATGAAACTCGGTCTGTTTGTCTGTCCACGCTATGCACGGCCAAACGGCACGGCAATGCATGTCTATGGGGGGGGGGTCTTCTTGGGGTTTTCCGAAAGGGTGCATTAAAAATTTAAAACTTTCTACCCCCACACGAACCTTAGGCTGGTTAGGCAATGACCTGCAAAGCCGAGCGGTCTTGATGGCGATGTCGCTTTTTGCCCCTTGCAGGAGAGGGTGGGACTCCCGTTTAATGCTTTTTTTGCGTACACACGTCAGATTTCAACGGGGTTTTTCACGCGAACTCAACAGTAATATCCCATCGCATCCATAAATCGAATAAGGTTGGCCCTCCACTGGAAGCGTATTCAAGCGACCAAGCGATTAAAGGCGACTTTCGCGAGGTAACTGGGACGCAGCTGAGCTCCTCCATTGGAGGCGACTTAGTCGCGCGAAGTCTGTGGTGGTGTGTAGTGGACTGCATTTATTTTTGGTGAATTAGTACACAATGGACGACTTAGTTATTATTTGCTGGATGATGCTCTCGTAAATTTCCTTCGGATGAGAAGGAAACTACGAATGTTCTGGATGAACCCAATATTGACAAGGAGGCAAAGTTTGGGTGAATTCAACCACCTCCACGACAAGCTGAAGGGAGATTCGGGAGTTTCGAAATTATTATAGGATGGACCTACAAACATACGATTACATCTTGAATGCTATACAAGCTTCGATCACCAAATCATCCTACTTCAGGGACACGATCTCACCAGCAGAACGCCTCAATGTGACTCTCAGGTAGAAAAGTATTAAAATCAGATAATTATTAAGTTTTTACTAGTAATTATTGTTGCTAATCATACTAAGGGAATATAATGTAAGAACAGAAACAAAAAATTCAGCGTAACTCCTAAAAAAATTACGTTTTTGATAGTGTTAATTTTAACAAGGTAACGTAATTGAGGCACAAAAGCGAAAAGTTCAACATAACTCCTCTGGTCGCTCGAAAACAGGCGACTGATCCCATCCGGATGGGATCAGTCACTCGTCGCCTCAAACGCGCGAGTCGCGTCGCTCATGTAGGTTGAAGTGGAGGACCTCTAATTTAAACTTATGGGATTAGTCGCTTGTATACGGACAAAAACGCTTAGTCGCTCAAAAAGGCTTCCAGTGGAGGACCACCCTGAAACTCAGTCCGTCTGTACGACGATGCACGGGCAAACGGATGAACCGTTTTCTACGAGTGGGGGGGGGGTCTTCATGGGTGTGTCCGAAAGAGTGTATAGGCAATTTTCAAATGTTATACTCCCACCCGAACCATGGACTGGAGGGGGGAAAGACCCCCGTTTAATGCCTATTTTTTGCGTTCCCACCGTCAATTTGCTCGTCTACACACGACGGATTTCAACGGAGTTTTTCCTAAGGACTCGGATTGGAGTCAATAGTAAGCATCATATACGTACCATCGCATCTACTCATCCCACCCAGAGCAAGTGAAGGGAATGAGAAAACTACGAATTAAGAACTAAGTCTATAGTTCATGATAACAAGCAGTGGTCGTTTGCAAGCTCCAGCCAATCGACATGAGTTATGGTTTCACATGGAGCGGAACGAGTGCGGAAAGCGGAAGAATCTGAGATTGGCTGTAGGGACAACAGTTGAGGATGGTGGCTGCCATGTTGTCCGAAGGGGCGGGCAGCGGTAGAAATTTTTGTACCGTTTCCACGTTCCGTAGAGCTCCGCGCAAGCTCATTGGACAGGAATGTTGATAACCACAAGCAGAGGTTTCAGATCAGAGAGGCTTTCAGTAGGAAGGTTATGATTCCGTTCACCAAGGTGACCGCTTCATGTAAACGATCTTTCCGACTCCACCGCCCCTCCACTGGTTTTTCTGTCCTTCCGTCTTTCCGCTCCATGTGAATCCAGCTTTAATACCTATATGTGTCCAGCTGTTTATAGTTAAAACATTTAAAAAAACTACCAATTTTTTTTTTTTTTTTTTTTCTAAGTGGGTGAGTGTGTTACATGAGAGTGAAAAAATGGAGCATTTTAACTGTTTGAAACACAAGTTTACTCACTCAATTCTTGAAAAAAATCGGAAAATATTGAGGACCAATAGACGCAAAATTGAATTTCCTACAACGTTCTTTCAATAAAAACTCGATTAAATGTCCACTTTCAACCTTGTTTTCCAAATAATTGGTATTTTCCGAGAACTAAAGACACTGAAATACAATATTACTCTCTTATGAACCAATTAATTTAAGAAATTCTGGTGTCAATAGACGAAGAATTTTATCCTCTGATACTTTTGGTTCATTATTTTCAATAATGAGCTAATGAATCTTTTTTTATGTGACGAAAGATGTTTTGACTCGTATTTGTAGGAGAAACATTGAGAAACGTTGTTTTCCCCGGATAATGCATTAAGGATCCGTTTTAGGTAAAGGAACAAGGGGGTATACGCGTGGAATCAGCGCAAAATTTATTAAAAGAATACCTCCTTAAATATTTTGTCCAACTAGAATCGCATTTCGGCCCTCTGCCTAGTCACGAGTAATAGTTTAATTAACCAGGTCGCCCCTCGTACAAACCAATTCGGAAAAGAACTTTAAAAAATAAATAAACCATAACAGTAATACTGAAAGGGAAAACAGAGAATCTCTCTCGTCGTTAAATCAATTTAAAAAAATAAAAACATCCTAAAACAATCCTAAACGCAATGTTCCCATTAGGTATTTCTTTAATCAAGCGGTAGTCGCTAGTGATTATTAACCCTTGTTCTTGATATCAACTGTTCGTGACATGTGGGATGATTCCTAGACTTGTTCTTATATAGGTAGAGGCATAGCATGTTTCCTAAACAAGTTTTTCTGGACATTCCTACCAAATCCTATAGTGGTCAGGGAGAATAACGAACTGCGGAGGGAAGCGAACGGTTTTATTCAATTTGCGTTTCCTAATTTATATTTCTATGCTTGTATCTACTTGAAAATTGGCCCGCAAAGAATGTCTGACAACTGAAGAGTTTGAAACGAGACCTAGGTCTCGAAGACACTAACCTACTTTTCACTCAACTCTTCGTCAAGTTCAGAGCAGAGAATATTCGAAGTATATAAAGAATTTTTCTAATATAGTTGCAGTAGGTCCTCCTCTATTTCGTTGAAATATATTAACAATTCTAGCAGAAGTTTTGTACTTAAAACAAACAAAATTGTTGATCAAACGAACTTACCTGTAAGTGAAGTTCGATCTTCATTATATTCGGCCTCATCGAAGTAAATAATTGATAAGTTGTAGTACCTGAATTTCAGTACAAATCCACAAATTTTTAAAGCAAAATCGAAAAAACCCGGGAAAAGCTGGTGAGATTACATGATCGGATAGGATAGAGGAGGCAGCACCAGTGCCTCCAGCTCGACGCCATCTTCAGTTCGTTTAAAGTTGATGAAGACCCTAGAATAATTCTAAGGTCTTTATCACAACGACTAACTACCACTTATTGCAACGACTAATAGGGGTAGCAAAAATTAGCAAACCAACAATCATCACATCGTGATTAATTTTTTGGGCAAGGGAGGGACATTATTTATTTCGATGAGGCCGAATATAATGAAGATCGAACTTCACTTACAGGTAAGTTCGTTTGATCAACAATTATATTCGGCCTCATCTCATAAATAATTGATAAGTTGTAGCTGTTTAAAGCTAGTTGCAATAAGGCTGACACAATACCGTTGAAAACGATTCACCAAGCTTTTAGCTTTCAAGCCTTAACATTCATAGGTAGTTAGGAGTAGAAAAGAGAAAAAACCTGATATAGAAAAGCAACTCGAGCTTTATTATCATCATTTTTCATTAAAAACAGTACATCATTTTTCATTAAAAACCGCTGAGGCAAAAGGCAATGTACTAATTTCCAAAGGGCGGTTATAAAAAACAGCAAAGACTTTTGATTTTTCCGACCAACCTGCGGCAAGACGGATGGTATCATAACCGACTCCTTGCCTAGCTGCAGCAGACGTCGCAGCATGACGGGTACTGTGAGCAGAATATTTTACAGTATTAATTCCACTTCTGGTCAACATTAATTTTAGCCATCTCTTATAGTTTGAGGAGATGCCGCCTGATGTGGCGCTTTATAGGTGATGAACAAGGTATCTGTATCACCTCTTAGGTCTTTGGTGACATCCAAATAAAATTCTAGAGTTTTGACTGGGCAAATCCTTGGGTCTTCACTAAAGTAAGGGAGATGTAAGGTTGGCTGCAACTTTCCTTTTCCTGATGTCTTTAGGCGTTTGGAAATAAAAATTGACACCCCTTTATCATACATGCTGATATTACGACACTCAATACTGGCAAGAGTTTGGACTCTCTGACCCGTTGCAAGAGCTAGCAGAATGGCTAATTTATAAGTCAAAACTGACAATTCCAAGGTAGAATTTTCAGGTAAAGCTGATTTTATATAATTTAGAACTAAGGCAGGGTCCCATGTTTCAGAGTAACGCACTTGTCGCCCTGGGCGCAAGCTATATACGCCCTTAAAAAATCTTTTTATCCTAAAATCTGTCATAACAGAAACATCTAAAATCTGGGATAATGCAGCCCTATATGAGTTGAGAGAACCATAAGGAGCCCCTTTGTCAAACTGCTTTTGAAAAAATAGTAAAACATTTATAACAGAACTAGCAAAAATATCCAAATTTCTCAGCTTGCAGAAAATCCACCACTGTTTTATCCCCACATTGTATTGACGTATTGTTGAGTCCTGAATAGATGCTAGACACACCTTCATCCCAGGAAGTGGTATACCCCCCTTCTTTAAAGCCTCTTGTATAATATGCCTGCAACCAGGGTACAGTTCTGCCACATTGGATGAGGTTCCCTGTTAAAAGAGAGAAGATTAGGATTAGGAGTGAATATAAGAGGTTCTGACTGTAACAAAGATCTGAAAAGTGGATACCAAGGCTGGGAAGGCCAATCAGGCACTACTAGTATACCTCTAGCTTGGTCTTCAATAATTTTTGGAGCACCCTTAATACCAAGCAAAACGGAGGAAATGCATAGAAAAAATAAGAACCCCAGTCGATCGTGAATGCATCCACCACAAAACATTCTGGATCCCTGACCCAAGATATAAATTTTTGACATTTTTTGTTGTTACGAGTAGCAAATAAATCAATATCTGGCAAACCAAATTTCAAAACTATTCGTTCAAAAGCTGATGATTGCAAAGACCATTCAGTTTCTTTTGGCAAGGACATCCTAGATTGTTCATCAGCATCAGTATTGCAAGAAGAAGGTATATATGAACTAAATATATAAATATTACGCTCTTCGCACCAACTCCATATCATCCTAGCAATTTTAGACAATTGTGGGTACTGTACACTGCCCATTTTGTTAATATAAGCTATGGCCGTAGTGTTGTCAATTCTACATAGGATATTACAGTCAACCAAGTGAGAAGCAAAACACTTTAACCCAAAAAAGGCAGCCTTCAATTCTAAAAGATTAATGTGTTCCAGTTTTTCTTCCTCATTCCAAAAACCATGACATTTTTCTCCCCCTGAAGCAGCTCCCCATCCAGTGTTTGAAGCATCAGAAAAAATCTCTAGAACATACGTTTTATTCTTATATCGCTATTGGCTTTTGGTAAGGCAGATAGCCACCAATCAAAATCCTCCTGTAACGTTGAAGGAAGGTGTATTATTGCATCATAATTGTCCCCAGCTCTATCAAGAGCCAAGAATTTCTCGCGTTCAAACAGCTTAGTATGTAGCCAACTGTACTTGACAGCAGGACAACAAGCAACAAGGGATCCAATAAGTTTGGCAAAAGAACGAATTGACATTGAAGGTTTATTTTTCGCATGTTGAATGAGCTGCAAAAGCCTCTCCACTTTGTCATCAGGAAGAGACATCATCATAGTTGATGTATCGAAAATAAAACCTAGGAACTTTATCCTCTGAGTTGGGATTAGCTGACTTTTCTCATAATTAATCAAGAAACCTAATTTCTCGAGCATTTCTATGGTGGCCCTGATATTCCTCTCGCATTCCTCAAATGAACAACCCATCAGCCCAAAATCATCCAAGTACACTACAGAATAAAAACCCTGGGTGCGGAGAGCAGACACAACCGGCTTCAAGAGCTTTGTGAAAATTAGGGGAGCACAGCTCAATCCCATTGGTAACACTACAAATTGATAGATTTCACTGTTAAATTTGAAACATAAGAATTTTCTGTCAGACTTAGCAATAGGAATTAAATGATACGCATCTCGAAGATCTACAGTGGCTAAAAAATCATTAGGTTGCAGCAGCCTACTCATTGTACGAGAGTCTTCCAATTTAAAATGATCGGCCTGGACAAAAGAATTTAAGGATTTTAAGTTGAGTATTAGTCTATGAGAGCCATCTGGTTTTGAGACTAGGAAAATTCTAGAATAAAACTGTCCTTGAGAAGGTGGAACTCTCTTGATTGCTCCCATGTTTAAAAGCTTGACCAGAGTACCTTGAACATCCTGAAACTCTTTCTTAGACCACACTTGTTCTTTCTCAGAAAGGTGATAATCAGGGATTGTAAAAAATGGAATTTTTACCCCCTTTATGTAAGATAACAAAACAGGATCTTTGGTGAGCTGTTTCCACTCTTGCAAAAATTTCTTTAATCGGCCTGCATAATTACTTACCATTGTTACTTGTCTCGTGGAGCTCTGCGCTGGAGTCTCAGGTTCTTTTGAGGGTACCTTTGGTACTTCCTGTATTGAGTGGGAGGGGCCTTCTGAGCCAGTGGGTATTTTCTCTGACGGTAATCTTGTCCAGCCCGCGCCCCCCTGTGAGCTGGACCCCGAGAGTTTAAATTTTTCTTTGCAGGAATTTTAAATTGCTTTAGTTCTTTTCCAATTTCCTTAGAGGCCTTAATTGTGTGGTCAAGATTTACACCAAACAGCATTTCTTGAATTGGAGTGTTTTCCAAAATTCTCACAATTTCCTTATCAAAACTTTTAGTCAAAATAGCTCGCCTAGTGCAGCTAAAATCATTATGAAGGTCACAGAGCAGCCGCCCCACTCTGGACAATTCCGCTACTTTCTGTACTTCTTTTTCGTCTGACAGCATGTCTGAGATCACTTTCCCAAGGGAACTTATGGCCAGGCCAAGCTGTGCCTGACGCTCAGACAAACGAGAGTCACGGCCAAGAATGAGAGGAAGCACAGCTGCTCTCACCTCTGGATTTAGCTGTGGTGATTTTAATGCTAACACATTATTAGGGTAAACAGCACCCAACATTAAGTCCTTTCTATCTTGGTCACTGAGACCCTTTACTAAAATTTCCCCCCACCTAATTACTAACTCCTCGTGAATAGGGTCACCCACATTACATGGTTCTTCCAACTTTTTTCCCAATGCTTCCAAAAAAGCACTTGGCAATTGTCCCTGTGGGGCAATGATTGGCGATTTTTTCCTACTAAGCAGGGGAGCTGCGGGTGATGAAGGTATCGTGCTGGAAGCAGCTAATCTCGGGCCTGTAAATGAGCAAAAATAAAATTGCTATTAGTCTACTTGACATCCAATTGAGGTGAAAGGATGATGAAATGATCGCTATCCAACATTCTGAATGTACCAAAGATCGACTGCATAGGCGATACCTCAGTATGTTATGAATTGATTCAACACTTCAATTTTGGTACATACAGATAATTAGGTATAAGTAAGTAGGTACTTTCATTAACGCTTGTAATGAAAATATACAATAAACCCAACAGCCAAATAGTGAAAAAAGAAAAACTGACATCATTGAGCATTCAATGAATCGATCTTATGGACGCTTGTAAACCATAAAACCAAACAGAAGAAAAAACAGTGGTAATCGCTTGTTACCACTTGTCATTCGGTCGCTGGCAGACTTGTTTTGCCACAGGTTGTATAGACGCTTGCTATATAACCTACAATCATGGGGGCTGGAAAAACGCTTGTTCCAGAAAAAACCCCTGGCTGTTATCAACTATTGTACTGATTCCTGCAAGACATTTACCATGATCATTCGACGCAGAGCTTGAAACTGAGAGTGAGGATGAACCACGGGAACTATCACTGGATGTGGAGGAAGAGGATGAACTTGAGCGGCGCCCATGCCGGCGCTTCGACAGGCGAGATCGGGACTTGCGATTGCGATGCGATCGGGACCTGCGACGCGATCTACTCTTTCTTTTCTTCAATCTCTCCAATTCTCTCTTCAAACGCTCATATGAACGCTTAGGCATCTTTCAAACTAAAATAAACCACTAAATACTCGGAAAATTACACAAATTATTCAAAAAAACTCCGGATTGATAGAACGTAACACTTGCGGATTCGCACACAAAAATCAGACTGAAGATGGCGTCGAGCTGGAGGCACTGGTGCTGCCTCCTCTATCCTATCCGATCATGTAGGGCGGAATCCATAGTCGCTCCTCAACGCTGAGGCCGGCCTCAAGGTGGGTTGTTGAGGAGAATTTCACCCCATCGGTATTCATAGTCGCAAATGTAAGGCCGGCCTCCACATGTGAGCTGAGGCCGGCCTTGAGGTGGGTTCATGTCTCCTTAACCTATTCAGAGTCGTTACATTCCGAGGCCGGCCTCCAAGCCTCCTCGAAAACCCCGATTCATAGACGATTTTTGAAGGTGAGATAAGAAATTTCTCGACTCCAGAGGGGTTGAAACCCACCTCCAGACAAGGAAGGTACAAACCTCCCTCGAAACGTTATTTTTTGCTGTTTCTTGTACGTAATTAGTTTGTTTGAGTTATTATTTGTTTGAGATTTATTAGTTTTTAATTAGTTCACGATGGAGAGTTTGTTTATTTTTGAGTGGGACGATTTGGACGACCGACTCGATGATGAAAATGTTGAACTTGTCACGGTTCCCAGAAGTCAACAATTTACTTACCATAGAGAAATTCCCGGTGCAACTAAATTGATGAGTGATTTCGTCCCAACACGTTCATTTTAAGCAAATACAAATTGTAGTGGATTTAAATATGTTTTACTTGGCGTCGGTAGACCAAGTGGGACATTTATATTCTGATTATGCGGGTTAGTCCCCGTGTTATTCCTGTAAGGAATGTGGGCGGATCCGTCAAGGTCAGCTTGCCCGGCGGGGTGAACTGAGAGATAGTTCGTGTCGCAGCCGCGTGGAGCACTGGGCTCGCATAGTGGGTGCTGGGTTCGATCAGTTTGGTACTGAGCCGTTTTGTAATATTCCGGCCTAAGATTTATATCTGTAGGAGGAATATGTTGAGCTTGGTTGAGGTACTGAAAAGTATCCTTCGCTTTTTGTACATTTGGAGTGTATTTGACACTCGGATCGGCCGGGTAGGCTTGCGTCGAATATCGTGGGTACTCGGACAGCTTGGTCGAATCGTAATGATTGACTTCAGAGCGGGTCTGAAAGGTATCCTCGATCTTTTGTATAGGCGAGGCTTGATCGAACGTTTCTTTAACGAATACGTTAGGTGAGAAGGCGATCTCGTCGTGAGGATCGAGCCTTGCGCCGTCGCTGGGACCAGCGGATTCGCCGGGTAGCCTGTAGGGAGCGCTACGGGGGCTACGCGGCCCGGCTTCGCCGTCGTCTGCCTCCCCTTGCATGAGGAAATAAGACGGCCGACGTTCCATCGAAATAGTCGAGTTATTAGCTCGTTTCGATGCCTCTATGTACAGAAATAGAGGGTTTAGGGAGGTGGACTCGCTTGACAGAGCGTCTTTCCTTTGCTCGTATGTCAGGGTCCTACCTCGTAGTCTTGAAAAAGACTTCCTTGGACGGTAAATTAGAGCGGATGAGCAGAGTAATTTACCGGCGTATCCCGGCGGTCGGTGACGAGCCTAATGCTACGAAACCCGGGTGATACGGCTCGGAACGTCCCTCGGGCGTACGATCTAAAGAGAATATCGATAGATGTACCGGGTGGCGTCCTGACAGATGAACTACGTTGGGCAATGAGCAGGATGAATAATCACTGGACTCGTAGATGCCAATGCGAGATCTGTGTGGAGAGAAGGTAGGCCTTGTAGAAAGCAGTAGGAAGCCGTTCTTGAGATGAACTCGGAATGCAGAAGGTTCGTCAGCGTAGAGCGTGTAGAAATCTTCGTACTTCGAGGTGTCGTCGTCGAGAGCGGAGAGTAGAATGAATTTCGGAGGCTCCGAGCGGGGTATTTATAGGGGGGTGGCCGCCTCCGAGGGGGTGGCCACTTTATGGTTAGTATGCAAATTAGTTTCTCAATTTCTCAGCTCATCCGGGCTGTCTCCTGGTTGGTCCGCTTAATTTCATTAATTCGACTGTGTAATCTTATTGGCTCGCACATTGTTTTCTCAGTATCTGCGAGTATGATAGCTGAGCTGGTCCTCCGGGGTGCTTACGAGCGTCCGTCGCGGAGCCGACGACCTTGAGTTTAGCCGGGGACCTCGGGTGCTTTCTCTGCGTCAGTTGTTCAGACGGGGTCCCCGGGGTGGCTGCTGGACCAGAGGTGGTTGCTTGCCGCCTCTTGGTTGGTTCGCCTATTGTCTCTCGTGTAATCAGTGTTTCTGATTGGCGAGTAGGCTTGTTTGAATTGTCCTTGCTAGTTTTAGAGGACGTTTGATTTTCTGTTTGATTCTCGTTCAAGGCGACTTGGTTCGAGATACTTGTCGCATCTCTCTCGCCCAGTAAGTGTCTAGGGAGGTCGCCTTGTATGTTTTTAGTTAATATTTCACTTTTGAGAGAGAAATTCGTATTTTCTCTCTGGTGAAATATTTTGTTTGACGGAGTTGTAACTCGACGTCTTATAAATATTTTTGTGTTGTGCCTACCTCTTTTTGGTAGCCCTGAAAAGGGCTGTTGAAAAGAGGGGGTGGTTTTCACCACAGGGGCCCCCCCAAGACGTCGTGTTATTAACGACGACGCCGGTTGGGGAGAACTGGGAGGTCCACACGGAATTTTCCGTATGAAAACCTCGCCAGTTGGGGCGGAGGCGGAGGTGCAGGCCTCGCGTCCCGCGCCTGTGGTGCGCCCCGGCCTCGTCGGTTTCGACGAGCGCCGCGGGGCGGCCGTGGCCGGCCCGAGCTTTGCCGACGGGAGCCAAACCCGCGAGGGTTTGGCCCGCGGCCGCGGCTGGGCTGTTGCGGAGGTGCTCGTTCCGGCTCCGTCCACCCCGCCGCGCTCATCTCGTCCCACCGAGGCACGGGCACGTCGCCCGAGCTGATCCACTTGCGTGGGATCGTGGGGAGCTGGTGAGCGGGTGGAGCCGTGGGTAGTGGTTGGGCGGGTGGAGCCGGTGGCTTGAAGGGCTGAGGCGTTCTCCACACGACCTC
This sequence comes from Adelphocoris suturalis, assembly GCA_030762985.1. Classification (NCBI taxonomy): domain Eukaryota; kingdom Metazoa; phylum Arthropoda; class Insecta; order Hemiptera; family Miridae; genus Adelphocoris; species Adelphocoris suturalis. The sequence continues at coordinate 8,124,611 of CM061049.1, read as the reverse complement.
CCTGGGAGCGCTGTCGTCTTTCTTCGTTTCCCTCTTTGGTGAAGGCGGGAGCGGGCCGAGCGGAGCTGGGAGGTTCTCCTCGGCGAGGAGGAACTCCTCGACTTCCTCTGTCAGCATAGCTTCTTGATTTGGAGTTGAGGCTGCCATGGTCAAGATTGGTATGAGCTCTGGTCGTGGGGTGTTCCATATTTATATCTCCCACTGTTCCTACCCGAGAAAAGTGGGCGTGGCTTGTTTCGAGTGCAGTCACCCACTTCTCGTCGAATTTGGTAGGGGGGACGCGCCCTCTGGCGGATTTTCGGGGAGTTTTCTCCTTACTTTCTGCCTGATTTTGGCTTCGTGACACAGCTTCGTCCGAGTGTAGAGTATAAGCTGGTTTTATTTGCTGTTTGGGAATTTTTTTTGTATGTTCGCCAATTTGCACTGTAACCGAAAACTTATCTCTTTTAACCACTTTGAATGGTCCCGTGTAAGGACATTGCAGAGAGGTGAGCTGTGTGGGCACTCTGATATAGACATGAGTACATGTATCCAAATTTTTGGGCATGTTTACGGCATATTTCGTATTATTATGTTTAATATGCGTAGGCCGGAAGAAAAGAGGTTCCGAAAGGTTCGTAGAAGTTACGAAAATGTCTCCTGGGAGTGGTACGTCAATTCCGTAAACTTTTTGGAACGGTGTAGTTTCCGTTGCTGGGTCTACTGCTGTACGCATGGCGAGTAGTACTTTCGGAAGTGCGTCGAGCCAATTTTCGTTTTGTGCTTTGAGAGCCTCTTTCAAAGATCTATTTCTGCGTTCTACCATTCCGTTTGTTGATGGTTTGTATGGTAACGTGTGAGTATGTTTTACTCCGAGACGTTCCATAATGGAATTGAATAGATCTGATTCGAACTGTGTGCCTTGATCACTTGTGATGTATTTAGGTACGCCTTTTGAAGCTACCCAAATATTGATAAAGGCGTTTGTTATCGTGGTTGTTTCGATGTTGTTAAGAGGGACTGCCTCTAGCCAACCCGTTGCTCTATCAACCATCATTAAAATGTAACGTTTCCCTCCTTTAGCTAAAGGTAAGGGTCCGGTAATATCAACGTGTACATGTGAAAATTTGTTAGCCGTCTCAAATTCGGAGTACGGGAGTTTTACGGAGCGAGTGATTTTTGCTCGTTGGCAAGTTTCGCACGCTCGGACCCAGTTTGAGACCTCTGCACGGAGTCCGTGCCAAAAATATCTTTGTTTAACTTTATACACTGTAGAGTGTATACCTGGGTGTCCCAAATTGTGAATTTGGCTGATTATTTCTTGCCTTATTTCGTTTGGAATATAAGGTCTTGGGTGTCCTAGATCTAGGTTACACCAAATTTCTCCTTGAGGGAATTCAACTTGTGTGAGTTTCAATTTGTCCTCTGCGTTAGGGGGAGAACGAATTTGTGCATTTGAAATGTGTAGCAGAAGATTGCACTCTATTGCAGCCGTAATTTGCGAAATTTCGGCTATGGGTGGACCCTCGTCCGTTTGGGTTGAAATTGATTTTGTTTGAATTTCAACCGGATCGAAGGGTCTGGAGAGTGCGTCGGCGACGACGTTGTTCTCTCCGGGTATATGACGAATGTCGCTCGTCATTTGAGAGATGTATGTTAGCCATCTTAATCTCATTTTTGAAAAATGTGCATTTTTCTTAAGCATCGTGCCTAGCAGAGGCTTGTGATCTGAACAAATATGAAAAGATCGGCCGTCCAAGTCGTTGTGCCAATGAATGCAAGCTTGGTAAACGGCGAACATCTCTTTGTCGAATGATGCTTTATTCTTCCATTGTTCCGGAATTTCTTTACTGAAAAATCCCAATGGTTGGTAAGATTTCGAGCCGTGTTTGTCTGTAATTTCTTGCTCTAGTGCCGCTCCGATGTGTGTGTCGGATGCGTCGCAGACCAATCTCCACTCTGCTGTAGGGTGTGGATGAGCGATATTATGTAATGTAGCTTTAATCATTGCTTGTTTTAAGCTGTTGAAAGCTTTTTCTCTCTCTGATGTCCATTCGATAGGTGTTTTGTCATTTTTTTTGTTTGACTGAATGGAGTCATACAGAGGTTGTGCCGTGTGAGCGAATTTACTTGAGCATGCTCGGTAGAAACCACACATACCTAGGAATCTGCGTAGACTTCGTACGTCTATTGGCCTAGGAAATTGTTCTATGGCTTCTATTTTATCTCGTTTAGGAATTATCCCTTCTTTCGAGATAGTGAAACCTAGGAAATCGACGGTAGGTTTTGAAAAAATGCATTTATCAAAACCTACTCGAAGTCCGTGTTCTCCTAGCTTGTCAAAAATTTGTTTGAGGTGGTTCATGTGTTCTTTATAATTTTTTGAAGCCACCAGGATGTCATCTAGGTATACAAATGCGAAATCAAATTTTCGCATGATGCTGTCCATGTATCTTTGCCATGTTTGAGCCGCTCCGGCCAAACCCATGCTCATTTTCTTAAACTCATAAAGACCGAAAGGTGTAATAATTGCAGTTTTATGAGCGTCATCTGGGTGCATCGGAATATGATAATATGCCGATTTTAAATCTATTGTCGAATAGATTCGTGTATCATGTAAATTCGCTTGGAAGGAGCGAATGTGAGGAGGGGGATAGGCGTCTTTCTTCGTTTTCGCGTTCAGGAAACGGTAGTCGCCGGTGATTCTCCATGACCCGTCTTTTTTTGGCACACAGTGTAACGGGGATGCCCATTCGGAATCTGACGGTGCAATTATGCCTTCTGAAAGCATTTTGTCAAAAGTACTTTTGACTTGAGCCCGTTTTTCGCCTGCCATGGGTCTTGCTCGGAAGTGTACTGGTGTTCCTTCCGTGGTTATACGGTGGTAAACCCCGTTGTTTTTCCACTTTCCTTGAAGCTTGCTCATTTTATCATTGTATTTGTCAATGATAGAGCGAATGTTTTCGTCCTCCGTGATTTGCACGTCCTCTGGTTGAGGGTTATTGTCACGATGAGGGATAGTAGCTGCTATTTGTTCGTCGGTGAATTTTTTGTTCATGACTGCAGCTATTTTTTGATCTGCATAGCTCTTTATTTTATCTTTATAAATGTACTTGTGTTTGACCCGTATTCCGATATCCCAAGACTCGAGGAATGGTATACCTAGGATCGCTAGATCAACTTTCGTGATCATAAAATCGGTGGTCATGTCTCCGAGGCCGATGTTAATTGTCGTGTCAGCTCGCCCTAGTGTGTCTATAGGGGCTCCGTTAGCTGCTGTGAGCTTAACGTTGGACTTACGAATTTTTAAGCCCAATTTTTTTGTGACATTGTGGGGCAGAATGTTCACTTCTGCTCCCGTGTCGATGAGAAATTCAGTGCCATTTAGTTTGCACTTGAAAAAAAGCCTTTTATACTCAGTAGACTGCCGGTGTATAGGCTCGGATACACTGGCAGTTATTCGTTTTCCGAACTCTCTACGTCGGAGGTTGGAACGGTACTTTCTTGTACCGATCTCTGAGTATTTTCGTTTGAAACCCAGGTTTTAGGCTGGCTTATAGCTGCTGCCTTTTTGCTAGTTTTGGAAGCAGTGTTTGTCTTCCAAGTGCAGTGTTCAGGGTCTGCACATTTGCGAGTTTCGTTACCGAAACGTGCGTGGTTTCGACAGACATAGGCCGTCGGTTTGTGAGGCCTACTCTCTACTGGTTGGGGTTTGAACTCAGCTTGTTTTGAGAGGGCCTTTTTGAAACCAGCATTCATGGGTTTCGGAGTAGATTCTACTCCTCGTATGTTTAGAGAGGTATTCTCTGTTTTGTACGCGTGTAGCGTATCAGCTAGGTCGAGCCGGGCGGTCGTGGTAGGCTGAGCTGCGACCATACCTCGTGCTTCGATGGGTAGAGTCTCGATCCACTTTTGAGTGATCAGAGCTTCTGAAAAGTACCCAACAGCTTTAGAGTACATTTCGTGGTACTTGGTGCTGGGTTTTTTGGCGAGAGATGCGGGGTCCTCGAGTGCGAGGAGCCTGTCCTGTAAGGACAACCCATATTCTCGCTGCAGGCGCTGTTTGGCCTCTTCGTAGGGTGCGTGGGGTGCCGTGAGGTAAGCTGAGTCGATAGCTTCCCTCATTTCTTCTGGTACCCACTTGTATATAGCTGAGAAGCATTCATTCTGCGTTCTCAGGTGTTTTCGCACGCAGTATTGATCGAACTCGGCGAGTGCACGATCGATATTCTTCTTTTGGAAGATTGGTTTTTGATAATCTCCCATCTCCTCTAAAAGTGCTCGAAAGCCACTTTGTGTAGAGGGATGTTGCGTGAGATGTGGGGCGTAGAGGCCCGGCGGGGGTCGCACGCCCGCAGTGGTTCCCTGAAATCCACTAGCTTCGTAAGAGGGAACGAAATGCTCCGTGTTAAGCCTGTTCAAAGGCGGGGTCACCATTTGTAGTGGATTTAAATATGTTTTACTTGGCGTCGGTAGACCAAGTGGGACATTTATATTCTGATTATGCGGGTTAGTCCCCGTGTTATTCCTGTAAGGAATGTGGGCGGATCCGTCAAGGTCAGCTTGCCCGGCGGGGTGAACTGAGAGATAGTTCGTGTCGCAGCCGCGTGGAGCACTGGGCTCGCATAGTGGGTGCTGGGTTCGATCAGTTTGGTACTGAGCCGTTTTGTAATATTCCGGCCTAAGATTTATATCTGTAGGAGGAATATGTTGAGCTTGGTTGAGGTACTGAAAAGTATCCTTCGCTTTTTGTACATTTGGAGTGTATTTGACACTCGGATCGGCCGGGTAGGCTTGCGTCGAATATCGTGGGTACTCGGACAGCTTGGTCGAATCGTAATGATTGACTTCAGAGCGGGTCTGAAAGGTATCCTCGATCTTTTGTATAGGCGAGGCTTGATCGAACGTTTCTTTAACGAATACGTTAGGTGAGAAGGCGATCTCGTCGTGAGGATCGAGCCTTGCGCCGTCGCTGGGACCAGCGGATTCGCCGGGTAGCCTGTAGGGAGCGCTACGGGGGCTACGCGGCCCGGCTTCGCCGTCGTCTGCCTCCCCTTGCATGAGGAAATAAGACGGCCGACGTTCCATCGAAATAGTCGAGTTATTAGCTCGTTTCGATGCCTCTATGTACAGAAATAGAGGGTTTAGGGAGGTGGACTCGCTTGACAGAGCGTCTTTCCTTTGCTCGTATGTCAGGGTCCTACCTCGTAGTCTTGAAAAAGACTTCCTTGGACGGTAAATTAGAGCGGATGAGCAGAGTAATTTACCGGCGTATCCCGGCGGTCGGTGACGAGCCTAATGCTACGAAACCCGGGTGATACGGCTCGGAACGTCCCTCGGGCGTACGATCTAAAGAGAATATCGATAGATGTACCGGGTGGCGTCCTGACAGATGAACTACGTTGGGCAATGAGCAGGATGAATAATCACTGGACTCGTAGATGCCAATGCGAGATCTGTGTGGAGAGAAGGTAGGCCTTGTAGAAAGCAGTAGGAAGCCGTTCTTGAGATGAACTCGGAATGCAGAAGGTTCGTCAGCGTAGAGCGTGTAGAAATCTTCGTACTTCGAGGTGTCGTCGTCGAGAGCGGAGAGTAGAATGAATTTCGGAGGCTCCGAGCGGGGTATTTATAGGGGGGTGGCCGCCTCCGAGGGGGTGGCCACTTTATGGTTAGTATGCAAATTAGTTTCTCAATTTCTCAGCTCATCCGGGCTGTCTCCTGGTTGGTCCGCTTAATTTCATTAATTCGACTGTGTAATCTTATTGGCTCGCACATTGTTTTCTCAGTATCTGCGAGTATGATAGCTGAGCTGGTCCTCCGGGGTGCTTACGAGCGTCCGTCGCGGAGCCGACGACCTTGAGTTTAGCCGGGGACCTCGGGTGCTTTCTCTGCGTCAGTTGTTCAGACGGGGTCCCCGGGGTGGCTGCTGGACCAGAGGTGGTTGCTTGCCGCCTCTTGGTTGGTTCGCCTATTGTCTCTCGTGTAATCAGTGTTTCTGATTGGCGAGTAGGCTTGTTTGAATTGTCCTTGCTAGTTTTAGAGGACGTTTGATTTTCTGTTTGATTCTCGTTCAAGGCGACTTGGTTCGAGATACTTGTCGCATCTCTCTCGCCCAGTAAGTGTCTAGGGAGGTCGCCTTGTATGTTTTTAGTTAATATTTCACTTTTGAGAGAGAAATTCGTATTTTCTCTCTGGTGAAATATTTTGTTTGACGGAGTTGTAACTCGACGTCTTATAAATATTTTTGTGTTGTGCCTACCTCTTTTTGGTAGCCCTGAAAAGGGCTGTTGAAAAGAGGGAGTGGTTTTCACCACACAAATAAACCACACAAAAAAAAAATAAATAAAAAAATAATAATAATAAATCAAGACACTTCTCACTCCTGATGTGATATTTAGTGAGATAGTATGAGATATTTAGGTTTTGGACACCCTGTATGATCTTAGCTTATCATTGAAGGAATTCCAATCTTCGGATTTTTTCATCCGATGGAAATGAAATAACTGCCCCCCACCAATTTCAAATTTCAGCTATCAACCTAGTCGGCAAGTCCCTAAACATTTATTTCTCAGTTAATCATTTCGTGTAGTTTCATTAGGTTAGTATACTTATGTAAGTATACTACTTATGGTATGCTAGTTAATATTTCTGATAACTAAAATTGTAAAGTAAAAGATCACTTTATGTTACAAACAATTTAATTTTTCAAATTTTTCGCTTACATATGAGTAAATTTGGTACAAAACAATCGGGAATAAAACACAAACGGTGGGTACAGCTTTTGTACAAGTACGCAACCACGAGGGACACAACAAAAAATTATTAATAATAAAAATAAAACAGTAGGCAGGTAGATAGGTACAAGGCGAAAAAGTTAAACGAAAAACGTGTGTCAACTCTCAACTGTTCGATAAAATAACACAACTCACAAATGTTGTCTCATTTTTCTGGCCTCACCAAGGTTGCGTCGAACAAATACCATGGAATTCCAAGCATGGAGTCACCAAGTATCGTGATTTACTAAGCATGGAATGCCCAAAATAGTTGGAAGAACCTCATTTTGCTCGCTCTAGACTCCAACCCTCCTCCAAGCCACCTTGAGAAAAATTACAGCTAAGGCCGGCCTCGACGCCTGCACCTTTTGACTATGGATACCAGTTCACCTCCTCAAGCCAGATGTGACCTTGGCCTGAGTCAAGAAATTTCTTATCTCATGGTGCGACTATGGATTCCGCCCGTAGTCTCACCAGCTTTTCCCGGGTTTTTTCGATTTTGCTTTAAAAATTTGTGGATTTGTACTGAAATTCAGGTACTACAACTTATCAATTATTTATGAGATGAGGCCGAATATAATCATTGTTTCAGAAGTGAACTGCTACGTGTAAGTTATTACTTTACCAATAGAATTACCTAGCTCGGGACCAATAAGCCTCCCACCTTCGAAGTTTCTGAGACCACAAGCACAATCTTATTTTGAATTTTCTACAATTTAACTAGACTTTCAAAAGATGATAATGATTTATGAAAAGACTGCACTTGCCACAACCTAAACGAAAACAAAAAACAAGTTATTCATGTGATTTTGATTGACATTTAGTGTACCATCAATGTAATAGAAAAAATAATGAAGTATGCTCAAACAACTGTATAAAAATCCTCCGAACCAACCAGATCAAGTATTTGGGTTTGGCAATAGATGAGAAGCTAAATTGGATAAGACATGTTGAAAAATTACAAAAAGAATTGCATATTGCACTTAGAAAATTCTATTCTCTGAGGAAGAAATGTCCCATAAATGTACTTCGAAATTTATATTTTGCGCTAGCTTTTGAATAATCGACTTACATACTACGTCGTCGTGAGAAGCCAGAAGGTATCTAACCTAGTTAGTTTGTTTACATCTAACACCCTCGCGAAAACAAACCAGAGTTACTAAATTGCCTTTCTATTAATATCAGTGACAAGTGAGAAAAGCGATTTTCGGTAGAAACTCAGCAAAAGTGACTTACAATGTCGTCGGGAGAAGACAGAAGATAACTAACCTAGTTAGTTTGTTTACATCTAAGAACACCATCGTGAAAGAAAACCGGAGTACTAAAATGCCTCCCAAACCTGCAATATCGAATCTGCTTGGCGATATTTCTGCAAATATAAGTAAGAACACTGATTTGAAGCAAGTAACAGATAGAGACCTGATATTGGAAGTGTTAGAAAAGATGAACGCCCTAGGATCACTGTCACAATCGCACACGGATGCCATTTCTGAGGTAAAAGAAACCATAAAACACTTGAGTAACTCCGTCATGGAAACGTACGTCGTCCTAGAAACCAGACTTGAGAAAATTGAAAGGAGAGTGGAAGAAACAAATCTCACTGCACAGATTTGTCGGGAGATAAATGATCCAGAACAAAGGAAATCAAATGTTCTCATCCTAAATCTACCTGAAGGAAATGAAGATATGAAACAGGCAGAAAACATAGTTAAACTTCTCTCTCCTGGATCGAAATGCGGGATTAAAGCAGCTTTCAGACTCGAAAAGAAGAAGTCAACGACACAAGAAAGACCTCTGAAACTGGTCCTGGATAGTACTACTGGAGCAACAGAAATGCTGAGAAAACAAAAACAACTGCTGAACCAACATGAAGACTGGAAAACAATTCGAGTGGTGGGAGACAGCACACCTAATGAGAGAAAATACAAGAAGGAACTGCAGCAAGAACTTCAAGATCGACAAAAGAAAGGTGAACAAAACATTACAATAAAATATAGGCAAGGAATACCAACCATCGTTCATCAGATAAACGAAAAAAACTAAAGAATGAGGAATCTTCCCTCCACCTCCCAAAATCTGAGAATATTACTATTACCCATCAAAATATTAGAAGTCTTAGAGAAAACTTTGACAGATATATAACCGAAGTAAATAATAACGAAGAACTTAAGTCAGATATAATAATCCTAACTGAAATATGGGTGGAGGAGGATGAGATTCCTCAATACAAAATAAAAAATTATTGTGTAGTTTATAATTGTAAAAAAACAACAAAATCAGGTGGAATAATAATGTTCATAAAAGATAGTTTAAAAATAAAAGAACATAGAATAATTGATTCCAGAACTGCTAGTGTCTTACAAGTCAAGATAGGGATTAAAGACATAGAGCTGAACATCCTTGGAATATATAGGTTTCATAAGTATAAAAAATTGGAATTTGTTACTGAACTAAGTCAATGGTTGGAATCCATTAAGGATAAAAACTCTTTAGTGATAGGAGATATGAATTTAGATCTCATTGAAGTAAAGAAAGAAAAATACGTCATAAATGAATATATTAGTTTATTTTCTTCAAAAGGGTACAAATAATTGGTGAATGAACCAACTAGAATAGTAGAGGGTAAAACTAAAACATGTATAGATCATGCATTCCTAAGATGTGATAATGATATAGAGTACGCTAGTAAGGTAATACACATTGCAATAAGTGACCATTCTCTCACTTTAATCACATTAAAAACTAATTTAAATAAGGAAAGTGAGGAGATTAATGATAGAAAATACAAAACAATTATGAACTACAATGCTTTCACTGAAAATCTTAGAACAATTGACTGGACAGATTTATACTTGGAAAGAGACTGCTCTAAGGCATCTGAAATTTTTATAAATTCTATAATACACCAAATAGATGAATGTTCAATGAAAACTCCAATAGAAAAGAAATATAAATACAGCTTTCATAAACCATGGATGAACAGAAAACTAAGCAAACTAATTAAAATAAGGCAAAAATTAGATAAAAAACTATTAAGAAACGAAACTTCAATAAAACTCCACAAAAACACTAAAAAACTTAATAGAAAAATAAAGATAGAGTTAAACAAAACAAAGAAAACTATTACCTTAACAAACTCCATAGCAATAAAGACACTAAATCTCAATGGAGACTAGTGAATGAAATAATAGGACAAAAAACTAAAAATAGAGAAATCACTGAAATAATGATGAGTGATGAGAACATCACTGTAGTGGATTTATATATGTCTGACTTGGTGTAGGTAGACCAAGTGGGACGTTTATGTTCTGATTATGCGGGTTAGTCCCCGTGATGTTTCCGAAAGGAATGTGAGCGAAATCGCCAAGGTCATCTTGTTTGGCGGGCGGAACCTGAGGATAGTTCGTGTATTGGCCGCGTGGAGCACTGGGCTCGCTTAGTGCGTGCTGGGTCCGATCTGTTTGGTGCTGAGCCGTTGTGTAATATTCCGGCCTAAGATTTATATCTGTAGGGGGAATATACCGGGCTTGGTTGAGGTACTGAAAAGTATCCTGTGTTTTGAGCAAGTTGGGAGTGAATTTGACACTCGGATCGGCCGGGTAGCCTTGCGTAGAATATCGTGGATATTCAGATATCTTTGTCGAATCACGATGACTGACTTCAGAGCGAGTCTGGAAGGGATCCTCGAACTTTTGTGTGTGTGAGGCTTGACCTAACGTTTCCTTCACGGATATGTTAGGTAGTAAGGCGATCTCTTCGCGAGAATCGAGCCTTTATCTGTCGCTAGGACCAGTGGGCGAGTCGAGTATCGGGTAGGGAGCGCTTCGTGGGCTAGAGCTCCCGACCGCGCCGTGCTCTGCTTCCTCTTGTATGAGGAAGTAGGACGGGCGGCGCTCCATCGATGTACCCGAGTTGATTAACTCGTTTTTAATACCTCTCCGTATAGGATGCAGGATTTGGAAGGTGGACTCGCTTGACAGAGCTTCTTTCCTTTGCTCGGATGTCAGGGTCCTACCTTGTAGCCTTGAAAAAGGCTTCCTTGGACGATAAATTAGAGCGGATGAGCTGAGTAATTTATCGGCGTGCCCCGGCGGTCGGTAACGAGCTTAGTGCTACGAAACCCGGGCGACACGTCTCGAACGTCCCAGCGGGCGTACGATCTAATGAGGATATCAATAGATGTACCGGGTGGCGTTCTGACAGAAGAACTACGTTGGGCAATGAGCAGGATAAAAGATCACTGGACTCGTAGATGCCAAAGTGAGATCTGTGAAGAGAGGAGATATGCCTTGTGAGCAATAAATTGCCGTTCTGAGAAGAACTCGTGAGCAGAAGGGTCGTCAGCGTAGAGCGTGTAGAAACTTCGTACTGGTAGAGTGTAGTCGTCGAGAGCGGTGAGTGGAATGAATTTCGGAGGGCTCTGTGCGGGGTCTTTATAGGGAGGTGGCCGCCTCCTGCCGCCCCCTGGTTGGTCCGCTTAATTTCATTAGTTCACCATGTGTTTCCTTATTGGCTCGCACATTGTTTTCTCAGAATCTGTGAATATGATAGCTGAGTTGGTTTTTGGGGGTGGCTTCCCCGCGTCCGTCTCTGAGACGGGGTCCCCGGGGGTGGCTTCTCTGCGTCCGTCGCTGAGGCAGGGTCCCCGGGGTGGCTTCTCTGCGTCCGTTGTTTAGACGGGGTTCCCGGGGGTGGTTTCTCTGCGTCCGTCGCTGAGACAGGGTCCCCGGGGTGGCTTCTCTGCGTCCGTTGTTGAGACTGGGTCTCTCGGCCCTCTTTGCTTCTGAACCAGAGGCGGTGGTAATTTGCTTGCCGCCTCCTGGTTGGTTCGTCTATTGTCTCTCGCGCAATCAGAGTTTCTGATTGGCGTGTAGGCTTGCTAGAACCGTCCTTGTTAGTTCTAGAGGACGTTTGATTGTCTGTTTGAGTTTTCTCATTCAAGGCGACTTGGTTCGAAATACTTGTCGCGTCTCTCTCGCCCAGTAAGTGTTTAGGGAGGTCGCCTTGTATGTTATTTGATAATATTTCATTATTGAGAGAGAATATCGCATTTTCTCTCTGGTGAAATATTTTGTTTGACGGAGTTATAACTCGACGTCTTATAAACGTTTGTGTGCCATGTCTACCTCTTTTTGGTAGCCCTGAAAAGGGCTGTTGAAAAGAGGGGGTGGTTTTCACCACAGGCGCCCCCCCAAGACGTCGTGTTATTAACGACGACGCCGGTTGGGGAGAACTGGGAGGTCCATACGGAATTCTCCGTATGATACTCTCACCATTTGGGGCGGAGGCGGAGGTGCAGGCCTCTCGTCCCGCGCCTGGTGAGCTCTGCCGACGGGTACCAAACCCGCGAGGGTTTGGCCCGCGGCCGCGGCTGGGTCGTTGCGGGGGAGCTGGTTCCGGTGACGTCCACCCCGCTGCGCTCATCTCGTCCCAACGAGGCACGGGAACGTCGCCCGAGCTGATCCACTTGCGTGGCGTAGTGGGCAGCTGGTGAGCGGGTGGAGCTTTGGGCAGCTGCTGAGCGGGTGGAGCTGGCTGCGTGAACGCGGCTGGCGTTCTCCAAACTATCTCCCTGGGAGCGCTGGCGTCTGCCGGTCTCTTCTTCTCGGGAGAAGGCGGGAGCGGGCCGATGGGCGCAGGAATTTCCTCCGCAAGGAGGAAATTCTCTACTTCTTCCGTCATCATGTCTTCTTGCGTGGTGGATGCTGCCATAGTCAAGATTGGTATGAGCTCCGGGCCCGGGGCGCTCCGTATTTATATCTCCCACTGCTCCTACCCGAGAAAAGTGGGCGTGGCCTGCTTCGAGCGCAGTCACCCACCTCTCGTCGAATTTGGTAGAGGGGACGCGCCCTCTGGCGGATTTTCGGGGAGTCTCCTCCTTATTTTCTGCCTGATTTGTGCTTAGTGAAACAGCTTCGTCTGTGTTTAGAGTGTAAGCTGGTTTGATTTGCTGTTTGGGAACCTTTTTTGTGTGTTCGCCAATTTGCACTGTAACCGAAAACTTATCTCTTTTAACAACTTTGAATGGTCCTGTGTAAGGACATTGCAAAGAGGAGAGCTGTGTGGGCACTCTTATATAGACATGTGTACATGTATCTAAATTTTTGGGCATGTTGACGGCATATTTCGTATTATTATGCCTGATATGCGTAGATCGGAAAAAGAGAGGCTCGGAAATGTTCGTAGAAGTTACGAATATGTCTCCTGGGAGTGGCACGTCAATTCCATAAACTTTTTGGAAGGGCGTAGTTTCTGTTGCTGGGTCTACTGCCGTACGCATGGCGAGTAGTACTTTCGGAAGGGCGTCGAGCCAATGTTCGTCCTGTGCTTTGGGAGCCTCTTTCAAGGACCTATTTCTGCGTTCCACCATTCCGTTTGTTGACGGTTTGTATGGCAACGTGTGAGTATGTTTTACTCCGAGACGTTCCATAATGGAATGAAATAGGTCTGATTCGAATTGTGTGCCCTGGTCACTTGTAATGTATTTAGGTACACCTTTTGAGGCTACCCAAATATTTATAAAGGCGTTTGTGATAGTGGACGTTTCGATGTTGTTAAGAGGGACTGCCTCTAGCCAACCCGTCGCTCTATCGACCATCATTAGGATGTAACGCTTCCCTCCTTTAGCTAAAGGTAAGGGTCCGGTAATGTCAACGTGTACATGGGAGAATTTGGTAGCCGTTTCAAATTCGGAGTAAGGGAGCTTCACGGAGCGAGTGATTTTTGCTCGTTGGCAAGTCTCGCATGCCCGGACCCAGTTGGAGACATCCGCACGAAGGCCGTGCCAAAAATATCTCTGTTTTACCTTATACACTGTAGAGTGTATGCCCGGGTGTCCCAAACTGTGAATTTGGCTGATTATTTCGTGCCTTATTTCGTTCGGAATATAAGGTCTTGGGTGTCCTAAGTCCAGGTTACACCAAATCTCTCCTTGAGGGAATTCAACTCGTGTGAGTTTTAGTTTGTCCTCTGCGTTAGGAGGAGAATGAATCTGTGCATTTGAGATGTGCAGTAAAAGGTTGCACTCTATTGCGGCCGTAATTTGTGAAATTTCGGCTACGGACGGACCCTCGTCAGTTTGGGTTGAAATTGACTTTGTTTGAATTTCAACTGGGTCGAAAGGTCTGGAGAGTGCGTCGGCTACGACGTTGTCTTCTCCGGGTATGTGTCGTATGTCACTTGTCATTTGGGAGATGTATGTTAGCCATCTCAATCGCATTTTAGAAAAATGTGCGTTTTTTTTTTAGCATTGTGCCTAGCAGAGGCTTGTGATCTGAGCAAATATGAAAAGAGCGGCCGTCCAAGTCATTGTGCCAATGAATGCAAGCTTGATAAGCGGCGAACATCTCTTTGTCGAACGAGGCTTTATTCTTCCATTGTTCCGGAATTTCTTTACTGAAAAATCCCAATGGTTGGTAAGATTTCGAGCCGTGTTTGTCTGTAATTTCCTGCTCCAGTGCCGCTCCGATGTGTGTATCGGATGCATCGCAAACTATTCTCCACTCCGCTGTAGGGTGGGGATGAGCAATATTGTGCAATGTAGCTTTTATCATTGCGTGTTTTAAGCTGTTGAAAGCTTAAGACCGAAGGGGGTAATAATTGCCGTTTTATGAGCGTCATCTGGGTGCATCGGGATATGGTAATATGCCGATTTTAAATCTATTGTCGAATAGATTTGTGTATTATGTAAATTCGCTTGGAAAGAGCGAATGTGAGGCGGCGGGTAGGCGTCTTTCTTAGTTTTTGCATTGAGGAATCGGTAATCGCCCGTGATTCTCCATGTTCCATCTTTTTTGGGCACGCAATGTAGCGGAGAAGCCCATTCGGAGTCGGAGGGAGCGATGATGCCCTCTGTGAGCATTTTGTCGAAAGTATTTTTAACCTGAGCCCGTTTTTCGCCTGCCATGGGCCTTGCACGGAAGTGTACTGGTGTTCCTTCCGTGGTTATACGGTGGTAAACACCGTTGTTTTTCCACTTTCCTTGAAGTTTGTTCATTTTATCATTGTATTTTTCAATGATAGAGCGTATGTTTTCGTCCTCTGTGAGCTGTGTGTCCTCTGGTTTAGGACTGTTGTCACGATGAGGAATAGCAGCTGCTATTTGTTCGTCAGTAAATTTTCTGCTCATGACTGCAGCGATTTTTTGATCGGCATAGCTCTTTACTTTATCTTTGTAGATATATTTGTGTTTGACCCGTATTCCGATATCCCAAGACTCGAGGAATGGTATACCGAGGATCGCTAGATCAACTTTAGTGATCATGAAATCGGTGGTCATGGCTCCGAGGCCGATGTTAATTGTCGTGTCAGCACGCCCTAGTGTGTCTATAGGGGCGCCGTTAGCTGCTGTGAGCTTGACATTGGACTTAAGAATTTTTAAGCCCAATTTTTTGGTGACATTGTGGGGCAGAATGTTCACTTCTGCTCCCGTGTCAATGAGAAAGTCAGTGCCATTTAGTTTGCACTTGAAAAAGAGCCTTTTATACTCTTTAGTCTGCCGGTGTATAGGCTCAGCTACACTGGCAGTTATTCGTTTTCCGAACTCTCTGCGTCTGAGGTTGGAACGGTACTTTCTTGTACCGGTCTGTGAGTTTTTTTGCTTGAAACCAAGTTTTTAGGCTGGCTGATAGGCGCTGCCTTTTTGGTAGGTTTGGAGGCGGTATTTGCCTTCCAAGTGCAGTACTCTGGGTCTGCACACTTGCGAGTTTCGTTACCGAAACGAGCGTGGTTCCGGTACATGTACGGTGCACAATTAGGATATAAATCTTAAATAAGAAATATGTCCTAGGTATACAATCCCCATTCATTCAGCAAACTCAATATCGCATCTTACATCAGCTGTTCAGTAATCGGCCATTTTGCCCCTGGTCAATTCAAAAGCCAATCGACAGTAGTGGCACGTATGGTTTGACTGCCTTAAATATCACTAATAGCCCTCCATCTTATTAATACTCAACGACCACACCGACCCAGCTCCAGACATGGGTCGAAGATGGAAGATTTCACACGCCATATTTAAGGGTGGGAGAAATCCGTGACGTCATCGATGTGGCGAAATGGGCGATGGCAGGAAACGGAACGGCAAATGGCGTCTATTTTGGGGCGAAAGTGGCGTTGCGATCGTGATTCGGAACGCACCAATTTATGATCTGGTTACTCAATTATTGGATGATTAGTTAATTCTCTTAAATACCTATTTACTTTTCTACGATTGTTGAATGTACCGGCCTAAGCAAAGATTCTAGTAAGGAATGTATTCGTATACAATCGATTCCTTAGTATGAATCAAAGAGCTTATAATAGAGAGGGCATGTGTCTGTTTTACTGTGGGAGCTCATTTTCAGAAAAGCCAGTTTTCTCGAAGGGGTGGAGCCTACAATCGTATGGTGGGGGGGTAACCTCCAACACTGTTATAAAACCTCATTTCAAATCTTGCTCCGTTGCGACCTCACCCTCCGTTTTTGTTGTTTGTTATAGTGATGGGCGAAACGAATGATTTCAATAATCGAATACCGAGTATTCGAATGATTTCGATAATCGAATGATCATTCGAATGATTCATTCGAATGGGGAGGAAAAACTGCCATTTTGAACCGAATGCGAAACAACCAATAGGATATCTGTATTGGCATCCGAATGAACGTAGTATTCGAATGAGTATTCGAATGCGAAACAACCAATAGGATATCAGTATTGGAATCCGAATGAACGTAGTATTCGAATGAAATAGCAAGTAGGAACCGGAGCGGAGCTGAAACTTCTTGATTTGTAACAGCTACTTCTTATCTCGTATCACTAATATAGGTACCTACTGAATATCACTATCACGTTGTTTACTTTTTTGGTGTTTGATTTGTCGCACCTACCCTGGAAAGAGTGGAATGAGATAAATAAATTCGTCCGGCTCACCGGACGATTCGATAACCCCACTAGCCAGGGAGTCAGAAAGAGTGCAAATAATTTGGATTCTATCTAGGTAGGTAGGTACCTACCTTGAAACAAGAAATTACAAAGGATGGTTTGCAGTGTCGTTTTTCGACCAGATCACAAAGGCTCATTATTTGAAGGAATAATAAACCAAAACCCGAGCAAACACGGGAAGTAGAAACAAAAAAAATATTCAAGAATAGATTGAGTTAGTAAGTAAAAAATACGATTTGATATTCGTTGCGCGAATCATTTAAAAACGGAATACAAAAATAGGTACAACAACGGAATACAAAAAAGAAACTGCACGAGATTTCGGAAGACTTCAGCTCCAAGTAGCGGTTACTTCACTATTCGCATGTCACAGCTCCGTCTTTCAGTGGTTTTATTTCGATGTTTGAGCTTCGGGAAGGAGCCGCCAGTTCCGCTACTATACGAATGAAAAAGTATTCGAATACTCGCATCCGAATGATTTCAATACTTCGTGGTTATGCCGCTAGTTTCGCTACTATACGAATGAAAAAGTATTCGAATACTCGCATCCGAATGATTTCAATACTTCGTGGTTATGCCGCTAGTTTCGCTACTATACGAATGAAAAAGTATTCGAATACTCGCATCCGAATGATTTCAATACTTCGTGGTTATGCCGCTAGTTTCGCTACTATACGAATGAAAAAGTATTCGAATACTCCCATCCGAATGATTTCAATACTTCGTGGTTATGCCGCTAGTTTCGCTACTATACGAATGAAAAAGTATTCGAATACTTGCATCCGAATATCCGAGTGATTTCAATACGGCGCTTCGTGGTTATGCCGCTAGTCTCGCTACTATACGAATGAAAAAGTATTCGAATACTTGCATCCGAATATCCGAGTGATTTCAATACGGCGCTTCGTGGTTATGCCGCTAGTCTCGCTACTATACGAATGAAAAAGTATTCGAATACTTCATATCTCGCATCCGAATATCCGAATGATTTCAATAATCGAATGCCGCATTCGATTCTTGATTCGGATGTCCCATCACTAGTTTGTTATTGTAAACTCCGAACTTTAGAGAACGCTCCCGCATTGACGAGCGAGTTGATTTTACCAGTTTATTATACCTTCATCTGCGTCGTCAAGAAGATAGCATTGCTATTATTAATTTTTGGTGCGTCGTGTTTGATAGCAGTGTGATTGTGCTTGATTTCGAGCTTAGGATGGTTAAGCAATGCTGCGTAAGAGGATGCCGTAGCAAGGCGATTGGTAACTCTCCCTGGAGCTTCCACAAGTAAGTTCAACTACTTACATCCTCCCTTCTTTACGTATGCATGTAATTATTATTAGTTTTACACAAGATTATACAACCTGAAGTGTCTATTTTTCAACCCCATTACAATAATTTTGATCTTGGTAGATCGTTTTCTGTTGATATGTGTAACTACTTAACTACACATTTTCTGCCCCTTACCCTTCTCCATTATTTTTCACGGTTTCGCAAATCATTTCCTCATTTAAAACTCAGTTAATGACTGCATTTGATGACAGGCTCTAAGTTTTTTCTTCACTCTAGGTTCCCAAGAGAACCTGAATTGCGGATGCATTGGATGAGAAGCCTTGGCGGAGACGTTGCATCCAAGCATGCCGTCGTTTGCTCCCAACATTTCAAAAAGGAAGATTTCTTCCCTATCCCTTTCTCAGGAAAAGCAGAGCTCAGAAAACATGCTGTTCCCTCTGTGTTTGGATACCGGACGGTTGATGTTGTTCAACGAAATGTGAGTTTATATTTTAGCATAGGGTAGCTTTAGCCTTACCTACAGTCCAAAATCATGTCACCAAAGTAGCCCGGCCATTTTTACATGGAACACAGTCATAGCTTATTCAAATATAAGCTCTTTGCATCACATCAACTACCAAAAAGGTCATCCTAACCGTATTAATGAGTTTCACTTATTCAACCGATTTTTAATGAAACCTAACTTCCTTATTTTTCGGGACACAAAAATCGTTCAGCATTCCTTGGAAATCTCTCGATTTATCCCCCGCAGCTAACGTTTTCCATCCTACTCTCCCTGCCAGGTAAAATCATCTTTTGCATTTCCAGGGTGGCCCCCAACTGGGAACATCTTATTTTAAGAGGGACGACCTAGGGTAGACGCACCAGTAGTAGGCACTTTAACAAAAATAATCACGTTTTTTGTGTGTTACGTTGTTATTTTTCATACTATTTTATTTCCAATGCTTGTTCAACATTTACTAACTCCTCCCAAAGCTAATTACATTTAAATTGCCTAAATAATAGACGATTATGATTTTTTAAATTTAAAAAAACCGGACGCAAGTTTTTTCACCAGTAGAAGGCATTGAAACTCCAGTAGTAGGCTGGGAAATGTGCCAGTAGTAGGCATTGAAATTCCAGTAGTAGGCAGGGAAATGAACCAGTAGTAGGCAGTTGAATCTCAATGAACGAATTTTATTGAGGCACCTTCGGGATCCAGAAGTAGGCACCCCCTGCCAACTATTGGAACTACTCATTTTCTGAAAAAAACCTCAGATACTGTCGTATTCCAAATTAATAACTGATAAAAACTATGTTGCTAACAAAAAGAGAAGGTATTTCCAGTAGTAGGCAGAAGTGCCTACTACTGGAAAATTCAGTATTTTTATGACCCAGTAGTAGGCACCTTATTTTAGCCGAAATTAAAACTTCTAGAGGTACAGGAACATTCTCATCTTCTCGAGGGTACATAACAGATAACAAGAAACAAAAAACAGATCCGAAATTGCCTCAAATTGGGGCTAAAACACCAAAAACCAAACCTACCTCCTTAGCAGATTTGCTAAGGCAGACAACCTTATGGAGATTGTTTTGTTAACAGGTGACATAATGTAACCAAGGCTGCCTCGATCATCTAGATGATTCTAGAAGAAATACAGCACATGCTAACCTTTAAAAAGGTGCCAAATTCAAATATTTTAGTGGTTCCGATCACTTATTTTAAGGAGTTGAAGTCACAAGTGCCTACTGGAGCAGTGCCTACTACTGGTGCATCTACCCTAGTGGAATTGATCCAGGGAGGTAGGGGACAACCCAAAGAATGTATATGTATATGTTTTATGAACAGTGTGATTGACAATCAAACGAAAATAAAAAATTGTACTGAATTTAATATATTCTACTATCTATGCATTGCACAAATACAGGGTGTCCTACAAGTTGTCCCCCTCCCCCTCCTTGAATCCTTATTGGCCGTATTTGAAAACCAGGTTTTGATTCTTCATAATTTTTTCCAAGGATCTCAAATATGACCACGTTGCGTTGAGTACGCCTACTGTTGGAAACAACACAACCGCTTCTGGTCTTTCTCACCGGGTCTTTTTTTCAACCCCCCTTTCTAATTATCGTGACTTCTCTTCAACAGTAAGTGTATAGTACCCCTACCATCAACCTTGTATCTACTATAAAATTTCATCAACTATAGCTTGTTAATAATAATAATAATAATAATAATAAATCTTTATTACGGAAATACATCCAGTTTATAAACAGTATAAAAAGTACATAACAGTATATAACAGTTTCTGAATAATGTTTTTAAATTAGTGAATAAGATTATACAATAAAGTATATGCTAACATACGAGTGAACTTCTAAAGGATAAAATGTAATTTATTCAAAGGAGAATAATAAACAATATCAAATACAAGAGTATTGCGGAGGGATATTAAAAGAAAATAATAAACAATATGAAATTCATGATTAATACGGATGGATATTGGTACAAGGTACAAAATGGTCAAAGGTTATATGAAGAAGTTATCCAGTTGTGATTTGAAGGTGGAAAGATTGGGACCAAAAAAATCTATCGAAAGATAATTATTCGCATGAGACATGAGTCTGTTGATAGGGGAAAATTTCCCATAATTTGTTCTGTGGAACTCTAGAGTAAATGGTCTTACGTTGCGGGTTATTTTGGAGGGTGCATGAAAGTTTATGGAAGATAATAAATCAGGAGTGTCGACAAGGTTATTGATGAGTTTGTATAAAAAGACTAAATCGATTTTTATACGTCGTCCGTCTAAGGATCCTAATTTCAAGGACGTTGAGAGTTCCTCATACCTGATATCAGCAACGGGAATTCGTTTTTTAAAAGCTACTAATCGCAAAAATTTTCGTTGTACTTTCTCTAGTCTGTCTATGTACGTTATGTAATAGGGATCCCAAATCAAGGCTCCATACTCTAAGCCAGATCGCACAAAGGCACAGTATAATACTTTGAGAGTGTCGACAGAGAAGTGCTTAGAGTTTCTGCTTATGAAACCCAACATTTTATTGGCTTTAGAAATAATTATTTCAAGGTGTAACGAGAAAGTAAATGATGCAGACAGAGTGATACCGAGATCCCTTGTTGACTCGACCGAAGCAAGTATGGAGCCATTAAGTGAATAGAAAAAGTTTACAGGTGAGTTGAAGTGAGTAATTCTAAGGATATTGCATTTGTCTAAATTAAGGCCAAGATTATTATTACAGGTCCATTGGTACAGTGAGTCAAGATCATCTTGAAGAAGAAAACAGTCATTAATATTTTTAACAATGCGGTAAATTTTCGCATCGTCAGCAAATAATAACACGTTGGAATTGTGGATACAGGAAGGCAGGTCATTTATAAAAAGGTTAAACAGTAGTGGAGCTAGATGTGACCCTTGGGGCACCCCTGAAGTCACATCTATTGGGCTAGAGACTGAATTGAGAATTTTCACACACTGAATACGGTTCGTAAGGTACCTACGATTCAAACCAATCATGTAATTTGCCATTAATGCCATGAAGCAACAGTTTATCTAGCAAGAGACTTATGTTTACTCGGTCAAACGCCTTAGCAAAATCCGTGTAAATTATATCAATTTGGTGACCATTTTCTAGAGCTTCTATGATGTCTTTCGAAAGCAGCATTAAATTTGTGACAGTAGAACGACCTGCTCTGAAACCATGTTGTTCGTTACAGATTATATGTTTAAAACAAGGGGCCAATGGTTGGTTTTGATGCCATTGCAATAGCTAATTTTTAGGACGTCGCTCTGAAGCTAGGCTTCGTCAAAAGATGGACGACCTATTGGAATAGATCAAGGGGGTAGGGAACAACCGCCGATAAATTGTGATATTTTTATTATATTCATATATTGGTGACTATTTTTATTGTGTGCTCGATCCAGATTTTAGTCCATTTATGCAACCTTGGGATATAATATAAAATTTGCTGTTGGTGAAGGGGTTAAATGCGTAGAGAGAGAGAGATTGGGGGGGGGGGGGGGGGGTATGCAAGCGTTTTTGACATTTTCATGTCTTTCATATGGCACATAACAAAAAAATCGTCACAAAAATTGCTCACGAAAATTGTCCCAAGTGGCCACAACGATGATTATGACCATCAGAAATGACGTTGACCATTCGTCCAGTTTTTTCCCTAATGATCCCACGATTCTGAGATTTGGTATGTAGCCCCTTGAGGGACTTCTGAACACAACTGACCGATCCCAGATCAGCTGAGTGGCTCTTTTTCTCTCTTATTTTATTTCTCACCAAAATTATATATACAATCCATTCAAAGGGACGTCATTCATCCCATCTCATATTAATCATTATGTTTCTGTTAATACAATTGCTATAAGGAAGGACTCTGTATTTAATGATGTACAAAAATAGTATCTACCTTAATAGCTTAATACACCCTGTATAATGATTTTCAGGATGTGATTTAAATGGGAGGAACGTAACGAGCCACACCTACTTGGCAGAAGGTTTTTGTGTCTTGTTTTAAATTTTCGTTGTTTTTGACAGTTGATTGCCGAAGAAATCCCTGGGACATCCAAACTGGTTGGATCATCTCTACCAGCGGAATACTTTCCACCTCGGATCCAGCATGAGGATATGTTGCATGATACAATAGAAATCGACCAATCCTCAACAGAATATAACATAACAACCAACGAACCTCAAGAACCTCCAGAATCTCATGATCAAGTAAGGACCTCTTCCCTACAAATAGGTACTTGGAATACGAATTTATTTCGTTCACTTAATTCTACCCACCCCACCACTCTTGTGCAGCCTTGTTATATGGCCCATAGTCTCGTGACGTCACGCCTGGAGTAGGTTCGCGTTTCAGCCAAAGTCGGTCATGATACCGCCCTACGTCAATGAATCGCTACTCAACCAACCCATTTCTCACAAGAAGTTTGCCGTCTCACGTCAACATAATTCGTGGTGGCCATTTTTCAACAGTTTTGTTTTGAAAAGTATAATATTGTAGCAATACAAAGTTTCAATTCGACTAAATGTTATAATAATCATGCCTGCCAGCGCAATAATTGATTGTAGATTGCTGTCAACAATACCAATCTAACGTGAACGAGTTTTTATTTGGACTAGGACCCTACTAACTATAGTAGTTGTTAATCAGTGTCAGAAAACTAAAGAACTTCGTTCGTTTAGGCTTTGAGAATAATTAACCTGAAAAATAGTAAAGAAAAGATGATTGAAAATTCCTCAGGTGTAGGTACCTAGCCATTGCTCAGGTAGCTTCATCAGCGTTTTATTATAAGTTCGTAGTACTATGCTTAACTGAGGAAGCTTTACTTGTTATATTGAATGAATAAAAGGAGAGATTGGATAGTTTGGCAAAATAAACAAGGCAGGTTGTTGCTACACCAAGAAACGAAACTACTTAGGTAGTTACGTACGTCCTACCAGATTTGCTGTTGGTTTAAAGTGCCTAAACAAAGTAGGTGGGTCATTGCTTTGTCGACGAATACAACCGCTGATTAGAAAGTTTGTCAAATATCGAATCAGGGAATATGCAACATGAATTAAAAACCAGCTGCAAGGAAAAAACCTTGAAATGCATTCCTCTGAAGGTAAGATTTCATAAAGACGGCATTGGCAGTGCAGTTATTGCGCGAGTTTTGCAGTTACGCAAATTTTATGGACAAAAAAGGTAATTAGGTACCTACTTTCGTTTTGATCAATGAAGTACGTACATGAACAAGTAATAATATACGGAAAGTATGTAGGTATACCTTACCTCTAGGTACTTACCTTTCCACATGTGATACAACTTACTATTCCCGCCTAACAGAGCTCTCATTCACAAGACCACTTTCACAGTACTCTAAAGATTTTTAGTTTCAATTGATTCAAAGAACAGTTCTAAAACTAGATAGGTAATCCACAACATTTTTGCGGCTGATGTCTGGATCATCTAGAACACTTGTATGTCAACTCCCCAACACACATTTCATATGAATCTCTACTCCACAGATTAAATCTTGCATTCGTAGCGTTTGAGGTGACCTGATAATAACTTGGTGTAATTTGCGTACAATTTATCACATTGCATATTACAAATAATTAAAATATTGACTCGGAACTAGGTCAGACTATGTTATGCTGTTGTCCTGCTCTGACTACAAATGGGGCATTTTCGCATATGTTTACTCGTCACCATGACAACAAGGTGAAATAACTTCGATTTCGCTTGCCTCGATGTAAGGATGCGCTAGTGTCCAAGTCTCGAGAATATCACCCATACTTATTCTAATATTAATTTTTAATTTTCAGGTCCAGCATCAGACTTCTTTGGATAGTAAGAGGCTTCTGGAAAATAACTGTTCTCCAACAGAGTTTAGTACGCCTACTGTTGGAAACAACACAACCGCTTCGAATTATCGTGACATCTCTTCAACAGTAAGTGTATAGTACCCCTACCATCAACCTTGTATCTACTATAAAATTTCATCAACTATAGTTTTGATGCCATTGCAATAGCTAATTTTTAGGACGTCGCTCTGAAGCTAGGCTTCATATCATGAGAAATCATGATACTTATTTTTCCTCTTATTTTATTTCTCACTAAAATTATTTAAAATCCATTCAAAGGGACGTCATTCATCCCATCTCATATTTAGTCATTATGTTTCTGGTAATACAATTGCTATAAGGAATGACTCTGTATTTAATGGTACAAAAAATAGTATCTACCTGATATTTGTAATGAAACTATCCTTCGGTTACCTACTGCCAGAATCAAATTATTGTTTGATTCATTTTTTTTTTTTTTTTTTTTTTTTGACATGGATATGTCTTTTGGCTGGGGGTCAAGGAATTTTTCGCGACACTTTTTTTTCCCGACCGGCACATTTTCTATTGATTTTCACGTACAACCAAGGCGTTACTAGGGAAGAGTAACTCCCATAGTTTTCATAGTAGGAAAATCGTTCGCCACTTTTTGGAATGCTCTCATTTTACCACGACATTTCATGACCTCTAAGCCATTGTAGTGTCAAGGAATGCTGATTTATTACTCTAAGTTAAAAAATGATAATGTCCAGTATACCATACTGCATCACCGATTGAATGTTTAGGGAATTATGCACAATGAATTCAGCAAAGACTACTAACACTTTGGTACACGAAATTCTAATTTCTCCCTTGATGGGAAAAACAAAAGATCATGGATATGTCTAGTACCTACTGCTTACCAGTTGGTACCTACTACTCAATTGTATACCAACCATGTAGTGCCTTCTTTTCACAAGATTATTCCATTATGGTTACAAAACAATATTAGTTTTTAACTTAGAGTAATAAATCAGCATCCCTTGACACTACAATGGCTTAGAGGTCATGAAATGTCGTGGTAAAATGAGAGCATTCCAAAAAGTGGCGAACGATTTTCCTACTATGAAAACTATGGGAGTTACTCTTCCCTAGTAACGCCTTGGTTGTACGTGAAAATCAATAGAAAATGTGCCGGTCGGGAAAAAAAGTGTCGGTCGGGAAAAAAAAAACAGTTGCTATTAAGATTATTAGACACGAAGTTATTTCTTACACATTATTATTATGCGTAGGTTAGTTTATGGATACGAGCTTCAATTAGTTACCTGGTCATTAATAAATTTAAATGAGGTAAAATTAACATTAGAAACTCAACACCCTATATATTTTTATGAAACCCGGTGAAGCTAGTGTTACGCTCCAGGAAAATAACTCTCACAGTAAAAGAGGTTTGGTCACCCTGGCCTCTTAGCTCTGATCGTTAGAGTGTCGCAACTGCGGGAAATTATTAATAATTTCTCGGAGTTGTGACGACGCGAGTTCGAACTCCTCTTGAGGTAGCAAATATTTTTGGGCCGTTACAGTGGCGCAGTCGGTAGGACCCGAAATCATACGAAAAAATAATTAATTAAATCCCTCTCGAGCCAAAAGACTGTAAACATCACATTTCCTGTTGTTATGCCTTTCATTTCCTCACTCACTTGAGTCAAAACACACCGTGACAATGACCTCGCTCGACTGCTGACTTGTTCCAGCGAGCATCTGCTGAGCCAGCGGCCTGCAGTTTCACTCGTCATTCGTCCGACCCCAAACCAGCCGAGACGGCTGGTATTTGACTCCGGGGAAATGTTACGCTCCAGGAAAATAATTCTCACAGTCGAAGAGGTTTGGTCACCCTGGCCTCTTAGCTCTGGTCGTTAGAGCGTTGCAACTCCGGGAAATTAATAATAATTTCTCGTAGTTGTGACGACGCGAGTTCGAACTCCTGTCGAGGTATCAAATATTTTTAGCCCGTTACAGTGGCGCAGCCGAAATAGGACCCGAAATCATACGAAACAATAATTAATTAAATCCCTCTCGAGCCAAAAGACTGTAAACATCACATTTCCTGTTGTTATGCCTTTCATTTCCTCACTCACTTGAGTCAAAACACACCGTGACAATGACCTTGCTCGACTGCTGACTTGTTCCAGCGAGCATCTGCTGAGCCAGCGGCCTGCAGTTATACTTCGTCATTCGTCCGACCCCAAACCAGCCGAGACGGCTGGTATTTGACTCCGGGGAAATGTTACGCTCCAGGAAAATAACTCTCACAGTCGAAGAGGTTTGGTCACCCTGGCCTCTTAGCTCTGATCGTTAGAGTGTCGCAACTGCGGGAAATTATTAATAATTTCTCGTAGTTGTGACGACGCGAGTTCGAACTCCTGTTGAGGTAGCAAATATTTTGGGCCGTTACACTAGGTAAACGATGCTTATTTCTGTTCTAGAACCAAAAATTTCAACCATGTATCATGTTTTCTCATCAGAAATTAACAAGCGGTTGCAATCATGTTCACAATATCAACTATTGAGAATGATCACCTGTGTGTAAACAATTATTTATATAACCATGCTCATAACTCAGTTTGTTGGACACGCACTTCGCAGTAGTTAACATAATATTGTTGGATAAATCGAGAGCTTTCGAACGAATGGTCAACGAATTTTGTGGGATGAAAAACGACGAAGTACCATTTCCCTAGCAACGACTCGGTTGTAGGCGGAAATCACTGTAACACTATATGTTTCGTGCGCGGAAAAAAATTGACTCGCAAAATTGACGCGCGACCCCAGGGCTAAAACATGATACATGTTAAAAAGTGTCGCGAAAAATTCCTTGACCCCCAGCCAAAAGACATATCCATGTCAAAACTAATATTGTTTTGTAACCATAATGGAATAATCTTGTGAAAAGAAGGCACTACATGGTTGGTATACAATTGAGTAGTAGGTACCAACTGGTAAGCAGTATGTACTAGACATATCCATGATCTTTTGTTTTTCCCATCAAGGGAGAAATTAAAATGCTTGATTTTCGTAACCTGTCAACTGGATTAGAATAAACAACGGAGTTAGCATTTCCAATATAGGTATTTACTTCTATATAATTCATTATATTGAGCCTTCCGTATTAAAAATGAATTAACGTACTTGTTATACGCAATAATATCAATACAATAAGATTTTACAATTCAACATGATTTCTTCCTCCAACCACTGTAAAAATTTAATATACTAACAATGATTTAACTAAGAGTAGAGTTAAGTACTTCGAGCAAAATAGTAAAATTTCATTTCATTTTTTATGCTCTTTTGCAACTAGATATACAATTTGCTTCTACTATATTATTATAATGATGATTTGAATTGCAGGTCAGTCTATGTTCAAGTGAAGCTACTCCAGACGATTTCACTCCCAGGAAAAATATCTTGAGAAGATTGCTGAGGAAGAAAGATGAACAGCTCGGTTTTTGTCGCAAAAAACTCAAAATTCTCCATCAATCCACCAGGAGGTTGAAGACAGCAATAACTAATCTCAAGGACATTCTACCAAGACTCCGAAAACAAAATTGAATCCTGTCTGAACAGATGGAAGCATTGGAGAACATTCCAACAGTATCGAAACTTGCTGCTCAGCGCAGTGCTTCCAGAAATAAGAAATATTGTTCTGGTCTGCGAAGCTTTGCAGTTACTTTACATTTCATTTCACCTAAAGCTTATAGCTACGTACGGGACCAATTCCATTCATCTTTACCGCACCCTCGCACACTTTCACGTTGGTATGAGACGATAGATGCATCGCCAGGTTTTTCCAGTGAAGCCTTTACCGCGTTGTATCACAACAGCCGCAGTACTCCATACCCTCTTGTTTGTTCCCTTATAGTTGATGAAATGGCCATACGTCAAACTGTTGAGTGGGACGGACTGAAGTTTGTTGGCTACGTGGATATAGGAGCAGAATATCGTGCTGACGATGGCCCAGTTGCTAAGGATGCATTTGTTTTCTTGCTGAACTGTATCAACGGAAACTGGAGAATTCCTGTAGCCTATTTCTTTGTCGCTGGTCTAAATGGTGAACAGCGAGCATCGCTCATCGTAAGATGTTTGGAGTGGTTGGCTCCAACAGGTATTCGAATAGTTTCTGTAACTTGCGATGGTCCCCAGTATAATTTTGCAATGGGAAGATTTCTTGGGTGTTATTTTGACCATGGGAACTTGGCAACTTCATTCCCACATCCATGTAACAAAAATCCAGTTCACTTTATTTTTGACGCCTGCCATATGATAAAACTAGTAAGAAACAGTATGTGTGATTTGAAACTTTTCTACGACAGTGATGGTGACTCCATCAATTGGGCTCACATAGTCAAACTCAACGAGTTGCAGGAGAAAGAAGGTCTCGTATTAGCTAATAAGTTGAAAATTAATCACATACTTTTCAAGAAGCAAATAATGAAGGTCAGTTTATGCGTGCATGTTTTTAGCGAATCTGTGGCTTGCGTATTGGAAGTTTGTAAGAGTATGGGTTTGAGAGAGTTTGAGAATGTTAAGGGAACAGTAAGGTTCCTCCGTTTGTTCAATAGGCTTTTTGACATTCTCAACTCGAGAAGTATCAATCAAAAATATTTCAAGAAGTCCAGTCATGCAGCATGACCCCATGAGCGAATTTTTGAAGAATATTACCGATTTTTACAACCAGCGAACGGCATTATTTCGATTTTTGACTGATTTTTCAACTTTGAAATTTTTGAATACATGATATATATTCTTATAGGAAATTTTACGCTGATTCCGAATATACCACATGTTAGTATGCTGAAAAAATTATTTCGCACGACAAATCGCAAAAAACAGGCTATTTTGAAATTTTTGACTACATTTTTGAAAATTTCAACCCGAAGATGTAATCCGATCAAGCTGGCCAACGAACTTGAACTTTCGTTTTGTGCCCTTAACATTTTAAAATTTGTTTGAAGTTTCTAGCACAATTCTACGGACAGTTATCGTCTGGAATGACACATACATACATACATACATACATACATACATACATACATATATACATATATACATACATAAAAAAATGCGTTAAACTTCAGAATATGATTCAGAATAGCCTGAAACGGATTTCTGCATAATTTTTTTTCAAAAATTCACATTCTACAAATTTTGAGGCGAGAGCAATAGCTTAATTTTCTTCAAAAATTCGCTAAAACCTATAACTTCAAGCAATTATAAGGAATATTTTGAGTTTTTTGTTTATATGGAGTCATACATAAAATCAATGAAGCTTCACGATGGCTCTTTGGCTGTCAACAGTGCCAGAAAGACAGGGTTTGTAGGGTTCCTCATCACGATGGAAAGTGTGAGAAACATGTATCTTGACTTGGTAAGTAACGAACAGGTATTGTGTTATATTCCCACGTACAAACTAAGTCAAGACAATATTGAGCTTATTTTTAGTTACGTGAGAGCGCAGTATGGCCGGAACAATAATCCAAGTTGCAGACAGTTTAAGCAAGCCTTCCGAAAAATACTCATTCACAGAGAACTGTTTTTGATTAAAACAGGAAATTGTATTCCCCTTGAAAATAACTTCAACATTTTGACATGCAGTTCTTATAAAAAGCAAGAAACCCTATTGAAATTATAAATCACTCATCCATACAGTCTCTAAAACTTCTCAACGATGACGACATTGCTGGAGTCCTCAACAGTACCCAGGATCCTTTGGACGACCATGATTACCTTCAGCTCTCAACTGTCTCTTGTACTACTACTGAATTCAGGGAGGAAGTGGTAGCCTATATAGCTGGCTTCGTAGTTAAAAAAGTTAGGGGCAAGTTACATTGCTCTGAATGCAGCAATGCTCTAGTGAGTTGCAAGGATTCTGCTTCCGGTCGTTCTCTAATTGCTAAGGCTAAGGATAAGGGAGGACTTATATATCCGTCTGAAGGAGTACGACGTATTTGTAGTCTTACAGAGAGATTGCTACGCAAACACATCGACAGTGGCAAACTGCAAAGCACATCTGCAACTGTATTTTACCCCGAAGTTTCCTCCCATGTGTTGAAGGCGTGTGGATCAACAGCCTTCCCTTCTCTTGCACAGCACTCGTTTGACCATGATTTTGAAGATAACCATACATTCAATTTAATAAAGGCTGTAAGCCTGGCATATCTCGCCCTGCGGATGTACCATGAAGGTCGTAAAATAAATGCCAAAAGACAGACTAACAGTGTGCGTCAGACTTACACAAAATTGATACTGTTCAAAGGACAGTGAGTTGAATAGCCCCAAACCCCAATGGATTACAACTTGTTTCGTTTTTGTTTTAGATATTTTTTTTAGAAAAGGAAGCTATTGCAATGGCTCCAAGCAATTCTTAATCAAAATTTTTGAAAACTTTTATAATTAAAATCCGTTTTGAGGCATTCTGAAACAAATCCTAGAGTTTAACGACGAACTAGAACATTAACAAATGTATTCTCAAAATTGTGCTTAACAATGTACCTAAATGTCATTAATATTTGCTGAAACTGCCAAAAAGCTAGATCCTAAATCTTTTTTGAATGGTTTTTGAAAAAAAAATTAGTACCAACCAACTTGCTTAAGTATATATGTAGGTGTGTGCTTACATATGTTGTTGTGATAAATAGATTTTTACCCGAAGGCTGTAACAGTACCTACTGTAATATGTAAAAAAGTAACCACAATCGTGGGGGAAAAAAAGTTCCTATGTACCTACTGTGCTAAAGTTCTAGCTCAATTGGCTTTTGTAGTTTATGAATTTCGGAAGTTGTCAAAACAAGTGAAGTTGGGCACTCGTCCATTTAGTACCTAAACTTGAAATTAATTGTAGCTACTCAGGTGTTTCCTATATGTTCCTCCTAAGTCATTGACTTAGGCTTATTGTTGTAAAGAACAATACCTATTGTAATATCTCACTCATAAGCGTAACATAAATATTGGGTAGCAGCACCAGTACTTTGGCAATTCCATTGCCACCTAATAACTCGCATTATCAATTAGTTTATCTAATTTTGTTAGCCGAATACTGTGGCGTATGCTTGAGGGGATGTTCGAGCTCTCGGCCACTCTCTCTCAATACTTATTATAATACTACCTACTTATTATATACAGTTATACATTTTTCTTACTACTATTGTTCTTATTATTGTTATAACAATTAATCATTATGTACTTATCATGTTCTTTTTATAAGTTCCTAATCTGCTATAGGTATCTCAAAGATAAGCTGAAATTGGAATGTGATATAATTTTAATGAGACTGGTAGCGTACTAATAAGTTGGAGAGTTTTACTTAACTACATAGAAGTTTTCATATTCCATTATTTTGTAAAAGACTAATGTGGCGTTATTTATTTTATTTTTTCAATGTTCCTCTCCAGGAAAAACTTAGTTGCATACCTGTGGTATTAGTATTTTCGTTTTTGATTCGTTCAAGTTCCTACTTAACAACTAACCGTTTTCTATTTTATGTGATTTTCAAGTTGAAGATTCTAAGTTTAATGATTTGCCCACTTATTCATAGAATAGAGTATTTCACAGTTAACATTCATTTAAGTAGCTAGTCAGCCATAAGTACCTCAAAAATATGCTGAAATTGGAATGTGATTTAAATGTAAGGAGACCGTTAGCATAGGTACTAAGAAGTTCACGAAACTACATAGAAGTTTTTCTATTCGATTATTTTGTAACAGATAATGTGGTGTTTTTCTCTCTTTTTTTTTCAATGTACCTTTAAATAAAAATTGTAAAGAATTCACGCTTCATTCTATTCCTATTCCTAGGTTCGTTTAATAATAAGCTTTGTTTATACTTACCACTTTTCTTTCAGAAATCTTCAAATTTTAAACATTCGTGGAGTTACACGGACTTGTTCATGCAGCATGATTGTGTGACAGATTTTTTTCGCATTGCGTACATTATTTCCCCAATTCAGTTTGTTTTTAAACTTGAGCTGTCGGTGCGTACAGAAATTTCTAACTATTGCGTCATGGCAAAAAATATTAATTATCACTCACTCTATACCCGATTAAGGTATGTTACCATTTTAACACAGAATGTGTTTTAGCCATGGACTAACTAGCCGAAAATGGAACGCGGGATGGTAACGAAATGTGTGACGGATGATTTTCACGTACAACCGAGTCGTTGCTAGGGATATGGTACTTCGTCGTTTTTCATCCCACAAAATTCGTTGACCATTCGTTCGAAAGCTCTCGATTTATCCAACAATATTATGTTAACTACTGCGAAGTGCGTGTCCAACAAACTGAGTTATGAGCATGGTTATATAAATAATTGTTTACACACAGGTGATCATTCTCAATAATTGATATTGTGAACATGATTGCAACCGCTTGTTAATTTCTGATGATTTCGTTGAGCTTGTGTTTCGATGATTTGATTCATAGCAGGTGATCTGAGTATTACGAAAACGGTTTGATTTGTGAAGCGGAGGTTAAATAATTTGAATAGGTAATTTCTATACTTTACACTCTAGGAAGATGTAATTTCGTTTGTAGCCTCTTTAGGACATTTACTTGACGATGCTCAGGGTCCGGATCAGATGTGTGGCTCTTAAAGCTAATTTCTATGCTTTACACTCTAGGAAGCTGTAATTTCGTATGTAGCCTCTTTAGGACATTTACTTGACGATGCTCAGGGTCCGGATCAGATGTGTGGCTCTTAAAGCTAATTTCTATGCTTTACATTCTAGGAAGCTGTAATTTCGTATGTAGCCTCTTTAGGACATTTACTTGACGATGTCCAGGGTCCGGATCAGATGAGTGGCTTTTAAAGCTAATTTCTATACTTTACACTCTAGGAAGCTGTAATTTCGTATGTAGCCTCTTTAGGACATTTACTTGATAAATCGCTCTTGATTTATCACGAATTTATTTCGTATTTTTTTTCGTAGTTTCATACTATAACTATATAAATTGATGTTATAAATGAATAGTAAACAATGACGCTTGTTTGGTTGTCACTTGGTTGCGCGACAACGCAAACACATTCTGTGTTTCAATAATTTCGTCCGAAGTATGTAAATAGAGGTAACCGGGGGTCCAGGGGGCTTGCCCCCTGGCGAGGCGCGGAGCGCCGAGTTTTTTTCATTTTTTTTTCAGAAAATTTCAATGATACTCGAGTAAGATTTTTTCATAGTACGATGTAGTGTTCAAAATGTTCTAGTTCATAATCAATAACAAATTTCCAAGTAATTCTTAGCTAAAAAGAATTAAAATGACCGATTTTTAGTTTCCTTTTTTAGCGGTTTTTAAACCACATCTAGAAGAATAAATTTTGCTAAAGGAACTCATCCTCCCTTTTGGAATGCTTGACTTAGTAATCTCAGATGAAAAGAGAGAAAGACGCGTAATAGTATGTACAAGTATCATATGAACTTGAACTGCTTAAGGAAAGTTTAATAATACATTTTTTGGGAGTCACTGTAATAGCTCCATTTTCTTCAAAAATTCTTATCACTGCACGATTTCATGAATTTACAAGAATTATCAAAAGGATATAATCATACTGCAATGAAGTGGTTCATAGGAGAATTCAACCACCTGTCTTATTCCGTTCTTAGGCCAAAAAATAAAGCTTTCCAAATGAAAGGATGAGTTCGTTGGCCAACACTTTTTGAGTCCATTAAATTGTTCAAATTTTGAGAAATGTGCACTCACACACAAATCACCAAAAACAATGCAATCACTTAAAAGTCCAGTCATGCAGCATGACCCCATGAGCGAATTTTTGAAGAAATCTTCGACATTTCAGTCGCTATTGATCGTGTAGAGAAATTTTTTTTTTTTTTAATTTTTTTTTTAAGGTACACATACTTTATTACTATTAAACTAATCTTGTAGTGTAATCTTATGATTTTGATAGACAAACATGGAATGAAATTTTAAACAAGCACCTACTACCTACGTTTTGAACAGCATGGTTCTAGGATTGGTTATACAGGGATACTTCCATAAGAGTAGTTCAATCTGAATTTGGACAATGTTTCATGCAAATATTACCGATTTTTACAAATAGCGAACGGCATTATTTCGATTTTTGACTGATTTTTCAACTTTGAAATTTTTGAAAACTTGATACATATTCTTATAGGAAATTGTACGCTGATTCTGAATATACCACATGTTAGTATGCTGAAAAAATTATTTCGCACAACAAATCGCAAAAAACAGGCTATTTTGAAATTTTTGACTACATTTTTGAAAATTTCAACCCGAAGATGTAATCCGATCATGCTGGCCAACGAACTTGAACTTTCGTTTTGTGTCCTTAACATTTTAAAATTTGTTTGAGTTTCTAGCACAATTCTACCAACAGTTATCGTCTGGAATGACACATTACATACGTACATACACACACATAAAAAAATGCGTTAAACTTCAGAATATGATTCAGAATTTAGCCTGAAACGGATTTCTGCATAAAATGTTTTCAAAAATTCACATTCTACAAATTTTGAGGCGAGAGCAATAGCTTAATTTTCTTCAAAAATTCGCTAAAATGACTAAAAACGTCTAAAAGGCGTATAAATTTATATTTTTATCAGAATTTTAGCGAAAAAAAAGTTTATCAACGATAAACTAGAATATTAAAAAATTTATTCACAAAATTATGGTGAAGAACGAAAGGCAACATAAATGGTTCTATTTCACTATATACTCGTATTATCCCCCTACCTATCAATGATTATTTCGAAGTTGAATAAAACTATACCTACTGTATCTATGTATCATTGTTTCATTAAGTATTTAAATACAACTCGGAACCTTAACTACATTGTGGATTTTAATGAGAAATACCCATGGGTCAGAAAAGCTTAGGTAGGTTAGGTACCTAATTTTATAACGTAAATATAGAGAATTCCCACACCAACCACTCTTATGAAGACAATACATCGGTAAAATCTAAACTTGAGTACCATGATTGCGAAAGGTAGGTAGGTACCATCTGACATAATAAAGCTTTAGATACCTACCCAAAACTGAAACGAACGTCCAACGTAATAACGTGAAATATGTTCATAATAAAGGAATACTGCAGAATACCTACTTCCTAATAATAACTAGCGAGGCAAATTTCATTGGAAGCAAAGTTGAAATTATTTACAAGTCATATTCCTCTGACTGCATGAAAGCCGCCGTTTATATGTAAACGACGTGGACAATTCGAAATAATTTGATTGTGTGCCCTATGAAGCCAAAAATCATTATTTTGTTACAGGATTTTAACAGGAAAATCGTTATTTTAACCCAGTTAGATATTAATCAAAGGAGTGAAGTTTGAAGCTAGGAAATTAAAAACAAGTAAATGCAAGAAACAAATACACAGCTAATATGTACACCTATAATGTGTTGTTGAGAGAAGAAGCAGCAGAAGACCTAAATGGGAATTAATAAAATAATTGAATATTAATGAATTTAACGGTTCGGGAAAAATTCGGTTTTAACAACGAATTCGAATTGGAATTTCAATTACGTACATCGATGGTCCTAAGCCATCGATAGTAGTTATTGATCCAAAAATATCGATGGTACTGCTATCGTTATTTCATTGGCTACCTGGTTTTTGCCCCTTTCAACATGGCGGAGTCTCAAGTGGCTTCTTCCCCCTCCACGACATGCCCTCTCTATCCTATTATAAGCTCTTTGGTTAGGCCATCATCAGTAACAACAATAACTGAAGACACATTAGAAAGGTCACGGGTGAAGGGTGATTGAATCCTATTGGTCGAGAGAAAGGAAAGGGGGCTGGAGGTACAACCAATTAAAGGTGGATTCACACTCGCGGTAACGGGAACGTCAGATCACAGTCACGTCAGGTTGCGTCAAGATTGCTTTTGTGGAAACGTTACGGGGTGATTCCCACTCACGGACGCGGTACAGTCAAGATCAAATCTCGGTCCAGTCACTTCCCGTCAGGTCGCCCGGCGAGCGATCGAAACCTGACGTGACGTTGACCTTCCCGGACTGAACGGGAAATGTGAATAACAAACAGTCAAATCTCGTCTCCGCTGGGTGTCCTCCGGTCAGGATTCTCTCGACTAACAATCATCAAACTTATGATTTTTAGAAAGTTATTGCTTAGAAAAAGTTTATCAACTTTGAACTAAATACGTTAAAACTTTCTGCACGAATTTACGCTGCTAAATTTACTTAAATTTCATTAAGGTTTGCTAAAATACCAGCAATACAGCATGCAGGGGCGTCGCTATAGGGGTGACTTGGGGGGGGGGGGGGGGGGGGGGGGGGGGGCTCACGGACATGGGAGAAGTTGGGAAAATCAAATCCTGGTTTTCGCAACTGTAGGTACCTACCAGGTATTCATGGAATATTTGAAGTATTTTAATTTTTTGCATGAAACTGGCATTTTTCGTTCAAATTTCCCAAATTTCCACAGCGTTTCGCAATTATGTTATATCTCAAAAACGGATAGTGATAAAAAATTTGACTTGACGGCGTATTGCTCTATTTTCGGCTTACTCACCCAAAAAAATTGTTCACACTATTCCGAATCCACTCTGTAGTTCAATGTAGAACATTCAGTAGTTTGAAACATATGACAAATAATTTTAAGGTTACAATGACTGATGAGTGTTTTTACATAGGAAATATGGACAAGCATGGACTAAATGGAAAAATCTGCATACCCACTTCCAGTAAACTCAACCTTTTAAACTAATCGTGCAGAGATAAAAATATCTATAAATGTATATTTTCTTATTGTTACTTCTCATTGCAATTATTGTTTCAATTCAAAAAATATAAATATATATCTGATTTACTAATCAGCAAATCGCATTGTGCTTTTAAAAATATCTGGAAGATTTATCCTGGTCATTTACACATTCTTTAAGTTTCAAATAGTGACAATATTTATTGTAATCAACATCGAATATTGTGGTATTACTGCAAACGATCGGTGTGTTATCAAATTTTCATATAAAAACTCACTTGAAAAAGGTCATTTTGTTAGTGTTAGTGTATTTAGTGGGTACATATATTATATGCAATACATATTGCCTGTAGGTAAGAGGTATAATTTATAAGTGATACTATACATCCTATTGGAGTTAGGAAAAGTTTTGGTTCAGTTGAGAATTTCATGATACTTCCCCCCTTATTATTTTTGTCTAGCGACGTCGCTGACGGTATGATCGTATCAGTGAATTTTCCACTGATACGAGACTCCGATTCTCCGTTCGGGGTCTAGTTTCATCTTCTTCCTCGAGTAGCAAAGCTATTTTATACAAATTTTTTATCCACTGCGTGGCGAAGACTGACGTGATCTAACTTGGCTGTGTGAATGGGTGGCCCGTTGACGTGACTCTGACCTGACTGTGATCTGACGTTCCCGTTACCGCGAGTGTGAATCCACCTTAAGTGTAAGCAAAGTGAAGAGGGGACTTAAAAGCCAATCAGATGAAGTGAAAGAAGAGGAAGAATTACTAGTTTCAACAGTTTGAAGGGATATTTCCAAGCTTTATAGAAATGGACTCATCAGTGGTGAAATATATTGAGGGATATCCTCATTTAAACATTTACCAGATCTGTCACTTTTGATCATTTCGAATTTTTCAAGTCTAGCAGGGGAAACAAGAGAGAGAGAGAAAAAAAAACCAACCGATCACCACCCAGTGCCTAAGCGAATGAAAGAGAAGATTAAAAAGTTGGCTAAATCTTAAAAAAAAAATTTTTTTCAAGTAAATTCAACATACCTCCCTTTGGACAAAAATGAAGAAATTCTACGAACTATCTATCAGTCAAATCAAAATTGTAAGTATGATTGGATTTCTTAAGATGTTTCGCAAATGTAGACCTACCCTTATTTTCCCTGAAATCCTATTGATGCTCTTTTATTCTTTCCCTGAATTTCCTACCAGTTTGACTGCAATATTCGTAGCCACAAGAACCCTATTGCATTTAGTAAGTGTGTCAAAAATCTGGGAGTTGTTTTTATTTCTACCCTCACGTGGAGTGATCACATTACCAAAATGTCCAGAGCCATATTTTCTTCACTCCAATCTCTTCGTAAGCTGGCATACTGCACTCCATTCCACGTTAGGCTGAAACTATTCAAAACACTTCTTCTTCCCCATTTTATTTACTGCTGCCCATTATACATTTGGTCCTTGGATTCTATCAGTGTTAGGCGTTTGCAAACCCTCTTTAATGTTTGTGTCAGATATGTATTTCGTTTGAAAAACTCGTGTAATAACTGCACTGACAATGCCCGTCTTTATGGAGTCTAACCTTCAGAAGAATGAATTTCAAGGTTTTTTCCTCACAACTGGTTTATAATTCATCATGCACATTTCCTGAGCGCTTAAACCAATTATTGAAGACAGAAAATTGATACCAGACCACCAATTCGGATTCAGGCAACGCCACTCTACGCTAGATCAAGTTCATAGAATCACTAACATAATAGAAAAAGCTTTAGAAGGTTAAAAAATTAGTGCCAGTATCTTTCTGGACGTGGCCCAGGCATTTGACAAGGTCTGGCACAAGGGACTTGAGTATAAACTGCACAGGGATCTCCCAAAACAGTTTTTCTTACTCCTAAAATCCTACCTAGCGAACAGACACTTCAGGGTAAAGCAGGGTGACCAGTACTCTGTATTGAAGCCTATAAAAGCAGGGGTACCGCAAGGCAGTGTCCTAGGCCCAGTACTCTACCTGCTGTACACACGAGATCTTCCACAACAGGAAAATACAACTGTAGCTACTTTTGCAGATGATACTGCCATCCTCTCTGTTGGAGATGACGCTGAAACGGCTACTCGCAATCTGCTGACGTCCACTAACAAGGTTGTCAATTGGACCAAGATGTGGAGAATGAAACTAAATGAAACAAAGTCAGTGCATATCAACTTTACTAATAGAAAAATCTTAGCCCCGGAAGTTGAGATCAATTCAAATAAAATTCCATACTCTGACACTGTAAAATACTTAGGGATGCACCTTGATTCCAAACTTAACTGGAAGTACCACATTGAAAAAAAGAATCAGGAACTAAAAATCAAGTTCAGAAAGATGTACTGGTTGATGGGAAGGAACTCCC
Source organism: Adelphocoris suturalis (assembly GCA_030762985.1). Classification (NCBI taxonomy): domain Eukaryota; kingdom Metazoa; phylum Arthropoda; class Insecta; order Hemiptera; family Miridae; genus Adelphocoris; species Adelphocoris suturalis. The sequence goes on along the minus strand of CM061049.1, from coordinate 8,085,177 downwards.
ATCTCTCACTACACAATAAATTACTCATATATAAACAGATACTGCGCCCTATCTGGACCTATGGGATTCAGCTTTGGGGTTGTGCGAAAAAATCAAATATTAAAACAATCCAAACCCGACAAAATATAATACTGAGAAGTATAGTTCAGGCCCCCTGGTTCATGCGGAATGATGACATTCATCGAGACTTGAGGGTAGAAACGGTCACCGAAATTATCGCCAAATATGCAAGGAAGCACGAACATCGCCTCCACAAACACGAGAACCTGGAGATGCTCAACGTTTTAAACAACGAAGGAGAACTTCGGCGACTCAAGAGAAATAAACCTCTGGACCTAATTGTGCTGTGCAAATAGTGCAAGTGTAATCCAGTGTTTTTTAACTGTACTTGATACAAGTATGGGCCAGGTTTTGCTGTAAACCTCCCCCCTTAGTGAGCTTAACATGAAATGAAATATTGCTAGATGAAGTGTACTATGTTTCAGTTGCAGTAAATAAATCACGAAAAAAAAAAAAAAAAAAACATTTCCTGATTCGATATTCGACAAACTAGTTGATAAGCAGTTGAAAATCGTTGGCAGAGCACACCTACTTAGTTTACTTTTAACCAAAGGCGAATTTGCAGGCTGTACGTACCTACGTAGTTTCGTTTGTTGGTGGAGCACAAACCTGCCTTGTTTACTTCGACTAACGACCAAATCTATACTTTCATTCATTCAATAAAACAAGTAAAGCTGCCTCAGTTATAGTAATAAGAACATGTCTAAAACGCTGATGAAACTGCAAGGGCAATGGCTAAGTAATACATACCTACACCGCAGTACAGAGATCTGAGGAATTTTCAATTATTTTTTCTCCATTACTTTTCAGGTTATTTATTCTCAGTCTAAACGAATGAAGTTCTTTAGTTTTCGGACACTGATTTGCTATAATGGAGAGTTTTTGTACTTCTCGTATTGGTATTTCTCGTAAACACGAAAACAAGCTGTTAGAGCAAGCACGATGAATGCTAACCTTTTTGCATCGATTTCTCGTAGCGTTTTCGTAAGCCCGAGAAGAAGAGAACTCTTACAGAGACGTTAACGTGACTCTTGTTGTGAATCACTGCTCAAAACTCAATTGTCATAGTAGATAGTAGACAATTTCCAAAATATAACATGAATTAAGAAACAACGACCACTTAACTCTACATCATATGAAAACGATTCTGCCGTGAAGAACACGAATCTTTAAAAGGTGTAAAATGAACCTTGAAACGAAATCTTGAAACTAAAATGAACCTTGAAAATGTTGAAGCTGAAATCTTCGATAAAACTTCGATAGCAAGAACAAAATGCCGCTAATGCCTTTCTGGTTGAGGTGCAGGGAAAAAACACGAAAGAAAGACACAACAACAAAAGACGGCACGGGGAAAATTCAGGCGATTTTGTCGGGTGTGTATGTGTATCCATGCCAACTTCATGATAGTTGCTAAGTTATTCTAAAGTGTTATCCTAGAGGAAGGTCAAGTTTTCGTCTCGTAATTACGATTCCGAAAAAGCTGAGCACGAGTAAAGCTGACTCTTCCCGTTCCGAAAAGCGTTTCCACGTTACGAAAATCTCTTCTCGTTTCGGAAAGGCCATTTTCGTATACGAGAAAATGAATACGAGAAGTACAAAAACTCTCTAATGGTTGGTTAGTCCCTAGTCCAAATAAAAACTCGTTGACTACTAGATCGGTATCATTGTCTACAACCAATAATCGCGCTGGCAGGTATGATTACATCAACCATTTAGTTGAATTGAAACTTTATATTACTACAATATTACTTTGGCAAAACAAAACTGTTGAAAAATGGCATTATAACAACGTATTAGGTTGGCATACGACCAGCAAACTTCTCAAATGTAAAATAGGTTGGTTGAGTTGCGATCTAGTAACTCTACCACATCATGGCGGACCTTGGAAGGAACTCAAACCTACTCCAGGCGTGACGTCACGAGAATACGGGCAATACCAACCTGGATCTTGCACAAACATTTCAAAACCTTAGTTAAGAACAGGTCTTTAGAAAACGGTAGGGAACGAAGAAGCAATAGAGTTACGCAGATAGGTATCCAATAGTTTATTTGAAAATTCAACGGATCGCAGAACCCGGCTCAACACACGTTATTAATAAATGAACGTAAATGGGAAAACATCATACACAAAATAATATACATTTATTGCTACCTACTAAGTAAACCAAATCAGGAAGGCAGAGACCGCTCGACTTGAACGGTACTCGAAGGGCTGTTCAAGTCACCTGTGATGATGATTTCGTTGATTCTCAACATTGTGTAGTGCGCTCTGTACACTGAAAAATGGACAAAGTTCATTACTAAAATGAATGGTCACATCAATAAACTCAAAAGACATGGAGGAGGGTTAGTTAAAGAACTTGCAAGCGTCTAATTGTATCTTTTGTGCCTGTTTTTTGAGTTAGGCTTCAGGAAAATAACTCTCACAGTCGAAGAGGTTTGATCACTCGGGCCTCATAGCTCAGATCGTTGGACTGTTGCAACTCGGGCAAAATTTTCTGTATTTCTAACGCGAGTTCGTACTCCTGTTGTGGTACCAAATATTTTTGGGTCAGTACAGTGGTGCAGTCGGTAGGACCCGAAATCATAAGAAACAATAATTATTTTAATCCCTCTCTAGCCAAAAGACTGTAAACATCACATTTACTGTCATTAGCACCTTTCACTTCCTCACTCACTTGAGTCAAAACACACTGTGACAATGACCTTGCTCGACTGCTGACTTGTTCCAGTGAGCATTTGCTGAGCCAGTGGCCTACAGTTTCACATCGTCATTCGTCCGAGATGGCTGGTATTTGATTTTGGGAAAATAGTACGCTCCAGGGAAACAACTCTCACAGTCGGAAAGGTTTGATCACCCTGGCCTCAAAGCTCAAATCGTTGGAGTATTGCAACTATGGGAAACGGACTGCGCCACTGTAACTGCCTAAAAATATTTCATAACACGACAGGAGTTCGAACTTGCATCGTTACAAAACTCCAACGATATGAGGTATGAGGCCGGTGCAAACAAACTTCTTCGACTGTGAGTTATTTTTCTGGAGCGCAACATTTCTCTGGGGTCAAATACCAGCCGTCTGGCTGGTTTAGGGTTGAACAAATGACGAAGTGAAACTGCACGTCGCTGGCTCAGCAGATGCTCGCTAAAACAAGTCAGCAGTCGAGCGATGTCATTGCCACAGTGTGTTTTGACTCAAGTGAGTGAGGAAGTGAAAGGTGCTAAGACAGGGAATGTAATGTTTACAGTCTTTTGGCATGAGAGAGATTTATTTAATTATTTATTCTTATTATTTCGGGTCCTATTTTAACAGCGCCACTTTAACGGCCCAAATATATTTGATATCTCGACAGGAGTTAAAACTCGTGTCTTTACAACTACAGGGAAATTACACCCTTAGTACACCTCAGAACGGAACAATGATGAATTTCCCTTCCCGAATTATTGATCCCGAAATATCACCTATTTACCTTCCGATCTGAGCTCCCGCAAGTGCAGTGAAGTGGATATTGAACATTAAATTCGCTTAGTAACTCATTATAATGTCGTCACTGTATTGTACGCTAGCGCTATTGAGATGAAGTGGACCGGGCGAGAATGATCCCACAGTCTTTTTATGTAATCCGTTCAGTCTTGTCGCTCTCCCGTTATAAACCGCTTAGTATAAACGTAATAAAAGTTATTGAGGTTGGATCCCGTGAAACTTGAAGTGTTTTTTATTACGATCCCGTTCAAGTTCAAACTCGCGTCGTTACAAATACGGGAAATTTCGCCCGAGTTGCAACAATCCAACCGGATGAGCTATGAGGTCGATTTAATCAAACTTCTTCGACTGCGAGAGTTATTTTCATGGAGCGTAACATTTGTTATTCAGAGTGAAAAAATCACTACCTATCTAGAATTTTGAAAATGTTACAGAACTCCTGATTCTGACTTGGGAAAATGCAAGCGAAATCTCTGATAATTGGAAGATGGGAAATTAGATTAACTGTATTGGAAGAACCAACCAATTCAAACACACGTAATAGGTAGGTTCATACGAATGGAACCAGCTAGGGTAGTTATGATTATAATGATAATATACAACCGTAAACATTTAAAATCTACACATTATCTACCACCAAAATCAACATAAATAATATTGTCAAATTAAAACAGATGAAGAATCAAAATTAATTATAGTTACTTACGGTTGAGTCTCTTGTACTGCTTTCGTTGCTTTTTGTAAAACACGGGTTTAGTGTGGGACAATTCTTTTTCAATAACGGTGGCACGAACAGTGACGATCCCATGAGGGAGAACCGGCCGACCAATTAGGGTGAAATCCGTGCCTCCAACTAGCATCACCTGTCACATGGAAAAGAACAATAACAAATATGAATTCTACGTGCGAACAATATAAAAGGATGTATGAACTAAGATACATGCGTGTTACCAGAGGTATTCGTTTAAGTGATATTTATTCGTTTAGGTTAATATTTTTGAGTGTGATTCGCTCAGCCAAGAGCAATGGACTATCAATAAAGTAAAATAGGAGAAAAACTTTTTCAATTACGAAACTTTAAGATGGCATTAAACTAGATGGCCCACCAATATCAGAATGCACTGAAAAAGTTCCAGTCATGCAGCATGATCGTATGAGGGTCATTCTCATTTCATTTGCCGCTTTCATGTCCCCGACGACGGATTCTCACAATTCTTGACCAACACTAGCGATTTTGGGGGAGAAAAGGGTAGTATAAGTTGGGAGATCAACGGAGAAATAATTTGACTGCCCAAAATCCCCTTCAACCAATACACAGTATCGACGAAAAACCTTGAAATCCTGGAAACCCATGAGTGTTACTGTCCCCTCCTACTTACCATGTAAGTAGAAGTTAGGTAGTTTGGAAAAAATGACAATCTAGAACTGGCCAGGGTTACTAGCTGCAGTAGGTTGGTTCCTCTTTATTTAGAGTAAGATTTTACATTTTTAAGATTTTTCCCAACCCGTGAAAAACTAGTTTTTCAGTCTGTCCCCCATATCTCATCTCAATGGGACCTCAGGAGTGTTATCATTTTTGCTATCAAGAAAGCCCATGGAAAATGGCGGGAAATAGTCAGATGTGAAGGTTATATTGTCCAGTTGAAGATGTGAGACTGCAGTGGAGTGCTTGGAATTGCTGCAGTTTTTACAGCGAAAGAAGCCTAAAAACATGGGGAGTATTTTTATTTATAATCATGAGTGTTACACTAATTACGAGTGTTTTTAGTGCTTAAACAAAATAATCCGATATCAAGAACCACACTGCTTGGTGACAGGTTTCAAACAGTAGCCATCCCCGAGTTTGGCCACTTCATCATCCTGTGTGACGCCATTTTTACTGAAAATTCTCATGAGTGTGACCAAGTATGGGTAAAAAATATATAAAATACAACATCAATGAAAAACTCACTGTTCATCTATAGAACACAAATCTGCAATTTACAATGGGTAGTATACACACATTGGTAGTCTGCCCAATCGTCATGGAAGAGGAAACGTTCAGTTCGGCTAACAACCCCAACTCATATACATGCAAAGGGTCGGCAGATTGCCAAACACCAATGTGTGTATATGAGTTGTTGTGCAAGGAATGCCCTGCATTTTATGTCGGAAAAGCCGAGACACAGCTTAACCTGCGTGTCAACAACCACAGAGCATCGGTGGTTACAAGAACGCAAGATCTGCCTGTGAGCCGCCATGCCGCCACGCATGATGCCACATTCGACGATTGTTTTGGCATAAAAGTTGTAAAGAAGATGAAGCCAGGAGAAAATAAAAGAATGCTTCACCAATCTGAAAAGGCACATTCTAATGTTTTGGGCGCGTACGATCCTCCAGGATTAAATATCAGGCGTTAGCCAGGTAACCAACTTCTCCATGGCAAACATCTCTGCATAATATCAACGTCGAAATTCCCACAAAAAATTATTCTAGTTCTTCATATTTTGAAAAAGGCAACTAAAGCCGAAATATAAAAAATAGTTTGTGGTGTAACTTTTTGTTTTTTCTAAAATCTGTGTTAATTATACTTATATATATATATATATATATATATATACTGTATACATACATATAAAAAAGCGTTAAAATCCAGGAATCATTTCAGAATGTCTCAAAACAGATTTCGATGAAGAAAATTTTTGAAAATTTTTATTTTAAAATTTTTGGAGCCATTGCAATAGCTTTATTTTCTAAGAAAATTCGCTAAAAGCGTGTTTATACTGTACCACAATTCAACATTACAGCGGCGCACGGTGATGAGCTCATCACCGACCAAGCCGTACTTCTAAAGGTACGCATAGGAAAGAATACGTGGAAGCATCAGTTCCTAATTATTAAGGATTTAAGTGTAAATGTCGTAATTGGTATGGATTTTATGACTAGGGTCCAATTGATATTTTTCACCCATCGTGGTGCAATCACATTTGAACATGACATGTCTTGTATGATCCCACTTAACAACATAATTGATAAAATGTGTTTCCCTGACCCAGCCAAAGAACGTTTGCAAGTAGTACGTGCACTACCCGCCCCAAATGATAATACAACTCTTTTACAGGAACTAACTCATGAGTATTCTGATGTCATTAATGAAATAATGTGGTGTAACTTTTTGTTTTTTCGAACATTTGTGTTAATTATACTTATATATATATATATATATATATATATATATATATATATATATATATATATATATATATATACTGTATACATACATATAAAAAAGCGTTAAAATCCAGGAATCATTTCAGAATGTCTCAAAACAGATTTCGATGAAGAAAATTTTTGAAAATTTTTGGAGCCATTGCAATAGCTTTATTTTCTAAGAAAATTCGCTAACAAGGATAATTCAATCTTACTAGCTACAGCGACTTTCCAACTCTACAATCTCATTTACCTTATGCTAAACCAAATGTATCTCAAATTGAAAATAAAATAAAGAAAATAACCTTTTCCAAGTTTATTTGTTCGCCATTCGTAGGGGGCCAATAACCTTCGATAATTATGATATCTTCAGCAGTGATTTTGAACTGTTTGCCAGCAACATGAACAACGGCAAATAATCTTCCTTCTGCTCCACGGGCAACAAGGTCATTGACTTTCTGGATCGTATCTGTGAAGAAATAATTTCCATATTTGAAAATTTCCGTTGGATATTGGTACAATTTTTCATTTTCAGGATGAAGGCTAGAGTAGGTACTAGGTTGCAAGAAATAATCACACTAATAATAGGTACGTCAAAAATTATTCTTCAAAAGCTGATGTATTCATGGCCTTGTTTATTTCTCCCGTTTTTCAATTCCACTCACGACAGTGAAAGTGGTAAATATACTGTGGGAATAGCATCTGCATGATGATATTCAGTCCCTCCTAACTATATGAGCTGCCTGATACAGAACCTCTACATCCCCTATGCCTTCAGTATAGCAAATTTTCCAGATTAGATATTACAGCAACATTGAACTAGCTGAAAATTCAAAAGATATAACCAGAAATCCAACACTGCTGCCATTAAACCATCTATGGGCATTCAACACCCATGCACGTGTCATTCTGACATAGAAGCACATAGAAAAGCAAAATTCGTTTAGAATCCTTTCCATAACAGATGCACACTGAATGAACTATATCCCTTCAAGAACTGGATCAGTCTGAAGAGCAGCAGAGGCTTCCACAACAACAATGCACAAGATTTGGTTTGTATCAACCAGCACCTAGCTTTCCGGGATGATTAGGTAAGATCTTAGTCAAAATAAGGACCCACTTTGACATGTTGATCAGCATACATATAGCCAAGTTCTCCTTTATCACTTTATCAATCTCCACCAAAGCATATCTACTCCCAACTTCCCCTAACTCTCAAATTCGCCTCTGGTTTGCATCACGATAGATGCTGTAATAGCATCTGCATAATGACATTTAGTGCCACACGACTATCTATGAAGCCTACTGCAAAAGGCGCACATCTCCCATACCTTCAGTAATGTAAATTTGCTAGAGTAGGTATTATATATAGCACATTGGATCCAGCTGGGACTTCTTGGTACATCAACACTTCAGCTATTATATAAGATGGGTGTAAGCTTAAGGGAGTCTTTGGGATGGATACAAAGCTCCTTGGGACTTTGTTAACCAACCATTGTTCACTGAGAATCTAAATTCACCTCCTGTACTGCTGAATGTAGTACCTGCAAGTGAAGTGAGAAGCTGGATGTACTGGATATTGGTAATGTTTCGAATCCAGGGTCATGAAATAGAATCATAAAGACCAGGATACAGATACTTACCAATATTCATTAGCAAACAGTGAGGATTCGTTTATGATTGTCAGGGATACAGCTCATATAGTCGAGAAATATGTGTAATCTATTGAGATCTCGACACAGACTTGTATAATTCCAGAATATAGGGATGAAGCAGTTCATCGACCTTTCAGAACACACGACAAACATTTGAAGACGTTCTTAAACATCTTGCTCGCTACGATTTTCAATAGGAGAGTAAAGTGATTGGATATCGTCACTTTAGAGTTATTCTGTATTTATGTTTATTTTTAAAACTTATTGATATCGATACAGGCTAATTTTACATAAGAGATAGGAAGATGGAAGTTTATTCTTTCAATTGTAATCCTAGTTTTGTGTGGAACAGGTTTATGCACTTGGAGTAAAGGCATGATTTATATAGTTCAATATTTCCGATTTACCAAATATTCCCTTAATATTGGAAGAGAACTGAACGTATGGTTATAATAGAGAGTAGAAATTAATACTGATAAATGGAAAAAACAATTATACCTTATTATTCAACTTCAAACATGGAATTTGGTACTTACCAGTAGTAGTAAGTCGAATATCACTATCAGATGGCATAATTTCTTGCTTTACAGCTACGTGAGTCGTGCTGGAATATTTTTGTAGAAGGCTTGGCAAACCTACAACAAACATGGGTACTTTCCTGTTATCTGGTACCTGCGAAAAAATTCTTTCCTATATGTCCAACTAATCTGTATTTTTACTAAGGGATTGACTACTTGATGTTATGTAATTTTGAGATGCGAGCTTGCGAGCATCCAGACCACTAAGAATGCAGAATGCTGTGTATAGTTTTGAAGCACGTACCAGATAACAGGAAACGCAGGTACCAGATAACAGGAAAGTACCCAAATATGATGTTTTCAAGCACGAAGATAAGGAACAGGTAGAGATAAATTGAATTTGTGCAGACTGATCCCATCTCAATTTGTTGTACATAGACTAACCGCCTGTTTATCTCAATTACGGGAAAACGCATTCATTATGTGAAACATTTTTTAATGTTTTGACTACGCGATATTCGCAAGTAAACTATAAAGATAATTCTTACTCATATGAAAAAATATACCATTCTTTGGTAGCGTTTTGATAACTCACATGTTTTAAGGCTGTTTGGGAGGATCGCTCGGGGATTCAATACGTTTCGGACAATACTGGAAAACATTTTAAGACTATATAAACTCATAGATCAATGCTAATAGGTTTCAGAGCCCCTAATACATATTGGCGCATGAGAAGAAATCCTAAATTATGATAAAAAATCAAAGAAATTCTCAATTATCTAAATTTCATGTTACTTCAATTTTGAAGGAAATCGAGAAATGGGTCAGGTTATAATGTCATGGAGAAGAAATATGTTACGTATGGATGATAAAAATAGGAGCATAGTTGCATCTCCTATTTATTTGTATTAAAAGAGTCTTTTGGTCTCAAATTAATTTGTAGGATTTTTTAATCCGAGGATTTTCCAAATTGGATAAAAAATACATTAGATGGCTTTAGATGTGATTGTTGGGATGATTTTGGGTGTTGGCAGCATTGGGAACAGATGTTCTGCATGACGTAATTTCTCCCCTCCACCCATTTCATTGATGCCAAGATCGCACAGCGCAGACCGTGACCGTGTGTGTTCTGAAGGGAACAATGAACATTATTAATTTCACAATGGTTTCAAATCGTTCGTCGTGTCGTGTCTAAAATCTCTCAGTTTCACGTTCCTCGTTATTCAAATGTTTTGAGTTTTGACAGGTTGGGCACCCCCTCGGGAAAAAATGGAACTTGACTCCGGAAAGTCGAGATTCGCGGATTATTTTGTCATCTGCGGGCTGGACCTCACCTCTGGCTTGGAGCCTGACCTCTTCGCAGGTAAGCACTCAAATCTCATTTGACCATACCTAATATATTTCTTGGCGTGCCATATTCTCTTGTAAATGCAGTAAATAGCGTTGTCCGATGAATCTTCTCACCTTCCCTGTTTTGTTTACGGAAACTCTGTGGATTGTAACGATTACGTAATGTTGATAATTGCGAAAAAGTGAAAGTTCATTATGCAGATCATCTCAATGGGAACGATTCACGCATTTGCGTCGTTCACTGGGACGTTTTGTGCCCTTATTTCCTCTATTTCCCTTTTAGATTTTATCGATGATCACAGCAAAGAACGGAATATTCACGAGCTCTCGCAACTTTGAGGAAGAAACGTCAATTTTACGCTGATTCGATGGACTCCTTATCTTTTTTCGTGTGTTTGTAAACATTCTGCTCCTCTCTTCCTCCAACTCCGAAGACGGGCGACTATTACACCTACATGTACCTATTATGAATTATTGTAAATGTGCACATCATAATATATTCAAAGGTTTCATTGCCTACACATTAGGATTTATATCAATATAAATCATGCAATTTTATATATTAATTGAAACGACCCCAAATTTAGTTAGGTAAGTGTGTTAACTTTACTTTATAAATACTTTATTTTCAGAAAGATAGGATATGCAGAGAGATGGTTTCCATAAGCGATTTTGCTCGCTGAAAATCCCACAAGGCAAAGCCTGAGTGTGGGTATTTCTAAGGGATAGAAAACATGGAAATACATTATTTTCTTCTTCTTACAACAGCAAGGAGAATAAACTAATCAAAACATGAACAAACTAATCAAAACATGAATAAATCTTTAAAATTTAACAGAATTTGGCATAGAACAATATTTAAAATCAAATAAATCTTAAAACTTGAACAAATAGCTAGCGCGTTACAAAATCAGTCTTCATTGATTACTAATACTCCAGTCTCAACAAGAATAGGAATAAGAATTGCATAATCAGTCTACGTTGTGGGATTATAATATATGGAGAACCAATAGAGTGGTGGGGTCAGTGTTTGACACCTTAAGAGGCATTTTGACTTGACAAGCAATTAAGTTATGGTTTTTCGTTTGCTCAAACTTGAAGCTTACATCTATTGCTGCATCAGGATGTCCTCAAACTGCTCGGTATTGAAAAAACCACTAATTCAAGCCATTAAACATCATAAATTCGTTTTTTCAAAATCAATTTTTTGACCCAGTAGGGTAGATGCGCTATTAGTAGGCACTGTTGAGAAAAAAAATCACGTTTATTGTGTATCACGATTTTGATTTTCATACTATTTTAATTCAAATGCTTGTTCAACATCACTGCACTCCTCCCAAAGCTAATTACATTTAAATTGTCCAAATAATAGACGATTAGGATTTTTTAAATTGAAAAAACCGGACGCAAGTTATTTCACCAGTAGAAGGCATTGAAACTCCTGTGGTAGGCAGGGAAATGAACCAGTAGTAGGCAGGGATATGAACCAGTAGTAGGCAGTGAAATTTCAATAGTAGGCAGGGATTTGGACAAGTAGTAGGCAGTGCAATCTCATTGACCGAATTTTATTAATTACATTTCCTCTCAACGAAAATGTTTCGAAAATACATCAAGGCCTGAAACATCATAGTTTACCATATGTCTCAGCCCTCATACTGAATTATTCTTTTAAAAAAATGCTATGCATAGGCCATACTTAATAGTCGTAATACAAATTAAAAAAATACAAAATATAAAATGGAGTTTTACAAGGTATTGACTAATAACAAACTTCAGTCTATCACAAAACGACAAAGTATCACATTGGTACTTCAGCATCAGTAGTAAACAGTAGTAAACGTTCAGTATCCTAACATGTGGAGTTCTGAGATAAAAAACCTATTCCAGTAGTAGGCACCTTCGGGATCCAAAAGTAGGCACCCCCTGCCAACTATTGGAACTACTCATTTTCTGAGAAAACCTCAGATACCGTCGTATTCCAAATCAATAACTGATGAAAACTTTGTTGCTAACTGAAAAATAAGGTATTTCCAGTATTAGGCAGAAGTGCCTACTATTGGAAAATTCAGTATTTTTTATGACCCAGTAGTAGGCACCTTATTTTAGCCAAAATTAAAACTTCTAGAGGTACAGGAACATTCTACATCTTTTCGAGGGTATTTAAAAGATAACAAGAAACATAAAATAGATCCACAATTGCCTCAAATTGGGGCTAATATACTAAAAACCAAACTCACCTCGTTAGCAGATCTGTTAAGGCAGACAACCTCATGGAGATTGTTTTGTTAACAGGCGAGAGCATGTAGCTTAGATTTTCTCGATCAAATAGATGATTCTAAAACCAATAGAGCACATGCTAACCTTTAAAACGGTGCCAAATTCAAATATTTTAGTGGTTCCAATCACTTATTTTAAGGAGTTGAAGTCACAAGTGCCTACTACTGGTGCAGTGCCTACTACTGGTGCATCTACCCTATTTGACAGCCACATTTTTTGTTGTAACTGTGATTGACACCCTATGAATGACCCAGCAGTTCTTCTGCAATAAAAGATTTCTTGAATCAACAAAACATTTATTTCAACATTTCACAAATAAATTGAGCATTTGAACTTAGTTTTATTAATCTAAAGATAAAATTAAAAGGAGTATTCATAAGGACAAAGTTGAAAATATCACCGGATGTTTCATCACAAAATAGGTACAATGTACCTATTTACATACCATAGGCACAATACGATTCTAATGGTAAACTAGCAGCTTGTGAGTTGCTGCTATGTATTTGTAAAAAATAAAGAACGAATGACAAGAACGAATAGTGATCCATATTGACAGCACTCTCAATCACTGAGGGGCGCATCAGTTAGGGAACTAGTAATTGGCATTTGCATTTTCACAGTAATCTTTGATTATTCCCAAAAAATGATAGCATAAATGCAATCTACACTAAAAGCTGATTCAGAAAAACCATGGAAACAATCGAATTTTAAAATGTGAAGGGCACGGTGAAGCTAAATAAAACGCTTACTCCTTAGCAAAATCAAAAGAAGCAGCATGAAAGAAAACTCAACAAGATGTTTTGTTGGGTAACCTTCTCCAGATTTTACAAAAACCCGCCAGAAACCTTGGACCCTTTTTATACTTTACTGAGAAGGTATTTTGTCTCAAAATTCAAATTTATCAAGCCTGTTAAACACTTTGAAATGCCTTATTATTAAAACTTCTTGGCAAGATGTCAATGACTGGGTCCCTGTCAACCACTGGTCCCTCCACCCTACTTGATTTAAAACTTATTGGCTGATTGGATAATCCAATCCTTAATTTTTCTTAATCGACTAGGTTTATTATTTCCATATTTAGTTTATTATTATTTATTATAATTTAGTTTATTTATAAGCTTAGGCGCAATAAAAGTGATATGGTTTTAGCGAATTTTTGAAGAAAATTAAGCTATTGCTCTCGCCTCAAAATTTGTAGAATGTGAATTTTTGAAAAAATTTTATGCAGAAATCCGTTTCAGGCTATTCTGAATCATATTCTGAAGTTTAACGCATTTTTTTATGTATGTATGTATGTATATATGTATGTATGTGTCATTCCAGACGATAACTGTCCGTAGAATTGTGCTAGAAACTTCAAACAAATTTTAAAATGTTAAGGACACAAAACGAAAGTTCAAGTTCGTTGGCCAGCATGATCGGATTACATCTTCGGGTTGAAATTTTCAAAAATGTAGTCAAAAATTTCAAAATAGCCCGTTTTTTGCGATTTGTTGTGCGAAATAATTTTTTCAGCATACTAACATGTGGTATATTCGGAATCAGCGTAAAATTTGCTATAAGAATATGTATCAAGTTTTCAAAAATTTTAAAGTTGAAAAATCAGTCAAAAATCGAAATAATGCCGTTCGCCAGTTGTAAAAATCTGTAATATTTGCATGAAACATTGTCCAAATTCAGATTGAACTACTCTTATGGAAGTATCCCTGTATAACCAATCCTAGATGCTGTTTAAAACGTAGGTAGTAGGTGCTTAAAAAAAAAAAAAAAATGTAATCACAACTGATGAGTTTACTCTGTGCATGTGTTAATAATTTGATTCCATGTTTGTCTATCAAAATCATAAACTAAAATTTCTCAACACGATCAATAGCGACTGAAATGTCGAAGATTTCTTCAAAAATTCGCTCATGGGGTCATGCTGCATGACTGAACTTTTTTGTGCAATTTGAGTTCTCCTGAAGGGTGCTGTAAATCTAATAGGCCTGTTTATCTCAGAACCTATAAGTAGGTACTTAGGTTGAAAGAGGTCTGTAGGTTATACTGAAAGCTCGAAGTCTGTACGGTTCTCAAGATTTCAGATAACACAGGAAGAACACTAATTGGTTAGATGGGTGTTGTAGATTGGTGCATTTCGGCGCAGAAATAACTTTCGCTAGTTTCCACGTAATTATTAGCGAAGCTGGAGGAACTTGAGCAAGAATATTGACACCTACTGTGGGTTCAGATGGTTAGGGAAAATTTCTAGCAAAATATGATGTAAATGAAAGTTCAATCTCGGTAAAAGTAAAAATTAGAAAGATGAAGCTTAATGTATGTTACATTTGCGCATGCGCAGTGAAAACTATTATCTGTTGACTGATGAAATTGGTAGGATTCAATCGTCATCCTAACCCGCACATTCCCAGAAAATTTCATCAAACGTGGATGAAAACTGTAGAAATTGAGCTCGTTACTAAGAATTTGTGAGCACTCAGAATCCACGGAGAAAAGTTGTTCGTTATGGTCTTGAAAAACCAAAAAAAAGTTCCAATCGTGCTCCATGATCGTATGATGAGCCAATTTTCGCAAATTATACTATCATATTTATAATGTCCCTTCTGGTTGAGGTGCAGCTTAAATCAATAAATGAATATTTTTTTTTTTTTTAAGATTCTTTATTTCTTTTTCATAATACAAATACATAAAAATTGAAAATAAAATGCTCTTTAAAAATAATACAGATTGCTTTAAAAAAAAATACAGAAACTTATCCCCTATGTGGGCATTGCCCGTGGCAGGGAGATGAGTCGTACCTCAGCTAGGAAAATAACAAATAATGTTCATAAGTGTTTACTTATTTTAAAAAGAGAAAAAGAAACACGCTTCTTTTAAAAAGAATACAATAATATTGTTCCAGCTGCAATGGATCGGAGTACAATTATACAAAACATGTACCCATCCAAGATGGAAAAATATAATAATGAAGTAGTATTGCAGAAGTTATAACATGATGAAGTGCTTTTTGAGTTTCTGATTATTTTTACAGTTTTTATTTAAAAGCGCCGATCTCAGGGTTTCTGGAAGAGCATTAAACCCACGTACACCTCGTGCTGGGTATGAGTTGTAACCAAGAGTAGTGCGAAAATATGGAATAGTCATAGAGTTGCAAGAATGGAATCTGGTGTAAATTAAATGGTTAGGCGTGGAAAAACTTTTTTTCTTTCAAGATCTGTTTAATGCAATGAAGCTCCATCAGTGAGGGAAATTTTAAAATATTCAAATGTTTAAATAAGGGTTCGGTATGTTCCAAAAACCTCTTCTTACTTATAATTCTTATTAGCTGTTTTTGGGTGGTGATAATGGGCAATAGGGTAGTGGGATAAGTGGCACCCCATGCAGGAATACCGTACAAAAGCACTGATTGGACAAGAGCAAAGTAAAATATTTTTAATAGAGGCAATGATAATATTTTATTTAATATAGCAAAGATGTAAATTAATTTTCTTAATCTTGTGTTCACTAGCGAAACTTGTTGCTCCCACTTAACCCGGCTATCAAACACAACCCCCAAATATTTCACCTCTGAAGCTCTTGTTATTTTTGGGCATGTTGCACAGCATGTTGTATTACAATTAGCTCCATGTAATAGCACCTCCATGTCCTGCGCTGGCTCGGACATTGAAGATAGATGAAATGGTAGCCATAGGGTTTTGTTTAAATTTATAGTCAATTTGTTATTAATAAACCACCGGTTAATTTGTTGTAAGCAGAGATTTGCAAAGTTAAATGTGGAGCTCCAGTTATCAGATGAACAATATATAATCGAGTCATCCGCAAAAAGAACTATTTCTCCTGGAATATTTAAAAGCCCTATTTCATTCATATAAATAATAAAATATAACGGCCCTAATACAGTTCCTTGAGGGATTCCATAGTAGGTTGTTTTTAAATATGAACTCTTTGTATCATTTAGTTTTACGCATTGCGTACGGTCTGATAAATAATTTCCAATCCACGTAAGAGCCACACCATCAAAACCTAGTTTGCTGAGTTTCTGGAGTAACTTAACGTGAGAAATCGTATCAAATGCTTTGGCCAAATCAATAGAAATGGCCAGTGGTTTTTTTCCGTTATCAATGTCATTTATAATTTTCGAGTTAAGGTAACAAATAGCATCTTGCGTGCTTCGGCCAGCCCTAAAACCGAATTGTTTTCCGTAAAGAAGATTGTTGCTCTCTAAATATTGAAGTATTTGATTTTTAAAACATTTTTCTACTATTTTTGCAATATTACTAACAAGAGAAATCGGTCTATAATTAGTTACATTCTGTTTATCTCCAGATTTATATATTGGTAGAATTACAGCAATTTTCAAGTTGTTGGGGAAAACTCCTGCTAAATAAAAAACTCTTATTAATCAAGTAGCATAAAGGTTTCACAACCAGTTTCTTGTGCAACTTTAGGGTATCAGAGCTAATACCATCCCATCCCGGGCTTGAACCACCCTTCAGTGTGGAAATCATTTTCCCGACCTCACTTTCCGTGACTGCTTGAAGGGCGAAGCGATTCGGGGCCACTCCCGCATTTCTGAGCGAGAAATCATCATTAATTTTGGGCAGTTTTGCTGCGTAGTTGAATATTAAGGGTGGTATGCTAGAACGACCCTCGAAGTTGGAGGGACGTTTGAGGGCATCCCTCCCATAGAAGTTCCTAATGCTAAGACCACCCTTAGTTCAAACGTTGGAGGGGCTCCCTTACTCTGGAGGGTCGCCCCTCAAACGATCTTCAAACCCCCATTCTATGCAACGACACAGTTCACGGGGGCCCCTCCGAATTTCCACCAATCACGTATCGAGATTCTAAGGGCTACCCTCCAAAAGTGAGGGTAGTCCTGAGGTCCCTCGAGGGTCTTCCCTTGCTGTAATCCGTCCTTATTTACACGTTTCCACTTTGTTTGGAATGTAATAATGTCGAAAGATTGATAAATATATACCTTCTTTCATTTGACTTGAGGCTGTAATGGATTCATTGTTCCTAATCCGTCCCAATTATCACCTGAGATGCTTGTGAAATTTACATTACTTTCCACCTTCCGTCTCTGTTTGAAAAATAATAAATGGCCAAAAGGTGAAGAAATATATAAATTTGATTTGATGAGGTTGTAATGGACTCCTGGAAGCTGCATAAAAACAGCATCTGATTCCTTGTCACACACACACACGCATAAATATGTATATATTAATGTATAGCAAATGAAAAAGCGTTCAACTCCTCCAGGATTCGTTTCAGAACGTCTCAAAACTAATTTCAATGAAAAACATTTTCGAACATATTGATTTTGAAATTTTTGGAGCCATTGAAATAGCTGTATTTCCTTTTTAAAAAAATCGCTAATGCCAGTGGAAATTTCGATTTTGGAGAAAAAACTTCAACTCTCGTAAGTGAAAACAGTAGGTATGTTTCCGCCACATCCCGAGGTAGTAGACTCAGAAGCCAAAAATTGTGTTTCAACTACTCACCTAAAAATTGGATTTTTATTTTCTTGTATACATATACATGATGTATTTTGGCATTTTTTTAACCTATAAATAAAACTGACTAAAACAACTTTTCTTTATATCAGGGTTATAGGAAATTCAACGGTCTTTCCAACGGTGTTCTTAGTTTTGAGTTTACAGTGAGTTTAAAGGGAGTTATGGCCGTTTTAATGTCATGAGGTACAAAACACGAAAAAATCTTTAAAATATAATAACTCGAAAACAAAGAGTTTGAAAAGAAATCTCTATGAGTAACTTTCGATCAGAATTGAGCTCATGTATGTATCTATAAATGTCTGTATCTATATATGTATAGATATATATACATACATATATCTCCGGTTTCGAGTCATGTGGGTATTCATGGCAATGAGTGTGCAGATGCCCTTGCAAGAAGAGTCATTGGTGATAACTCGCCCGGTGGGCCCTTTCGTAACCCTGCTTCCAAGGAGGGATCGAATAGTGGTCAACCGGGTTGCCACTGGCCATACCCGTCTTACTCACAGACACCTGCTTAGTGCAGAAGCTCGAGATGTTGTGTGTGGGAAGTGTGGGGGTTTTCTGTCCATCCGCATCCAGGGACTGCCCTTGTGGACCTCCAATTCAAGCATCAGCCCCCTCAGTGATTGAAGTATTATCCGGATCAGACAAGGTCCGATCCCTGTTGTTGTACCTGAGAGCTGCTGAGCTCTACTACGAACTGCGATATCTGATCTGTGATATATTTATATACATCTAATTGTAGTTTTATTTCACTTTGCTGATTGTACATAGTAGCATGTATATAGTTATTAGCCTATTTTACATCTAGTCTTAGTTGTATTACTTTATTTTTGGGTTTTTTAAATCCACTTTGGGGGCTAAACAGTGGTCATCACTGTACCCCTAATTTTTTCCCCCTCCGAGTTGCCAGTGGAGTCCATGATGGCGCTCCTTTTTAGTCAAGGATGGCAACATGGTTCCCCTTAGAATCGTGCCACTTCCAGTGTCCCTTTAGACACCTTGTTCAATGCCGCTAATGACCCTTCTGGTTGGGGTGCGGCTTAAACCTTAAAAAACAAAAAAAAACAAAAAAAGCATATATCTATTTCTATTAACTCACCCGTGGCTCTGTGGTAGAGCTCTGAACTGTAACGCGGTCGGCTGGGGTTTGCCGGCGGTTAAATGATTTTTTACTGCTTCACAGTAGTTTTATTTTTAATATTTCCATTTATTTATTTTCTTCCGGTCGGTGACATCGTCCAGTTATATTTCGATAATGCAAAATCGACTCAATTTGATCAAATGGACCTGTGATCTTCGTAGAAGCACTATCCAATACAGTAATAATAAACATTTATGTAATAATTTGGAGAGTTTCTGGACAATTGAATTTTCAAGAAAGAAGATTATGTTTAGTTTTGTTTTTTTAGTTTTTGTCGTCTTTTTAAGATCGACATTTTGTATTGCGGTTGTTTTGAGATCCAGACATCGACATATTTCCGTATTCCTTCTATAAAATATTCTGATTGATAAAGCGGCGGTCCGTCCGTTCATGAATTCCTCCGACGTGTCCATGAGACTGGTTAGCCTCCTTAGTTCATTGTTGAGTTGTGCAACTCCGTGAGAAGGACGTGAGTTCTTCCAAACTGGTTGAATAAACTTTAATTCTGGGAAACAACTTTGGTTCAACAACAGATTAGTTGGATCGATTTGGTGTTTTGAAGGCGAGTTTTTGGAGATTCAATTACTCCATTACTAGACTAAGTAGGCATTGATTTTTCGTGGTTCACCGATCACCTTGAGATATTTTTGAAGTAAACTTTTTCCTAATCGATAGAGTTTCTTATCTCGGAGGGTTATTATCGCTCATTGGATTGTTTTGGTTGTGTTCCGAAATATTGTTAGGACGTCCCTCTGAACCTAGGCCTTATAGGGAAGGTTTCGTTAATAAGAGGACGCCTACTGGAATTGATTCAAGGGGGATGGGGGACAACCCAAGCACTAGGAAACTAAATAGCCGGGAACATACCGCAATACGTGAAAAAACCCGTATGTATACTTCTGTGTGTGTGTAATGACCTATGACTATTGCAATTGCTCAGAAAATTTTAAAATAAAAATTTTTGAAAAATTTCTTCATTGAAATCCGTTTTGAGGCATTCTGACACGAATCCTAGAGTTTAGTGGTTTTTCATATATTAATTGCTATGCAATTCTTAGGCCGACCCCCAATAATTTTTTATGTAACGTCCGGGACGAAATTAAAGATGATTTTCACGTACATCCGTTGCTATCTGAAATAGGTTCACAACGTAACCCAATGTATATAACAAGGTACGTAGCCGCAGGAAATGTAATTGCACCTAGACCGAGACTAACGTTGTCAACTCACAATCCAAAATTCATTATTTACATTATCCACAGAACGCTAGAGGGCCATATGAAAAATGCTCAAAGATTCACAAGACAAAACTACAAGAAACATATTTTAACCTGGCTTGTAGAAAAGGGGGGAGCGGGATGTGAAACTGTTTTAAGCAGTATTTATGTACAGTGATTATTTTAGAAAATATCTTCTCTTAAAATTATAAGAACATTATACGCATAACATTATATTTGTAAGTACTGTTTGTATCATAGAGTAGATAGATTGTAAGACATGAGCGAATCACCAAGACCTTCCCCAACAACACGGGCCAAGCCTATTGTTGGGAAGGAAATCAAAAGTGAGTAGGGTAGAGGCACCAGTAGTAGCCACCCTTAAGCAGCCCAGTTTCGGTATTTACATCGTAATTTCTTCATTTCTCCGTTCTTTCTTCCAATCCCGTGTTTTTCCTCTCCCCCAATGTCTGCTCTATCGAATGGCTATTTTTAAAAATCGAATGCGTTGATTAGTTTTACGAAAATCGAAGGAAAGGAAACCAAGATCTATCGCTTGTAGTAGCCACCAAAATCGTTAGTAGTAGCCACTGTAAGGGACCAGTGGTTGCCACCCCCTGGCTACCACAAAAAAAAAAAAAAAAAAAAAAAAAAAAAAAAAAAAAAAAAAACTCAAAACACTCCGGAAATTAATACTCATTTTTCAGGAAAACTAATTATATCACTGTGATACTGATGAAAATCTAGCTTATTTTTATGTTGAATATGAAAAAACACGAAAACTCAGTAGTGGCCACGTCATGGCTACTATAGAAATTTGCTAGGTTTTCAAGAACTGGTAGTAGCCACCAAAATCTTTATTAGTAGCCACTGCTAGGGACCAGCAGTAGCCACCTCCTGGCTACTACTGGAACCTCTCATTTTTCAGAAAAACTAATTACATCACTGTGATCCCGATGAAAATCTAGCTTATTTTCATGTTTATTGTGAAAAAAACACGAAAACTCAGTAGTGGCCACATCATGGCTACAACAGAAATTTGCTAGGTTTTCAAGAACTGGTAGTAGCCACCCCACAAATATGACCCTAATTGTCTAAAATCCTACGTGAAACAACTTGAAATACATCAAGAAATCACCTAAGAACGTGAATAAAACGAAACTATCTCAAAAAGTCCTAGAATGAAGTGAAATATTGAGGTAAACAAGGACTACGTCCTTAAACAAAACCGTTGGTGAGGAGCTCATCTGATCAACTGGCAGTCCATCTGGGTTATAAGGCGTGTTGTTAATCACACTGGTTCCTTGATTATGGCGAGAACGGTTGGAATGCGCAGCTGAAATCTCCTGCTTAAAATGGAGCTAATGTCAAATGTCTTGATGGTGCCAAATCCTTATTTTTCAAATCTAAAGTTCATGGGTGGCTACTACTGGCAGGGATGGCTACTATCGGTGCCTCCACCCTAGCTTAAGTTGTTCATTTTGTACCATATTTATAAAATGCATTTGTATGATTAAAATAAATAAATAAATATCGTCCGTGATGCGAAGCGCGAGTTTGTGGGTTCGAATCCCAGCCAGGCTTGACAATTTTTTTTATATCCAAATTTTTGTATATCAATTTTTTTCGCATCGTGGGTTCGAATCCCAGCCAGGCTTGAACATTTTTTTTATAAACAAATTTTTTCAGGCTAAGAATTGCATTATTGCATAGCAAATTATCCTCGTTTTCTACGCAGTAGAAAAGAGAAAAGATCCGGCGAGGCGCGAAGTATATATATATATATATATATGAACGTGTGTGTGTGCGCGTGTGTGTGTACCGCACAACGAATCCTTGCTAAGATGAAACCGGTGGAGATATTCCCAGACCCTTCCATGCCCGTCAGTAAGAGAGTCAGCCTCCAAGACAGTCTGCTCTGCAGTCTCTCTTGATCCTGGATTTAGAGATCCTTGCATAAGCAATTCCGAGTCCAATGTCGCTTGTTTTGCGCAGGTAACAGCCTCCTCATTCCCGATCGTGCCAACGTGTGTGTGTGTTGAGTCAGGCGTGTGACCGTGTCGAGCCGTGGGGTTTGGTGTGGGAAAGTACCACGGAGTTACTAGAGTTGGGCATCTCGACGGGAGTGCTCTGTGGTATCACAACCCGCGTCCTGCGGGGATCTTACTCGAACTGGTGTTCATTTTATGGGGGCACTTCCTTCCATCCCACTCTTCCTCCACATCCTTCTCGGGGGAGATCGATTTGGAGCCTATCTTTGATCTTTGGGAAGAAAATCTTCGTTCGTCGACTATCTGCAGTGCCTTCCCACAAACACTCCCACTGCCGAATGCTGTCTGCTCTGCAGTCTCTCTTGATCCTGGATTTAGAGATCCTTGCATAAGCAATTGGATGATCCAAGTCCAATGTCGCTTGTTTTCCACAGGTAACAGCCTCCTCATTCCCGATCGTGCCAACGCGTGTGTGTGTGTTGAGTCAGGCGTGTGGCCGTGTCGAGCCGTGGGGTTTGGTGCGGGAAAGTACCACGGAGTTACTAGAGTTGGGCATCTCGGCGGGAGTGCTCCGTGGTATCACCGCCCGCGTCCTGCGGGGATCTACTCGAACTGGTGGTCATTTTATGGGGGCACTTCCTTTCATCCCATTCTTCCTCCACATCCTTCTGCTACTTCCCTCATCCCTAGAGTCGGCGTCGGGTAAACCTGGGCGTCCTCCCCACTTTTAGCGAATTTTTGTAGAAAATAAAGCTATTGCAGTGGCTCTAAATATTATAAAATTCAAATTTTCGAGAATTTTCTTCATTGAAATCCGTCTTTGAAAACCCCGGGGCCTTAGACATATCCATGTCAAAATACCGAAGTTCTTCTAGCTTCTCCAGCTAAAATAATAACATGCATCAAGATTTTTCGAAATGAAAACTAGGTAATTGAAATATCGGTGGGTGTCAGACTGTACAGGAGACGAGGTAAGCTGTTTAGTTTTCCTTGTATTTTATTCAGGTTTGAGAAAGCAATTGGTTCACTGTTGGTAATAAACCTGTCAGGTTCCATGAATGCTGTAAATATCCGCGCTCATGACTGCAACTGTTATGGCATTTGAAAGGTCAGCACGAGTTTATCTTTTGTTAGACATAAAATTGAATGATGAGGGTTACTCATTGTTCTGAAAATGTTGTGTTTACTATTTTTAAATGAAACTGGATCATTCTGGGCCTTTCCTCACTATCAGAATCTGTCTGGTTTAGCATGGAACATGCTTTAGTCTTGGAAGGCGAAAAACGTTACGCGGGTGTGTCACGAAATTTTAACACAGAATGTGTTTTAACCATGGACTAACTAGCCGAAAATGGAACGCGGGATGGTAACGAAATGTGTGACGGATGATTTTCACGTACAACCGAGTCGTTGCTAGGGATATGGTACTTCGTCGTTTTTCATCCCACAAAATTCGTTGACCATTCGTTCGAAAGCTCTCGATTTATCCAACAATATTATGTTAACTACTGCGAAGTGCGTGTCCAACAAACTGAGTTATGAGCATGGTTATATAAATAATTGTTTACACACAGGTGATCATTCTCAATAATTGATATTGTGAACATGATTGCAACCGCTTGTTAATTTCTGATTATTTCATTGAGCTTGTGTTTCGATGATTTGATTCATAGCAGGTGATCTGAGTATTACGAAAACGGTTTGATTTGTGAAGCGGAGGTTAAATAATTTGAATAGGTAATTTCTATACTTTGCACTCTAGGAAGCTGTAATTTCGTTTGTAGCCTCTTTAGGACATTTACTTGACGATGCTCAGGGTCCGGATCAGATGTGTGGCTCTTAAAGCTAATTTCTATGCTTTACACTCTAGGAAGCTGTAATTTCGTATGTAGCCTCTTTAGGACATTTACTTGACGATGTCCAGGGTCCGGATCAGATGAGTGGCTTTTAAAGCTAATTTCTATACTTTACACTCTAGGAAGCTGTAATTTCGTATGTAGCCTCTTTAGGACATTTACTTGATAAATCGCTCTTGATTTATCACGAATTTATTTCGTATTTTTTTTCGTAGTTTCATACTATAACTATATAAATTGATGTTATAAATGAATAGTAAACAATGACGCTTGTTTGGTTGTCACTTGGTTGCGCGACAACGCAAACACATTCTGTGTTTCAATAATTTCGTCCGAAGTATGTAAATAGAGGTAACCGGGGGTCCAGGGGGCTTGCCCCCTGGCGAGGCGCGGAGCGCCGAGTTTTCTTTTGATTTTCACGTACAACCGAGTCGCTGCCGGGGAAATAAAACTTCTTTAGTTTTCACTCGGAAAGCTCTCGATTTGTCATGCATATTTACATTTACGAATTAGTGGGAAGAAAGCATGTTCCATGTTTTAGCATTTTCCCGAGTTTCTCATGATTTTAACGTAGAACCATCCCGTTGCTGGGGAAATGAAACTTTATGGGACAAAAATCGTTCTCCACTCGTTGGAAAGCTCTCGATTTATTTTTCATTTCTTTCGCACTTGTTCTTCTATTTATGTCTTAGTTTTATATTTATTTATGTTATATATGGATGTAGTAAACAATGTCTCCTTTTTTGTTGTCCCTTGGTTGAGAAGTTAATCTTGGTTATAGTAATTGTTGACGCGCACCATAACAGAAAATTACCTACCTAGGTACCTATTTCCTTCTGATTTCGGTTCTATTTGTCGTTTGAAGCTCTTGAAAAATTTGCTTTTTGTTACTTGATCACTTCTGCCTGGCATGTTCCATGTTTCTTGACTTTTAGCAACGGGATCAAAGTAATAACATCCGGGGGGTCCCCCCCCCCCCCCCCCCCCAGCGGAGTCCAAAAGGCCGAAGGGGGCCGAGTTTTAATAATTTTCTCAAGTTTCAGCAAAATGTGACGTCACGCTATTAAGGGGGGATCTGTAACTTGAAAAATCATATACAGAAAATCTACTAATTGTAGAAGAGTGTAGTTAGTGTCTGTATTCTTTTGAAATCCATTTGATTTCATTTTAAAATACAAAACATACTGAGTAAATCATTTATCGTTAAAATCAGCATGTCGTCAAGATTATTTCTGTTCTAGAACCAAAAATTTCAACCATGTATCATGTTTTCTCCTCGATATTGATTCGAAATTCTATGAACTTGTTTTTTTTTTTTTCCTGTTTTTTTCGTCAAAAACACGACACATGGTTGAAATTTTTGGTTCTAGAACAGAAATAAGCATCGTTATGTTAAATTGCAATATTAAAATAAATATCGTTGTGTTAAATTAGATTTTAATATTCAGTGTAAATTACATAAATGAAAAAAATTATCTCCCCACTATATGAAGGGGTGAAAGTCAAAGTGGTGTAAGTCAAGTAATCATCATCTTGAGAAACAAAAGGCTTTATTGCAAGTGATATAATAAATTCTGAAAGCATGTTAAATCGCCCAACGCTATTTTAACATTATTATGATGTCTGATTTGAAGTTGTGGAGGTGAAAGATTGATCTAACCATAGCAATGTTCTCACTGGTAATGGTATTAAATGACTTACACCATTATGAAGGTAAACAGTTAGGATCCTTGATGACTTAGGTTGGCAAAAAACAAAAAATAGGCAATAGAACTTGAACTTTATCAAACAAAAAACTTTCACAAACTATAGAAATGAATATTAGGAAGTAATTTTAAGCTCTCAAGGGTCTTCCATTTCTTCAACAAACTCCAAAGGACCCTCGTCCTCCGCTTCTTCTTCTGTAGATAAATTTAGAAAAAACTCATGGTGAATGGGAGGAATGAATTTCAGGAGCTCAATCATTCTCATCTGTAAAAGCAAACAAGCACAGATTTTACTTCTTCTCACTACATTCTTACCTATCACAGATCGCCAAGATAATGTATCTCCATAAAATACTCCAATTTGATTTCATTAGTCCATTATTTCGTTAGTCAATTCATTACAAAACAAGTTCAATGAATGTCTATAGAAAGATTAGAATAAGCGCACAGAAATGAAGTAACTAGGTACGTAAGCAAAATGTTTGGAAATAAAATAAAATTGTGTGGGTACTAACCTTCACTTTCCGAATCCGATTCACTGGGAATGTAATCATCGCTGCTTCCTATGTTCTCAACAGGATCATCATCACTATCACTAAATTCGGATGCCATAGTAACAAAAAAAAACAAAGAGTTTACGAACAAGTACGTAGTATACTGAGAGACCACATGGAAAACTCCAAACGGGAACAAGTTAACAGCCAAAGTGGTGCAAGTCAGACTTGCGCCAGTATGACTGATAACGGATGAGCTGTTTCGTTTCCTTGCGTGCATTGTGCTGCACTCTGTTGGCACAGAAGACAAGTTATGACTTACTTAACTTTTTCTTTCAACTTATTACCATGAGTAGTTCGAGAATATACCGATAGTCACACATTGGTCAAAAACTGACTTACACCACTTTGACTTTCACCCCTTCATATGTTTCGTGCGCGGATGAATCGACGCTCGGAATCGACGCTCGAAATTTCGTACGTTGACCAAAGAGTGACTTTCTTCTTTGGTCAGAGGAGAAATATCTCCCCACTATATGTTTCGTGCGCGGATGAATCGACGCTCGGAATCGACGCTCGAAATTTCGTACGTCTTTCCACTATGTATTGCGCGGAAAAAAATTGACGCGCGAAATTGACGCGCAAAAATTGCTAGGACCCCAGGGAGAAATATCTCCCCACTATATATGTTTCGTGCGCGGATGAATCGACGCTCGGAATCGACGCTCGAAATTTCGTACGTCTCTCCACTATGTATTGCGCGGAAAAAAATTGACGCGCAAAAATTGCTAGGACCCCAGGGCTAAAACATGATACATGTTAATATGAAGCTCGAGACAGTGAATTTTCTTAAATTATCTATCGTATTATAATATGTTAAATTGTATTGAGCAGTTTTCAGTAGAAAGAAATAGTTGAAAACCAATTTTATGATGAAAACTAGAACTAAATAAAATTCGGTGATTCAAAAAAGATTTTGGATTTTTAGGTTTTTTGCAGTTTTTATAGATTAGATTTCTTAGTAAATATTCATTAAATTTTAGTACTATTTTCCACATAATTGTGAGCGTAAGTTTATTAATGTTCTAGATAGTTGTTGACAACATTGTTTTGACTAAAACTCTGTAAAAATTAAACATTTAACGATTTTTGGCCGTTTTTAGCCATTTGTTAAGTACCTTTTTTTAAAATTTTACCAATTTAATGTAACTGGGCATTGATAAACTACTCATATTCTTTATCTGCAGTTTAGCTACCCTGCAGTTAATGTAGATAATTTATAAACCGGCCCTTAGAGAGATTCTACACAGATCAGTTTTTTGCTTATATCAGTGGTCACTCCCTTAGTATACAATCAGATTAGTTGGACATGTAGATTAGTGTCTTGTTATTATAATGTTAAACATTTCCTACTCCATTCAGGTATTCTATACTTTGCCTGTATATTGTATACAATGCCTGCATTTCATACTTCACCGGTAACAAATACAACAAATACTTCAACCCTCTTTCTACTCTATCAGCCAAGCTGGGCCTATTTCATAAAGCAACTAGTGACAAGCTACAATCCGATTTTATGTACAAGCTGTAAAAAATGAGTGTACAAGCGTTTCATAAAGGTGCAAGTGTAGACTTGTGATGTACTGTGAAAATTAACAAGTGTGCAGGCGAATATGGACAAGTTACAAGTGATTTCCCATCATTTTGTACAAGTCATTGTTTTACAGTTGGGTCATTCTCATTTCATTTGCCGCTTTGGGTCGTTTGGGAACCTCAAAGAGTTGAAATATGAAAGTGCTCGAAAATGAGGTAAGATCGGCAAATACTACTCATTGTACATTGCAGATTTGTGTTCTATAGATGAACAGTGGGTTTTTCATTGATGTTGTATTTTATATATTTTTTACCCATCCTTGGTCACACTCCTGAGAGGTAACACTCATGAGAATTTCCAGCAAAAATGGCGTCACACTGGATGATGAAGTGGCAAAACTCGGGAATGGCTACTGTTTGAAACCTGTCACCAAGCAGTATGGTTCTTGATATCGGATTATTTCGTTTAAGCACTAAAAACACTCGTAATTAGTGTAACACTCATGATTGAAAATAAAAATACTCCCCATGTTTTTAGGCTTGTTTCGCTGTAAAAACTGCTGCAACTCCAAGCACTCCACTGCAGTCTCAAATCTTCAACTGGGCAATTTAACCTTCACATCTGACTGTTTCCCGCCATTTTCCATCGGCTTTCTTGATCGCAAAAATGATAACACTCCTGAGGTCCCATTGAGATGAGATATGGGGGACTGACTGGAAAACTAGTTTTTCACGGGTTGGGAAAAATCTTAAAAATGTAAAACCTTACTCTAAATAATGAGGAACCAACCTACTGCAGCTAGTAACCCTGGCCAGTTCTAGATTGTCATTGTTTCCTAACTACCTAACTTCTACTTACATGTTAGGTAGGAGGGGACAGTAACACTCATGAGTTTCCAGGATTTCAAGGTTTTTCGTTGACACTGTGTATTGGTTAAAGGGGATTTTGGGCAGTCACATTATTTCTTCATTGATCTCCCAACTTATACTAACCCTTTTCTCCCCCAAAATCGCTAGTGTTGGTCAAGAATTTTGAGAATTTGTCGTTGGGGACATGAAAGCGGCAAATGAAATGAGAATGACCCAGTTGTAAAAAATGGCCGATTTTTAACCTACGTCCATTCACCTGTAAACTTGTTATTTTCCAGCATTGTGAGTTGACCATTTTTCGGTGTTTAATATGTGGGAATCATCTTCTGCTGAAGAATACAGACAAGAAAGAAGCATTCAGCGTAGAAGACGCCAACGATTTTTTCGGTCATGAATAAACGATTTTTCGTAGGTTTTCAGAGTTTAACGAGAGATTTAGGATGTCTTCCAAAACCCTTGAAAGATTAAAATGCTGCGTGACCCTGTGCAATTTTTCCTGATCGGGTATTGAGCCCTATCATTGAAGTACAAAGTGAAGATAATTTCGAAGTTACACAATGACCTAGCAGCATTAAGACTTGATGAATTGATTAATCATTTCCGCTGAATGAAGAGGAATAATCTGATTATGCCAGCCATCAGAATAAGTTGAAATCAAATACGCACTTTTTCCACTTTTCAGTTTATAATTTGTCTGTCTTCCAATCATTACACCTAGTCATGCACGATAAACATCTATCGTGTACTTAGAACAGTTTTTACATTATGATTCGCTGACAAAACTTCAATTTCGGCATCTTGCTTGACGTTGTTCATTTCGTTAGTTCCCACACGCCATTTTGGTTTATTATTTCCAATAATAAGCCTATGTGATCGTGTAGCAAAAAATTTTATAACCCCCCCTCAAACTTTGTCACTTTACGTTTCAAGGTGCGTAGATTCCAAATTTGATTCGCCGTCCTCCGTCCGGGCCATAAAAGGCCTAAGAATTTACTTAAAAAACCCGTTCTTTCGCACATAGACTCCATTTGGGGTCTAGTTGGTCCTAACGTTTAACCATCCCGATCGCTTTACTCGCATAGATGCTATGAGCCAAAAACGGGCGAAAAAGTGTCTTTTTCGAGACTTCAAGTGTTAGACGTATTAGACGCACGCCTGGCACGCTTGGCAGGGGGTCACGGTGGGTGGTGAGGGGGGTGAGCGGGGGGTGGAGTGAGAGGAGGCGCCGCGGCACCATGAGGTGGGTACAGCGTTCCTTCGAGGCATGAATATATGTTTTTTTCTAGGTCATATTTGTGTGTTAATACCAATGCTTTTCCTACGCATATTTAATAACATATCTTCTCGACTTTTCATAAGGCACGCCTGGCACGCTTGGCAGGGGGTCACGGTGGGTGGTGAGGGTAGTGAGCGGGGGGTGGAGTGAGAGGAGGCGCCGCGGCACCATGAGGTGGGTACAGCGTTCCTTCGAGGCATGAATATATGTTTTTTTCTAGGTCATATTTGTGTGTTAATACCAATGCTTTTCCTACGCATATTTAATAACATATCTTCTCGACTTTTCATATGTACTTAGATAATGATATTATTAAGGCAATAACTATTTGAATAGATAGGAGCTCAAATCGAGAAATATAAACATGAGTATATAATTACAAAAGTATAGGTTGTGGCAACTCGAAATACGACACGCCGATTAGTCTGGACGGGCCTTATGACGTACTCAAGTAAACTAAAACTACTTACGATCAAACTAAATTAAAAAAATAATAAACCTTCGCGAAATAATTTGCAGCGTTTGTATATTTCAAGTTGTATAGAAATTGAAGATTTATGAGTGAAAAGAAAATGTTAGCTATTAATTTTATGGAAAAAAAAGTATTCTAAATGATACTCTTCTATTCAAAAAGAGATTTTGGATTTTAGGCTATTTTTTGCAATTTTATAGATTTTTTAAAACAAAATTTAATGAAGTTCAAGTTTTTATTTTTAGCATAATTTCGTACATAAATTTTTGAATGTTCTATTTCATAGTTGATAAAATTTATTTGACCAATCTTATGCTAAAAAATATCAATTTAACAATTCTTAGCCATTTTCAGTGATTTTGTCAGCACATTTTTTGAAATTTGACCAATTAGATGATATCAATATACAGTATAGGTAACACTTTTATGTGTTGAAAAGATGACTTGGTAATAAATTGTTTTGTTTATCAACTATATTAAAAAGCGTAAAATTGTGAGATTCCGCTGCTGTAATGGATTGAACCCATTTGTGAGGTCCGAAGCTCCGAGTTCCGATACTAAATATACTATAAGCGGCGTTTAATAATTATGGACCAGAGATCTACGTAGAAGGGCTGTCTAATACATAAATAATAAACCTTTGTGTAATAATTTGCAGCGTTTTCTTTTCTGCTACACTTGTAAACTTAGCTTCTACAAGTTTAACTTTTCTACACTTGTACTCTTTGTTTTGGTGAAACACTTGTTCTAGTTTACCGTGCATGACAAGTACCTGTACTTGATTAACTTGTACACTATTGTAACTTGTTGTTTTATGGTGAGCGGACAAGTGTACGAATTATTATATTAATGTTACACCGTAGCTATTTGCATTGACAACCATTGTTTTGTGATGTTCGCAGGTGACAACTTACAGTCGACACCTCTTGAGCGACCGTACAAATCTAAAGTATTGGGACACTATCCGGAAAGCGTTCCTTGGAATCCATTTGATAAAGATGCTGTTTGCATGGTATGTATGTTCATACCTTCATTACCCTGTTATTCGTTGACCTTTGCAATCTTACTATTTGTTGCAGTTTAATGCTGTTTGTTGACAACATTGAAAATATATGTATACTAGGGTGCTCGCTATTTTGAGAAAGGTGGAATTTTGATGACCTCCACCCGAAATTTTGATTAAAATGTCAAAAAATGACCCCTGAATTTTTTTCAGATTTTTCGCATAACCAAAACCTACGCCGGTAGCTCGATTTTGGGATTGAAATACGCTTTTTCTGCCAATATCAGACTTTTTAATACCTATAACTTTTACAAACTTTTGTAAAATTGTGAAACTTCGTATACTTACGTTTTTGGGGTCGCTGAACTCGAATATGCAGTCAAAACAAGTCGACAGCAACAACTTTTGACAGTTTGGAATCTCAAAATCATGTCAAAAAATGACAATTTTTCAAAATTCATTGTAAAATTATGAAAATTCGTATTTTTACGTATTTCTGTTAGAATTTTGATTTTTTGACAGCAAATTCGAGTTCAAAAACATAAGAATACGAATTTTCATAATTTTACAATGAATTTTGAAAAATTGTCATTTTTTGACATGATTTTGAGATTTCAAACTGTCAAAAGTTGTTGCTGTCGACTTGTTTTGACTGCATATTCGAGTTCAGCGACCCCAAAAACGTAAGTATACGAAGTTTTACAATTTTACAAAGAAGTTTGTAAAAGTTATATTCAAAAGTCTGATATTGGAAAAAAAAACGTATTTTTTTAACCCAAATCGAGCTACCGGCGTAGGTTTTTGTTTTGCAAAAAATCTGAAAAAATTCATGGGCCATTTTTTTAAATATTTTAAACCGAATTTCGGGTGGAGGTCATCAAAATTCCACCTTTCTCAAAATAGAGGGCACCCTATTGTATACATTCATTATAAATGTATTTTTCATATGAAAAGTGAACATATTTTAGGTTTACATGTTCGAATATCTTAAAATCTCAACTAAACTTTTAATGGGAAAAACGTAAGTTAGTAAAGAACCTTATATTCGTATATTTCCTCAAATATAAAAAAATCGCAATTTTAAATCGATTTCGACGGTTAGGTCATCATCAGTTGCAAATAATGACTTTTTTATTATTGTTTCATCAATTACAGACAATAAGATTTTGACAACTAATATCAAAATTATTCAAAAATATTAAACCGCTTGCGTAATTTCATTATAATTTATAGCTGAGACGTGGAGATGAAACATGAATTGTTTTTGAATGGAAGAGGGCACCTCGAACATGGGGAGTTCTATTAAGATGACGTAAATTTCATTACTAAAATTAGAACAGCGGACAATTTCGCTGGTTTTATTCTAATTGATCTACCGGAATATCTTATCAAGAGGTTTCCCAAAAGTTGCAATATGAATAGTACCGATCGGATGGTTGGAAGTGGGCGAAATATGTGGAAAGTACGTATGACATCATTAGAGTTGTTCCGCCTGGGGAGGATCTCCCTACTCACCTATGATTTTTTTAAAAAATGTTTCTATTCGCTTCTGGTTTAATATTTTCAGTAACGAGGCTTCGTATTCGACCAAGATAACCCAAATTTTAATCCCCCTCGAAATTTGTTGTTTTAGGTACATTTCAAGATCCAAAGAATCCAAAAATCGAATTTAAAAGTTCCAGTCTTGCAGCATGATCGTATGAGCGAATTTTCGTAAATTATCGTAAACAGGGTGTTCACACTTTTGGTTACTAACCTTCTCCTTCATACAGGGTTGAGCGCGCAAGACAGATGGATTCGTAAAGGGCGCCCTATCCGACTGAAAGGTCTCAGGTATCTGGGTGGGGGCTCATTTGAAAGAATGGATCGGGAAGTTTGCTTTCTCGTACCCCTCCAGTTGCCAAGATGCTGTGGTCTTTGGAACAGCGTACGTTTTGCGTTAGAGCCTATTTCGAGAACGCCCGCTCGATCATTCACGTGCAACGTGCCTTCCGTTTGAGGTTCAATATCGCCCCCTGCGGCCGTCTTCCCGATCGAAATCGCATTCTTTCGTGGGTAAGAGCATTTGATACGAGATAGGGTAACAGTATGGTGTGCAATTTCGAGAAATGGGATAATTGGACCTTATTTTTTAGAGGAAAATGACAGAGCCGTTCCGGTCAACTGGGTGCGTTATTTAACCATGATTCGGGAGTTTTTCTTGCCTGAATTGGGTGAAATAGAACTAGGCGACGTCTGGTTTCAGCAGGACGGAGCAACTGCCCACACAGCTCGGAGAGTGATGGAGTTTTTGAGAGAAAAGTTCCCCGAGCGCCTCATGTTCCTGAGAGGCGATTTGAACTGGCCAGCGGGGTCACCAGATTTAGCCTCCTGCGATTTTTTCCTGTGGGGCTAAAAGTTTGGTAATTTTTCATTGATTTGTGTTTGTTTTTATTTTGTATTCCATCTGTCTTGCTCGCTCCACCCTGTATATGAGATCTAGTTGGCCCTAGAAGCCCGACATCAATTTCGATCAACCCTAAAGGGTTGACTTTAAGGGCTGAAACGTTGCAAAATCAAGATCTCGAAAACTGTCGAAATAACAGTAATTTTTTGGCTGACATTTATATTATTCCAAAGAATCAAATGAAACCATCCGGGTCCCTGTGCGGTCCCTGATCCCTCTCCCTAAAGGCCAAAACTTTGTCAGGAGAAAATAATATCAACATGGGAGCAAATCAATTTTTTTTTATTATTACGGCACATTCAACCATTCAGTGGTCATGGGTGCCAAATATCTCTATTTCTCTATTATTTATGAGAATGAAACTCCGTCTTTTTGTTTGTCTATCTGTTTGTTTGTCTGTCGTGTCTATGCACGGCCAAACGGCTGAGTGGGGGGAGTGTACGAGTGGGGGGATCTTCTTGAGATTTTCCAAAAGTGGGAGCGAGCAAATTTAAAATTGTTTAATCCCACCCGAACCATGGGCCGTAGGGCGGGAGGGGGGTCGAAGTAAGAATTAATGTGCGCTTTTTGGACTTCCCCGCTTCCCCTACCCCTCTAAACGGCCGTTGACAATTCCGGAAAAATACGGGTTTCGTAGGTTTTCCTACGAGGAAGACGACGGCGCGATCGGATCGCGAAAAAAGTATCGGGAAATGCGTTAAAAAAATGCGAGAGTACGGACCCGTTTTCTCGAAAAGTCCGCCGAAAAACTTGGTTTTTTCCGATTAAAATATACCCCATAAAGGTACGTTTTTCGGAACGATTTTCGCGGGCGAAATACAGCTTTGGGTCCGCCGAATCTGAATCCGAAATCGGATATCGAAAAAAGTGACGTTAAGTCGGTCAAATCGCGAGCGGAAGCGAGAAGAAGCGTTTAACATCAGAAATTAATTTTGCCGTGTTCGCGAGAAGGCTCTACGAAGACGTCAAGGGGTTTGTCAGGTATTTCACAATGTTACCTGCAGGCCTATTTCAAAAGAATAAATACGGGTTTTTTCCTACCTATATACAGGTATACTTTGCGAGCGAAGCGAGCAACATCCCCGAATAATCTTTTTGTGGTTCCACGTAGTTTTATAAGATTTAATTTGTTTGTAAGAATTTCCAACAGAAAAAAACGTCTGCCAAGTTGGGTGGGCAGTATAACTCCCTCAAGCGAGTGAAGCGAGCAGCATCCCCTACAGAAGTTAAACCTACCCTTAGAGATCTACCGTTTGCGAGCGAAGCGAGCAACATCCCCTACACACGTTAAACCTACCCTTAAGGATCTACCGTTTGCGAGCAAAGCGAGCAACATGCCCTACATGCACACTTTGCGAGCGAAGCGAGAGCCATGTCAACAGAATAAATTCGGATTTTTTCCTACAAATATACAGCAATACCTTGCGAGCGAAGCGAGCAACATCCCCGAATAAACTTTTTGTGGTTCCACGTAGTTTCATAAGATTTAATTTGTTTGTAAGAATTTCCAACAGAAAAAAACGTCTGCCAAGTCGGGTGGGCAGTATAACTTCCTCAAGCGAGCAGCATCCCCTACAGAAGTTAAACCTACCCTTAGGGATCTATCGTTTGCGAGCGAAGCGAGCAACATTCCCTACATGCCACACTTTGCGAGCGAAGCGAGCAATTGAATGGGGGGTCCGGGGGGCTTGCCCCCCGGCTGGACGTGGAGGCGAGCGTAGCGAGCCGGAGCGGCTAGTTACAAATAATTAAAATTAATTGGACATTAACTACAGTTTATAAAACAGTGAAAGTCTCTTGAGGCGGTCGAAAACTTCTTTCAAGTGAGTCGATGTATTTCCCAGAAGTTCTTCTAGGTTTTTTGGAAGCTCTGGTGAGATGTTGTTGAATACAGGACATTCCACTAGCAGGTGACGTATAGTAAGTTGGCATCCACAAGTAACGCAGTTCGGTGGTGGGATTCGATCTCTTGTCATAAGGTGAGAATGAGTGAGTCGTGAGTGTCCGATTCTGAGGCGAGTTAGAATAACTTCTTCCCTTCTGGAGTGAAAAACGGATCCGTCGACAAGTTTTCGAGTACGGCTAGATGATGACCTGGGGAAAACACTCTTCTTTATTTCCCAGAGCTTCTGGTGCTGCATGAGCTGCCAGTTCGTCTGCCAACTGTTCCAAATCGTCGATGTTATTAATGTCATAAAATCAGAGCGTATGTAGAGGAGGGATGATGGCGATTCTTCTGCTGCTGATTTTGCTGACTCGTCGTCTATTTCGTTTCCCATTATTCCAGAGTGTCCCGGAATCCAGCACATTATTACGGTTTTGACACAATCCTTGAATCTCTTTATGTTGATTAGTATGCTTGCAATCAATGGATGCGCTTCTACTCCTCTTTTAATTGCCTGTAATGCACTGAGTGAATCGGAACAAACCACAATTCTCTCTTCGGTTTGAGACATTAAACACAATGTTTTGTGAATTGCAAACAGTTCAGCAGTGAATATTGATGTATTCACCCGTAAGGAGAACTTGTGAGCTCCGGAATCGATAAATGTAGCACTACCTACTCCAGTCATTGTTTTAGAGCCGTCACAATAAGCGACAGAGCAGGGGGATAATTTTTCAATGATCTCATAGAATTTTGATGTGAATTCCGAAGGAAGAGTTGTTGTTTTGGAATATTTAGTTAAAGTAAAACAAAATTTAGGAGATGGGAGCGTCCATGGAGGGAACGGGCATGTGCGTTCAACGAAAAATTCAGGCAGCATTAAAGAGTGTATGAGCATATCTGAACAAATCATTTCTAAGGAAGTTTGGTGGTGAACCGGTTGGCTGAGGATCCAGACTCGTATTATGAAGAGGGTGTTCAGCTAGTGCTTTAAGTTTGGCAGCAAACCTCAAAGCTAGGATGGATCGTCAGTGAGAAAGAGGCAATTCTCCAGCATCGACGAGCAAGCTGGGTATCGGGCTAGAACGGAAAGCACCTGTAGCCAATCTTAAGGCTTCATTATGGATAGGATCGAGTTTTTCCAAAACATAATTAGATGCAGTTCGATATAATAAAGATCCATAATCGAGTTTCGATCGTATGTAGGTTTTGTAAAATCGCAACATGCACACTCTATCGCTGCCCCAAGAGGTATTAGCCAAGACTTTAAGTAAATTCAGTGCTTTAAAAGAGTTGGTTCTTAATTGTTTTATATGACATTCCCAATTAAGCTTCCTGTCAAGCTCCATTCCTAAATATTTAACTGTGTTTGGGTGGTGTATACGTTCATTATTGATGTATAAAGAGGGAGTGGAAGGGGAGCAAATCAAAACTGGTGAAACTTTAGTAAAATTCCTGCTTCATGAAATCAAGTTTATTATAACTTTCGTCACCTATAGAGATGACTTGTGAAGCGTAGTTAGGTGATTTATTTTCTCTCGTTAATTTTAATTTGGTGGGTGCTTACTTCAATGTAGATATTCATAGATTTGGAAGTACTTATGTATCTGCTCTTCTTATATACAACGTGACAAGTAAAGTATAGGTGTTTTATTTAATTTCTCCTCGACAAGCGTCTACCTCCACGCAGTTATGCTTAGATCATGTATAATAAATTTCGTTTATAGACAAGTGTTTTGCGTAAAAAGCCTATGTTATACAGAAATAATAAACCGTTGTGTTATAATTCGCTGCGTTTTAATCTGGCGGCTGTCATGATGACTTAATTTCTGCATGAATCAACAATTTTTCATGTTCACAAATCGTCTGACGTCCTATTTCTAGTTATGCCTCCCAAATGGGCTCCAGTTCCGAACTCAGAAAAATTGCCTGGAACCGAAATTCCATTCCTTCGTCATCACCAAGGAAGATGGGAAACGAACGTACGGCGCTTCTTACATATTTTACGAAGAGACGAAAAATCGGAAAATTTGCAGTGCGATGCAGACGTTGCAGGTAAAGCAAAAATGTCAATTCTACAACTAATATTTTAATTTAATTACTTCGTCAAAACTATTTAATTATTAATTATTTATTAATTTTAACAGGCAGAACTCCAGTTTTTATCCGATTTCATTTAAATTCTCGGGTAATGTGTGGGTCGGGTGCTTATAATGGATTCATGCTACCGAATCCATGGTAGTTTCTGCGCATGGGCAAACGTACCTATACCACAATAATTTCTTCAGTTTTCTATAATAATTTCAGGAATTGCGCAAGTTATGAGCTAAACCTGATTAATGTCCAATGACCTTGATGATTAATGGCTTTGACTAACTTTCCAATGGCCACAAGTGTCTAAACATAAATTTTTTAATGTTCTATTTAGTTAATCAATTTTATTTGAGCAATATTCTACTAAAAAAATAAATTGACCGATTTTTAGCCATTTTTAGAGATTTTTTTAGCATACTAATATACACCAAGTATTTTTGAAATGTTACCAATTTAATGTGCTCAAAAAGTACTGGCCAACGAACTCATCCTTTCGTTTGGAAACCTTGAGTTTTTGGCGCAAGAAAGGTATTTTTATCTCAATCCTAAGGAGAGTTATCGTCTGGAATGACACACACAGATATATATGTATATATATATATATATATATATATATATATATATATATATATATGAAAAAAATTGTGAACTCTAAAATTCGATTCAGAATGCCTCAAAACGGATTTCAATGAATCTTTCTAAAATTTTGATTTTAAAATTTTCTAAGCCATTGCAATAGCTTCAATTTTTACCAAAATTCGTTAAATGTGTTGATTGGTTGCACAGTGTGGTGGTTTCTCTGTACTTCGTTATGAGCGATGTTTGGAAACCCATCCTTTTCCAAAACATTGCCTTTATTCACGATTTGGACGTCTTTGCGCTGTCGTTATAAGCGATGAAGAGTTTACGTTTGTACATAGCGGCCAACCATCTGTCCAGGATTCCGCTTTAATAGACGGTTCTTCGTTATAAACAATGTCGCCATAAATGTTTTACGTGCTAACGTGCGAAATAACTAATTGAAGTTTGCGGCCTCTGCACATCCTATCATCAGTCCAACGGGATTCACCATCCAAGGGCATGTAGGGGACCATCGAACCCACTAACTACCCCACTACTAACTAACACATCTGTGTGTGGGACTAACCCACACAACCCCAGAAAATTTCATAAAAATCGGACTAGAACTTTAGCAACTAGAGTTTAAGAACTATAATTTTGTCGTGACAAGGAATTAGCATAGACGGACAATCACGGAATTAAAATTGACCAACATTCTGAAACTCAAAAAATCAAGAGAAAATTGTAGTTTCGAAGGGCAAACATTTGTTCGACAAATGATTTTTCGTATGTATTATAAATTTAGGAGTTGAAGATGGTAAAAATATTATTCATTTCAATCCATTTATTTGTATCAAGTCAGTATCTGACTGTTACAAAGAGAGCTAAAAATATTATATGTAGAATTTGCACATAATTTATGACATTTGAATCGTTTATTTCAGAAACCACCTTAGTGCGCTTTTTTCAACTTTTGGAAAACTAAAAAAAAAAAAAAAAAACTCGGCGCTTTGCGCCTCGGCGGGGGGCTCCGCCCCCCTGCACCCCCCGGTTTATTTTTTTTCCATACTCTGTATGAAATCATAGGAACACAGAATGTGTTTTTGCGATGATTCTATTTCCTTACCAACGGCTTGGTTGCACGTGAATAATAACAATAATAAAATAAATAATTGTTAGACATTTAATTTGGTCTAAAACCCTATAAATATTATATAAATAAATATGTAACTACAAGAAAAATACTATATAAATTGAGAGCTTTCCAACGAATGGTGAACAATTTCTGTGCAATGAACACTGCGGGAGTTCTATTTCCTTACCAACGGCTTGGTTGTACGTGAAAATCATTATAAAAGGCGCATAACGGTTTTTTCTGTCGGTTTTTTGTGACGATTTTTTTTTGGTAGGTCATCGCAAAAACACATTCTGTGTTAAAAAAAAAAATTGTTTTGCAGCTTAAGTATAGGTCGTCTCCTTCAAATATTTTTTTACCAAATCAAGAACATGCTATTGGAATTATCTATTTTGTAAAAAAAAAAAAAAATTTTTCCTTAAAGTTTTTGAGTACCTATTTGAAATTTTGCACCTAGGCGGTTTCTGCAATAAATGAATAAATCCAAAGTGATTTTTTAAAAATAATTATTGAAATTAAGTCAAACAATTAATTTTTATCTGTTTTGGTGTCCAAAGGTAAGTAAGAGACACACTCAAGAGTGATTTTTACTAGGCATTAAACGGAAAATACTCGTACAAGTAGACTACACGCTTCAGTACGCTTGGGCTACAGCGACGGCGCTTGGGTTCTTTCTGAAATGAACGGATTCTTTTCGAGGCTATCAAATAGTGTTTTTGATATGGAACATTGGTTATTTCTGCACTAAACGATGTATTCACCTCTGAAGTGAACAGTACCACCAAAACAACATTTTTTGAATTTTTGTCGCTTAGGTGGTTTCTGAAATAAACGATTCATTTATTATAATTTATTAAACAAAATATGTTTATTTGTAATTTTAGATTGATTGATGGTTGGCACTGCTCTTATGAGATGCTACAGTCTCTGGCCAAATGCCTTTCAATACAGTTTGTTTCCGATTATTTCAGCATGATGGAAATCGTAAATGAATTCTTGTTTTATGTACAAAATTAATAAATAAATTAAATACGGCCGTGGAAAATGTTCACCTCGTAGTTGCATTAATGCAAATTGCACTCTTCGATTCTGGACGTAGTTCGGTCACCTTGAAGGAACCATCATTATTGACTTACTATTCCGCATTTCACTCAGGTCACGCGGAGCGGTGGTGTTCTCTTGTGTTAGCTGCTTGTAAACATCGATCTTTGTTTTGCCTTTCGGTTATTTGAATTGACGGTTCACCCGATTTTTACAACTGTACTAGCCCAATGATTATGTATTACTGTTTATCTCTGGGCTGAGAGGGAGTTCTGTAACATTTGGAGATATAACCAACTGTGGATTACTTTTCCAGTGGAATAATATTCCACTAACACGCAAAACGCGGGCAAAAAACAGTGGTAAACTAACCAAGAGTATTTAGTTTCAGGCATTACCGCCAGAACCGCTATGGTTCAACTCTTTTGGCTGCAAAATAAATACAAATTTTTTTTTTTTTCACTTCAACATTAAGGACCACAAAACTCATGGACTGATGATAGGTCGTAAAAAATCGATGTTTCTGGAAATTCACGTTTGCACATGCGCACATACTAATATTTATCCGGCGGGAATGGAGATTACTGAGGGTTGACCCGCGCAATTCTTGATAATTTCATCAAAATCTGTTTGTATCAGAGTTTCATCTATGTCAACCAATTTTAGTTTTCCGCTTGCAAAATAGTTATCACTCAACCAATCGCGATAAAATTCGTAGGGCAACATCCTGGAACCCCCGTGTTTTTAAGAATCAGACCAATATCAATAGATCACAAGAAATTGTAGTGATAAGAATTCACGTTTGCGCATGCGCTCACGCTACTGTTGACCCGACGGCAATGAAATTTTTGGGGAACAATCTGGGGACTAACCAACATACCTAATCCGGGAAAATTGAATTGGGCGTGACAAGGAACCAAAATTGATCACCATCAGTTGCTCGATACCAATGATGAGTGTTTTACTACACCTAGGTTTGTATGGACCTTTGCGTCCGTCATGGTGACACAGTTTTATGAATCTATAGTGACATATAATATATTCAAGCCCTGTTTTTTAAAGCTTGTTTGGACGCCACGTAAAATTTCATTAAAAAAAACCATCACTGGATTTTTGAGTATGCAAGAACGGGAGCAATTATGCGCAAAGTGCAACTTACCGAGTTTTTGGAGGTATTCAATTGTCACGTGTGCTACATGATTATATCCTAGGAGTATTCATATTCTAGGAGTAATCACGTATTGATGTACATTTTTGATATTCGTATTTCGAACATGGAAAAACATCGAATCAACGGAATGTGAATGTGCGTTGCGGAATTGAAGAAATTAAGTGGATAAAGAGTAATTCTGGTAGTTTCTTCGGTGGTTTTTGAAGTTCTCATTTGGTCATGCTGCATGACCGGAACTTAATTAGATTAAAAATACTGATTGCCCCATGTTTGACTCCCTGTAACACGAATATATCGAACAATAATGCTCGTTCAACAGTATGTTTTTTCGCTCTACCCAGGCAATGCATTTGGCGGAATTGTCGTCTGGCAGATGTAAAAGAACGGTCGAGCACAACACGAGGTCTCTACCGCGGCATTTCAAGCTTGCAGCCCACACCCGAGCCGCCCAGCACTATTACGACCACACCAAGGATACTCTCTACGTCTCCAAGAGCATCGCACTCATCTCTCAGCACCCTTACGTCCACGCCAGTCACACTTTCCTAGCAGGCCTCCACCGGTAAGATCACTTTATTTTACTTTCCGAATACAGTGAAACTTGGATAATTCGAACCTCATGGGACCAGTCAAAAACTTCGAATTAAAGAAGTTTGTAATAAATTATAATAAATTATATTTTAACAAACTACAGTACGAAGTAGAGTACATACAGTAACATTGAATACTGTATTGACCAACAGAATATTGAACAATAAATATAAAGACACCTAGAATGGTACTGAAACCATAAAAAGTCCATTCATGCAGCATGACCCCATGAGCGAATTTTTGAAGAATATTACCGATTTTTACAACCAGCGAACGGCATTATTTCAATTTTTGACTGATTTTTCAACTTTGAAATTTTTGAAAACTTGATACATATTCTTATAGGAAATTTTACGCTGATTCCGAATATACCACATGTTAGTATGCTGAAAAAATTATTTCGCACGACAAATCGCAAAAAACAGGCTATTTTGAAATTTTTGACTACATTTTTGAAAATTTCAACCCGAAGATGTAATCCGATCAAGCTGGCCAACGAACTTGAACTTTCGTTTTGTGCCCTTGACATTTTAAAATTTGTTTGAAGTTTCTAGCACAATTCTACGGACAGTTATCGTCTGGAATGACACATACATACATACATATATACATACATACATATATACATACATAAAAAAATGCGTTAAACTTCAGAATATGATTCAGAATAGCCTGAAACGGATTTCTGCATAATTTTTTTTCAAAAATTCACATTCTACAAATTTTGAGGCGAGAGCAATAGCTTAATTTTCTTCAAAAATTCGCTAAAAGGAAGTTAACAAAAAAGTCCAGTCATGCAGCATGACCCCATGAGCGAATTTTTGAAGAAATCTTAGACATTTCAGTCGCTATTGATCGTGTTGAGAAATTTTAGTTTATGATTTTGATAGACAAACATGGAATCAAATTATTAACACATGCACAGAGTAAACTCATCAGTTGTGATTACATTTATTTATTTATTTTTTTTTTTAAAGCACCTACTACCTACGTTTTAAACAGCATGGTTCTAGGATTGGTTATACAGGGATACTTCCATAAGAGTAGTTCAATCTGAATTTGGACAATGTTTCATGCAAATGTTACCGATTTTTACAACTAGCGAACGGCATTATTTCGATTTTTGACTGATTTTTCAACTTTGAAATTTTTGAAAACTTGATACATATTCTTATAGGAAATTTTACGCTGATTCCGAATATACCACATGTTAGTATGCTGAAAAAATTATTTCGCACAACAAATCGCAAAAAACGGGCTATTTTGAAAATTTTGACTAAATTTTTGAAAATTTCAACCCAAAGATGTAATCCGATCATGCTGGCCAACGAACTTGAACTTTCGTTTTGTGTCCTTAACATTTTAAAATTTGTTTGAAGTTTCTAGCACAATTCTACGGACAGTTATCGTCTGGAATGACACATACATACATATATACATACATACATATATACATACATATATACATATATACATACATAAAAAAATGCGTTAAACTTCAGAATATGATTCAGAATAGCCTGAAACGGATTTCTGCATAAAAGTTTTTCAAAAATTCACATTCTACAAATTTTGAGGCGAGAGCAATAGCTTAATTTTCTTCAAAAATTCGCTAAAAGGATGATATTTTGGCCTGTTTCCTTGAATTAAGTCTCTCGGCCATTATAAAAGATTCCAACGCATTCAAAGAGTTGAAGTATGAATCACTTTCACTAGTACGGCTTTCGAACGTGGCTTGGAACTGTAACGTGGCTTAGTTTTAGCGAATTTT
This sequence comes from Adelphocoris suturalis, assembly GCA_030762985.1. NCBI lineage: Eukaryota > Metazoa > Arthropoda > Insecta > Hemiptera > Miridae > Adelphocoris > Adelphocoris suturalis. The sequence continues at coordinate 8,040,810 of CM061049.1, read as the reverse complement.
TGAAGAAAATTAAGCTATTGCTCTCGCCTCAAAATTTGTAGAATGTGAATTTTTGAAAAAAAATTATGCAGAAATCCGTTTCATGCTATTTTGAATCATATTCTGAAGTTTAACGCATTTTTTTATGTATGTATGTATGTATATATGTATATATGTATATATGTATGTATGTATGTATGTATGTATGTGTCATTCCAGACGATAACTGTCCGTAGAATTGTGCTAGAAACTTCAAACAAATTTTAAAATGTTAAGAGCACAAAACGAAAGTTCAAGTTCGTTGGCCAGCTTGATCGGATTACATCTTCGGGTTGAAATTTTCAAAAATGTAGTCAAAAATGTCAAAATAGCCTGTTTTTTGCGATTTGTCGTGCGAAATATTTTTTTTAGCATACTAACATGTGGTATATTCGGAATCAGCGTAAAATTTCTTATAAGAATATGTATCAAGTTTTCAAAAATTTCAAAGTTGAAAAATCAGTCAAAAATCGAAATAATGCCGTTCGCTGGTTGTAAAAATCGGTAATATTCTTCAAAAATTCGCTCATGGGGTCATGCTGCATGACTGGACTTTTGTTGTTTTGGGACGGTCGGTGGGCGGGAGGGGAAGGGGAGTTATCAGAGTGTACAATGGCACTGACTTGCATGCATTTGGTCTAACGCAACCTTTTGCCAAATGTCGTTACTAAAACGTATTTCCCGATAAATGTACAATTATTTTGAGTCGCAGCTTAAAATGTATACCCTAATTAGCACGCCGAAAATTGGAATTATCCAAAATAAAATTCGATATCCGATTTTTTAGCATTGTTTAAATACAAAATGCTAGGGACCAAGAGAAACATTCGAATTAAAGAAGATTTCGAATTAAAGAAGTTCGAATTATCCAGGTTCCACTGTACCTCGAAAGGCGAAAAGAAAGTTGCTAAATTGGCCTAAACAAGTTTATTGTCATCAACTCAATCACAGCGGAACACATTGTATTATGCTGCCCTCGACATGGAACGAGTTAAGCTCCTGGGAAATATCGAAGTGTTTAGGGTACCAACCCCTTTCATTCTGGACCAGAGTTAGGCAAATTGTAACTATAAGTACAGATATACAGTTATTATCAGGTTCAGGTTACTGTATCTGCTCGCATTTCAGTTACAAGCCCTAGAATTGCTATTTTCTGCGTCGGGTACTTTTACGGATACTGTAACTGTATCCGAAATCCGCGGATACAGATAGTTACCGAGGGAAAGTAACTACGGATACAGGTACAGTTACTTGTGTTTGAAACCGTAACTTTATCTAGTTACTTTTTCGGGTACAATCACAAAATCGTCCTTATTTGACAGGAATTCAGAAAATCGACCTGTATTGCACACCTAGTCGCAGTTTTTGAATCTACAAAGTATTAAACGGGAAAGTAACAAATTCCAGTCATGCAGCATGGCTACACAGTGTATTTTCAAAGAAACATGCGGATTTTGGATTTTTAGTTTCGCAAATACGCACAGTCTGACAAATCTGAAATTTTGTAAAACACATTCTAAAAGCCTTAATATAGTGAAAATTTTGGATTTTTTTTATTGACCCTAAGGCGAAAACAACGTCAGTACAGTGTGCAGTGTGCAAAAAGTTGAACAGGAAATTCTGGAGGCTGAAAGAGTATACCATCAAAATTTCAAAATTTTCCGACTGTGCCATGGTACAGTTTTTGCATATTTGTGGAACTAAAAATCCTTCCAAAAACCGCATGTTTCTTTGAAAATGCACTCTGTAGCCATGACTGGAATTTGTTACTTCCCCGTTTAATACTCTGTAGACTCCAAAACTGCGACTAGACGCAATACAGGTCGATTTTTCTGAATTCCTGTCAAATAAGGCGATTTTGTGATTGTACCCGAAAATGTTTCAAGCAAGCTCTGATACGCAAAAAGCCAGTGGAAATTTTGATATTGGAGGACACAACTTTCCACTTCTCTCGAACACAATGCTTCGGTACTTTTCGTTATACCTATGTGGAGGCAATCAAACCACAACCACGCCAATTTGTTTCAACAAATCCTCACCGACATTGGCAACTTCTGAAAACACGGTAATTTCTTTTTTTTCTTAATATAATTTCTTCTCACAGCTTGAAATTGTCACCAATTCTACGTAAGTATGTAATCTAAGTAAGAAGTAATGCCTAGAAACATCCAGTGGGCGGGCGTGTTGTAGACATAAAACGGAAGTTAGTGAAAAACGTTGTCTATTTCCACAAAAAATAAAGAGTTACAATGTTAAATCGATTTCGACGGTTAGGCCATCATCAGTAACAAACAATAACTGGAGATACATTAGAAAGGACACAGCTTTTATAGTAACAGGTGAAGGGAGATTTAATCCCATTGGTCGAGAGAAAGGAAAGGGGCAGGAGGTACAACCAATTAAGTGCATACAAAGTGAAAGGGGATTATAGCTAATCAGATGAAGTGAAAGGGGAAATAACTAAATATGGTTTCAACAGTGTGAAGGGATAATTCCAAGCTTTTACAGAAATGGACCTATCAGTGGTGAAATATATTGAGGTATATCCTCATTTAAACATTTACCAGACCTGTCACTTTTGATAATTTCGAATTTTTCAAGTACATTCAACATACCTCCCTTTGGGCAAAAATGAAGAAATTCTACAAACTGTCTGTCTGTCAAATCAAAATTGTAACTATGATTAGATTCCTTAAGATGTTTTGCAAATGTAGACTTACCCTTATTTTCCCTGAAATCCTCCATATGCTCGTCTATTCTTTCCCTAAATTTCCTACCAGTCTGACCGCAATATTCGTAGCCTCAAGAACATTTTAATTTATAAACCCACTTTTATCCTGAACACTAATTTTGTCCTTAACGGATCCTAGTAATGCTTTAAGACTATTTTTAGTTTTAAAACCTACTTTATAACCTCTCGATGATAGAATTTTGCCAATTTTATCAGAAATTTTCCCATGATAAGGTAAACTTATCCATTGCTTTTCTTCTAAAGTTACATCTTCCCGAGCCAGATTGGAAACTTTTTCCCTACTCTTTTTCCTAAGAACCTTATCCCATATGGTATCAACGAGATCTCCTCCATATCCGTTACTAGCCGCTATGCTTTTGATAATGGATTTTTCTTTTGATAAATTTTGTTCACTCATTGGAATAGATAGTGCTCGGTTGATCATACTATGGAAGGCTGCATGCTTATGTACTAAAGGGTGATTTGAACTACTATGGATCGTTATATCGCTATATGTATCTTTTCTATAGATTGAAAAATCATGCTTCTCATTTACTAAAGAGATGGACAGATCAAGAAAATTTAGTTTATTCCCGCCGAATGCGAGGGTGAATTTGATATAGGGATCTAATTTATTGATTTTTTCGTGAAAAGAATTTAGTTGTCTTTCTGTGCCCTTCCATAGAATGATGATATCATCGACATATCTATACCAATAGAGAAGATTATTTGTGTTAAAAGTTGTAAATATTTTTTGCTCAAGATAATCCATGTAAATATCTGCAAGCAGAGGAGATATTGGTTTTTGTGGAAATAGACAACGTTTTTCACTAACTTCCGTTTTATAATGGGTTTCCACAACTTCGTCGCGAGTGATTTAGTTCGTGTGTTGTAGACAAATTGACTGGGGGGGGGGGGGGGGGGTATAAAACGGAAAAGTACAAAGTTTCCTTACCTTCGGTAGTGAGGAAGCAAAACCACTTAACCAAAATTTTGTTCACCTTATCAATACTTCTGTCTTCTAAAGGCCCTAAATGTTTATCTTTTTATTAGTTGGTTAGTGACGTCCTAAGGCGCGTCACTCAGTTTACGTACGATCCTGACGTATTTCACACTATCTTAATATAAATAAACAAATGGATTCATTAGTTTGGAGGGTGCTCGCGGAATTTGGCGTAAATTGAGGTAGCCCGTTATCGCTTACGACATACAAAAAACGTCTTCAGTTAAGTTATCAATGAATTCCATTATTAACTTGTGAGTCAGGCTCGCGCTCACACTAAGGTTTGGTTCCATATTAAATTCGTTTTAGTTTGCCGAAATGAAACCACCTAGGCGTTCGATTCGGAAATGAATAGCAATATAGATCTCGATATTCACTATAGAAATGAAAAGAAAAAGTTCCAGTCATGCCGCCGGCATGACCATTTTACCATATGAGCAAATTTTCGCAAATTATCGTATTATATTGTTTCGTTGTTATGAAATTTGAGCGCTTTGAGTGCGAAGTAATCATTAACTACCAATTTCATGGCGAAAAAATAATTTTTATCCAACTTTTCGTGGAAAAGGGGGTATTACAGCCGTTGGTACGGTGGAGGGTGTAGAACACATTTACAATAGTCATTCATTTTCAGATTTCTTTACACATATATATGGACAAACTTTTGTGCTCTTTACTTCTTCGAAACCGCTGCACAGTACTTTGATTTTAAGGGTCAGCTGTTCAAAAATCTGTTCGTGGTGGATTCTGGTAGGGCATGTTATGCTGATCACGAATATATACGAAAGTGGGGGTCGTAAATAAGCCCTTAATAGGTAAAACTGAAAAAAAAAGTCAACCAAACGCGCTATTCACCTTTTTCTCGAAATAATTCTACAAATTTCATCTTATCAAGTGATCATAAATTATTTTAATCACCATATCAACTACCTGCCTACTAAAAGATCACCAAGAACAACTAAAAGAAGAAGACTTTTCTTTTCACTAAGCATTCTGCTTTGACGTACTAATCCGTAATATACGTACCTACGAGAGAGGGGAAAAAATGCACGATTAGGAAACCTTCATAGAAAATGTATGGAATAAATTATTTCAACCAATATGTAATTTATATAAATATAAATTTATATGTACCAATACACAAAAGGGTACCTATTGGAACTTAACGACTAGGTAGTACAAGAACAGAAAATGAATAAGGACTAGGTTTATACAGAGAAAAACTGCCTTGAAACACACCAAATTTTGTTCACGCCTCTTTTTCGTCAATAAACTGCATTCATGGGTCTTCGACAACTCGATCTTGAACGGGTTTTTGTCGCACCCGAAGGGAAAAATGGTTCAAAAAACGAACTAGGCAGATTCAGCCACTTGATGTGACGTTTTTTAAAAACCGTATTTTTCCTGCCGCACTGTTTCCACAATGTTCCAACGTAGGCGTGGAAGAAATTAATTTTGGTTTTTACTTCGTCAATATCCGATTGAAGCAAATCCGACAGCATATAGAGAGTGAACAATACGCTCTCTTCGGCTTTGGTTGCCACGTGTTCCCTGTAATTTTCTCTGTAAAATTTCGCTTTATTCTGTTGTTCGCTATTCTTCATTTGAATTTCTTCATCGAAATGTCAACTAGTAGCTCGTCAAGTTCGGAAAGCGATAGTTTCGGCGATGGTGGTGAAGTTTCATGGTTTGCAGACGATGAGGACGAGATTGAAGTTGTAGTTGGATCTCTTCTACATCCACGAAACTAGAATTTTTTCGTCGAAATTAGAGAGTTTTTGGCGACATCAACTTAACGTCACCCGTTACCGTAGTCTTGAGGGAGCAAACGAAGATGCTAACCCAAATGGAACCGGAAGAACGGTTGCCTTAATTTTGATGTCACGTTAACGGTGGTTGGGTAACGCGATATTTTCCCCCCAGCTGTCTTGTTGTCTACTGGTTGACGAATCAATTTCTTCATTTCGATTTTCAATCCTGAATTCGAATTTCATGTTAGTTTCATTACAAATTTGGGCTAATTTCTCATTTTTAGTTTTCAATTCGTAAACAGGGGATGGATAGTAAGCCTCAAGTGTGGAACAGTTTAGTTGCACTTATAGGTCATTAGTCGTTACGAACTTCATGTTTTTTGGTTTTCCGTTGGGCAAATTATCAACAAGTATGAAAAAGTATTTATCTCTATGACAATGAAACAGGATTTTACCTGATAAAATCATCAGTGAAGCCAGCACTTCACGCAATGTTCACGAGAAAATAGCTGAGAGTTCAGGTAAACTAAGAACAATACTGCGAAGAAGTAGTGTCTTAAAACTCAGTTTTATCATTTAAAATATGTGAAATAATAATAGAAACAAGGCTCTAATCGACCAAATAGAGCCTGAGCGCAAAAGAACGGAACTTTTCGATCGAGTTGAAGGCTAGTAAAGCTGGACAGCGGAGGCGGACTTCAGATGGCACATTCGGTTTCTACGCGACTTGAAACGTAAAATAACCAAGTTTGAGGGGTGTTCATAAACCTACCCTCTACATCAACATGATTAGTTGGTAATGAGGCATTTGAAAAGAACAACTATTATATTTACTTCAGCAGTATTCGAGCAATTTTGAGGTGAGCAGTAGGGTTACATTTACAGGAAGGTTAGGCTGGTGTCGTGTGCCTTTAGGTCCCCCTTTGAGTATTAATAAGATGGAGGGCTATTAGTGATGTTTCAGGCAGTCAAACCATACGTGCCACTACTGTCGTTTGGCTTTTGAATTGACCAGGGGCAAAATGGCCGAACACTGATCAGCTGTTGTAAGATGTGATGTTGAGTTTGGTGAATGAATAGGGATTGTAAACCTAGGATATATTTCTTATTTAAGATTTACATCCTAATTGTGCACCGTACATGTACACCACTATTTAACACCATTAATATTTCATATTTTTTACACTGTGGGAATGAGTGTTGAAATGACGCCAGTACACTCTAGTGGATGTTTGATGAAGGTAGATCAGCTGTTCTGTGTGTCCCAAAAAAAAAAAAAAAAATAGGAGGCACCAAGATTTGGGCATGGGAACCGAAGTATGTACATACTAATATCTAGACAGTTATGTCTACATACATAATTAATACTAAAATCAAAATGTAACAATAATAAGTAATATCAAACAAAACAAATTACAATAAACTGCATTGTCCTTTGAATTTGAAAAAAGCGTGGTGAGCGCGGGTCAGTCAATTGCAAAGCCAACGCGACTATAGTGGCACCTATGCCTTGACGCGGAAACAGCGTTGAATTCAGAGCAATGGCCCTCCATCTTATTAATACTCAAAGAGGTTCCCAAACGGGTGACGTTAAATGAGCCATTCTAACGTACGACATTGCTAACGTCCCCTCAAGGTCACGTACTCTTGGGTACGTTAGGGTGACGTTAAGGGTACGTTAGTGGTCACCAAAAACTCTCTATTGTGCCAAGGTTCGACGACGAAAAGTTTGTTACGTACGAACGCGGTTCCACAAGTTCCGGAACGCCCCAGGATTTTCCGTCCCAGTTCTGATGAGTTCGAGAACTGTCTGAACGCGCACTGAGAACGAAGCTCTTGTTTCCTATGCTCCGCGAACCAGCCCGTACATAGGAAAGCATTTTGTAAACAAATTTTCCAGAGTCAAAATTGCTATTAACCACGGTTCCCCCTAGCGATAGATAATCACTAAAATTTGTTCAGTGAAACTTGGCTATTGCGTGTGCCAATTGTGAACTTTCCCTTATACCTATTCTTCGGCAAGTGATTCATAGTAATTCACAATGTGGCCTCTCTTCTGAAACATAAAAAATGAAAGTGTTCTAAGTACTTTTCACCTAGCTACTTATAATTTACCTATCTCTATACGAAAAGTTGGTTCTGCTTACCCAAAGTGCTTAAGTGTTTTTTCTAGTAGAATAGCAACAGTTTTAACCAATTTATCTGTAAAATTATTTATGATTTAGGAGGCTGTTTGGGCGGTTCTTGGGTCTTATGGCAGGAACATGAATATTGATCCAATGATGTGTGTTCGGAGACATGAAACAGGTCAAGTCGCTACTCTTTCCTGACCTTCTCTTAGCTTTCTTCTCTTTATGGAAGATGAATGAGACTTGGGGTGTTTGCAAGGCACACTACTTATCGAGTCAACATAGTCCCATAGGAATAGATGGATCAATGTGAGGCTACTTTTCTTTCCCCTTTTCCGACGGGCAAATCATCATGGGTGTTTGCTCGTTCGAGAAAGTGGCCCAAAATGATTTATTATGGATAAACTTATTATTCTAGCTAGCACAGGACAGGTCAGGGAAAACCTGGAATCGTCAGGGAATTCTTTGCATCGGGAAAAGTCGGTTGAAGTTCCAATTTGGTTCCATGCGAGTTTCGAGACGTGAAATTCTTTTTTCCGATTGTAGTGAACAAAAATGTACACGAAAACGTCGGTTTTTATACCTTATTCCATCAAAACGTAGTTGCTCTGAACTTTGTCTTCAGAACCTCTTGAAGGAAGAAATACCGTTTGAAAGATATTTCAACTGAATAATAGATGGGGAAAAGGAGAGCCCTTCTTCGCAGATAAAATATTGACCTATCTGTATTAAATCTAATAAATTTTTCGTGGTTCCACGTAGTTTTATAAGATTTAATTTGTTTGTAAGTAATTTTCAACAGAAAAAAACGTCCGCCAGGTTGGGTGGGCAGTATAACTTCCTCACATATTGTAATATGGGCTGTAGGTCTAGATGGTATCCCACTATATCCCATCGTATTTACACATCCCATACCGAGCGAGCAAAGCGAGCAACGTTCCCTACCCATGTCGGATTTGAACGAGGTTTTTCCTACTCATGTACAGCGAGCGAAGTGAGCAACATCCCCTACAGGCGTTAAACCTATCTTTAGTGATCTACCGTTTCCAATCATTCTACGAGTCTCACTCGACAGTAAAAGACCATTGCATCTATTACATCCACACTGAGCGAGTGAAGCGAGCAACATTCCTTACACACGTCGGATTTCAACGAGGTTTTTCCTACGCATATACAGCCAAACCGAGCGAGCGAAGTGAGCAACATCCCCTACAGACGTTAAACCTACCCTTAGTGATCTACCGTTTCCAATCATTCTACGAGTCTCACTCGACAGTAAAAGACCATTGCATCTATTACATCCACACTGAGCAAGCGAAGCGAGCAACATTCCCTACACACGTCGGATTTCAACGAGGTTTTTCCTATACATATACAGCCATACCGAGCGAGCAAAGCGAGCAACATCCCCTACAGGCGTTAAACCTACCCTTAGTGATCTACCGTTTCCAATCATTCTACAAGTCCCAATCGACAGTGAAAGACCATCGCATCTATTACATCCGCACTGAGCGAGTGAAGCGAGCAACATTCCTTACACACGTCGGATTTCAACGAGGTTTTTCCTACGCATATACAGCCAAACCGAGCGAGCGAAGTGAGCAACATACCCTACACACGTTAAACCTACCCTTAGTGATCTACCATCTGCGAGTGAAGCGTGCAATATCCCCTACATGTTTCAATTGTAATACACCTCAATGGGGGGGGGGGGGGGGGGGGCTTTCCCCCCAGGTTTGACGTGGAGGCGAGCAAAGCGAGCCGGAGTGGCTAGTTACAAATAAAAATCGTTCGGCTATGTAACCAAGCGCTTAACAAGAACTTCTAAGAATGACAAGGAGTAATCAATCTAGTAGGGATGGGAATCGATTTCAGATTTTTTCAAAAAATCGATTTTTTGCCAGGAAAAATCGATTTTTTAACATCGAATTTCAAGTTCCGATTTTATCGGAAAATCGATTTTCACCTTCCAACTTTTTAAGAAATCGTGAATCGATTTTTCAATGTTTTACTATTTTTTTTTCTTTTCTTTTTTTTTTTTTTTTTTTTTTTTTTTTTTTTTTTTTTTTTTTTTTTTTTTACTAAGTTTGAAAATCAATATTATTTTTCAACTTTTGATATTTGAATAGATGAATCAACAGATTTGTGAAACAAGGAGAAGCTTCGAAAAACGACCAGCTTCTGACTGAACTCTCGATGTATTTGAAAACGCCTATCGAAAAAATACAGGAAGATCGTCTACTGTATTGGAGATCTCTGAAGGAGACGTATCCTTACTAGTGATGTGACGAGTCGGGTACTTTCCTGACTCGAGTGACTCGACTCGCAAACTGCCGCGAACTCGAGTTACGAGTCGAGTCAGACTCAACTCGAAACTCGATCCCTACTGTAGCTACCTAATGCGGGTCCGCGGCGACTCGGAGTCGACCAATAGGGTTATAGTTTCGCGAGTCAACTCAACTCGCTTTCAGCCAATAGCGTTGAATCTTTGCGAGTCGACTCGTGAAACTGCAACGCTATTGGTCGACTCGACTCGGTCTCCTCTTACCGAGTTGACTCGAGTTTCATCGTCGTTTCATCACTCATTCCCACGCCAAAAGTGCAACACTTTGCTTCTACACTCTGGGTCAATTAAAGAATGTAAACAAACAACTGATACCACCTTCTCCGAACCTCCACTAGGGCGAACTAGCGTCGTTTCATCACTCATTCCCACGCTCCAGTCCATTGGTCCATTACTCGTAAATAGGATAAATTCGCTAAAAACTGTTCCAGCTGTACTGATTTCTATTGTGTTCGGCAATTTAATCTCTATAAGAGTTCGTGTTTACTTCGTCTTAGTCGCTTTGTTTCGGATATCAAAACAATAAAAGAGTCTTTTGTACTCGAGTTACGACCGATTTGACTCGAGTCAACTCGAGTCTGCTCCTGACTCGAGTCAACTCGACTCGTCAACTCGACTCGTCACATCACTAATCCTTACGTTGCACCTATTGCTCTAAAATACGTGCCAACTGTGGCCACATCCGTTCCCTCGGAAAGACTCTTTTCAAAGGCAGGGAAACTAGTTTCTCCCTCACGGAACCGTCTCAGTGGGAGGCTGGTCTCCTAACTCCTGTTTTTACAGAGTGTAGATGATGGGATGTGGTGATTTTTTGCGGTTTTTTTTTTTTTTTTTTTGTAGTTTTTTGTTGTTGAGTGGCAATTTTTTGAGGTGAGGCGATTTTTGAGGTTTTTTTGCTTTAAGGTAATTTTAATGTTTGATATTTTTTGTAGGCACTTAGAAAAATCGTTTTATTAAAAGTTTTTTGGAACTATGGTCGGTTCTTGATTTTTAAAATTAAAATATCGATTTTCGGAAAAATCGATTTTTTGAGGAAATCGATCTTCAACGTCAGATTTTAAATCGATTCAAAAAATCGATTTTTCCCCCGATACCCCATCCTTACAATCTAGAGCTTTCCAACGAGCGATATTGAGAGGATGTCAGATTCACTAACTTCAGTTGGTTTTACTTGAAAACGCATCTAAAAACGCATATAATTCTTCCATATTTTAAGTAGGTATTACTGTTTTTGTACCTCTGTTCTGTAATTGTAATATTTCCTAACTTTTCCTGCAGTTAGGTTAAGACTAAAACATGTTCCATGTTAAAATCTTATCAAGTTCAAATGTTTGTACTCAAAATTATGCACCAAATAAGTGAGCAAATTAACAATGGAAGCAAAATAGCTTTAGAGTTTCAGATACAACAGTTTCACTCTGTGAATTGGCCAATGGGGTTGTCAGGGTGATACGGATATAAGTAAAAAGTCTTCTTCGAGTGTTTTATTGCTAGCTTTCGAACATCAACATGTCATCCTCAGGCGTCTTCGTTTCTGTCTAGCATTCTCTCACGCTGCGCCTCCGCTCCGCGGCCAGGTACATCAGTCTCCGGGGGGATGTTTAATTTCTTTGATTTCCATAGGAATCGCTGTCAGTCCGGAGGTTAACCTCTTGGGTTGTCTTGTGTAATGTAGAGAGTTGCGTCGAAATCTGAAGGATTTTCTGTTGCGGATATAGCTCCGACTTGTCAAGAGATGATGAATTTTAATTTTTATATTTAGCGGATTCGTGGAATTTAATAATTTATGGAGCGGAGATATGAAATGACGAAATTAAATTTGCACGGTAACCCTTCCTCCAAGAAGGTCGGGTGGCCTGTTCTTGGAGGAAGGGTTACCGTGCAAATTTAATTTCGTCATTTCATATCTCCGCTCCATAAATTATTAAATTCCACGAATCCGCTAAATATAAAAATTAAAATTCATCATCTCTTGACAAGTCGGAGCTATATCCGCAACAGAAAATCCTTCAGATTTCGACGCAACTCTCTACATTACACAAGACAACCCAAGAGGTTAACCTCCGGACTGACAGCGATTCCTATGGAAATCAAAGAAATTAAACATCCCCCCCGGAGACTGATGTACCTGGCCGCGGAGCAGAGGCGCAGCGTGAGAGAATACTAGACAGAAACGAAGACGCCTGAGGATGACATGTTGATGTTCGAAAGCTACCAATAAAACACTCGAAGAAGACTTTTTACTTATATCCGTATCACCCTGACAACCCCATTGGCCATAAAAGCCCGACGGATGCATCAAGAATCAATCAATTACTCTGTGAATTGATATTTTCAGGTGTTGGCGGGACGAAACGAGCCCAAGCTTAGAAGCGTGGGTGTACAGCCTTTTGTATGAAGTGGTGTTGCCACCCCCTGGCCGCTCCATCGGATTCACTTGTTACCCAGAGGAGAGAGTCATCATTCAGTCACCCACTCTCCTAGAAGAGCTTCCACTTTTCGATTTCCCCCTCCGGGAACTGTTCGCACTTCTGGGCGTAGATTGCGTCGTTTCGCTCTTCACTTGTCTTTTGCTGGAGAATCAAATTCTCTTGTGTTCCGGAGGTAAGCCATTTGAGTTGATGCTAGAGCAGGGGTTCCCAAACTTTTTTGCACCGTGCCCCCTAGTGGTAAAATGAAAGCCTCCCACGCCCCCCTTACATAACTAATGAATGGATGTGAAAAAAATGCAAGTTTTACACTGAAAACAATTGTTTATTTGCTATTTATACAAAACACGATTTGATAACACGTAGCTTTTATGAAGTAGCCATTTTTTCGAAGTCATACTTGGCAGAAGAATAATTTTTTATTTCAAAAAATTCTTCTTGCAGGGCTTCTGGAACATGTTCAACGTTGACATGGAAAGGATCTGAAAGTCTGTAAATATGTTCGTCAGCAGTGTTAGGGAAGTACTTCCCGAATTCATCAGTGAGCGTCTCCAAATGGTTTGACACTTGTTTTGACAAGTTTTATCCTTCAAAAACCTCCTTGAAGCGTGTTTCTTCTGAGATTGATACTAGCTTTGGTAAATTTGAAAAGTTGCAGGGGGTTTGCTGATACTTTTCGTCTCCAAAGTTGTAGTTTCTCAACATACGTCTTGATGTCATCACGATGAGTTATGATATTTGAGTCTCCATCTGCAGTTTCAAGTTAAGGCTGTTTATGAATCAAGGAAGTCTGACAAATATGCCAACATTACTTGAGAACTAGGTTTGCTGAAGTTCATGCTTAGCTCATTTTGCTTCTGGTTTTCCAAGAACGAAGTTACTTCATCTCAGAGCTCAAATAGTCTTGCCAACATGTTTCCTTTTGAGAGCCAGCGTACTTCTGTGTGAAATAGCAGTGTTTTGTGGTCAGTTCCTAAATCTTCACAAAGAATTTTAAACAGTCGGGTATTTAGTGCACTGTTTTTTATATAGTTCACTATTTTAATACATAATTTTAAGACGGCATTGAGGTCGTTTGGAAGAGTTTTGGCTGCCGAAGCTTGTCGGTGTATAAAGCGTCACATCAGCGTTTTTTCTCTGACTAACTGCATGAAGCCTGAGCGAGAACCAAGCATTGAAGGGGTGCCATCAGTGCCCATTAGTTTTTGCCATGAGAGTCCATGATTGTAAAACAAATCAGACACGGCTTTCATCACATCAACAGCTTTTGTAGTGGTCTCCAGCTCTGTTGAAAAGAGTAGCTCGTCTTTTATTGATTCATTTTCAACATATCGAACATATACAACTAACTGAGAACGTTGAGCAACGTCTGTACTCTCGCATAGCTGGATGGCAAAAAATGGTGATAGTTTTATTCCATCGACAACCTGGTTTTTTATATCTTCAGCCATATAATCAATACGACATTTCACTATATTGTCCGACAGTGGTATTTGAGATAATTTTTTCCTGCTGTCAGCCCCAAGGATGATATATGATAGTTTGGGGCAAAAACGAGCCCCAAAGCCTGGAGTTGGCTCGATGTTGCCCCAAAGAATGGTCGTGGTCTCACGCCCCCCCTAACCCGTCTTCACGCCCCCCAGTTTGGGAATCCATGTCCTAGAGTATTTCTCTTATTACTGTATCTCTTTTCACATATAATTACGCAAAATGAATAAAATATCAAGTGCCCATGCGTCAATTTCCACATTAACGGTTACAACTACGCGTGAAAGGGAAGAGGACGCCTTTTCTCAGATTCGGGAGAAGTGCAGGGACGTCGATATGTGGAGGGGAGGGGGGCAGTTTTAATTAAAATTTGAGGATTCGGAAGACATAATAAATGTATTAATTGTAGGATGATGTTCGTTTCAGAATACCAAAGGCTGATGTTGGTCGCTGAATCTCTCACTGCTCTTCTGCTTCCTTTCGCTTGGCCACATGTTTATGTTCCTATACTTCCTGCAAGCTGCCATCATTTTTTGGACGCTCCAGTTCCTTTCGTCATGGGACTTCATACGAAGGAATCTAGAGTTAATATTCCTAGTGAGGTAAGTCTTCTTTCTTCATTTATTATTTCTTGCATAGTACTCTATAGAATATGGGGTTTAAGTGATCACCTAGTTATTTATTGTTAATATTTCGCCTACTCCTCCCGCGCAAGTGCAAGACACCAAGATTCCATGATTAGTGGTTGGGAAAAATTGTGTAAACTTTGCAAAATCACACGAGTCACATGAGTACTTTAGTATCCCAACAATGATTGACTTGGTACCTACTCAACCATGACGTAGCATTGCGCGGTTCACAACCTCTGAGTGTAAATTACTGTCTTATCAACATGTTTGGGAGCGTGAAAGAACGAACACCATTGAACCTTTGACGAATAATTTTTATTAAGAAATAGCTCGGTTGAAGAAAAAGTGCTGCTCGTAAATAGGGAAAAGAAAGAAATGTGGAGCTCCACCTTAAATTAAAATTGGCTAGGTGCCTACAACGTACAATCTACATGATCTTATCAAAGAAATCATGCTGGTAAAATAAATATTAAACAGCTGCCGTCTGACCATACAGTCCCAACTTGATGATTTACTGATGGAGGGAATCCAAGGGCTGAAGATCCTCCAAGAGATTCCTGGAGTCCAGAAAGCCACATGGTGGGCTTCAATATGGCTAGGAAGCGTTTCAGGGTCCAAGAATGGCGAATCGTTATGCCGAAATTCAAGAATCCAAAGTAAGGATGAATGATTGTTCACCGGGATATCCACGGACTGGAAGCCAAAAGTTCGTATAGATGTTGACATCATCAAACACCGAATCGGCAGAGAAAATTCAATAAAAAGGATCGATCGCGTTTATACTGCTGGTCAGTAGGACAGAGAACTGAACTGTTGAGAACTGAACTCTTGGACTCACACTCGCCCCAGGAACTATAATAGATTGAAACCCCAGGGATTGTTGGATAAAAAATATTGGTCGGAGTGAAAGGTGACGATGCGATTGATAAGGAACATGTTCTAAGAAAGAATAAAGTCGGCCAAAACAATTATAAACAAAACAATACACATTCATACTATTCTTCCTCTTTTATTGCTTGTGTTGTGGACGGGTAATATCCATCAAAATCGGTGAGAATGATTGCAAGGCATAGAGGAAGTGTTTCACAAGATGGAAAGTTTTTGGGACACACTCTGAGCCACCCTCCGCTGAAACGCGCCCATAGCTACCCCAGCCATGTCGCATTCTCTCAACAGAGCGCTCACGTTGATACCATAGGGGATAAGGTCCTTATAAAAAAGAATAGAGATAAAATTTCCAATCTGGTTAGGGAAGATGTAACTTTAGAAGAAAACCAATGGATAAGTATACCTTATTATGGGAAAATTTCAGATTAACTCGGCAAAATTTCATCATCAAGGGGTTACAAAGTGGGTTTTAAAACTAGAAATAATCTTAGAGCATTACTAGGTTCCGTCAAATACAAAATTAATGTTCAGGATAACAGTGGGGTTTATAAACTAAAATGTTCTTGCGGCTACGCATATTGCAGTCAAACTGGTGGGAAATTCAGGGAAAAAATTGAAGAGCATCAGGAGGATTTCAGGGACAATAATGGTAGGTCTACATTTGTAAAACATCTTAAGGAATCCAATCATACTTACAATTTTGATTTGACAGATAGACAGTTTGTAGAATTTCTTCATTTTTGTCCAAAGGGAGATGTTGAATGTACTTGAAAAATTCGAAATTATCAAAAGTGACAGATCTGGTAAATGTTTAAATGAGGATATATTTCATCACTGATAAGTCCATTTCTATAAAGCTTGGAATTATCCCTTCAAACTGTTGAAACCAGTAATTCTTCCTCTCGTTTCACTTCATGTGATTAGCTATAATCGCCCTTCACTTTTCTTGCACTTAATTGGTTGTACCTCCTGCCCCCTTTCCTTTCTCTCGACCAATGGGATTCAATCTCCCTTGACCTGTGACTATATAAGCTGTGTCCTTTCTAAAGTGTGTTCAGTTATTGTTTGTTACTGATGATGGTCTAACCGTCGAAATCGATTTAACATTGTAACTCTCTGTTACCATTTGTCTAATAACTCATTTGTCTATTTTCTCGTGGAAATAGACAACGTTTTTCACTAACTTCCGTTTTAAAGTGGGTTTCCATAACTTCGTCGCGAGTGATTAGGTCGGCGTTTTGTGATCACATTGATTCCAACTGAAGCAAGATAACAAAAGTCAAAATTCCCAAATGAAAATTGCTTATTTTGGTAAATTCTTATCAGGTTAATGCAGATATTGTAGATCGATTCTGTTTCAGTAAGATTCATTTATTCCGAACACCACATCCACTCTTGTACTTACCAAGACGCACTTTATTTTATTATTGCTGAAATTTAATGTTTCACTTTGCAGGCGAATTTGTGTTACATGGATCTCGATACAAGGCAACTTCAAACACCCGAAGAACTGCCTACTTTTCCTCATAAGACTGAATTCATCGGAGAGATATGTGATGTGTTGCGAAGATTTAAAGTAACTGGTGAAAACATCGACTCGTAAGTTCAATTGATCGTGTTTCTTCATTGACATTGGTTATATAATTTTAAAATGATGGCACATTTTCACTAAATAAATGTTTTTATCTTCAGGAATTACAATATGAACAACGACGTTATGAGCAGTTCTTGTATAGGCAGCGTAACACGAACGAGAAAACATTCATGGGCCGATGATCTTGAAGATGAACCATCTCTAACGCAGGGCTCGCATACTCTCCAAAAAATAGTTACCCTAGCTCGGCGAACTGGTAAAGATATATTCCTGCCTTTTAGCTTGAGATTTCAATTGGTTTCTTCAATTTATTCATTGCCCAACTTTTCAAATCTTGACCATAAGTTGCAGCAGATATTTGTTCATGTTGATTTTCGCCACGTGAGAGTGTTACAGTAATTTTTTACGTAGAATAAAAAATTGTATCTTGAGGTAATCATGGAGTCATCTGATATGCTAAAATTCTTAGAAAATTAACTGCTGGTTTAGTGATGATATGTGTGAATTATTCATTGCTTATGTGGATCACTACAGGTTCAACACTAAAACACAAAGTGCTTGATCGGAAGCAACAGCTTTGGAATAGTTCACAAAGTAATCGTGGGTAGGCTCACATCTTTGGATGCTCGGTTTAAAGATAACTGCAAAGCATTTGATATAATTAACCATAGAACATTGCTGTTACTTTTTGCATATACACTGACGCCATGCAGTAAAACTCTTTGCTTCCTACTTCTCCTGTTAAAAGCAAGGAGAACAATTGGTAGAAACAGCAACCAACTAGAAAAAGTCCAGTCATGCAGCATGACCCCATGAGCGAATTTTTGGAGGAATCTTCGACATTTCAGTCGCTATTGATCGTGTAGAGAAATTTTAGTTTATGATTTTGATAGACAAACATGGAATCAAATTATTAAAAATAATTAGGAGGTACTCATACTTTATTATTATTAAACTAATCTTGTAGATTTAAAGACAAATGTAGGTAAATATTCATAGATTTCGATGTCCAATGTGGTCAGTATTGAAGGCAGTTGAAATCTTAGCAGTATCCTATCATAACATCATAGCTACAATAGGCCATTACAGTGGCTTAATAAAAAAATTTAAATAAAAAAAAATCATAACATCATCAAATTTTGACATAAAGTTGGTTAAAATTGGTATAAAATTGGTTATACAGGGATACTTCCATAAGAGTAGTTCAATCTGAATTTGGACAATGTTTCATGCAAATATTACCGATTTTTGAAACTAGCGAACGGCATTATTTCGATTTTTGACTGATTTTTCAACTTTGAAATTTTTGAAAACTTGATACATATTCTTATAGGAAATTTTACGCTGATTCCGAATATACCACATGTTAGTATGCTGAAAAAATTATTTCGCACAACAAATCGCAAAAAATAGGCTATTTTGAAATTTTTGACTACATTTTTGAAAATTTCAACCCGAAGATGTAATCCGATCATGCTGGCCAACGAACTTGAACTTTCGTTTTGTGTCCTTAACATTTTAAAATTTGTTTGAAGTTTCTAGCACAATTCTACGGGCAGTTATCGTCTGGAATGACACATACATACATATATACATACATATATACATACATACATATATACATACATACATACATTAAAAAATGCGTTAAACTTCAGAATATGATTCAGAATAGCCTGAAACGGATTTCTGCATAAAATGTTTTCAAAAATTCACATTCTACAAATTTTGAGGCGAGAGCAATAGCTTGATGTTCTTCAAAAATTCGCTAAAAGACTGAAGTGGAGTGAAAATAGAACATCAACGTTTTTCAAATTCACTTAGCGACCCATAATAATAGAATAGACTCCTGCAATTTTTCCTGACAAGTAGCAATGTGGAAGAAGAAGTGTTAGTCATTTCACTTCTCCAGTGTTGTCTTCCTTTTGTGGAGCTGGATTGATAGCAACTGATATCTCTACATTTTAGGACGTCCCTCTGAAGCTATGTCTTATAGGCAAGGCTTCGTTAATAAGAGGGACGCCACTTGATATTGATCCAGGGGGGTTGGGAAAAAATAACCGCATACAAATCCGTTTCAGACATAAGACCGTGTGGGTGTGTGACACAAATTTTGTCGACGCTGTCCAAACCACAATTCTCAACCGATTTTCAAAATTCTTTCTTTGTTCGATCCCAATTGCAGTCTAATTGTGCAAAAACCTCGGAAATTTTGAATTTCGAGATGGAAGAGGGGGGATCCATCATGATGTTTTCACTATTCGCACCTGATTTTGTTCAACTTTGAATTTGGACTAGTTCTGGAATATGTAACAGGAGTTTTAAATTTCGTGATTGAAGATGGCTAATGGACGGGGTGATAACGATAAATCTTGATATTTTTATTATATTCATCAGACGTTTTGTGACTGTTAGCGAATTTTTGAAGAAAATTAAGCTATTGCTCTCGCCTCAAAATTTGTAGAATGTGAATTTTTGAAAAATTTTTATGCAGAAATCCGTTTCAGGCTATTCTGAATCATATTCTGAAGTTTAACGCATTTTTTTATGTATGTATGTATATATGTATGCACTACCTGCTCCAAAACCCAGCTCATCTGCTGAGTTCGCTGCTGCACTGCATGAGTCAGTAGATGGTAAAGAACTCCGACAGTGCTCTGAATCCCCCATTTCTACTCAGTGGGTGGAATGGGCTTCAGAGGGCATTGGGGAATGGACTATCGCCATTTTCACGCCGTCCGGGTGGCTACGTTAGCCACCTCGGTGAGGTGTTCGAGGAGTAGTCGCGGGACAGTAGACACCCTTTGCCGTGCCTGTCGGGGTAAAAATGAGAATCTTTATCATGTGGTGCAGCAGTGTCCTCGTACTCAAGGTGGCCGCATTTTACGTCACGATGCGGTTGCCAAGCAGATAGCAGGTGCTTTGTCATCTAGCGGTTGGGATGTCGAGAGAGAGAGACTATACCATATGCCGAGTGACCGGGGCAAGAAGCCAGATATCGTTGCGATCAAGCCCGATGGGTCTGCCATAATCCTGGATGTCCAGGTTGTCAGTGGCAGCTTGGACATGGAGCAGACCTGGCGGGCTAAGAAAAGTAAATATGATAGAAATGATCTGCGCCAAGCGATATCTGAGCTAAAAGGAGTGGCACCTAATAACATCAAGGTCATTGCCGCGACCGTGTCATGGCGCGGGGTGTGGTGCGGGAAAAGCGCCACGGAGTTACTCGAGTTGGGCATCTCGGCAGGAGTACTCCGTGGCATCACCACCCGCGTCCTGAGGGGTTCTTACTTGAACTGGTGGTCATTTTATAGGGGCACTTCCTTTCATCCCATTCTTCCTCCTCGTCCTGCAACTTCCCTTATCCCTAGAGCCGGCGTCAGGTAAACCTGGGCGTCCTCCCCACTTTTTTATTTTATTTGTTTATTTTTCAATTTAATGGCGTGGGCCTCCGGGCGGAGGGGGCCTCCGTCTTTGAGGGGAGTTTTGAAAAAAAAAAAAAAAAAAAATGTATGTATGTATGTATGTATGTATGTGTCATTCCAGACGATAACTGTCCGTAGAATTGTGCTAGAAACTTCAAACAAATTTTAAAATGTTATGGACACAAAACGAAAGTTCAAGTTCATTGGCCAGCATGATCGGATTACATCTTCGGGTTGAAATTTTCAAAAATGTAGTCAAAAATTTCAAAATAGCCTGTTTTTTGCGATTTGTTGTGCGAAATTATTTTTTCAGCATACTAACATGTGGTATATTCGGGATCAGCGTAAAATTTCCTATAAGAATATGTATCAAGTTTTCAAAAATTTCAAAGTTAAAAATCAGTCAAAAATCGAAATAATGCCGTTCGCTAGTTGTAAAAATCTACACGATCAACAGCGACTGAAATGTCGAAGATTTCTTCAAAAATTCGCTCATGGGGTCATGCTGCATGACTGGACTTTTGTTGTTTGTTTGATCCATATTTTAGTCCAGTTATGCAACATCGGAAATTTCACATTTCAAATTTACCGTCGATGAAGGGGTGAAATAGTGTGAGAGGGGGTGGGGTGAATTCCGAGATACATTACATCCGAGATACATTTTGTGGATGCAACTGATGGTATCTTACATATCTTAAACATCTTATTTTAGTTTGCTATATATTTTACAACTTGCGCTGTATTTCCTACGTTCATAATTTCACTTTAGATATTGTTATTTTTCAAGGCGTTTCGTTGGATGGATTGGACGACCCGGATGCAGAGTGGGATAGTTTGGTTGATGACGGTTTCTCTGAAGAATCCGAGGTGACCACTGCGGCTCAGTACGCGAAAGACCTGAGGATCAACAACGCTATTAGAGAAATTTTTCTCAATAGATTCGTCCAGATATTCTCGTCTTACGATCACTTCATCATTCAACCTAATCAGGTTAGACTATTAGCGAATTTTTGAAGAAAATTAAGCTATTGCTCTCGCCTCAAAATTTGTAGAATGTGAATTTTTGAAAACATTTTATGCAGAAATCCGTTTCAGGCTATTCTGAATCATATTCTGAAGTTTAACGCATTTTTTTATGTATGTATATATGTATGTATGTATGTGTCATTCCAGACGATAACTGTCCGTAGAATTGTGCTAGAAACTTCAAACAAATTTTAAAATGTTAAGGACACAAAACGAAAGTTCAAGTTCGTTGGCCAGCATGATCGGATTACATCTTCGGGTTGAAATTTTCAAAAATGTAGTCAAAAATTTCGAAATAGCCTGTTTTTTGCGCTTTGTTGTGCGAAATAATTTTTTCAGCATACTAACATGTGGTATATTCAGAATCAGCGTAAAATTTCCTATAAGAATATGTATCAAGTTTTCAAAAATTTCAAAGTTGAAAAATCAGTCAAAAATCGAAATAATGCCGTTCGCTGGTTGTAAAAATCGGTAATATTTGCATGAAACATTGTCCAAATTCAGATTGAACTACTCTTATGGAAGTATCCCTGTATAACCAATCCTAGAACCATGCTGTTTAACAGCAGTGATAAGTTCTTGACCGCAGACGACGAAATTTCAAGTGTTTTGTTCTTGAGAGTCGGTCGGGTGAATGATACTAAACTTCAGGCCAACGTTTCGCTATATTTATACAGCATCATCAGGGCTATACAAAAAGAACCATCACGTTACACACATATGGACACAACTACACACTAGCTAGCTTATATTTAACTTTGAATTATGAAATTTATTGCACTAAACTAAATAGGAACTATTAGGAACTCAGATTTTTGAAGGTAGGTAGCTACTTACAATATATTACATGGCTTGGGTGGGCTGAATGAATAAGTTGGTAACAAAAATTTTGAATGATATTTTACCTTGGAGTTTGCTGTTAGGTACTCAATGAGTCATCCTGAGACTGAGAGGGCATATGGAGTTGTTGACATGTGGTGAAATTGTGAAAAGTTATGTGGTGAAAAAAGTTGTAGATACTCAGAAATGAACACGTTGAGAAAAGGCTCATCAGAAGCACCAATTACATTAGACCAATTGAACTATCTGTTTAAATGGTCTCAGGTTTGTTTACAATAGGTTACAACAACTTGAGGTTATATTTGTATAGCCCTGATGGTGCTGTATAAATATAGCGAAACGTTGGCCTGAAGTTTAGTATCATTCACCCGACCGACTCTCAAGAACAAAACACTTGAAATTTCATGCTGTTTAAAACGTAGGTAGTAGGTGCTTGTTAAAAAAAAAAAAAAAAAAAAAAAAAAAAAAAAAAAAAAAAATCGAAGATTTCTTCAAAAATTTGCTCATGGGGTCATGCTGCATGACTGGACTTTTTTTGTCTAATACAGAGATTTCGTGCTCGAAAAGTACCAATAAGGAAGACAAGCCTACATGGTTATGAATAGGAAAATGATCTCGTGAAAGTCATGATCTTAGTTACCTTAGTTGGATATGCTATAACATCCCCATAGACAGAAAAAAGTTCGAGTCATGCAGCATGATCGTATGAGCGAATTTTCGTAAATTACAGTATAACCTGCTATAGTATATTGAATTGTTTTGAAAATTCAGAACTTTAAGCAAAAAGGAATTCTAAACTACCTACAAATTTTATGGCAATAAAAACTTGTTCTAAATATTATTTGGCCTTTTTAAAAAAAATTTGGATTTTTTTTTTTTTTTTTTTTTTTTTTTAAAGCGAATTTTTGAAGAAAATTAAGCTATTGCTCTCGCCTCAAAATTTGTAGAATGTGAATTTTTGAAAAAAATTTATGCAGAAATCCGTTTCAGACTATTCTGAATCATATTCTGAAGTTTAACGCATTTTTTTATGTATGTATGTATGTATGTATATATGTATGTATGTATGTATATATGTATGTATGTATGTATGTATGTATGTATATATGTATATATGTATGTATGTGTCATTCCAGACGATAACTGTCCGTAGAATTGTGCTAGAAACTTCAAACAAATTTTAAAATGTTAAGGACACTAAACGAAAGTTCAAGTTCGTTGGCCAGCATGATCGGATTACATCTTCGGGTTGAAATTTGGAAAAAAGTAGTCAAAAATTTCAAAATAGCCTGTTTTTTGCGATTTGTTGTGCGAAATAATTTTTTCAGCATACTAATATGTGGTATATTCGGAATCAGCGTAAAATTTCCTATAAGAATATGTATCAAGTTTTCAAAAATTTCAATGTTGAAAAATCAGTCCAAAATCAAAATAATGCCGTTCGCTAGTTGTAAAATTTCTCTACACGATCAATAGCGACTGAAATGTCGAAGATTTCTTCAAAAATTCGCTCATAGGGTCATGCTGCATGACTGGACTTTTTTTGAGTTTTTATCTATTTATTGGCAAATATTAATGAAATTTAAGTACATTTTTCAGCATGAATTTCTGCATAAATTCTTTATTGTTCTATTTCATCGTTAATAAACTTTTATTGACTAAAATTCTGCTAAAAAAATATAAATTTTACGATTTTAAGGTAAATTAGTAGCATTTTATCATCCGGTTTCTCGAATTTTTAAGATTTATTTAATACAATTTTTGTACATTTTTTAGCATAATGTTGTGCATACATTTTTTAATGTTGATTCTAGTTTTAGTTGATTGTTGATAAACTTTTCTTGAGTAATATTCCATTAAAGTATATTAGTTCAACAATTTTTCAGTTTTTTTTTTTTGGAGCCATTTTTAGTGATTTTTTAGCACTTTTTTTAAAATGCCAATTTACTCTCCTTAAAAAGATGCTGGCCAACGACATGTCCTTTTGATTGGAAAGCTTGATTTTTGGCGCTATAACGACATTTTTATCTCAATCCTAAGGAGAGTTATCGTCCGGAAGGACACACACACACATTTAGGATTCGTCTCAGAATCTCTCAAAACGGATATCTATGTAGAACAATTTTGAACATTTTGTTTTTAAATTTTTTGGAGCCATTGCAATAGCTTCATTTTTTCTGAAAATTCGCTAAAACGTTTTTTTAACTAATTCACTAAATGTTAAATTAACATTATCGTAATGACATAACATAATGTTTAATTAATGTATGCTAGAAAAGTGTAATGATGCGATACGTTTCTCAGTTTTGAATACCCAATCATTTAACTTTTATTTAAACACACTTGTTTACGTTAATGAGTGCGGTTAGTGTTGAAATTCTCAAAAAATAATATATATCTACCTAATTGAAAAAAAACTTGTGGGCACCTCCAGTAGCTGACTTATGGTGTGTTGTTGTTGTTGAAAAAGTTAAAAGAGAGATTTTGTTCTTTCCGTAATTTTCTACCCGTGTATGCAAAAAGACGGAAATACCAACTGCGCATGCGCGATTTTTCGGTCAACGCATATATACTTGAATAGATACAACTTCCGTATTGGAGTCGTATGGAGGGGGAGCTAGCCGTGGGGAGACAGCCGGCGCAGTGTTGCCGCGTTGGTGCTGGCATTGGGGTGAGCTACATTTTTTTCTCTATAGTTTTGTGTTATATTTTGGTTGTTTATACTAGTATTCAGGCGGGACATTAATCTAATTAATTAATCTAATCTCCCGTGCATTTGACACAGTAAACCACAAGCTGCTCGTTTCGAAGCGGTGCGATGTGGCAACCATGTGAAGCGCTCCTCGCTCTCATTGGTCAACCAGGCACTTCTCCCTCTCACTCCAACGCCAGAACACCCCACCGCCCAATACGGAAGTTATATCAATTCTAGTATAACTACGCGTGAACGGGAGAGAGGCCTATGTACACATAGGCGGGGAAAATGCTTCCGTTGGAATCCCGTCCTACGCGTAGTCATCATAACCTGCCACAAAGGTGACCACAGTTTTAAGTATTGGTTCTCCCAATACTTAAAATCAAAAAACTTAGACTTTTCCCATTTAAAGTTAAACCTACGATAATATAATTGTACTATCAAATCAAATTCCGTTGACTACGTGAACAAAGTACCTACATCGTCCACAAGCCAGCTATCCTGTTCACCTACTTGGGAGTAAATGCAGTTGTCGATACTTTTCCGATTTTAGGTGCCCTACCTGTTCTTTGAAGGCATCTGCTTGTACAACAAAGTTGTATCTGCCATCTTGAAGATTCAGACAACGAGCAGGTTTGTGTTTGAATAATACGGTTTTATACGAAAGCTGTTGTCAATAACAAATTGAGTAAGTTGGTACTTAGTTAAATTTGAGCTAGTTACCCATTCAGATCATGGAAACGACGATTTGATAAAGGAGGGATGACACTCAAAACGAACTATTCCACGAGGCCTGATTAAGTCAACTTGATGTAGATAGATGAAAAATTGAATGAGACAAAAAATAAAAAAGATGCTGAAATTGCGGCGCTCCCGGACGGTCACCCATCTAAGTACTAACCAAGCCCGTCGTTGCTTAATTTCGGTGATCAGGCGAGAGCCGATGTATTCAATGAGATATGGGCGTTGGTGAATAACATTTTATTTCTTAGGTCATAAGTCTGTTTACTTGAACCTAGCTATTCGATGCCTGTGAAGACAGCTGATAAAGCAGAGTGCAAATGTAAAATGATTTCAATCCTCTTCTATTCGATCTCGAATGCAAGAGATTGTAGACATTGAAATACTAAAGAGACAAGCATGATGATAGCGTTTGGTTATTTGTGTACATATGTGTAGAAATACGCGAAGAGCTAGCATCTGCAGTTGCTTGCTCTAGACGCTGCTCTACGCGTTAACGGGGGAAAATCGTACGGAAAGAACAAAAACTCTCTTTTGATGGTAATTTAGTGTCATCTGTCATTTCGTAAATTTGCTCACAGTTATAATATATAGATGAATGTGCAATTTCCTATTAGTATTTACAATACTTTATTCCTTCAACTCCCCAGGATAAGGAAGAATGGCTGTCGAATCGAGAGTCTATGCAAAATTTCGACAAGGCCACTTTCCTGTCGGACCAACCTCAGCACCATTTGCCTTTCTTATCAAGGTTTATTGAGACACAAATGTTCGCCACTCTCGTCGATAACAAAATATTGAGCAACTGGGGCAAGATGGAGACAAATTTAAGAGTGTTTGAACGCCGCGTCAAATTTTTAAGGTATGTTATTTATAAAGAGGTAGTTTACAATTTCAATTTTCAGTTCGTAATTTTATTCATTTTTAGCACGAACAGTTTTAGACATTACCTAACTGCCCGAAAACGTTACCGGAGGTTGAAAGGAAAATTTGGCTGTGGCTGATGAAATAGATAAGGAAGAAAAAGAGCATATTCTAAATCAGTCCATTTATTGAAATTTGAATATATTAGTTATAATGATGTGTACAGTTCTGTGGCCTGTAAGCTCACAAATTCGTATTTCAAAAATTATAAAAATACCCTAAATCAATCATTTTGGTGAAATATAGATTACAGTGGACTCTCTATTGACCGGCCTCGGATTAACTGACCACCCATTTTCTTTTCATTTCATTTATTTTCTCTCTGACGGTCTTTATGTCTTTACTCTCCATGGCCTTCCCGGAAGGTAAAGCAGGGTTGCCCCTAACTGGGAAAGTCAGGTAAATCCTGGAATTGTTGGAAATTAAATAGGGGCCACTCTGGGACAAGAGTGGAGTGAAATGACGGGCCTCGTCCTGATCAGATATCAAGGCAAACATATAGCTAGAGCATGTTCCATGTTGGTTTATTATTTCCAATAACAACCCTATGTGATCGTATAGCAAAAAAAAAATTTTTATAACCCCCCCTCAAAATTTGTCAATTTACGTTTCAAGGTGCGTAGAATCCAAATTTGAAATGTCCGTCCGCCGTCCGGGCCATAAAAGGCCTAAGAATTGACTTAAAAACCCGTTCTTTCGCACATAGACTCCATTTGGGGTCTAGTTGGTCCTAACGTTTAACCATCTCGATCACTTTACTCTCATAGATGCTATTGCCCAAAAACGGGCGAAAAAGTGTCTTTTTCGAGACTTTGAGTGTTACACTTACGCACGCACACACACCTGGCACGCTTGGCAGGGGGTCACAGTGGGTGGTGAGGGGAGTGAGAGGAAGAATAGAGGTGGATACTAGAAAAGAGACTGGCGAAAGCCCCAGAGCATGCTGGTTACTATAGCGAGCTATCTGATTCAGAAATAATAAACCATTATATAATAATTTGCAGCGTTTTTTTAAAATATATAAATCTCCGTCAAGGAGTAGGGCACAGAGTTTTTATAATAATTAGTTATAAATATTGTGTATATGAACTATCAAATATCATTTTTACAGGAAACGGCTTCAAGGCGGTGAAACGATTGTGCGGATGCCTTGTTATGAATACTGCAACACCATTTCAGACACTCAACTTCTACTTGAGAAGAGGTTAAGTGAAGTGGATTCTGAGCTTCCTGCACCTCGAGAGTTGCCTGGTAACTACGTTCGCCGCACGACATCTGCTTTTTTCCCTTTGCTCGACCCTTCAGTCCTCAACCAGGAACCTAGGTATGGAATATATCTTATTATATTAATTATGTAAAGGATCGAAAGGAAAAACGCTTTATGTTTTTACGGGATCCAAAACTCAATAACGTTTTATTGAATTTAAAAAATAAAGTGCGGTAATATGGGAGAGCAATGGTGACTGAACGGAACACAATTACAGAATGGCGATATCTTGCCCGCCCGGTCCACACCACTCTGACGGCGCTAGTGTACAATACAGTGGTAACATGATAAGGGATTACTTGTCAATTTTGATATTAAATTTATCACTTTCACTGCACTTGCGGGAGTTCAGATCGGAAATTAAATCGAGAACAATTCGGGAAAGGAAATTATCATAGTTCCGTCCTGAAGTACATAAAAAAGTCCAGTCATGCAGCATGACCCCATGAGCGAATTTTTTAAGAAATCTTCGACATTTCAGTCGCTATTGATCGTGTAGAGAAATTTTAGTTTATGATTTTTGATACTACCTATGTTTTAAACAACATGGTTCTAGGATTGGTTATACAGGGATACTTCCATTAGAGTAGTTCAATCTGAATTTGGACAATGTTTCATGCAAATATAACCGATTTTTACAACTAGCGAACGGCATTATTTCGATTTTTGACTGATTTTTCAACTTTGAAATTTTTGAAAACTTGATACACATTCTTATAGGAAATTCTACGCTGATTCCGAATATACCACATGTTGGTATGCTGAAAAAATTATTTCGCACAACAAATCGCAAAAAACAGGCTATTTTGAAATTTTTGACTACATTTTTGAAAATTTCAACCCGAAGATGTAATCCGATCATGCTGGCCAACGAACTTGAACTTTTGTTTTGTGTCCTTAACAGCAGAACGTCCAGGACTGATTAAAATTGCCTCTTGCACCCTCTGAACATTTCCCTCTGTCCTCGCTGTTTGTGAAGGACCTGGTGACTTCTTTTTCTTTATATCCCCTGTTGTTCGTAATTTCCGTACCCGCTGAAGAATGGTAGGTTGGCTGGGAACAGCTCCATGTCGACCGACATTGGGACGACCGCGAAATGCTCATTGAGCTGCAATCACTGAATCGCCTTTTCTGACGTACTTGTCATAGATGAACATCTTATCCTCGGTCGATCACCGCTCCATTGCAACTGAATAGGGGTCAATGGCAGTCCTTTGGGAGGGTAATGGCCGGTCCCCCACCATTCAGACACCACCCCTTTCTTTGCACCATCCTAACGAAAATGGCAAGACTCCCGTGGGTCACCCTGTATAAATTTGGATCGGGCCAAACAAATTACATTATAAGATCTTGACCAATCAAGGCTTAGAATCTAATAAATTATGTTATGAGAATTTCATGTTAACACCGATTTTCCTGGAGTTCTTTATTTAATACTCAGAAACGTAATGTTCTTTGTGACCATTGAGAACCCATAAGACGTTTGATTCACTAGGTATTCCTGAAGTTATATCTTTTTGAGACCGATTGCTTCTCTTATTTAATCATACTATTATTTCCCTCAGGACCAAAAAGTGGACCAGTGGCCGCATGAAGACTTCGCCATCTTTAACTGGTTGTTTTGAAGATGCTGACATTGTCGCTAACGCTCTAAGAAGAACGGAAGCTCGGCCGATGGGCGACAAACTTGCTACGTTACCTCCTGCTAAGTCTGAGCCAAGCCCTGCACTCATAGCCCAGACAAATTGGAATTTCGTTGAAAAACTTTTAAAGGTATCTCGATTTCTTGCAATTTGGGCATGAAGATGAAGTATTTCGTTGCAAAACGAATGAAAGTTAAGAAAAGTATACCCCAGCAAATAGTTAACTGATACATAGTTTGGTGATAATCTTCCCATGTGTTGTGTTAAACGTTTTATTTGCGAATTTCCTTAGAAAATGAAGCTATTGCAATGGCTCTGAAAATTTTAAAATCAAAATTTTTGAAAAATTTCTTCATTGAAATCCGTTTTGAGGCATTCTGAAACGATCGCTGAAGTTTGCGCTTTTTCATATATATATATAGTTTTGATGAAAGATGAAAACACTCGCGTGTAATATTATTTTGAGGTACCTATTACAGAAGGTTGGAAATGATAGGAAACACTTAAATAAAACTTACAAAATTGAGAGAACATTTCGCCGTGTCGGCGTCATCAGCTCTAGTCAGGAAATGTCAGGGAATTTTGCAAAAAACACCAAAATGTCAGGGAATTTTTTCAATCAATACTTTGTGTAATTTGCAGTGTTTTTAGGTTTATTTTAACTCCTAAACAATAAAACTTCAACGGCGTACTTTATCATACTACCTAATATTTTATAGATGGGTAATACGAATAAAAAAAATAATTGTAGAGTCGTGGTACTGTTCAAAGAGTATCAACGCTACACACAGATACATTGTGACAAGGATATGTCTTCGGCTCTCCTGGTTACTACATCACCTATTAGTAAACTATATGTGAGAAAAATCAACAGGTTATTGAACTAGGGAGCAAACCCAACAGAGTAGTGGATTGATCCAGTAAGAGTCCCAACAATGAGTTGGTGTAATAAATTCATAGCATTCAAGCCATGTGTAATAAATTCATAGCTTTCCAACGAAAGATTTTTGTGTTATGGGAAATAAGGCACCGATTGGAAGAAGTTGGAAAAAGCGAGGCATTTATTGCAGTCGGGCGAAAATTCGGAATTACCCACAGCTAAGAAATATCCTTGTTAAAAACCTTTTCCTTTTTTCAAGACAAATGATTACAATTTGAATTTGATCTTCAACGAATCGCTTCAGATCACAAATTGAGGGACCATAAAATATTAAATGAAAAGTAATGCAGCATGATTAAAGGCGAATTTTCGTAATTTGTCGTATTTCATTTAGGTTAAATTGTTTCGAAAATTAAGAAACAAGCTCCTTTTTAACGAATTTAACGTGGTACTGAAAATGTGTCGTCCACCGAACTGATTCTTTCTTATGAAATACTTCATTGCACAGCACGTGGTCGATTTTAAATAATTAGTTGTGATGAAATAACAATTTTATGTGAAAACAAATCATTTATTCGTACGTAGATAAAGTGTAGGTACCATAATTATGGTTCAGCAAAAGTTGTTTTTCAAACATCTCCTTCTAAGAGCTTCCAGTTAATTGTTATCATTTTGTGTTATTCTGGTCACTAGAATCTAGTGTTTTGATACGATAGTGTTTGAAGAACCTTGTGGCCGTTCGGCATTCGTTATTATGTTTTTGAATTCGAAATACCAAAACTGGGTTTTGAAACTTATTGTAGTGTTTTCCTCATTCTCAGTTTATTTTTTACCTGAATTTACTGTGGAATATTTTATTTACCTTAAGTATGTAGTGTGTCAAAACCATTCTGTTCGTCTAACTGCGATTTTTTAAAAACTATTTAAGTAAATTCTTTCACAAATTCAATTACTTTAAAAAGTTTCTTTTTTAAATTATACGATCTTCATTTTGGAAGCATTAAAGGTGACGCTATTTATATATATATATATATATATATATATATATATATATATATATATATATATATATCGTGGGGTTGGTGGTAAAAGTGATCAAGTCCATTTGGCAAAAGTGTTCAGGAGAGCCTGTTAAAGTTCTCCAACACACGGACTGATGGAAAAATGCGAATTGTGAGCTTAAAATCAGGTCAAACCAAATAATTTCATGTTATGTGAGCTCAGTAATACCTTTGTTATGTGAAAGTAGTACCGAACCTTATACAAAATAAACTTACTTTTAATTGTCCCCGATTTTTAGTGAAAATTGTAAGTTGAATACTTTTACCTGAATAAAAACTGTTAGACTTGGACATGATCACTATAATAAAACTTCAAATTCACAGTAAATTTTACCAGTATTATCATTTTCAGGTGTTCAACCCTTCAATATCAATCCCTCGGGATACTAACAATCAAGAAATTACAAATTTTCATTAGATTATCCCTTACAACTGTCATTTGACTGACTTTACTTGTAAGCTAAAGTATTTCTACAACCACATTATGTAGGAGTAAAGACGATCAAATGACAGTTGACATTTTTTACTTGTAATGTGGTGGTACACTGGTCCACTGGTTCATTCAGGTAAAAATAAATTTTTTTGGTTTTTGACATTTGTCGTCATAAGTTCTATTGTTTTTCAATTCTCAGCTGTAGATATTGTTTTATAGTATCCGGAGAGACCAAAACCTCATTTTCTAAAAAAAATGCACTTGATCACTTTTACTACCAACCCCACGATATATATATATATATATATTAGAGATGAGTCGATACCAAAATTTATCGATTCTCGATACCGATACCATCGGCGCATAATACCTAACTTACCTGTAGGTGAAAAACAAAAATTCCTCTTGAGCTAGTAATATATTCAAATTTAATTCTTATTACAAATTCTAAATTTCAGATTTATATTTTCATTCAAGGCTTTAGTTAATTTGATTTGTGCAAATACAAAATTTGATATTTTTTTGTTATCTATCAAGTATCAATTAATAGGCAACTTTTATTGCCTGGGATTGATTTCTTTCTGAATAAAACAAGTTAAGCAGACTGACTTGGTTTTTTAGTTTTTCGTCGGTAACTGTAAGGTATTTCCAAATAAGACTGGCTCTAGGCTTTTATACTTGGAAAACATAGCTTTGTCTAATGCTTCTGTTGTCACAAACAAAATAACACAAGCCTACTTGTAAACAAAGTTATAATTTAAGTTGTGTTTTGGACAATTCATGTTTCGCAACTGCTAACTTCACACAACGGTTGCACGGTACAACTATCTTTGTTGTTAGATGGTTGCAATAGTACCGTAGTGTAATAAAACGCTCATCACCGGGGGGTATCGGTATCGGCTTTAGTCGATCGATTCTCGATATATATATATATATATATATATATATATATATATATTTGTATGTATGTGTCGTTCCAGATGATAACTCTCGTTAGGATTGAGATAAAAATACCGTTGTGGGCTAAAAAATCAAGCATTCCAAACGAAAGGATGAGTTCGTTGGCCAACAATTTTGAGCACATTAAATTGGTCAAATTTTGAAAACTGTACTAAAAAAATCACTAAAAATGGCTAAAAACGGCCAAAAATCGTTACATTCGTAATTTTTTGCAGAATTTTAGTCAAAACTAAATTTTCAACAATTAACTAGGACATTTAAAAGTTTTTGCTCAAAATTTTGCCGAAAAACGGACTTAAATTTCATTAATATTCGCTAATTAATCTATAAAAATTGCACAAAAAATCCAAAATCTCTTTTTGAATGGCCGAATTTTATTTAGTATGAGTTTTTTTTGCCTTAAAATTGGTTTTGAGCGAATTTTCTTAGAAAATGAAGCTATTGCAATGGCTCCAAAAATTTTAAAATAAAGATTTTCAAAAATTTTCTTCATCGAAATCTGTTTTGAGGCATTCTGAAATGATTCCTGGATTTTAACGCTTTTTTATATGTATATATATATATATATGTATATATATATGTATGTGTCATTCCAGACGATAACTCTCGATAGAATTGAGATAAAAACTTCGTTCTTTCGCCAAAAAATCAAGCATTTCAAAAGAAAGGATGAGTTCGTTGGACAACACTTTTTGAGCACATTAAATTGGTCAAATTTCAAAAAATTTACTTGAAAAATCACTAAAAAAGGCAAAAAACTGCTAAAAATTAACAAATTTCTATTTTTTAGCAGAATGCTACTCGAAAATAATTAATCGAACATGAACTAGGACATTTAAAAATTTAAGCACAAAATTGTACTGAAAAATGTACTTGAATTTCATTAAAATAAGCTAAAAATCGATAGGAACACTTGAAAAAATCGTAAAAATCCACAAAATCGTTTGTTCATTGGAATATTACTGACAAAAAGTTAATTTGCTATAAAATGTATAATGAAATTTTTATTTGTCCCCAAAGTGCTCAAATTTCAACAACATTTAACATGAATGTAATACGACCGTTTATGAAAATTCGCTCATACGATCATGCTGCATGACTGGAACTTTTTAACTATTTATTTCTACTGAAATTGCTCAAATTTTAATACAATTTAACATATTATAATACGATAGGTTGTTTATGAAAATTCGTTCATACGATCATGCTGCATGACTGGAACTTTTTAATTTCCAGGATTGTAAACAGAAAACCAAACGCATGCTAGTTGAAAAACTGGGTTCCGAAGCTGTTGAGATGGGTCATTGTGCTCAGACTTCTCTTGTCGAAGAAAACACATTGATAGCGAGCTTATGTGATCTCCTAGAACGTGTTTGGTCGCATGGGCTGCAGAGGAAACAAGTAAGCTATACACATTGACAGAAGTGTCGAATCATAAACCTGCATGATAGTATATTGATTGCTACATTCCTACTTGCTACAGGTATTTTCCGGTTTTACGCTACATTCGGAGGTGCGTTTCCTTCTTTTTCTAATCAGCGTTGTTTGCTTTTCACTGTATGCTCCTTCGCATCGCACATATTTTTGGTGTTGATCGGTTCAATATCGCATTTGTAAGTACGTAATGGCTATAAATTGTGCCGTCGTTGAATCACTACAAGATGGAGATATGTTAAGTTTCTTCGTCATTTATCGAGTTCTGTGTGGCAATCACAGTTCCTCAATACTTTGTGGCTCAATGGGAGAGCAGTTTGAAAAATCAGGTTTGCTGGTAAGCAATTCAGCATAAAAGCGAAATCGTGAGTCGTAATCCATTCTTAGGGTGTCAAATTTCCAAAAGTCCTAGCGTTGATTCATATTAGTGTTCGGAATTACATAGTGTGTAATCATGGACTGGACAAGACGGTGGTAGTGACATGATATACCTTTTAACACAGATGTGTTTTAGCCTTGGCATCCCAGCCGAAAACGAAACTTTTATGTGTAACGAAATTGTGTTGCAACAATTTCTGACGATTTCCGCTTACAACCGAGTCGTTGGTAGGGAAATGGCACTACGTCATTTTTCACCCCACAAAAATTCGATTCGAAACCATTCGATTTTCCAATCATATAATGTTAACTACTGCGAAGTGCGTGGCCAAGAAGCTGATTTATGAGCATTTATTTGAATAATTATTTTTGAAGTATTATTTGAATAATTGTTTACACTGAGGTGATGATTCTCAATAATTGATGATAGCTTCGTTCTCAGTGCGCGTTCTGACAGTTCTCAAACTCATCAGAACTTGGACGGGAAATCCCGGGGCGTTCTGGAACTTGTGGAACCGCGTTCTGCTCTGCGAACGATTTCAGAACTTGGAAGTGGAATAACCTGTGTTGTTGTTTGTAACCTCACTCAACTTGTGTTACCTTCTGGTGCTCCTTTTCAGAATATTTTTAGTTCCCGTGAATATATTACTTATTATGCCCGTGAATATTACTTAACTATTACCCCACGGCAATAAA
Organism: Adelphocoris suturalis; assembly: GCA_030762985.1. Lineage (NCBI taxonomy): Eukaryota > Metazoa > Arthropoda > Insecta > Hemiptera > Miridae > Adelphocoris > Adelphocoris suturalis. The sequence continues at coordinate 8,005,403 of CM061049.1, read as the reverse complement.
AATGAAAAAAAATCCCATGATGACTGAGGAGTATACTCGAAAAAATTTGAGTTTCGTGGATGTAGACGAGATCCAACTATAACTTCAATCTCGTCCTCATCATTTACAAACCAAACACCATCGTCGAAACTATCGCTTTCCGAACTTGACGAGCTAGTTGACATTTCGATCATAGAATAGGTACTTATACTAACGTATAGAGACTAAAGTATGATTTCGATGAAGAAGAAGAGAGTTGTTCTTCATCTCTTCTCCGCGAGATCCGAAAAATTGTTCTCAAAACACTGCGAACGCGGAACTTAGCGTTCCAGAACTGGGCGTTCTGGCACTGCGAATGGCAATACTCGACTTGCCCAGAACAGTTCCGAACTCGCAGAACGCACACTGAGGACGAAGCTATTATGAACATGATTGCAACCGCTTATTAATTTTTGATAATTTCATTGAGCTGGTGGTGAATTCTTACGTGCGGTTTTCACTGGTTTATGTGAAATGTATGAGCTAAAACACATTCTGTGTCTCAATGATTTTTTACCATCAAATGATATGTATATTTATCACTTCGATTTGCTTCAGTAGAAAATGCACTAAGTGCACTGATCTCGAAGTTATTAAGTGATTAAACTGGTGAAGTTTCAAATTTATACGAAAAATAAGGTAAAACTTGAATATTTATGGTTTGTAACTATGCAAAACCTAAATAGTTTACATCTTGTCACAGTTCCTGCTATAGAAAAATTAATTAAATTTATTTCTTGGTTTTTTTATAAAATAAAATCGACGACGATTAATATTTTTGACATTTTCATGTCTTTGCCCTGGCACATTGCACAAAAAACTGTCACGTAACGTAACGTAAATATTTTGACGATTTCCGCTTACAACCGAGTCGTTGCTAGGGAAATGGTACTTCGTCGTTTTTCATCCCAAAAAATTCGTTGACCATTCGTTCGAAAGCTCTCGATTTATCCAACCATATTATGTTTACTACTGCGAAGTGCGTGGCCAACAAGCTGAGTTATGAGCAAGGTTATTTGAATAATTGTGTACACTCAGGTGATCATTCTCAATAATTGATATTGTGAACATGATTGCCACCGCTTGTTAATTTCTGATGATTTCATTGAGCTGGTGTTTCGATGATTTGATTCATAGCAGGTGATCCAAATATTGCGAGAAAGGTTTGATTTGTGAAGCGGTGGTTAAATCATTTTAATAGGTAATTTCTATGCTTTACACTCTAGGAAGCTGTAATTTCTTATGTAGCCTCTTTAGGACATTGACTTGACGATGCCCAGGGTCCGGATCAGATGAGTGGCTCTTAAAGCTAATTTCTATGTTTTACACTCTAGGAAGCTGTAATTTCGTATGTAGTCTCTTTAGCACATTTACGTGACGATGCCCAGGGTCCGGATCAGCTGAGTGGCTCTTAGAGCTTGCATACGAGTCTGCAGGGGGGTAGGTGATGTAGCCTGGCTCGAATTCAATGAAGTACCCACGGGTGTCGGAACAATGAGTCAACACGATCGCGAATTCAATTAAGTACCCACGGGTGGGCAGTTTCTCTTATGGCCCATTTAATTGATTTGTACGCCCCGCCGTGCGATGCACGGGTGAGATCTGCCTAGTAATAAATACAATAAGAAAACACACATGAAAATGTCCCAATGTGTTGCAGACTCGTATGCAAGCATTTTTAACGGTTTTATTACCTTCGTATTGCCATCTAGTATCTTCTACATTATCTTTAACCATCTTTTCGATTTCTTGGGGTTTTCCTCATTGAAACGTCGTTCTGGACATTTGTGCGCATCAGAGGAATCGCCTTCGCTTATGTCACAAATCACACTTGCTGCCCAATGACAATTCCGCTGTAGTATCCCACCTCACGATTTCTTTAACGGCAACATTGATAATCTCCACTATTTTCCAGCTCCTAAATAAGAATCCTGACCACTCTCTGTTTTTCCAGGGTAAATCCGCACTGTGGGCTCACCTCTCCAACTACCTGGAGTACGACGAGAGGAATGACTCCAATCAGGCGATCAACCCAAACTTTTTGAACCCCGGAACACCAGGTATCTTTTATTATACATCAATCTTGTGTAAATAGTTTTTCACCAATGTGATTTTGTCAATTTTCCTTGGAAGACCAGAAAGCATAGATAATATAAAATTATAGAATCACTACGGCGCCCTATGTTTGGCACCCGGGCCCTAAAAGACGCTACTCTCGGCACCCGGCTCGTTCAAAATCAAGTTTTACGGTTGGGTAACTGAAATAGAAATAGACTGTTACTTTCGGCACCCCGTTATGTCGGGCACCTGCGTCGCGTTGAACACCTTAATTTGCCTTCCCACTTTTACAGACTTAGGACTGTCTCCACTGTCTGTGGAGGTGTGGTTAAAAATTTGGTGTTTTGTGTCCTTCCAAGAGGAAGTCGTCAAATGATACTAAAAAGTAAGTAATTAAAAAACTAGCAACACAAACAATAACACAACAAAAACAAAAATAAACATGGGGTCTTTTGCAGAAGAAGCCCGCCAATCTTAAAATATTTTCTATAGAAATAGGACAAACTAAAACACATTGTACACTCAATATACTTGTATTGGATACAATTTAAATCATAATTAGGTGGAAAATCATAAGTATAGGTTTTATAAGTAATATTAATAATACTGAACACAAAACACTCTAAAAATACTGCAAATGTATTGCACACATGTTAAATAAAAACCTATGGTTTTATTAAACCATGTTAAATTAAACCTATGGTTTTATTTTATTATGGTATTTAACATGTATTACACAGCGCACAAACCAGAGTGACTGACCAGTACTGGTTGTTATCATGTACGGCCGGCGGGCGGGCGGCGTGCGGCGCGGCACTCACCGGTAGATAAGATAAGATAACGCAACAATCCTGACCTACTCCACGCATTTCATGTGTCCACTACATGCTAGTTACAGTAGGATTAAAAAAACTCTGACAGAAGCTCCCTATTTTTATAGAAAATATTTTAAGATTGGCGGGCTTCTTCTGCAAAAGACCCTAAACATGTAACTGGAAACTCAACTCGCTCATCTTGAGCGAAAACCACCTTCCCATCCAACGTTCTCAAATAGCACTTTCATTTAAACTTCCTTCGTCCCGGGCAAATCCAGCGAGTTTCACCTGATTTCAGTGTTTTTTGGTAGGTGAAACGGAATTGTTTGTGAGAAAAAACATCGTGGCCACTCTTCGAGCCCCCCGCAACTTATACATCACTCGAGCAAAACTGCCGAACTCATATTAGAGAGTTTTTGTTCTTCCCGCAAGATTTTCTCCCGTTGACGTGTAGAGCAGTGTCTAGAGCAAGCAGCTGGAGATGCTAGCTCTTCACGTGATTTTTACGTGTATTTCTACACGTATACGTGAAAAACCAAACGCTAACGTCACGTTAACCTCTCTATAATTGTTTCAGAAGCTGTTTCGTATTCTTTTCGTACAACCTATTCTTATTTAAATAATTAATTGCTTTATAATTATTTATAAATACATTTATTGCTTAGGTACCTTAAATGGCTGAATTTTGTAGCGGAGCACCTCTCGACTTGTTGACCAACCAACGTGTTGTTGGCAACCACACTGTGGTTACCTTTGCTGGTAACTGCGTAACTGCGGTTACCTTGGTCACACTGTGGTTACCGGCAACTGTTGTTACCTTTGCTTCAGGCTATGATGACCACCCGTAGGCCGAGATTCCAACAAATGCTTTTTCCCGTACACGCGTAGTTCTACACGTTGACGTGAAGATTCGCGCATGCGCAGTTGGTATTTCAGTCTTTTCACGTACACGGGTAGAATACTACGGGAAGAACAAAAACTCTCTATTGATAAGAACGGCTGTTACATTTCATGATTCCCGGGTGCCGAAGGTAACAGTCAATTCGCCGTCTCATTTCAGTTTTCATTTTTGCCGGGTGCCCAGAGTAAACAGATCAGAGGCGCTCCTCACTTTCACCTCTGATTCCCGAAGGCCTGGGTGCCGAATGCAGGCCTTCCAATCACTGATATTTGCTATACAACCAAGTACGGTAGATAGTATTTATATCTTTGAATTTGTTTTCTGAAGACAAATTCGATACCAATCTTCACACCATTCTTTATATTTTACAATGCTTCTCATTTATAAACCCTGTGAGATTACTATTATTCTTCCTATGCTACTCTCTTTTTGCAAATAAATACTGATATAATATCCATGCTTTCTAGTCTCCTCTGCTTACGGGGAGTTAGCTGGAAGTGCATTAGTTAAACTTTAACCATAAGGGAATCGTTCTGAACATATTTTATCCATTTCTCAAATTTGCAATTAAATAAATAACTGCTTTTGGGTACTCACTATGTAGTGGATTGCTCATAAGGTTTTGGCTGAAAATAATTCACTTGTACATACATAATGGGAATCATTAAGCACTGGTTTAGGATAGTTGGAATGGATGATACTTGAATATTTCAAAAGCCTAGCTGAGGGATTTTCACCAATGCACTGACAACACCCATTACTAGGAAGTTTTTGCATACCTGACTCCTATTTAACTTAATATTGAATCATCCAATAAATTGAAATCTACATACCAATCATCAAAAGCGTATTTTTGCTTCAGGCAAAGCAATTCCTCTGATCTGAGACATTCGATCCTTCAAATCAATCAGTATGTGTCTTGCTGTTCTGCACCACATCGTACTTGCTCTCTATTCTTACAGCTTAAGGATTAATGTTGCAAAAATTTCCTACGTTAATTGTTCTACATTCCACCTTTCTTATTTGATATATTGGTGTTTTCAAAATTGATACGAATTTAAAAATCCTTGTGAAATGCTTAGTATTAATAAAAAAACAAACTCCTTTTTACGAATGGGCAGAGGTCTCCCGATTAAGTTTGTCGGTTTCTCCAGCTGGGCTCAGAATAAGTTGGTTTCATCAGGCTGTGCAATTAGTGTTACCCACTGTTGAGAACTGTATCTTATTTCTGGTTTCTTAATAGAACCAAGTGTTGGCTCGAGTCTGACTTAGATGTTATCTTGACCGTTGGTTGTGGATGCCAGCTTAGGTCAGTTGCACACACACCGATTTTGGACGGTTGGTAAAAAATCGGCCGATATTTTATCGGTAGCAGGTGATTGCAAACACATCGGATTTTTATCCGCAAAACAATCAGTTGCTTGGTGTTCGTGACGCGAGATTCTTGAACAACAATGAATCCTAAACGTGTAATTGCTATGTGGTTATTTTATCGCCACATTAAGCGCCGTAGGATTATGCGCAAGTGGTGGATTCATCCTATCAATCAAAGAAGGGAACACAGTGGAACATTCTACACTCTTTTTGAAGAACTGAAGCGTTATGGTTCCAAGTTTCTCAACTTCTTTAGAATGTCAATTGAGGAGTTTGTTTCCAAAAGGTACTAAACGCCATTTTAGTCGAAATTGAGATAACACTTCCATGGGGTTTTAGGGGGGTAGTTCTTCACAAAAATGCAATCAGTTTGGAGCTAAAGATTCTCTATCCACTTGAAAAACGAGGTTGAATATTCGGTTTCATTTCAAATGGTACTATATCCAACGGTCGAAGAGCGCTTCATCTGTTTGGTTTCAAAAAGTACTTAATCCAGTATTTTTGATCTCAAGCTTCTATTGTTTTGAGCAAAAGGTACTATATCCATCGCATTGTCAAAATTCGCTACTTTTCTAGCTATTTTTAGAGTTTTCAGGCTGTAAATTCCGTTTGTTTTTAGTTCTTTGGCATGATTTTTGATAGTTTGAATGTAGGTAGCACTGGTATAACCTCCTCAGTTGCTTCCCTCAACTCGACTTAGAAACACTTACAACAAAGCCTTGTTTATGTCGTGTTTGTTCAGTATTTCCCTTCAGTATTTTGCTAGTTTTTGAAAAAACTTGTGGGTGCATCGTCACAGAAGTGCGTGGAAATTAAACTGTGAAGTTCTACGAGTGACTGGGGAAAAAATGAAGGACGAGGCTGGCGGCAGTACTTCTCAGCAGCCTACCAATGTAGACCAGCTTCCACCAATGCACAGCTGTTGTTTACCATTATTCGTCGAGAATAAAAAATACTGTCAAGATCTAAATATTTTTTAAAAATAAATGAATAAAATATAAGTACAGAACATACCAGTATTACAGTACTTCCATGATTTCGGAAACTCTCCCTTTGACCTATTCAATAAGATGTATAACTACTAAAAAGTATTGCCTATCCTGCAGAAAAGTACTGCGTACTGTTTGGATACTTTCTTTCATTGAATCAGATACCATGACATCACTACACACCAAAAGGTATTAAGTTTTGTTTTCAAAAGGTACTATATCCATTTTGTTTCTTGTCAAAAGGTACTAAGCGCCACGTTTCATTTCAAAGCGTACTATATCCAGAAATCTGAAATTTCCAATCTCAGCCTAAAATATTCTGAACAAAGAATTAAGACGCATTTTTTCCAAAATTTTCTATTGAAGTTCAGAGAATAAACAGAAAAGAAAAATCGTCGAAAGGCAGGTTTTAGCGAATTTTTGAAGAAAATTAAGCTATTGCTCTCGCCTCAAAATTTGTAGAATGTGAATTTTTGAAAAATTTTTATGCAGAAATCCGTTTCAGGCTATTCTGAATCATATTCTGAAGTTTAACGCATTTTTTTATGTATGTATGTATGTATATATGTATATATGTATGTATGTATGTATGTATGTATGTGTCATTCCAGACGATAACTGTCCGTAGAATTGTGCTAGAAACTTCAAACAAATTTTAAAATGTTAAGGACACAAAACGAAAGTTCAAGTTCGTTGGCCAGCATGATCGGATTACATCTTCGGGTTGAAATTTTCAAAAATGTAGTCGAAAATTTCAAAATAGCCTGTTTTTTGCGATTTGTTGTGTGAAATACTTTTTTCAGCATACTAACATGTGGTATATTCGGAATCAGCGTAAAATTTCCTATAAGAATATGTATCAAGTTTTCAAAAATTTCAAAGTTGAAAAATCAGTCAAAAATCAAAATAATGCCATTCGCTAGTTGTAAAAATCGGTAATATTTGCATGAAATATTGTCCAAATTCAGATTAAACTACTCTAATGGAAGTATCCCTGTATAACCAATCCTAGACCCATGCTGTTTAGGGCTAGAACCATGCTGTAGATAGAATTTGATTCCATGTTTGTCTACCAAAATCATAAACTAAAATTTCTCTACACAATCAATAGCGACTGAAATGTCGAAGATTTCTTCAAAAATTCGCTCATGGGGCCATGCTGCATGACTGGACTTTTTTCAGAATGTAATGGTTTTTTCATTTTTCTCGCATTTTTGTAAAAATGGATCTTTTGGAAACAAACTCCTCAATTGAATTTTTCGACAAACTCCATGAGAAGAAGAAAAACATAAAAAAATAAATAAATTGGTAGTCTGAAATCACAAAACTAGTCCCATATCACGAGAGCACTCAAATGGAATAGAAGATGCGTAGTTACTAGTAGAACTGCTGAAATCGGTCGGTAAATAATAGTTAGGGCCACTTTCACCAACAACATAAACGAGTTTAAGTTAGAAAAGATTAATAAATAATCGATATTCCAGCTAATCGTCTTTCACCAGACCACTTTACGAGTTTAAACTCCTAACGAGGTGGCTTGAGGTTAATCTCCCAAGCCCCGGCCAGTTACACTTCCCAATCTCAGATTAGTGATAAAAATGATATCGAGCAATATGGCCGCGCACCAACAGCTGATACCTCATACCTCTACAGTTTGGTTCACAGTTTATTATTATAGTTTATTGTTATTCAAGTTTTTGATGATGAATTCACGCGATTTATCGCTCGGATTAATTTGATTCCTCGGATGAGGACGATGTCCCGCAAAGACGCCCAAGGACGATCCGACGGCGCATTCCACATTTTGACGGGTTGGACGACGTCGAATTTCGGCGGAGATTCCGGCTCTCAAACCCGACAGTTTTGAAAGTCCTCGAGCTAATTGACACTCACCTGAAGTTCCCTTCGAACAGGTATAAGTTGGAAAAAGGCTTTTATACCATCAAATCGATGAATTATAATACGAAATTGATGTAGGATGGTAGGAAAATAAAGTATAATCGATGATGATAGCACGTTATAATACGATGTTGAATTGCTATCCCTTGTACAGTATGTACCTACCTACCTATACCACATAAAATAACTTATGTACATTTAAATAAGGTGATCAACCGTCCTGCTTCCGTCAAATGATGTGTCACACTTTCTTTGTTGGAAGTCAACGAAAAGTTGCGAGTAGATAGTAACTAGGTAACTAGATAAAAAAGGCGCGGGTAATAATTGGTCGAGGTTGTGATTCACCGCTTTATTGTCTTGATATGTCGGACACATGGCGGGGTTTCTAACTGTCGTTTCAAATTGTCCAATTTTTCATTGGACAGTTTCCGGAATCTCCGTTAGGGAAACTCGATTATTCCAATCTTGGTTTAAACGAATTTTGGGTTGGTGAAAGACGCCAAGGTTTGATCCTCGAGATTATATTTAATCGAGTTTGGCCAATCTCCGCTTAATAAGTTGTTGGTGAAAGTGGCCCTTAGTGTGCAAGCGTTTATTTAGTTATGTACGCCACTGTGGGGTCGGGTCTTCCCAGTACCGGTGGTCTGCAGTGGCAGTGGCCGGCTGCTCCCCGGTATTTTACCGGTATTATTTTCTGTTCGGCGTGTGTGCCAGGTCCCGTTCCATACAATGGTTTACTATTGGAATGTGGACGGCCAGAAAAAACCGACCGTCCAAAATCGGTGTGTGTGTGCAACTGGCCTTAGGAGTAGGCGTACCGGTAAAAAGAGTGGCGACCCTCGAATCAACTGTTCCCATGGTCCCGGCTCTCGACACATCATTTCATTCTATTCGCAACTACACTCTTTATAATTTCACCTAGCTTGTACCCCTTCTACTACCTCGTTCTTCTTCACTTCGAGTATGGTGCTGTATGTCACTAAACTCTAAGCACCTTCGACCAAGCTCGAAATAAATCACTCGTGACGAAAAAGTGGAAACCCATTTCAAAACGGAAGTTAGTGAAAAACGTCTATTTCCACGAAAAATTAAGAGTTATACAACGTTAGATTTTACCCACCATTTTCATTTTTTATCCACCGAATTTTAACACAGAATGTGTTTTAGCCATGGACTAACTAGCCGAAAATGGAACGCGGGATGGGAACGAAATGTGTGACGGATGATTTTCACGTACAACCGAGCCGTTGGTAGGGAAATGGAATTTCCGCCATTTTAATCGCACAGAAATCGTTCACCATTCGTTGGAAAGCTCTTGATTTATCACGAATTTATTTCGTATTTTTTTCGTAGTTTCATACTATAACTATATAAATTGATGTTATAAATGAATAGTAAACAATGACGCTTGTTTGGTTGTCACTTGGTTGCTCGTCAACGCAATTTTCGTAGTTTCATACTATAACTATATAAATTGATGTTATAAATGAATAGTAAACAATGACGCTTGTTTGGTTGTCACTTGGTTGCGCGACAACGCAAACACATTCTGTGTTTCAATAATTTCGTCCGAAGTATGTAAATAGAGGTAACCGGGGGTCCAGGGGGCTTGCCCCCTGGCGAGGCGCGGAGCGCCGAGTTTTATGTGGGTTTGTGAAATCGCAAGTTTATGGAAACAAACCCCAAACAATCTCCATGTTGAACGCTGTAATTGAGCCAAATTTCCGTAAGGTTGGCATCGAAAACTTGGTGGTGTGCTGCTCTCAGTCAACATATGCCAGATATAATTTTTCATACGTAAATGGTATCAAATGACCTCAATGACCTCAAATAGGCACTTGTAAAAGAAAAGTTTGTTTTGAATTAAAATTAAGCATTTTACTGCATTTTCAACGTGTTTAACAAAATTTAAAAGACCTTTTACATACGTCTAACTACAGAATTTTAAAATATTTAAGGCCAGCTGGCCTCGTGTTATTTTTTGTATAAATCATGTCACAGGGTGTCTGTGAAATGAAAATCCGGTAGAACTATGTCGAAAATATAGCAGAATACCGACAACTGCAACGTCCTATCTTAATCAGTTGGAGATATGATTAAAATCTCAATAAAACAGGATTTTACCTGACACAATCATCAGTGGAGGCAGCACTTCACGCAATGTTCACGAGAAAATCAGGCAAACTAAGAACAATACTGCAAAGAAGTAGTGTCTTAAAACTTAGTTTTCTCATTTAAAATATGCGAAATAATAATAGAAACAAGAGTCTAATCGACCAAATAGAGCCTGTGCGCAAAATAACGGATTTTTTCGATCGAGTTGAAGGCTAGTAAAGCCAGACAGCGGAGGCGGACTTCAGATGATACATTCGGTTTCTACCCGACTTGAAACGTAAAATAACCAAGCTTGAGGGGTGTTCAAAAACCTACCCACTACATCAACATAATAAGTTGATAATGAGGCATTTGAAAAGAAAAAGTATTATTATTTACTTCACCAGTACTCGAGTAATTCTGAGGTGCCCAGTAGTGTTACATTTACAGGAAGGTTAGGCTGGTGTCGTGTGCCTTTAGGTCCCCAAACGGGTGACGTTAAATGAGCCATTCTAACGTACGACGTTGCTAACGTCCCCTCAAGGTCACGTACTCTTGGGTACGTTAGGGTGACGTTAAGGGTACGTTAAGGTGGATTCACACTCGCGGTAACGGGAACGTCAGATCACAGTCAGGTCAGAGTCACGTCCCATTCACACTCCCACTGGCCATTCACACTGCCAAGTCAGATCACGTCAGGTCAGGTCAGTCTTCCCCGCGCAGTGACGCGATGTCCGAGAGGATAAAAAATTTGTATAAAATAGCTTTGCTACTCGAGGAAGAAGATGAAACTAGACCCCGAACGGAGAATCGGAGTCTCGTATCAGTGGAAAATTCACTGATACGATCATACCGTCGCTAGACGGTAGACAAAAATAATAAGGGGGGAAGTATCATGAATTCTCAACTGAACCAAAACTTTTCCTAACTCCAATAGGATATGTACCTATAGTATCACTTATAAATTATACCTCTTACCTACAGGCAATATGTATTGCATATAATATACGTACCCACTAAATACACGTAACACTAACAAAACGACCTTTTTCAAGTGAGTTTTTATATGAAAATTTGATAACATACCTATCGTTTGCAGTAATAACACAATATTCGATTTTTATTACAATAAATATTGTCACTATTTGAAACTTAAAGAATGTGTAAATGACCAGGATAAATCTTCCAGATATTTTTAAAAGCACAAAGCGATTTGCTGATTAGTAAATCAGATATATATTTATATTTTTTGAATTGAAACAATAATTGCAATGAGAAGTAACAATAAGAAAATATACATTTATAGAAATTTTTAACTCTACACGATTAGTTTAAAAGGTTGAGTTTACTGGAAGTGGGTATGCAGATTTTTCCATTTAGTCCATACTTGTCCATATTTCCTAAAACCTAAATAACACTCATAAAAACACTCATCAGTCATTGTAACCTTAAAATTATTTGTCATATGTTTCAAACTACTGGATGTTCTACATTGAAGTACAGAATGGATTCGGAATAGTGTGAACAATTTTTTTGGGTGAGTATGCCGAAAATAGAGCCGTCAAGCCAAATTTTTTATCACTATCCGTTTTTGAGATGTAACATAATTGCGAAACGCTGTGGAAATTTGGGAAATTTGAACGAAAAATGCCAGTTTCATGCAAAAAATTATAATACTTCAAGTATTCCATGAATACCTGGTACCTACAGTTGCGAAAACCAGGATTTGATTAGAATTAGTCTTCCAAATACGTCTCTTCAAATTATGGGTTTTATTGCCAGATTTTATTGCCAGCTCCCAAATTTTCCCAACTTCTCCCATGTCAGTGACCCCCCCCCCCCCCCTGCATGCTGTATTACTGGAATTTTAGCAAACCTTAATGAAATTTAAGTAAATTCGTGCAGAAAGTTTTATCGTATTTAGTTCAAAGTTGATAAACTTTTTCTAAGCAATAACTTTCTAAAAATCATAAGTTTGATGATTGTTAGTCGAGAGAATCCTGACGGGAGGACACCCAGCTGAGACGAGATTTGACTGTTTGTGATTCACATTTCCCGTTCAGTCCGGGAAGGTCAACGTCACGTCAGGTTTCGATCGCTCGCCGGGCGACCTGACGGGAAGTGACTGGACCGAGATTTGATCTTGACTGTACCGCGCCCGTGAGTGGGAATCACCCCGTAACGTTTCCACAGAAGCAATCTTGACGTGACCTGACGTGACTGTGATCTGACGTTCCCGTTACCGCGAGTGTGAATCCACCTTTACTGGTCACCAAAAACTCTCTATTGAATCTGAATGGTGTTCAATAAATATGAAAGTCGTCTGCTCTTAAAGTCAAGGGTGATTACGAAAAAGTGGTCAAATGTTGAGAAAAGTTATATAAAGAGAGAAATGTGGGTTTTTATGTCAAAAAACATAATCATATCTCAGCAACAGGTTGAGCTAGGATGGTGCGATTAGCAGCATTATGCTTCATTTTTAATTTAGTTCTACCTGATGTTTTCACACTGTCGCAGACACCCTGCATATTTAGGTTTCTGATTGTATATTAAACATATGTCTCCATCACGACATCCTTTTTTCCAATCCTTTTCTTACTATAATGTAATCATCAACATACTTTTATTTTCAATTTATTTGGTGATACACTGTTATTTTCTGTTCTATTATATTATATTTATGATTTATTCAAATCTATGCCTCATATTCCAATCTATTACAAATACCTTTCACAATATTCATACTTAATAATATTTTTTTAAATTTACTAATCTCATAACTAACCACAAATATAAACTTTTCCTTTTAAATTTGACAATAACATGCCTACAATTGATGATTAATGATTAACGACTATAACCTGTATTTTTTCTTTTCTATTCATGCAGCCCTTGCATGGCATGTGCTGAAGAAGAGAATGGATTGTACGTACTAATATCTTAAAACTTTCTCAACATTGTGTTGTAACGTTGCTGTTTGTACCAAAGCAATGGAAGGTTGCACGAGTTTTTAGAATTGAACCAATTCGTTTGCAGCAAATGTACCCAAGTTAACTACAACGCCTTCAATATTTGAAAAATTTTATTCTAAAACAGGAGTAGACCATGAAATCCACAGCTTTCAGATGTGTTATGCATGTAGTATGATGACTTCATAATCACTTCTCAACTTACTCTGATGCACATGACAATTCATATCACTCCTTTGCCTCACGAATGCTTGGAGTTAACCTCAAGGATAAACCCCTAGGATGCTTGGAGTTAACCCCAAGTATGCTTGGAGTTAACCACTTGGAGGATTAACCCCTAATTCACAACGCACATTCGCTTTCACCCATGCGCAAGCGCACACAGCTTACTGCACAATCCCCTCCGTCCCTCTCAATCCTCAATTCCCTTGACCTCGCTTGCATAAACTTGTATTCGCTTTGGTGTCGGCAGAGCCTGTTAAATTGAAAGGATTCTCCGGAAAACTGATAGCATCCATTGTATCGCCTAGATACAAGGAAATTGTCTCATTAATTACCACCAATTTCGGTGAGTTTTCTTTATTATTTTATTATTTGTGTGTTGTGTCCTTGCATTATTTTGATTTCTTGTTTTTATAAATATTTATTGTTTACAAAGTGTTCATTTTATGTTATATAATTTTCCTTTTCTTACACTGAGTCAGTTTAAACTTAATTTTCTTGAAGCTGTTTGGCAATAGCAACATTCAATGGGGGTCTGTTGGGTTTACTATTTTTAAAAGTGTTTACTTGGAATAGTACAAGGTACATTGATACTAACTAAATCACTTGCGTCGAAGTGGTGGAAACCCATTTCAAAACGGAAGTTAGTGAAAAAACGTTGTCTATTTCCACGAAAAATGGAGAGTTACAATGTTGAATCGATTTTGATGGTTAGGCCATCATCAGTAACAATCAATAACTGAACACACATTAGAAAGGACACAGCTTATATAGTCACAGGTGAAGGGAGATTGAATCCCATTGGTCAAGAGAAAGGAAAGGGGGCTGGAGGTACAACCAATCAAGTGCAAGCCAAGTGAAGGGGGATTATAGCTAATGAAGTGAAAGGAGGGGAAGAATTACTGGTTTCAACAGTTTGAATTCTACAAACTGTTATCTGTCAAATCAAAATTATGATTATGATTGGATTCCTGAAGATGTTTTGCAAATGTATGTATTCTCCCTTCACCTGTGACTATATAAGCTGTGTCTTCTCTAATGTGTGTTCAGTTATTGTTTGTAACTGATGATGGCCTAACCGTCGAAATCGATTTAACATTGTAACTTTATTTTTCGTGGAAATAGACTAGAATTTTTTCACTAACTTCCATGTACATTGATACTTTGTAAATTGATACTTGAATATATTTCGCTTTATGTGCAGAATATTTATTCTGTTCTGCTGTTCGTCACATTCCTACCATTGTTGTTCTATATTTACATACTCATGAGTGAGTTGAAACCTTCAAATTAACAAAATGCAGAGTACACCACTGGTTAGGGATGGAAATTGTTGGTGTTATCGAGCCAGAAATGCTTAGCGCCTGTACTCCCCACTGATATTAGTTCAGCATGATTCACGTATAAAAGGAGACAAATTTCATCAATTTTGAAAAAAAAAAAAAAAAAAAATTTGTCGTGCTACTGCTGAAGGTTTCACTGGTGAAAATGCTGTTTGATTTTGAATCAAAAACACCAATTGTTGATTTCATCCTCAACACCTTCTGTTCGCAGTGGACTTAGTTTAGCAGCTCCTACTCCATTATCCCCCCTCCCCCTCATTCTTAGCGATTTTATTAATTTATTGGTGTTTTGTTTCTCTTATCCAAATTTAATTAAATTTTGTTCGTCTGGGTTAACCAAATTTAAGTATCCCATTTTTCATTTTTCCTATTAATTAATCTTGCTCACTTTAATCTAATCCTCTAAGCTTCAGAATCCAACTTAGGCCCACTTCAAACATGGTTAAACTCGAAAAGATTGGAAATTAACAGAGATTACAGCTCAGCTACTTTCACCAGCATTGGTTTAGCACTTGCTAATCTCCGTTGGCCATGATATAAAATATGGCCGCTTTGCTTTTGTGAGTGATTGTTGTTTCTACTTGTAAAAATAAATTTGTGCGAGTTGGCATTTATGAATTGTTAGATAAGTAATGTAACACCTGGGTACGTACCTAATAGTTTTGTGGTAGGTATTCGTTGGTAGTAGGTATCTCTCCAGAATGTTGGCAAATATTCATCATGCCACTAGGCATGGAGGAAGGAAGGAGGTAGAACAAGAAGAAGACAAAAACAAGATAAGGTGGGTGACGTCACTGATAGTGATTCACTGACATTTGCTGGACCCTTTAAATGATGATGATTTTGGAGAATTTAAGTAGGTCAATAAAATATGGATGGAGGAGGGGAAAAGGGACCCCCCCCCTCCCTGAGTGCGCCAATATGTAGTGGGCTACGCTGGAAGAAGTCAACAGCCTAGACCAAAACTTCAGGGTTGGGAATAGGGTTCACAACAAACCAACTAAAGGTTCACTGGTGAGATCTATATTCTACCTTTTGCCGTTGGAATACGAATGCACCCCGTTGTGCTACAATTTCCCGTCATCAGACATTCCCCTCCTCCATCCATATTTTATTGATCCACTTAAATTCTCCAAAATCATCATTATTCAAAGGGAGTCTGGCAAATGTCAGTGAACCATTATCAGTGACGTCACCCACCAAGGAGTGATACCTTATCTTGTCTTTGCCTTCTTCTTGTTCTACCTCCTTCCTTCCTCCATGCCTAGTGGCCTGCATGGAGGTAACAATGTGATCACACATTTTGTAACTTTACATAATGAGGAACGGACCTCGTTCTATGATAGAACAGTACAACAAGCTCTAGATAAAAGTAAAAAAAGCCTCATCACGTACACGCCTTGACACCATTTAGGAGCCAAGTACATCGTTGATATTATAATGATAGTAGAAGTTTTTGCAGCCATCTGACTTGTGAGTCGGGATACAATTAGAGATCAGTACGAATAGAAACTAGTGACTGCTCATGCACGTAATCTTGTAACGAGACGAATCAGCATACGCTAAGAATACAGATGATTGAGTCATAAACGATTGGGTGACTGAGCAGACTTTCGAAAATAGAGGTAACCTACTCTGAAGATAACCACGTACCAGTTATCTCCATTGGGTTTTCAACGTGCCTGACCAATCAAGGGGTAGCATCTATGTTGCTGTCCCCAGCAACATCCTTTACAGAATCAAGACTCTCAAGTCGTGATGGCTGCAAGAACTCTCTAATAGATATGAAGGAACCAATGGAACATTGGAATGTGTGCTGCGGTAGTAGGGGCATACAAAAACGTAATCTTATAATGAATGTAATAAGTAATTCAGTGATCTCCACAATCTGCAAGTTTCTATTATTCCCTAGTTTGCTCCATCAGACAAAGTGTTGGTTTCACCGGTCAAAACCACTGGTTAAATGTGTTGATTGACAGGTACCAATATCCTCTGTCATGATTTTTGTCGGAGTTGTTTAGCAAAATACGCGAACGATTTAAAGCTGCTCACCTGTTCTGATACTGGCTTCCTACTGCACCTTTCTCATGAAAATGGGAACTTGCTCGAGAATTTGTATATAGCTGAGTCACCTATCTTGAAATTTTCACATTCTTCGTGTTGTCTTGACCTCCAATCCAACAAGAGAACATTCTCTACTGTGTGAAATAGTGAAAATAGAAGAACCCTTGAATTCAAGCCGATTATACTGATGAATGGTTTTAAAGACTTTAAAATGCAGTAATGCTTGTATCCTGGCAGCAATATCAGAATGGGCAGAGAATTAGTCGGTATTCATTAAAATTACTACCTACCGTTCATTCAGTTGATTGTCGATGACTTTGTTGTTATATTACAATACTTTTTGTTTTGGTTCAGATCTGTCATCTGGATCTGGCGGTGATTCAAGCCCTGAAATGTCTAAAGTGACAAGAAGTCGATCTGAAACCAGAACCTCCAACACTCGAAGGTTGAGTGAAGAATTCCAGCAGGAACCAACATTGAGACCTCTTCCAAATACATTGTCTTATGATTTAAGGTAAATATGAGAAATTTTCTCTGCAGGTTGTTAAGAGCAAGTTAATGAGAATATTTAAGTTATTTCAATTGTGAACTACGTAGTAAAAGGCTTTTGTCGTAAACCATTAGAAGTTGCTTCATTTTTAAAAGAAACACTATTATTAATTTATAGGTATTCCTATCCTATTACTATTGTTTCCAAACTGGATTTTAAAACTTCAGTGAGTTGTTTGTTAAATCGGTTACTTTGAGTATCATCACTCATTTTTAATAATGCCAACGCTTTAAAATTGTGGGAAGAAAATTCTCAAAATCGACCCAATTTCGGGCAAAGACAATTTATATTCACCTAATCCACAGGTTTGTGATCAGCTTTCCAAGAAGGTTAGGGTTTTCTCTCGTCTCTTACAGACTATACAGGTTAACACTCCCTTAAAAATCGTAGTAGTTTTTTATTTTAGCGTGGAACATGCTTTTACTGGGATCTAATAAGTGAAAAATGTCACGAAAATACGTGACAAAAGTAGCGGCGGACCTAAGGTTTTTGCTATTCAACTTATGAAGCTGAAAATTGAAATTTAGGGTGTGCCGAAAAACCGTTTTTTTGAAATCCTTGAGACGTCTAGAAACTAACCATGAAGTATAGAGCCCTCCCAGATCAGCTCGGTGATATCCGGTGCTAAATTCTTTGCAATTTAACCTATGAAGCTGAAATTTTAAATGGAAAAGGAAGGGGATCTGGGGTCTCCCAGTGGAGGCAAGGGGCGGAGCCCCTTGCGAGGCACCCGACATCGAATTTTCTTTGCTTTCCATCAGGGAGCTTGATAGGATGAACGTACAGAGATTCGTAGAGAAAGAGATGATCGACCAGCAATATGTATGTTTTCAAAAATTATGAGGATAAGGGTCAAAACGAATAAATGTCCTCATCGCCGAGCTTTCAGTTTATATAAAACCATCATCAGGGCTCAAGAATTTTCTATGGTGTCAAATTATAGGACAGGGCCATGGATTGTGAGGTAAATGTCACAACAAAAACCAGAACTGGTTGCAGTGGAGGCGGACAGCTGTTGGCACATAAATAGAACCCAAAACATTTAAGGCTAAAATTGAAAAACACACTGCTGGCAAGCATACAGAACTAAACTATTTATGTGCGAACCGTTGTCAACTTCAACCAGTTCTTGTTTTTGTTATGACATTTAACTCACAATCCATGACCGTGTCCTATATTTTGACACTATAGAAGATTCTTGAGCCCTGATAATGGTTTTATATAAACCGAAAGCTCTGCGATAAGGTCTTTTATTCATTTTGACCCTTATCCTCATAATTTTGACAATACAGAGATTCGGGTGGCTTGATTTGATTCTTTAAAATGAACCCTAAGTACCTATGTATTTTTTTTTTTTTTTTTTAAACACAGAATGTGTTTTAGCCATGGACTAACTAGCCGAAAATGGAACGCGGGATGGTAACGAAATGTGTGACGGATGATTTTCACGTACAACCGAGTCGTTGCTAGGGATATGGTACTTCGTCGTTTTTCATCCCACAAAATTCGTTGACCATTCGTTCGAAAGCTCTCGATTTATCCAACAATATTATGTTAACTACTGCGAAGTGCGTGTCCAACAAACTGAGTTATGAGCATGGTTATATAAATAATTGTTTACACACAGGTGATCATTCTCAATAATTGATATTGTGAACATGATTGCAACCGCTTGTTAATTTCTGATGATTTCATTGAGCTTGTGTTTCGATGATTTGATTCATAGCAGTTGATCTGAGTATTACGAAAACGGTTTGATTTGTGAAGTGGAGGTTAAATAATTTGAATAGGTAATTTCTATACTTTACACTCTAGGAAGCTGTAATTTCGTTTGTAGCCTCTTTAGGACATTTACTTGACGATGCTCAGGGTCCGGATCAGATGTGTGGCTCTTAAAGCTAATTTC
This sequence comes from Adelphocoris suturalis, assembly GCA_030762985.1. Classification (NCBI taxonomy): domain Eukaryota; kingdom Metazoa; phylum Arthropoda; class Insecta; order Hemiptera; family Miridae; genus Adelphocoris; species Adelphocoris suturalis. The sequence goes on along the minus strand of CM061049.1, from coordinate 7,986,201 downwards.
TATGCTTTACACTCTAGGAAGCTGTAATTTCGTATGTAGCCTCTTTAGGACATTTACTTGACGATGCTCAGGGTCCGGATCAGATGTGTGGCTCTTAAAGCTAATTTCTATGCTTTACACTCTAGGAAGCTGTAATTTCGTATGTAGCCTCTTTAGGACATTTACTTGACAATGTCCAGGGTCCGGATCAGATGAGTGGCTTTTAAAGCTAATTTCTATACTTTACACTCTAGGAAGCTGTAATTTCGTATGTATCCTCTTTAGGACATTTACTTGATAAATCGCTCTTGATTTATCACGAATTTATTTCGTATTTTTTTTCGTAGTTTCATACTATAACTATATAAATTGATGTTATAAATGAATAGTAAACAATGACGCTTGTTTGGTTGTCACTTGGTTGCGCGACAACGCAAACACATTCTGTGTTTCAATAATTTCGTCCGAAGTATGTAAATAGAGGTAACCGGGGGTCCAGGGGGCTTGCCCCCTGGCGAGGCGCGGAGCGCCGAGTTTTTTTTCAAATTTGTATTTAACACTAATCAATCTGTTGAAATGCGTCACATTTCGAAAATGGTAAAATTTTGTATTTCATTTTCAGGAGTATCCAAGCGATGACTGATATCAAAACTCACATCGGATATGCTCGAGCGTTCATACGACTGTCGCTAGAGAAGAAAATGCTTTCAAGGCATTTGAGGACCCTCCTCTCAGAGACCACACTATTACGGTACTCATCTCATTGTTTTACTCATTTAACATTGAGAGATTCACGCAAAACCTCAAGAAATCAATAAGGAATGGTATTGGTTTTGTATTTCGGTTATTCTTTCAATTGGTAGATCTCACAGGGCTTTCCGGAAAGGGGCTATATGATGAGTTCGAAATGATTGGAAGAGGTGAAAAGTTGGAGAGAAAATGTGTGCGATGTCATTATGAATGTATTGGTCTCTCACACTCAGATGTGGTATTACTGAATATTGTTTTTGTTAAAGGTTTGTTAGAGTAATTTTAGATGCATAGGATGTGAATGTATTTATTTTGTGTGTGAGTGGTTGTGTGCAAGGTCTTTTCCTGCGATGTCGGTGTGGGGTTGCCTGGTCGGCTCTGGGGGCCCTCCTTGGTATGCTCTGGATCTCTTTTGAGATTTGATTGGCCGGGCATCTGTCTATGACGGATGCTATGCCCGGGGAACCGCCATGGTGGGTGGGGCCTGGGGCCACATTCGTCACACCAACATTGCTTATCAATCCTAAACATGTGTGTACCTACCTTCGTAAATGATTCTACTTTTCTTCTATGATTCTGATGACTTTTGTAATGCCAGTTTTGGTCGCTACAAATAAAATCGATTTGATTTGTGGGGCCGAGCTAACTAAATGGATTTTTGAACTGAACTTTGCACATAGAGGTTTTGAATCCGAATCAGGTCAAAACTCAATAAAATTTCAATTCAAATCAATCAATCATCAGGTCAAATCAAATCAAATTGCAACCGACAGACGTCCATTCCTCATTAGTACATTAAGGATGATAATGTGTTATCATGTGAGGGAGATGGAATTTTCACAAGAATAGCTTATAATGAAATTAATCAATCCATACAACCCTTGTAAAATAAAAGGAAACGTGTCTTGTTTTCTAGAACCCAATACAAAAGGTATGCGTTCCTTCGGTGTGAAGAGGAGAAAGAACAATTTCTCTACCACCTACTCACTCTAAATGCTGTGGATTACACCTGTTTCACAAATACTTACCTCAATACAAGTGAGTGTGTTATTTACTATTAATCAATAATCTAATGAGCGTTACCCATGTATTCATTTTATATTATTAACCATCTGCACTCTTCTAAGTTGAAAAGTTTTCTTTCTTTGATTTTTCAAAGATTGCTGCTTTGGTGACGTCACACTAGCACTGGAAAATTTTGAAAAATCGTAGAAAAAATTTAAATGATCTTGAAAAATTCCATAGCGGAAAAAAGTAAATCAAGAAGTAGCGTGAAATGTCATAATTGATCAATTAAGAAGAAAAAATTATACTCAATGTGATTTACGTTTGTGCAAGCGCAGAATGAACTGATGAGTTGAAAACAATGAAATAGGTACGGGACCATCTACAACCTAAACCGCTGAGAATTTCATCCAAATCGGGTAAAAACTGTGGAAATTAAGTCATTGCAAGTATTTCACGTTGGCGCATGCGCAGTAGCTATTGAGGATACAATCGTGTTGACATTGATATGTGATAGGTAATCAATTCCTCTTCTTCCAACTATCATCCAAATTTAAGCGGAATCAAACGACTAGGGTGTACAAAAATGGAGCATAATGGAATTTACGTTTGCGCATGCGCAGAATGAAGTATCGATTTGACAACAATGAAACTGATAGGAGACCATCTACAACCTAACCCGCGCATTTTCTGACAATTTGATCGAAATCGGGTGAAAACTGTGGAAATTAATGTCATTACAAGGATTTCACATAGGCGCATGCGCAGTAGCTATAAATGGTACAATAATGTTGAAATTGATATGGGATGACCAAATCGTCATCCCCCAACTATCATCCGAATTTGAGCGAGATCGAATAACTAGGGCGTGAAAGAATGGAGCATAATGAAATTTACGTTTGCGCATGCGCGGAGTGAAGTATTGATTTGGCAACAATGAAACTGATAGGGGGACTCTCTAGCCCGCACATTCCCTAAAAATTTCATCCGTATGGGATGAAAACTATCAAAAATAAGCTTGTTACAAGGATTTCATATTGGTGCATGCGCAGTAGCCATCAACGATTTAATCATGTTGAAATTGATAAGGGATAATCAAATCGTCATCCGCCAACTATCATCCAAGTTTACGTTTGCGCATGCGCAGATTGAATGATTTTGCAACAATCAAACTGACCGTAACTGACAGGGGGCCGTCTACACCCTAGCCCGCACTTTCCCTGAAAATTTCATCCAGATCGGATGAAAACTGTGGAAAACAAGCTTGTAACAAGAATTGCATATTGGCGCTTGCGCAGTAGCTATTAATGATACAATAATGTTGAAATTGATATGAGATGATCAAATTTTCATCCCCCAACTGTCATCCAAATTTGAGCGACATCGGACGACTACGGCGTGAGAAAATGGTGCTTGGTAGAATTTATGTTTGCGCATGCGCAGAGTGAGGTATTGAGTCAAGAACGATGAAACTGATAGGAGACCGTCTACCGCTTATCCCGCACATCCCCTGAAAATTTCATCCAAATCGGATGAAAACTGTGGAAAGTAAGCTTGTACAAGGATTTGCGGACACACGACATACAGACAGACACGGAACCGAAGTTGTTCAGAATGGTCTAAAACGTAAAATGCGAGTGGAAATTTTGATTTCGGAGACCAAAATTTTTTTTCTCCCGAAAGTGAAAACAATGCTTCCACTATCTTTAGGTTAACTCGGAAGCAAAACTACTCATTTAAGTACAGTACAGATGGTATCGAATTTCTTTGAACGGAATCCTCTTCCATTTAACAATAGTTTAAAACGAGACGTTCGCGAACAATCAATTTGAGACACGAGTTTCTAGACCCTGACCAACTAATCTAAATTCTTACTATGGGATTGACAACTCGATGTTATGTATTTTTGAGATGCGAGCGTAGCGAGCATCTAGACCACTAATCTAAGCAGAAAACTGATCTGTGTAAAATTTCTTGGCGACTGGAGCGCTGGGAATTCCAAGCAGTGGGTAGTCGAACTAAAGAGCAAGTCAGGGTCTCGTGTCTCAACTTGATTGTTCGCGAACGTCTCGTTAGTTCAAATGCCTTTTTCGCAGCCATGGGTAACGCTAATTTATATTGGAGTAGCACACATAACTGTGACTTCCTATTTTAACAAGACTTATTGAATTCGCTTTGCTGTACTAATTCATTCGCTGTAACTATCTTTAATTGCTTCCCCTGTTGTTTGGAGATGGGTACCTGTATAAAAACATCGACTTCTTAATCGATTCTCAATCAGATTGGTTAAAATGAAAAAACACTGCAAATTATTACACAAAGGTTTATTATTTCTGTATCATACAGACCTTCTACGTAGAAAACTGACCGTAATTATTTAGCCTCACTTATAGTATATTTACTAGGTATCGAAACTCGGGGCTTCCAATATTTGGTTCACTCGTTCACTGCATTACAGCTCCAGGACCCCATAATTTCACGCTTTATGGTAAAGTTGTGGAAAAAATAAATAAATGGGGCCGTCTAGGGACACCCGAAGGAAGCGAAGCTTTATATCATAAAGCGTAGAATAGAATTATGAGTATTTTCATACTCATAAACAATCTCTTCTAATTGGAATTAATTTCATCACACTCTATCTCTCGCCTTCCCTCCCCTCCCCTCCCTCCCATCTCTTCCCTCCGCCTCCCCCACACTCCCTCGCCCTCCCTTCCCTCTCACTCCCTCCGCCTCGCCCTCCCTCTCACTCTCTCCTGCCCACCCTCTCCCACCCACAAGGCGTGCGCGCGTTCGTCAGTCTAAGGCAAAATGACGCTTGACGCCGCGTCATTTTCAATCGGATAACTAGAGATACACAGCGGAGCATGGTGCGGTGCACACGGGACGCCGATACCTATCTGCAGCTGGCGTTGACGCGGATAGGTATCAAAGTTGACGCAGGTTTCTGTGGGACGCGCGTTGCGGGCGATAGGTATCTTGCCGCCCGATACCCCTAGCAGTACTCAGCAGTCAATCGTCCGGTGCACACGTGCAGCTGCGTCACTTCGCGTCAACCATCATTTTGAAGATTTCGGCCCACGATTTTTTGAAAATCTTCAATTTTCTGCACATTGATTCATTGTCAAAGGATACGAGAAAGCTACGTGCTATGCCCAACATGCCGTTTTTAGCGAATCTTCGCAGAAAATTGCTACTGCAATTATAAAATAACAATTTTCGAAAACATTCTTCATTGAAATCCGAGTCCTAGCTCCGAGGTCCTTCCAACTTTTCGTCCAACCCCAACCAAAATCCATATTCATATCAATTTCATATACGTATACATATGGGCATGTATGTGGGAGTATGGGATGTTATTTAGAAAAAGTTCCAGTCATATAGTATGATCGAATGAGCGAATTTTCTTAAATTACATGTCTTATTATATTATGCTAAATTGTATCGAAATTTCAGCAATTGATTACATATATACCTATATATATATATATATATATTATATATATATATATATATATATATATATATATATATATATATATATATATATATATATATATATACACATCATTCCAGACGATAACTCTCCTTTAGGATTGAGATAAAAATACCGTTCTTGGGCCAACAAATCAAGCATTCCAAACGAAAGGATGAGTTTGTTGGTCAACTACGTATTTTTCAGCCCATTAAATTGGCAAATTTCGAAAAATGTACTAAAAAAATCACTAAAAATGGCTAAAAACAGCCAAAAAGCGTTACATTTATAAGGTTTAGCACAATTTTAGTCAAAACTAAACTATAAACGATTAATTGGCTTTCACACTGCCCGCGATTTGAGCGAAGCGAAGCGATGCGATTACGCGCGAAAAAGACAAAACGCCGCGCGAGTAAGGTTTTTAAATGGGAGGAGGCGACGGGTGTTCACACTGCGAGCGGTAGAGGGCGGTTGCGAGCGATTTCGTGCGAGTGGCCTCTCGCAATCGCAAGGAACGTTGCGATTTGAAGCGAGCGATTCGTGCGAGTAATAGATTTCGCGCTCTCCAGTTTGTTGTGCATGGCCTCAAAATTTTCAGAATGAACATTTTTGAACATTTTCTTCACTGAAATCCATTTTGGCACATTCTGAAACAATTCCTTAAGTTTTTCTAAAAATCATATAGGTACTTATTTAAAAAAACACATTTCTCAAAAAAAATAAATAAATGGGGGCGCATTTGGTTTGATTTAAAACTAAAAAACCTAGGTATCTAAAATAAATCGTTAACACAATTTTTTCTTCCCTTAACCATAGTTTTAACTGGAAGATTTCTTTGAAAATTCGCTCATTAATATTCATGCTGCATGAATGGACTTTTTGTAATTTCATACAGTGTATGGAGAAAGAATCAATTAGGGGGTGTAGAAAGGGTTGAGGGCGCAATGCGCCGAGTTTTTTTGTTGTTGAACTTGTTGCATTTCCGCTCTTAAAAATACATTGACTAAACTTTATAATTAAAAATTTCTTACTCACCTAATTGTGACCATAAGCTTTTCTTCTGCCGGTATGGCCATCCTGAAATTAGTGTCCTGCTTCTGCACTGCATTTGAAATCTGGGATAAAATATAGTCAAAAGTGTTTGAGCTCATCCTGAAATACCTCCAAAACCGCTCTTCATCCTCTCGCAGTTGAGGGTACAAATGGTGATATTCACCTAACGCACATCTCGGCTGATTCACTTCATGAACCCACTTTCTTTTACGCTTTCTTTTAATTTTCAACGTACTAGACTCTAATAAAAAGGAATTAACAGAGTTAAATGGGAACATCTTTCCGGGACACCAAATACTCGACTGGTCTACTCGCTCGCCTGTAATCGCTAGCAGTGTGAACACATCATCGCATCGCATCGCTTGGAAGTTCGCGCCTCCATTCGCTTCGCTTCGCATCGCATCGCATCGCGGGCAGTGTGAATTCAGCCTAACACTGACACTTTTTCGCCCGTTTTTGGCCCATAACATCTATGCGAGTAAAGCGATCGGGATGGTTAAACGTTGGGACCAACTAGACCCCAAATGGAGTCTATGTGCGAAAGAATGGGTTTTTCAAGTCAATTCTTAGGCCTTTTAAGGCCCGGATGGCGAACTGCGGACGGACATTTCAAATTTAGATTCTACGCACCTTGAAACGTAAAGTGACAAAGTTTGAGGGGGGGTTATAAAAATTTTTTGCTACACGATCACATAGGCTTATTATTGAAAATAATAAACCAAAATCGAGACTTGTAATTACTTGTGTATACTATCTAAAATTGCCCCAGCTGATGATGTATTCTTGATTTCTCATGCCTACTAACCTATTCCGCCTTATTTTATTGAATATTTGAAGAAAAACTCGGCCCTTCGGCATAGTCACTAGGTGTGTCTTCCACATAAAAAATTGAATTTTTCTCAATTTAAGCACAAAATTGACCCTAGTAACGTCACCAACCACAACTGGTCATGACCAAGATGTTCAAGGAGGCATCCCAACTTTTACTTAACATTATACAGCTCATCAATTAAGTAATACGCTCTGAAGAGGCCATATATTTGGCGAAAGCACTCAGCATACCTGTAAATTCTCAACCCTCAACCAATCCAACCTACATTTAGATTGGGTGGTCCGCCATCCCGTATCCTAACCTATATCAAAAGCACGTAGTTTACAGTGTTTTGGTCTACAAAAACAGTAGAGTTGATCTAAGTCTCTTGTGGTCAGTTTCCTCAAAAATCGGCAAGAAAAAAATCGATTCTCGATTCTCTCAAATGTTGTTGTTAAAGAATCGATCCCCAATTTTATTGATTACTAAGAATCGATTAAGTAAAACTTGATTTATTAAAAATATTGAGTATCTATACCCATACCTACTGTAGTTTGGCCCAATCTATTTTAATCCATCATTGCTAAGAAATCTAACCAATAATGATTTTCTAGGAATTCCCTACCGGGTGGCGATTTATCCATCTCGGAAAACATCGTTCACTTCTACCACTGCTAACTGTTGGGTGGCGGTCTCTGGAAGCAATGGAGAAACTAACAAAGTGCCTGTCCCTAAAGGAGCGTTGGAATTCGTTTTCCACGTACGTTCTATTATATGTTTAGAGCTGGAGTAACTTCCATCTTAGGTTTACCAACTTGAGTCCTGGTAATGCTGAATATTAACTTGAATATTTGATTTGTGTAGAACAAAAATCTGGGAATGCTCACGACCCTGAGAGTCGGACATGATGGCAGCGGGTTGAGTCCTAAATGGCTGGTGGATCATATTATTGTGAGAAATGAAGTTATTGGTGTTACTTACAGGTAAGAATTATTGACTTTTGCTTCATAGAAGTTATAGGTCAAAAGAACTTCTTTCTCCAAGTACTAGTGTAACAACAATACTCTCAAGCAGAACAGAAATAATTATTTCACGTGAATGTGATGATAAGTGACTAATCCATAAAGTGTGGTTCCCTCGTTCAAAAAAATAACCCAAGTGCTAAGATGAATTTCAAAAGTATAATGAAAAAGTCTATGGCAGAAATTCCACATCAACATTTGTATTCAGATGATGATGACTTCCTAAAGACAACTATTACAGCTGAATTGTAGAATGATAGCTCTGTCCATATATCTGTACTCACATGTGACCCCTTCCATGAATTTTCCATTTTCTGAATGCAAGATTTGCTCCTAGAATCCCAGAATCTCCTTAAATTTCATTAATTTTTGCCAATAAATAGATAAAAACTGCAAAAAAGCTAAAAATCCAGTCTTTTTTAAATTTCTGAATATTATTTATAACGAGTTTTTCTTTTCTATAAAATTGGTAGTTGAAAATTTCTTATTCCTTTCTACTTGAAGTGCTGAATTTCCTAAGCAATATACCATAATGACTCATATTCTGATGATCCCCTAATACAAAGCCTACGTGTGGCTACACCAAGCCACGGCATTGGGCTCAACCATAACTTCTATGTGGGTACCGAGCCATGTGGGTATTACGGCAATGAGTGTGCAGATTCCCTTGCAAGAAGGGTCATTGGCGATAACTCCATTGATAATGTTGCCTATACGCGTAGAGGATCAAATCTCCTACATGCTACATAAAGCCAATTACATCTGGTATGAGCAATGACAGGGTGAAGTCACTGGTCCGCGTGATGTCCTTCAGGACTTGAGCCCGGTGGGCCCTTTCGTAACCCTACTTCCAGGGAGAGATCGAATAGTGGTCAACGGGGTTGTCACTGGCCATACCCGTCTTACTCACATACACCTACTCATTGCAGATGCTCTAGATGTTGTGTGTGGGAGTGATCTGTCCATCCGCCACTTTCTGGAGGACTGTCCAGCCCTTGTGGACCTCCGAGTCCAGCATCAGCCCCCTCAGTGGGTTTACGTTTTATCCGGACCAGGCAAGGTCCGATCCCTGTTGTTGTACCTGAGAGCCACTGAGCTCTATTACGAACTGTGACATCTGATCTGAGATATATTTATATACATCTAGTCGTAGTTTTATTTCTCTTAGCTGATTGTATATAGTAGCATGTATATAGTTATTAGCCTATTTTACATCTAGTCTTAGTTGTATTACTTTATTTTTGGGGCTTTTTTAATCCACTTTGGGGGCTAAACAGTGATCATCACTGTAGCTCTGATTTTTCCCTCCCTCCTAGTGCCATGATGGCGCTCCTTTTTAGTGAAGGATGGCAACATGGCTCCCCTTAGAATCGTGCCACTTCCAGTGTCCCTTTAGACACCTTGTTCAATGCCGCTAATGACCCTTCTGGTTGAGGTGCGGCTTAAACCTTAAAAAAAAAAAAAAGAAAACCATAATATTGTATGATAGTTAACGAAAACTCGCTCATACGAGCATGCTGCATGACTGAAACTTTTTTATACATTAATGCATTCTTTTAATAATGTCTATAATTACAGCTTCCCATGTGGGAGGTGGCTCGGGAAAGGAATCGACGATGATTCCACGGAACGTCTCCTAGTCGGTGAAAAATTAGGAAGAGACGCTGTGGAAAACATAGAAAGAGGGCGATCTCGAATCCGTAGCCCCAGCGTGCCACCAGCCAAAAGGAGTTTACCGCTCAGCGAAATTCAACACTTGTTAGGTAATAACGCCTCAAAATATCAGTATTGTGGTTCTTTTTCGTTTTGTTTATTTGAATAGATACGGGCGTAGCCAAATCACAATATGCATGACGAAAAAATAGATGTAAATGTTACCGTTAAAGTGTGTAATTCAGTTAATGTATAAAATAACTAGTTAGTATATCGTCGAAATAATAGAGTAAGGTAGCTAAGTAATATACACGTCAGAAGTCAAAAATTGTGAAACCACTTATTTGAACATTTTGCTTTGGTGGCATTTTGGGTTGCACAGAACCTTATTTTTGACACACTTGCATCTGTTTGAGGTGCATTTTGTGGTGCAGTGGCACCGGAAAAATCCTTGCCCGTCCCCAAGAGCTTGGGCTGTCGCCACCGAAAGAACGGATGCTGATTAGTGATCCTAATACACGAAAATAAACTTGTGCTGACCATCAGATTGCGACTGCATGTCTATCAAATCCAACTGGCACCTTCTGTTGAAGCTGTTGATCAACTGATCGTATTTCGTTTTGGTCAGCACAACACTGTTATGAGCCACTTTCTCAAAGTTCAGTCTTTGATTGAATTTAATAGAGAGTTTTTGGTAACCACTAACGTACGCCTTACATCACCCTACCGTACCCAAGAGTACGTGACCTTGAGGGGACGTTAGCAACGTCGTACGTTAGAATGGCTCATTTAACGTCACCCGTTTGGGGACCTAAAGGCACACGACACCAGCCTAACCTTCCTGTAAATGTAACACTACTGGGCACCTCAAAATTATTCGAATACTGGTGAAATAAATAATAGTAGTTTTTCTTTTCAAATGCCTCATTACCAACTAATTTTGTTGATGTACCGGGTAGGTTTTTGAACACCCCTCAAACTTGGTTATTTTTCGTTTCAAGTCGCGTAGATAGAAACCGAATGTGCCATTTGAAGTCCGCCTCCGCCGTCGCGCTTTACTAGCCTTCAATTCGATCGAAAAAAATCCGTTTTTTTGCGCACAGGCTCTATTAGGTCGATTAGAGCTTTGTTTTTATTATAGTTTCACATATTTTAAATGAGGAACCTGAGTTTTAAGACACTACTTCTTCGCAGTATTGTTTTTAGTTAGCCTGATCTCAGCTGTTTTCTTGTGAACATTGCGTGATGTGCTGCCTCCACTGATGATCATCAGGTAAAATCCTGGCTCATTGTCATAGAGATGAATACTTTTTCATACTTCTTGATATATTACCCAACAGAAAACCCAAAAACATGAAGTTCATAACGACTAAAGACCTAAAAGTGCAACTAAATCGCGGTGTTTCCCACTTGAGGCTTACTATCTTTGCGTTAAATCCATGCCTTGTTCACGAATTGAAAACTAAAAATGAGAAACTACCTATCCCGTATTTGTACTGAGACTAACATGAAATTCGAATTTAGAATTGAAAATCGGCATTTCACATCGAAATAAAGAAGTCGATTAGACAACCTGTAGACAACACGATAGCTGGGAAAAAATATCGCGTTACCCAACCACCGTTAACGTGACATAAAAATTAAGGCAACCGTTCTCCCGGCTCCTTTTGGGTTTGGGTTTTGAGTTTGGGTTTAGCTTCTTCGTTTGCTCTCTCAAGACTACGGTAACGGGTGACGTTGAGTTGAAGTCGCCAAAAACTCTCTAATGTTAAAGTCACCCACATCCACGTTATCTTGTAGAGCACTTGATGAGGAACTTGCTTTAACTGGTCTCCGTAGTTACTCTATATACTAACTAGTTATTTTATATACTAACTGATTTCACACTTTAACGGTAACATATATAACAAAACAGAAAAGTTCATGACATGGTTGCTGGAGTTCATGAAATATCTTAAACTTAACCAAAATTACAAGGTACAGGAATAATACAACAACAATAACTCGAATTTCAATAAAGGTCACTTGACATAAGAATGTAAAACCTAACTAATTATTAAATTAGGGACAAAACCTGCTTCCTGAAGTAACTAAGACCGGACGTGAACAGATCTAAATCTTCGGACAATGAAGCTAAATAATTTATTTGTCTCTGAATTCTAGTTATAGGGCTATTTGATAAATAATTAGTGTGGGTGTGAGGAATAGAAAAAATGAAATGGTGGCGCATGTTGTAGTTGGGGACATTTAAATTAAATAAGGATAAGAGTGAGGGACAGTCGATTCCACCAGGGTCATTCTCATTTCATTTGCCGCTTTGGGTCGTTTGGAAACCTCAAAGACGTGAAATATGAAAGTGCTCGAAAATGAGGTTAGATTGGCAAATACTACTCATTGTAAATCACAGATTTGTGTTCTATAGATGAACAGTGAGTTTTTCATTGATGTTGTATTTCATATACTTTTTACCCATCCTTGGTCACACTCCTGAGAGGTAACACTCATGAGAATTTCCAGTAAAAATGGCGTCACACAGGATGATGAAGTGGCAAAACTCGGGGATGGCTACTGTTTGAAACCTGTCACTAAGCAGTACGGTTCTTGATATCGGATTATTTTTTTTAAGCACTAAAAACACTCGTAATTAGTGTAACACTCATGATTGAAAATAAAAATACTCCCCATGTTTTTAGGCTTCTTTCGCTGCAAAAACTGCTGCAACTCCAAGCACTCCACTGCAGTCTCACATCTTCAACTAGACAATATAACCTTCAAATCTGACTGTTTCCCACCATTTTCCATCGGCTTTCTTAATCGCAAAAATGATAACACTCCTGAGGTCCCATTGAGATGAGATATGGGGGACTGACTGAAAAACCAGTTTTTCACGGGTTGGGAAAAATCTTAAAAATGTAAAACCTTACTCTAAATAAAGAGGAACCAACCTACTGCAGCTAGTAACCCTGGCCAGTTCTAGATTGTCATTGTTTCCGAACTACCTAACTTCTACTTACATGTTAGGTAGGAGGGGACGGTAACACTCATGAGTTTCCAGGATTTCAAGGTTTTTCGTCGACACTGTGTATTGGTTAAAGGGGATTTTGGGCAGTCAAATTATTTCTTCGTTGATCTTCCAACTTATACTACCCTTTTCTCCCGCAAAATCGCTAGTGTTGGTCAAGAATTGTGAGAATTCGTCATCGGGGACATGAAAGCGGCAAATGAAATGAGAATGACCCACCATTGAACAGCTTGACAACGAATGCTGCATCCATCCGCCTTCGTCTTGTCTCTAACGGAGTCAGACCACTTATGCCCATCATCGTATCATGAAACGAGTCACCACTGATTGGCACTCCCACTCTAAATGCTAAAAATCTTAGAAATTTATTCTGGACCTTCTCCAATCTAACTCTAGCTATATTATGAAAAGGAGACCAAACTATAGCGCAATATTCAATCGTGGATCAGACAAGTCAGGGCCATGGCATTGGTAAAATCTAGTTTGCTATTTTTATTGGTGAGAAATTACTGAACATTTCTTATTAGCCTGTACTTGCATAATAAGGCTTGTATCGCTGTTCCTCTTTGATTAAAAATGTGTGTTATACAATTGGGAGAATTTTATACTGTAGAGTTACATTGATGAAAAAGAAAGGTGTCTGCATCTGTATTGCTTCCGAGACTCAAGAAAGCGGAAGCTTTGTTTTCACTTTCGAAATGAAAAAATTTTTTTTGCTCCAAAATCAAAATTTCCACTCGCATTTTGCGTTTCAGAGCCTCCTGAACAAATTTGGTTCCGTGTCTGTCTGTCTGTCCATCCACATTTCCTTGTAACAGCCATAACTCTCACAATTTTGATCCGAGTTCAACCAAATTTTCAGGAACCGTGCGGGTTAAGCTCTAGATGGTCCCCTATCAACTTCATCATGATCGAATCAACGGTAGCTTCTGCGCAGGCGCTAACGTGAATTCCTTGTGACGGTCATAACTCGGTCAATGTTGAACGGATTTAGGTCAGATTTTCAGAGATGATGTGGGTAAGGTCCCTTGAGGTCCCATAAGACAATCATCATAATTGCATTAGCGGTACGCTCTGCGCATGCGTGAACGAAATATTCTTGTTAAGGTCCTTGCAATAGCCATAATTTCCACAATTTTGATGCGATTTTCTTCAAATTTTCAGCGATCGTGCGGGTATAGCTCTACTTGGTCCCCTATCAGTTCCGTCATGATCGAATCAACGGTAGCCTCTGCGCAGGCGCAAACAAAATTTTCTTGTTTCGGTCATAACTCAGGCAATTGTGAACGGATTTCGGTCAGATTTTCAGGGATGATGCGGGCAAGGGTTCTTGAGGTCCCGTATCACATTCTTCGGGATCATCAGCAGCGGTACGCTAGGCGCATGCGCGAAAGTGATGTTTTTGTTACGGTCACAGCTTAGTTATGAGAAACATGCGGACTACATCCTGGGTGGTCCCATATTAAAATCAAAATTTTCCGTTTTAATTTCATTTATTATATGTACCATTCAGCGTCCGATTTCCCACCTTATTAATTCCCTGATGCCAGAACCGGTCGTTTCTAGTTTTCTGGAATTTAATGGTGACGTACTGTGAAGGTCACGAGGAAGCTCATGTGCCATTTCCTTGGCAGTGTATTTTTTGTTTGTTAGCGCACTATCAAAATGTCAATAGCAACCGTTGGCTTGGGTATGTAGTTAACAGCCTTTCGCAAAGACCATACCATAACTTTAATTTAAGGAAACTCGAGGGTTTTCACTATTCCTCATTATGTACCATTTGTATTCTCTGCTATATTATATACGTTTTGTGTAAGAAATTTCGAATGGTCTTTTAAGGAGAAAACGCAGAAAGATTCACACTGGTTATCTGGAAGCTTTATTATACTTTACGTAAGTCGTAATACTATCGTGAAAACATATTTATGTTGGCATTGAACGTTTTAGGTGACTGCATCAACAATCTAGTCAAACATTTCTACCGCCTGGGCAATAAAGACGCAGTGTCTTCAAGCCTCACCATGCTGCTTTGTGGAGAAAACGGATTGGTCAATTGTCTGGAACTGGCTTTTCTTTACGGCTTCAAATCAACCAGACTGTTCGGTCGTAACCTTTACATTTGGGATTATATAGGTAAACATTTTCAACAATAAATTTTCACCCTATTCACATTTATGTAGCCTTTATGTGTCAACTATTTTGAAATTACGTTTCAGTTAAAGTGAAGGACGAAATGGAGAATTTGATTCGAGAAGATGACACCATTCGCTATTATTGCAATCTGGTGGAAGCGATAAATCATTCTGGACACTCTTTAGGGAAAGATGGCAAATTCCAGGTTTTCGTTTGCCTCAGTGTCAGGTAATAGTTCTTCTGCACTATATTTACTAACGTTATCAATTTGAAAAGTAGTTATTGAAATTATTACAAGAAACAGGTTTGGCCCTGTCTGATATAGACCAGCGCTCTGTTGGAAGAAAGATCCATCAGGAAGACATGCTTCTTACTGAATTCTCTAAAAATCTGTCATATTTGTGCATCTATCACCGTTGACACCTCTTATACAACAAGAAAATAAGTGTCAAAGCCCGCTGACTAGGTAAATGTTGGCCCTAATGATGGTAAATTCACTTTGAGATTTGATGATCAAGTTCAACTCGGTATATATCCCTGGATTGTTGGATACGGGGCACAGCCCGGTCCTTTCACTTCTGGAATTCTCCAGGCCCTTGGGTAGCAAGGACGCTAGAAAAATGCGAGCTGTTGAATGGATTCACACATCTTATCTACAAGTTCATTGGAATTACAAAGAGCGATATTGTAGGCAGGTGCAGGGTGAATTCTTTCAAAATTTGGTACTGTACACTCTCTGTTGGTGTTAACCGGCTATTAGATTAACCTTTCTTTTTTTTCCTTGTCTTCCCGTGTTCACTCTTCTCGACCTTCTCAGGAGATAATGAAAAAGAAAAGTACATCAAACACAAAAGTACAGTTTTTATCTGTGAATCACGTGCTGTTGAATCAAAAATTGAAGAAATGAAATTATTCACTATTTGTTCACTTTCTATGAATGAATTTCGGCCCTATACTGTATGGTGAACACGAATGCATGGGCGAACAATCTTGGAACTCAAAGCACGTGGATTAACCGTCCAGGCTCTGGTCCCGATGTTTAGAGAGAGTCTGCAGTACTCTTGAGGGTGTGGCCAGAACACGGATGCCTATAGGGAGGATGTCAATGTGGATGGCTATCGCACTAACCATTCGTTCATATCTAGCCTCCTGCTTGCATTGTTCAGAATGCAGTGGTCGCTTATGAGGGCCGGGGTGAGACCTAGTGGGAGAGGAGCGGCTGTGAAATGCTGAACAGAAACATGCAGTGGAGAGGTGAGCGTCCTTGAAACAGCCAATCAGAGAAGAGGGAGCATGGATACGACCACCGCATCCCTGGTTCACATTATTTTGGAATTCAAAGTCATCGACGTCACAGCGTGCCCAGCATCACTCCTCCTTCCTGCTTGTTCTGTCCATCCACATCCAAACGTTCGTATTTGTTTATATGGATGGGTAGAGTGATAGCCATCCACATCGACATACTCCCTTAGGCATCTGCGTTCCGGCTGCGCCCTAATGCTACCAAATGGTAGAAAGATGTCCAACTTATCTAAACCTTCCATCACATCTTAATCACAACCTCCTTCCATTGCAGTAAACATATACACTTAGGTGCAAAAAAATTTGGCCCACTCCCCAAAATGGAAGATTTTATGAAGTTGCGACTAATATTCTCTTGTTTTCGACTGGGTTACTGTCTGAACTGTCTCATTTAGAGGCATTGTTTGTTGTTTTTTAGCCAGGTGGATGAAATTTTTTTGATCTCTCAATGACAGGGAATCGTATCAAAACGTGATCATGTTTCATTGCCTCCCACTTTCACGTTATCTTCCAAACTGCGATTATTTTGTTCATCTCTTGCACGGTAATCCTCAGCCGAGTACATTTAGTGCATTCCATCCAAAATAATCACTTTAAGAGAGAGAAAAAAAAAAAAAAAATGTCTTTCCCACTGGAAATGGTTGTGCAAGCTGTAGCTCTCATTAATGATGGAAGGTCACTGAGATATGCCGCTCGAATGCTTGGACAGCGGTCTCTCTTCCAGTCATTGTGGTAGGAATAAACCTTTCTCCAGGCCTTCTCCACTGCCTTTCACGACCATCTGGGCCCCGCAGGCTGAACCTAGACTCATCGTTGAAAATGACATCCCTCCACTCTTCAAGTTTCCAAGCACTGATTTCGAGCAAACTGAAGGCGCAACATCCTGTGCTAACGGGTTAAACTTGGAACGTGAGCGGGTCTTCTGGCAGACAAATGCCGATCCCACCATTGTTTCCGTAGTGTCCAAACACCTAAATCCACCCCCGTTGCATTTTCAAGTCAGTTACGACCTTGTGAAGCAGTTAATCGTCGATTTCTTCAAGTTAAGGTGTACAAGTACCTGTCTTGAGCGGCTGTTGTTTTTCATGGGCAGCTAGAACCCTGCCTTCTAGAGTACGATCCCGTCTCTCGAAAACTTATAACAGTAGCATGACGGTTTCATAAGGCTGTCCTAGCATTTGAGCGGCATATCTCAGTGACCTTCCATCATTAATGAGAGCTACAGCTTGCGCGACTATTTCTGGTGAGAAAGACATTTTTTTTCTCTTAAATTGATTTTTTTTTTGGTTTGAATGCACGCAACGTACAGGAAAACACTCGCTCCTCAGCTGAGGACCTGTGGAAGAGAACAACTTAATCCCAGTGTGGAAGATAACGTGAAAGTACGAGGCAATGAAACATGATAACGATTCCCTATCGTTGAGAGATCAAAACAATTTCATCTGTCTGGCTAAAAAACCACAAACAATACCTCTGAATGAGTTCAGACAGTAACACAGTCGAAAATAAGAGGATATTAGTCAAAACTTCATAAAAAATTCCATTTTAGAGAGCAGGCCAAATTTTTTGCACCTGATTTTAGTAACAGGACACAATGCTGCGTGTAAATATATAATCCATTTAAATTGAACCTGATAGTCACTTATAAATATATCATCCACGTAAATTGAACTTGCCAAGTTTTGCTATGTGTATCTCTTATTCTTTCCAGGGATCACATGCTCCAACATATTATCGTTGAAGTGCTTGCCACCTGCCGCTCAACGCTCGACATGTTCGAAGACAGCTCATTCTTCCGCGACGCCAACCTTCTCAGCTACATGGCCCACATCCTCGACTCCCTCAACGAGTTTGAGATAATACTCGAGAATTCTCTCATCCACGGAGTTACCTACTAAGTGCAACTTCCTCAATTACGATGTTTATTTTTAATTTTTTAAGTTTTACAAGCCGATTAACTTTTAAATACCTACCCATTTCCGAGACCATTTACTCTTGAAAAACCTATTCCTAGAAACACTGTTCCTCTCGTAGTTATATAGGTTGAGTAGTATAGGGGAACTCAATGTTTTTAACTCATTCTAATTAAGTTTGAGTCAACCAATAATCATCGAGCGATATTATTGGTATATTGTGGTGTTGGTCGTTTTCTTATATAGATCTCATGAACGAAAAGAATGGGAAACGACGTGTTAGTCTTGAATAAAAGCAAGAGATTCAAAAACATGCTGTTTTGTAAAGGGATCAATTAATCTTAGAAGCTGCTTGAAAAGTAGCCGTGGCTCTCATTTTGCTGCTTCTAGAAGCGAAGTATCTACCATAAACTACTATTGCAAATACTAAAAGTTACCTCTTTGATAGACTTCAAAAGATTCGGAAGTTAAAATTGGATAAGTTATTCGAAAAGAAACACATCTGATAACTACTCGTGTTTTTTTTCACAAAACATTTGTTTTGATTGTGGTTGATTGGTCACCAGTTTTACTCACGAATGATCAATTTTTTTATCAGTTTAAATCATATTGAATCATGAAAACATTTCTTACTCGTGTTTATGGCATGTACCACAAAAATTTTCATGGTTCAACTACCAAGAGTTGGAATTAATGCCGTGCCGATTGGACTTTTTTTTATGGATGTCAATTTTAAGAATAAATTGTCTTTAGTTCGCTAGAATTTATGAGATCACAACGATTTAGCTCATGAGATCTGTTTGATGACATTATATTTCAGTTTTAAGGATAGTTTTAAGTACGTAGTCAGTTACCTATATAAGTATGTGTATTTTTGTGGTTGGAAAGTTGATTTTGATCAGATAAATCCTAAGTTAGGTTTCCTAGGGCCCGTTGCACCACAGTGAGCTGAAGTTCCAGTTGGAAGTTCTGTCTGAAAAAACATCATTATGGCCATTTCACCAACAGTGAAGTTATGGGTTACTAGCTGCAGTAAGTTGGTTCCTCTTTATTTAGAGTAAGGATTTACATTTTTAAGATTTTTCCCAACCCGTGAAAAACTTGTTTTTCAGTCAGTCCCCCATATCTCATCTCAATGGGACCTCAGGAGTGTTATCATTTTTGCGATCAAGAAAGCCGGTGGAAAATGGTGGGAAACAGTCAGATGTGAAGGTTATACTGTCCAGTTGACGATGTGAGACTGCAGTGGATTGCTTGGAGTTTTTACAGCGAAAGAAGCCTAAAAACATGTTGAGTATTTTTATTTTCAATCATGAGTGTTACACTAATTACGAGTGTTGTTAGTGCTTAAACAAAATAATCCGATATCAACAACCATACTGCTTGGTGACAGGTTTCAAACAGTAGCCATCCCCGAGTTTTGTCACTTCATCAGTCCTGTGTGACGCCATTTTTACTGGAAATTCTCATGAGTGTTACCTCTCAGGAGTGTGACCAAGGATGGGTAACACTCCTGATAATACGGTAACACTAATAGGGTAACACTCCTGAGATTTAAGCTCAATTACACTGCCTTCTACATGAATTCCGTAAAATCTGAATATTACGTTTGAACGTGATTCTTTTGTGCTTACTTGAGCCCCGACAACAATTTTGCCAAAGTCATCCATTTTACAGAAATCAATTTTTGAAATCTGGTAACACTCATGAGCCGGATATCATGTTTTTTAATACAAAAATATGTACAAAATAAATCAATGAAAAACTCACTGTACAATGAGTAGTATTTGCCGATCTAACCTCATTTTCGAGCACTTTCATATTTCACTTCACTGAGGTTCTCAAACGACCCAAAGCGGCAAATGAAATGAGAATGACCCACCCCCCACATGTGCCCTTGTCCATACGAAAACCGCTTGTTGTCCATGGTCTTTAAGCGAGCCACTACTTCTAGGAGTTCACCAAATAAATGTGTTATTTTAGAGTTTGGGTCAATGCTTTTGAGTTTTAGCAGTGTGCTAAAGGCCCGTTTACACGAGCGATTTTTTCCGGCAATAATTGCAGAAAAAAGTATTGCACAACTATTTCAAAAAAGTTGGACAACTATTCTCTCCTCACATTTCAGGCCCACGAGCCCTCTCGGCAACTGTTGCATCGTGTTGAAATGAAGTCCAAGGGGTTTGGAAAATTATTGCACTATTGCGGCAATTTTTCGGCCTTGGGTCGGGAGAGGGAACGAGACAGCCAATCACATTGAGTTTATTTGTGCAAATATGAGCAAATATTGACGTGAAACTGCACTGATGGGGTGCAGCATTGCCTCATGAGAGAATTTTAACGTAGGAAAGATAGGAGTTTATTTGTGCAGCATGGCCTTATGAGCAAATATTGACGTGAAACTGCACTGGTGGGGTTCAGCATTGCCTCATGAGAGAATTTTAACGTAGGAAAGATAGGAGTTTATATGTGCAGCATGGCCTTATGAGCAAATATTCACGTGAAACTGCACTGGTGGGGTGCAGCATTGCCCCATGAGAGAATTTTAACGTACCAAAGATAGGAGTTTATTTGTGCAGCATGGCCTTATGAGCAAATATTGACGTGAAAGATCTTTAGAGCCAACCCACATTCTCTCTGGCTCAGAAACTGGCGCTGCCAAATTCCCCTCTTTTTCCTTTGGTTGGCAGCTCTTGATTGAGTTCTTGGTGGCGACCACCTCTTCACCGTCCATGGCGCGAACTGTTGTCGCCCGTGTAAACGAAAAAATTGAGCAATTTCTATTGCTCAACTTTTTGGTGCAACACAGTGCAATTAATTCCTTGCAACATCTTGACGCAACACGAGGCAATTTTATTGCTTCGTGTTGTGTACAACTTTTCTAGTGCAATTTTTTTGGAGTTGCGCAACTTTTGTTGCTCGTGTAATCGGCCCTTAAGACTCGACGGTAGCCCTACACCGGCCCGTGGTTCCCTCCTTCGCCGCGCGGCGGCGCTAGCCTCCCACTTTTATCTCCCTCCTACTGAATAGTGAAGTATTGTGATTGTCTCCAATCACGACAGTTGAGGTGTAGCTCAATGGTTATGATTACGGTCTCGTGAGACAAATATCGTGGGTTCAAATCCAGTTGACAGGTGTATTTATTTTTGCTCGTAAAACTCCCGAAATGTACTTCTAAAACGTCATTCTGACCTGCATGTACAACTAATTTGAATTTTCACTAAGGGATTGACTACTTGATTTTATGTATTTTTGAGATGCGAGCTTGTGAGAATCCAGACTCTTGTCGAGTTTATAGCCTGCACTCAAGTTGCAATTGGCGTAAAAAAAACTGCACCCAACAGCATGTTGTGTTTTGGAACCATCAGTGTATATGGTGTTTGAATTCAGCCAACGTCTGGCAATATATTCTCTCAGGGTCGCTTCTGCTTCGTTGGATGACATGTTAGCTTTGATTGGTGGTAGGGCTACCAAAGGTGGTTTCAGGAGTCTTTCATATGATACTGAAAACTCAACTGGCTTGTTTTGCTCATCTACTAATGGAAGTAATTAAACTTAGTTGTAGCTGTCACCTCAGTGAGTTTCAGTTAGCATAAGGCATTCTGTTTTTTAATAAGTCAGAAACAGCTTTCCAGGACTTGGTTTACAGGAGTTAAGAGTTACGACTTTAGACCGATGTTATCTTGTTATAGTCTAGCTACCCAGTTTCGCTGTCGTATATTCTGAGCATTGAGCTTATTTAATGCATCAGTAGTGTTTTCAATACTGTAGTACTTCCCAGTTCAATTTATTTTGGAGGTGTCGCTGTAGAATCTCTTGATGTTTCCTTTGGGGCAATGATTTTGGAAGAGTTGCTTGTGATGGCTGCTCTTGTTTTGAGCCTTGATGTGAATAGTTAGTTGTTAGCAAGGAAAGTAGCTCTTGTCAAATCTTACTTTAAATTTTGGAGATTTGAATAATTATTTTAAAATAATCTTAGCTAGAGAAAACGTGTGGGAACTTGAAAAGTTATTTAAAAGTTTATTATTAATTAAAAGTTAATTAATATTTGTATAATATTAAATTATATAATCCATGAGAGGTTGAAGATCACAACGCAGTCTGTACTCTCGAAAGATCAACTGCGATGCTGTACCGATGGAGCATTATAGCTCCATCCATCCATCCATTATCAGCTGTTCTGTGTGTGTGTGTGTGTGTACCCCACCCTCCCGCCGTTATATGAGACACCCAACATACCTAATAGAGGTCGGGTTTTCGGCGTGGGAATGAGTGATGAAATGACGCCAGTACGCCCTAGTGGACGTTTGGAGAAGGTGGATCAGCTATATTATTTTTTTTTTATTCATTTTTTTTTAAACATTCCAGCGATTCTCAAAGATGTTGGAAGGGGGGGGGGGGGGGTGTCGAAAAATTTTGTTTCTTGTGGTAGGTGTCGCTTTCTTTGTTAGTCTTCCAGTAGCGTGAGAGCAGCTCCATCCTCCAAACCAATTGATCTCACTTTTCGACGTGCTCCACGTAGCCTGAGTGATACTGCTCGTATGATGGAGAATTGGAGCTTAACCCTCACCCAGCCAAGAACTTGGGAGTATGCCTTTTTCCATTTTTCGCCCAGGGTGAGGGCAATTTTCTTTAAAAATACTCCGTATTCTTTATGCAAGACCCCATCACACGAGCATATCAGAGGCGAGAATGACCCTCTTAAGTCTTCAGCAGCCTGGTCATATTTCCGGTGCTTCTCCCTGGCTGCTGCGTTTGCCACACTCGACCAGTCTTGGGAATAATGAGAGGCGGCGTCAGCATTAATAATGCGGTTGTCAAAGAACGCCGGCCTCCCACTCTCCCAGACTCCTTCAACCTTGATATCAGCAATCAGAGCCGAGTTTTCGTCACTGGCCTCGCGTAGCACTGGTTCTGTGGTTACTCCTCCCCAAGCCAGCGCTGCAAGCCTTGCTGTGTCATCCCGCACACTGTCATGACCCCACTTCACCAATCCTCCCTTTTTGCAGTTCAGGGCATGCGATACATTGAAAATGGCACCACATCCGTCACAATTACTTGGTAGACCAATAGGTGTTCGACCATATCTAATGGTGAGTGCATCCCTGAACTGATTGGCTGACAGGTCATAACCATCCGCAAAACTTGGGAGCACTGTGAGCCATTGTGATGCATTTTCATCAATTATGCGTCTTAGCACTCGCTGTTGATGTGGTTGCAGTCTGGATATCACCTCAAGACTGTGAAGACCATCATGAGATGTTCGACGCTTCTTCTCCTCCTTTAAGACTTCATCAACATGGTCACAGTGTTCACCATAGTTTAACGGATGGGCGGCTTTTATGGAAGAGGATCAGCTGTTCTGTGTGTGTATTCAGGTTAGGTTTCATCGTCTTCTGTTCGGCCCAGTTATCCTCCAGTTTTGGGTTGCATTCTCTCAATCACTTGCAGTCTTCCTGTTCAGGCTCTTGGTGTGGGTTGGTATGAACTAAATGAATCGCGACGAAGTTGTGGAAACCCATTTCAAAACGGGAGTTGAAGAAAAACGGGCGCATACCCGAAGCTCCCCATCGACGAGTTTTTATACGTGAAGCTCCCCGCTTACTTTCTCCTCATGTACGCGAAGCTCCCCGCCTCCTTTCTCTTCATGTACGCGAAGCTCCCCGCCTCCTTTCTCTTGATGTACGCGAAGCTCCCCGTCACCTATATACGAAAGTCACCTAATCCAGTAACCAAGACTTTTGGCATTACAAATGTCAAAATGAAAAATATTAATGAATAATAATAATAATTTGATGAAACATAAAATAAACTGCACGGTAGATCTGGGTAGATCATAAGGGAGCTTGGTGAACAAAACAGCATGCACGAATAATTATAGTACATATATTAAAACAAAGTTAATTTAATAACGAAGTTAATTTATCACAGAATAATATCGTGGTCGTTGTGTCTAAGTGAAATTACTTGCAAATAAACATCGAAACGGTCAGTCGTCAAACACCGAATCTTGGCTGGTTTTTACATGAAAGAATTTATATAAATTTGCATGAATAATTATAGTATGTATATCAAAACTAAGTTAATTTATCACAGAATAATATCGTGATCGTCGTCTCCAACTGAAATTACTTGCAAATAAACGTAGGAAATAAAATTTAAAAATATCCACCAATAGCACATCACGACAGCGACGAGTACCGGATGATACAAACGAGGATACGTTCATGTTGTTCGATCGTTCGATGATCACTGAGAGCCGGTCCGTTCAAATCACTCAAATCACTGATAACGCTCGAAACGCCTCGTGAGGGGAAGGGGGAGCATCACGTACACCCATTCTCTCGGCACGGGACGCTTCGCGTATGCCTGCTAGAACTTGCCGGGGAGCACCGAGTACAGCGCAAATGACTTTCACTTCGGACGGGGAGCTTCGCGTAGTCACCCAGAAAAACGTTGTATACTTCCACGAAAAAATAAAGAGGGACAATGTTAAACGACGATTTCGACAGTTAGGCCATCGTCAATAACACACAATGAACACACATTAGAAAGGACACAGCTTATATAGTCACAGGTGAAGGGAGATTGAAACCCATTGGTCGAGAGAAAGGAAAGGGGTCTGGAGGTACAGCCAATTAAGTGCAAGCAAAGTGAAGGGGAATTATAGCTAATCAGATGAAGTGAACGGATAGGAAGAATTACTGGTTTCAACAGTTTGAAGGGATAATTCCAAGCTTTATAGAAATGGACTTATCAGGGGTGAAATATATTGAGGGATATCATTTAAACATTTACCAGACCTGTCACTTTTGATAATTTCGAATTTTTCAATTTTATGTTGAATAATAACAATAATATAGCCACTGCTGATTCACACTCCCAGAAACTGGTTCCTAGATTCCCTTTGGTGCAACGGGCTTATAATTAGTGTGATTCATCTTAATCATTAGGAATCCTTTTCTAGTATTTTTGGTTCTTTTTTAGTTGATATAAAGATTGTTTTTCCTGATAAGAAAACTACCTTCGATGATTCTTTTGAGTACATATGATTTATAGTGTGATATTTCCGTTATTTCTCTTAGGGCCACTTTCACCAACAACATAAACGAGTTTAAGTTAGAAAAGATTAACAAATAATCGAGATTCCAGCTAATCGTCTTTCACCAAACCACTTTACGAGTTTAAACTCCTAACGAGGTGGCTTGAGGTTAATCTCCCAATCTCGGCAAGTTAACTCTTGCCAATCTCAGATTAGTGATAAAAATGATATCGAGCAAAATGGCCGCGCACCAACAGCTGATTCCTCATACCTCTACAGTTTGGTTCACAGTTTATTATTATAGTTTATATATAGTTTATTGTTATTCAAGTTTTTGATGATGAATTCACGCGATTTATCGCTCGGATTAATTTGATTCCTCGGATGAGAACGATGTCCTGCAAAGACGCCCAAGGACGATCCGATGGCGCATTCCACATTTTGACGGGTTGGACGACGTCGAATTTCGGCGGAGATTCCGGCTCCTAAAACCGACAGTTTTGAAAGTCCTCGAGCTTATCGACACTCACCTGGAGTTCCCTTCGAACAGGTATAAGTTGGAAAAAGGCTTTTATACCATCAAATCGATGAATTATAATACGAAATTGATGTAGGATGGTAGGAAAATAAAGTATAATCGATGATGACTGCACGTTATAATACGATGTTGAATTGCTATCCCTTGTACAGTATGTACCTACCTACCTATACCACATAAAATAACTTTTGTACATTTAAATAAGGTGATCAACCGTCCTGCTTCCGTCAAATGATGTGTCACACTTTCTTTGTTGGAAGTCAACGAAAAGTTGCGAGTAGATAGTAACTAGGTAACTAGATAAAAACGGCGCGGGTAATAATCGGTCGTGGTTGTAATTCACTGCTTCATTGTCTTGATATGTCGGACACATGGCGGGTTTTCAAACTGTCGTTTCAAATTGTCCAATTTTTCATTGGACAGTTTCCGGAATCTCCGTAAGGGAAACTCGATTATTCCAATCTTGGTTTAAACGAATTTTGGGTTGGTGAAAGACGCCAAGGTTTGATCCTGGAGATTATATTTAATCGAGTTTGGCCAATCTCCGCTTTATAAGTTGTTGGTGAAAGTGGCCCTTAGTGACTTATACTCACGAAATTATCTGCTACCATGCGGCCAGGCATGAATGTGGGTTTGCGTTTAATTGAAATAAAAAGCCTCTGCCTGGCCTTAACTCCCCTTAAAAACCTAAATGCACACCCATATTTTAAATTTAACTTTGATATATACCTAACAGTAAAATCACGATCGATATTAATTGAATCTTCATCAGTCTCCAATATGAAAATGACATTGGTCAAACCTCAGTGAAAATGTTTATTAGTTATAATGAGTTCTCATTTTCAACTATCTACTAATTGCTTTAATAGTGTACAACGCTCATGTTTATTATACCTAGTTACTAGACATTTTATGTTTCCTAAAATCATTGCAAGTGTATATTATTTAAAGGAACTCTGCATGACCTTTACCAGCTTGTAAGTTTGTGCCATAAGCATGTGATAAAAGCCAATTTTGAACCTGTTTTTATCGACGGATTTTAACAGAGCATACTTGTTAGTTCCTTAATTATCCCCGTGTTTATATTGTTTTTCTCTCCCCCACGATTTGTACGTTCTGCATTTCATGGTATCCCTTTATTAATAAGTGGAAAAATAGTTATTATTTCGTTATGTAGAGTAGATTAAATGTCAGAAAATAAGAATGAACGATTTTAAATAAATATAAAATATTTTATGTCACTGTCAAGCATAAAATACATTTCGAACATCTTATAATTGACAGAAACTCGTTCGTATCTTCTCTTAGGTGCCTGATTTGGAATCTTGATGTATGAATTAAATTAAGGTACTACCTACCTATTTAGGTACTTTACCTACCTATTTTTTGATTGAGGATTGTTCATTTGTGGAATTATGATAATACATTTCTTCCCGCTGTAACGAACAGGCATCTACCTCTCTCTCTCTCGCATCTGTGATGCCTACGAATTGGTGCACTCCCAAGAATGCAGTGCGAAAACCAACCTGCACCAGTGTGAGTGTTTCGTATATCGATTCCTATACTAGGCTAGAAATAATTGTACAGTTGCATCTATGCCTTTTTTGGCTATGTAGATTTCATTTCACTGGCGCGCTGTGTCAAGTTCGCTGGACTCTCATTTGAACAACAAATGATGTATTTACTCGTACCTTCATGATTTCGAATGGTTGGATTATTCTGGTCAAATACTTGGTCTGGTACGTTTTTTTAGTTTTGGAATGAATTCTACATTTACCATTTGATTATCTGGTTTGGACAAATATCTTTCACTACATTATCCATTCGATTTGGATCTGCAGTGAAAAGATTCCCAGATGACATTATTGAGTAGATATTTAGACTAAACTGTAGTTTATAAGAAAATCGTAAAAAAGAAATAAAGTTATTGCCTTGTTAAATTAACAGAGAAAAAGATCTTATCTATGGATGCATTTAAGCAACCATTTCCGTTTAAATTTGAAAAGAGAATATTATAGTTGAGATTTCTTGCTGTCGGTATTTTCTTCGGACATTTCTCTTATTTTTGACTGGTAAGTTGAAGACGTAGATTAGAATCTGTCATATGATATTCGTTATTGTGTGAACCTCAACCAAAGATTAAGTATGTTCCCACTACCTGATGATTATGTGATAAAAATCATGTAAATATATATTTTTTCCGTAGTTGTGAGGTCAATTTTCATTACCCATTCATATGTTTTCTACTTGGGGGGTTCGGTCAGTTCTGCTGCCACCACGCAAGCTTAGCCCAATCAGATTGAGTTTTGAAGCTTACCTTCTTTACCCATTTCGTGCAACATTCAAGCTTCTGGAAGCTCTTAACAATGAGCCTTTCATACACCAACTACCACTCGTTTTTCCACACGTTCTTCCAATATTTCACACCAATAGGTCACTAGGCACGGAGGAAGGAAGGACGTAGAAGGTGCAGAAGACGATGAGAAGATAAGGCATCACTTCTTGGTGGGGTGACTACGTCACTGATAGAGTTTCACTTATATATTGACGGTTCTCACGAATTGTCACATTCTTCCACAGACACACTCTATTCTCACGTGTTGACAGCTTAATAGAGAATAACATGAGAAACAGACAAGTAATCATACATACAGACAGCCAGGCTTCCATCAAAACGCTGATGAATCCGGTCACTACCTCAACAATGATAAAAGAGGCTTAAGATAAACTGACCAAGTTAGGCACCCAATTTGACAACAAAGTGTATGTCAAATGGGTGCCAGGTCACGAGGGACACATAGAAAATGAGGAGGTAGATCGACTTGCCAGGCTGGGGTTGTCTAGAAACTATTAAGGTGGGTTTACACGCTCAAGCCATTTGCACAAACCGGCTTGCACAAGCCAGTTTGCGCAAACTGAACTGAACAACGCGGTCGCGTTCACACGTTCAGTTGTGCTTGTGAAATTGTGTGGGATTCAGTCAGTGGACTTCGTCGATCAGTGCGCTTTAATTAAAGTTGATTAATTAAAAAATTTAAAATTATTAAAAAAAAAAAAAAAAAAAAACCAATCACAAATTTCGACATAATTTTTGATATGGATGAGGAGGAGCTTATCCTGTGTACGACGGCGGCTTGCTTGATAAAGAAAAAATTGGGCTCAAAGAGTTCCAAAGGTCGGAAATGGAGCAAGGATTGGTTGCTCAGGAGGGACAGCCATTCCCATACCAATTTAATAGTGGAATTGAGAGGGGAACCAAATGATTTCCGGAATTATTTGAGAATGAACGAGGCGACATATGAGGAGGTGCTCAGCATGATCTCACCAATAATTGTGAAAAGTGACACCGTTATGAGACGAGCAATCACCCCCCATGAAAGGCTGTCAGCGACTTTGAGATTTTTGGCAACAGGAAGAAGTTTTGAAGACTTGAAATTTTCCACTTGGGTTGGAATAATGTGATTCACACACTTGAAGAGAAGGAATGCGCCGGCGCGAGATCGTGGGTAGGCTTGAACTGCGTTCACACGCTCAAACTCCACTCATGCCAAGCTCCAATCTCAAGCCGAATTTCTGTCCGAGACAGACTTCGCACAAGCCAAATTTTTTGGCTTGCGCAAGCCAAATGGCTTGCGCAAACAGCGTTCACATGCAACGATATAACTGTGCAAACTGGCTTGTTCAAGCCGATTTGCGCAAATGGCATGAGCGTGTAAACCCACCTTTACGGGCCGACCCCAGCCCTAGGCATAAGCGGTAAGCGTTTAAGGCAAAGACAAACACCTGGGCCATCAAAGATCTAAAAGAGCTATGGAGGAAAGAGGACAGCAGGAATAGACAATCTAGGATGTGCATCTCTGGCTGTGATAAGAGTCGCTCAGACTGGATTATATCACAGCCTAGAACGCAAATGAGGAAAATAATTGGGATCCTCACACGACATTTTAGCTTTAAGAGGACCCTTTTTATCATGTCCAAGGTGCCCTCTCCACTCTGCGAATGTGGAAACGGGGAGGATACAGCTGAATACTTTCTTTGTGATTGTGATAGATTCTGGAGATCTAGGCAAGAGACCCTGGGACATTATACAATCGAAAGGGCCTCACTCAGAGTCCTATATTGGAAAAAGATCAAGAAGTTTGTTGTTAAGCAACAAATTTAGGGATATAGTGCAGCCGTAGAATCCCCAAATCAAAAGGGGCCCTTTTGGGGAAATATAAGCCATTAGGCCTGAGATTTCTTTCTACGGAAGCCCTATGCAGTCAGTCAGTCGGGTTCTCACGAATTATAATGATCTTGGACAATTGTGTGTCAAAGAAATGTGGATGGAGGGAATGTGGGAATGCCTTATGACAGGAAAATTTTAGCGCGATGTGGGGGCATTCCGATTGTTGAAAGTGAATATACAGATCCCCCAGTTTTACCAAAGAAATCTTGTGGTTAGTCTGTTGTGAACCTGTTCCCAATTCCAAAGTTATGGCCTATGCACACTATAACGGTCTGCAATATTAACTGGATGTTCCCAACATAATGAAGGATCCTTATCCCAAAATAATAGTCCTGGCTAAAAAGAGCGGTTTTGGAGGCCAAATTATGAAGTTTGAAGCAAAAAAGTTCCAGTCATGCAGCATGACCACATGTGCGCATTTTTGTTAATCCAAAGTTGAAGACGTAGATTAGAATCTGTCATATGATATTCGTTATTGTGAGAACCTCAACCAAAGATAGTATGTTCCCACTACCTGATGATTATGTGATAAAAAATCATGTAAATATATATTTTTTCCTTAGTTGTGAGGTCAGTTTTCATTACCCATTCATATGTTTTCTACTTGGGGGTTCGGTCAGTTCTGCTGCCACCCCGCAAGCTTAGCCCAATCAGATTGAGTTTTGAAGCTTACCTTCTTTATAAGGTTGCGTTTATAAGTCTCTATTCTACCAGTACCCCAACAGGGAGCAGCACTGCTTGGATCCAATGATGTTTACGGACGATTGTAGCCATCTTATCTGCTTGATAACAGTTTGGTATGTTTTGATTTCCTTGGCATTCACAAAAAAAAGTGAACTCAGGATGTTGCACTGCGTTTACACTGAACAGGAACTATTGAATATTCTCGAAAATAGTGATGACGAGGATGAATTATTTCGTGATGTTTTCCAATGGTTCAACCGCAAATGGTTCCCCTTCGATGTTCCCTGTTGAGTTACCTGTTTGCCGACGTCCCAATGATTCCAACAGCGATTCTGATGCCGAAGAGGAACCAAAAGCCGAACAAGTAAGGGACTATACATGGGATAATTCCGAACCAAATATTGTTTTTCACAATTTCATGGACAACAGAAGTGAGGTTCTGCCCAGCAACATCAATGATCAATCATCCAGCAGGGTGGCCCCCAAATGGAAATTTTAAAATTCCCTGACATTTCCCTGACTTTTCCCTGACCGAACTTCATATTTCCCTGACAAAAAATATCAAACTCATATATATATATATATATATATATATATATATATATATATATATATAGCGTCACCTTTAATGCTTCCAAAATGAAAATCGTATAATTTAAAAAAGAAAATACAGCCTACTCCAGGAGTAATAATGAAGGTGAAGCATGGGAGAAAGGATACTTTTTAAAGTAATTGAATTTGTGAAAGAATTTACTTAAATAGTTTTTAAAAAATCGCAGTTAGACGAACAGAATGGTTTTGACACACTACATACTTGAGGTAAATAAAATATTCCACAGTAAATTCAGGTAAAAAATAAACTGAGAATGAGCAAAAAACTACAATAAGTTTCAAAACCCAGTTTTGGTATTTTGAATTGAAAAACAGAATAACGAATGCCGAACGGCCACAAGGTTCTTCAAACACTATCGTATCAAAACACTAGATTCTATGACTAGTGACCAGAATAACACAAAATGATAACAATTAACTGGAAGCTCTTAGAAGGAGATGTTTGAAAAACAACTTTTGCAGAACCATAATTATGGTACCTTCACTTTATCTACGTACGTAATGAATAAATGCTTTGTTTTCACATAAAATTGTTATTTCATCACAACTAATTATTTAAAATCGACCATGTGCTGTGCAATGAAGTATTTCATAAGAAAGAATCAGTTCGGTGGACGACAAATTTTCAGTACGTTGAATTCGTTAAAAAGGAGCTTAAAAAGCACCAAAAATGGCAAAAACTGTTAAAAATAGTTAAATTTATATTTTTAGCGGAATATTCTCAAATAAAGTTCATCAACTATTATATAAATTAGAACATATAAAAATTCATGCACAAAAGTTCATTAATATGTGCAAAAAAAAAAAATTAAAAAAAAAAAAATAATAATAAAAAAAAATAAAAAATAAAAATAAGTAGGTAACTATAAATAAATAAAAACTGCAGAAAAAGCTAGAAACCCGAAATCATTTTTTGAATAGCGGACCATAATTTAGAATGAGTTTTTTGCCATAGAGTATATTTAAGTATATTTAACAACTTCATTGCCCTCAAAGTTCTCAATTTTCAAAACAATTTAACCTAAATGTAATACGACAACATTTACTTTCATACTATTTCATTACTTTTCATAACTTTTCATTTAATATTTTAAGGTCTCTCAATTTGTGATCTGAAGTGATTTGTTGAAGATCAGATTCAAATTTTAATCATTTGTGTTGAAAAAATGAAAAGTTTTTACAAGGATATTTCTTAGCTATGTGGGTAATTCCAAATTTTCGCCCGACAGCAATAAATGTCTCGCTTTTTTCCACCTACTTCCAATCGGTGCCTTATTTCCCATCCCACAAAAATCTTTCGTTGGAAAGCTATGAATTTATTACACATGGCTTGAATGCTATGAATTTATTACACCAACTCGTTGTTGGGGACTCTTACTGGATCAATCCACTACTCTGTTGGGTTTGCTCCCTAGTTCAAGAACCTGTCGATTTTTCTCACATATAGTTTACTAATAGGTGATGTAGCAACCAGGAGAGCCGAAGACATATCCTTGTCACAATGTATCTGTGTGTAGCGTTGATACTCTTTGAACAGTACCACGACTCTTGACAATTATTTTTTTTATTCGTATTACCCGTCTATAAAATATTAGGTAGTATGATAAAGTACGCCGTTGAAGTTTTATTGCTTAGGAGTTAAAATTAACCTTAAAACACTGCAAATTATTACACAAAGTATTGATTGAAAAAATTCCCTGATATTTTGGTGTTTTTTGCTAAATTCCCTGACATTTCCCTGACTTTTCCCGTCACACAAAATTCCCTGACAATTCCAGGTTTTCCCTGACTTTTCCCGTTGGGGGCCACCCTGTCAATTTCATGGACAATAGAAGTGGGGATCTGTCCAGCAACATCATGATCAATCCACCAGATTGACCAAATTGCATGTTGCTCGTAAAAAAGGAGGATTTAGCACAGAGAACCTGAATGATCGTAGAAGCATGCAGATAGCCGGCGCCGGCTGGCTCAGCCGAGCGCAGCAGCTAAAAGGTTAAAACATAGCTTTAAAACACAATTACTAAATTCTCAGGAAATTTGCAGGTTCTGTGCTCCTTGAACGTCCGTTCTATTAGAGAAATGAAATATAAAAAGGCTGTTGGAATATTATTTAGAACGAGTTTTGTTAACCGAAGTGCTCAAATTATGAAACAAAAGATAGAGAAATGAAATATAAAAAGGCTGGAATATTATTTAGAACGAGTTTTGTTAACCGAAGTGCTCAAATTATGAAACAATGTTACATAATATAATACGGTAATTTACGAAACGTTATTTCTTGCTCGTTGGTGTTTAGATTATTCTTTCCTCTGCTTAATGGAGAGCGAACGGGTGAACCTAAAGCAATTCGGATGGGCTCATTCGATTCATTGAAGTTTTTTATATCTATTGTTGTGGTGGTTCAACATATAGTTTTTCAACGTATAGTTTTTATCAATAAACGGGTGCAAGCAAACTTGGATGACCAGACAGAGAATCCATTACAAACAGGTGGCGCCTGCTCGCGAACACGCCACCTTCTCGAGGAGTTCCCCTCGTAGGTAGAATGTCATATAAAAATACCTGCCGAGCTAGTTTCTCCTCGCCATTCTACAGCCAACCTTCTGCTTGAACTCATTTCCACGTATACCTTGCTTTTCCCTTCTGCACTCATGTTCTAGGTTCAGATACTTCCTAAATTTGCTTCAGGGGATTTCGCAGTCCAAGGCAAATTTACATGTCCTATACGTGCCATGGGGTTCTGCATTCGGGCTCAGATGCCTCTCAACATCCTACGGGATACTTTTTCTGGGATGTTCTCCTGAATTTTACTTCAAGGGATCCTGCAAACCGAGAGAGATTCAGTCCTTTCACTTCTCCAAAGCCTAAACTAACCTAACCTAACGTAAACTTGTGCAGTTTCAGTCAAGGTTTTAATGATCTGAATGCGATACTGTTTCAATTTACTCGCTAGATTCACTTAGCCTTAACCTGAATGAGCGTAGAAGCATGCAGATAGCCGACGCCAGCTGGCTAAAAGGTTAATCCTTACTAGGTTGTACAGTTGTACGCTGTACAAAGGCGGATATTGAGGGTTTTAATGAAGAAACGTTGACTTGTGTTTCACGGTAATATAATTCTCATAAATCTTCAGTTAATTCAATACACAATCGTTAATCAAGATAAAGTCAGTGTCCATGCGAAGTTCAAATACAATATATGTAGGTTCGCGTTTTAAAACAAACGTAGGAAAACTATATCAAGTCGGAGTAGGTTGTTCACGGTATGAAATAGTAAGAACGAATGAAACTTAGGGTAACATAACTCATAGGACTTGGAGGCTTCAAGGAGGGGAAGGATATTGGGGAAAACCCCAGGAGAATTCAGTGGGAAAAAATCCTTCCACATTGAGGCGGATTAACGGTACCGAGGTAGGTGCATTGTTTGCTTGTCAAGACCATATAAAGTTTGAAAGGTAGGCACAATAATAGGTACTGCACACCTTGAGAGCCTTGACCTCTGGCTGTGACGAAGTAACATACTCCCCCACCTTGAGCGTATGCGAAATTGGCTATAAAGATTGGAAGAAGGTCAGAAAAAAGAGAGAATATATGACTGATAACAGAGAATTACGATTTCTACCTAGTGTTGTTGTGATAGGTGTTCTAATCTATATGAATATGGTGTGCGTTGTGTATTATTGTGTAGGTAAAGGACAAAGTTTTCGGACATGACGTTGGAGCACTTGAGTCCGGGTACGTACATCAGCCACGCGTGGGATGCCATCCGTTCCAGGATGTACCTTGATAATTCTACCCATGGTCCATTGTGTGGGTGG
This sequence comes from Adelphocoris suturalis, assembly GCA_030762985.1. Lineage (NCBI taxonomy): Eukaryota > Metazoa > Arthropoda > Insecta > Hemiptera > Miridae > Adelphocoris > Adelphocoris suturalis. The sequence continues at coordinate 7,951,168 of CM061049.1, read as the reverse complement.
TAGATTGTCGTCAAGCAGGAGTACTACAGTTCCGGGTGTTGGTGGATTATCAGAGGTATTCCATCGATATCTTGTTTGAAGTGTGGTGAGATATTCTAATTTCCAACGTTTCCAAAACGATTGGAGGCGTAACTGTACCTGTGACCACCGAGATCCGATGGCAGTCCGTTCGGTCAGCTCTGGATCGTCTGGAGGTGCAGTAATTGGGCGGAATATCAGAAAATGACCTGGGGTTAAGACTTCTATGTCGTCAGGAGACGATGAAAGTGATGTTATGGGTCTGGAATTCATTATTGCCTCAATTTGAATTGTGAGACATCGAAATTCTTCAATATTGGGTGTGTAACCTCGAAGGGTAGCGGCAAGGGGCTTTTTAATAGCCTTTACTGCCGCTTCCCATAGTCCACCAAAATGAGGAGCTCTAGGAGGTATGAATACCCACTCGGTTTGACGAGCAGCAGCTTCAGAGATGAAAGTAGATTGGTGATCTGGATCAGCGATTAGTGCTTGGATTCGTCGCAATTCATTGGAAGCACCAACGAAATTGATTATTTGGGGATTACCTCTACGACTGCAGAAATTTTTGTAGCATGCCAAAAATGCCGATGTTGACAGGTTTGAGGCAACTTCTATGTGCACGGCTTTTGTTGAGAAGCAAACAAAAATACACAGGTAAGCTGTGATGATTTTTGAGTTTCTAATAGGTGATGATTTCACGTGGAATGGTCCTGCATAATCGACACCTACATTCAAAAAGGGTGAGACAGGTTTGGTTCGATTCTGAGGCAGCTGTCCCATGATCGGTTCCATTGGTTTAGGTTTGAGAGTGAAACATCGATTACATCCAGATAATGTTCTACGAGTGACGTTTTTACCATCTAGAATCCATACAGTACGACGGAGGAAAGCTAATGTTGCAGTTGGCCCGATATGCAAGTTGAACTCGTGAGCGTGACGAATCATCATATTGGTGACAGGGTGCTTGGCAGGAAGTAGAGCTGGGTGACGTGTTTCGTAGGGTAGGTCCGAATTTTCGAGGCGACCGCCAACTCTAAGTATATTATCATTAGGATCTATGAAAGTGGCTAGAATTCTGGAGGTTTTCATCATGTGCCGCTTTAATGATGCGTCGTTTCGTAGTTCTGAAAGAGATTGAAGTTGGGTGCGTCTTATAATGGCTAGTGTAGCCTTTTTTAATTCGTCAGCTTTGAGTGCTCCTGATTTGCGTGGCAGTCGTTTACATTTGTTATGAATGAACCGTAAACACCATGCAGTGACATTTCGTAACTTCACGAAAGATGAGAATCTATTTTCTAATTGAGAGGATAAATGATCGTGTTCCGATCGATTCTGTGTTGGCAGTGCGATTGGTTGACTTGAACGAGCTTCAGTGTTTACATCGGGAGATTGCAAGGAGGAACAAATTCTACGGAGAGGCCAACTATTTTGATTTAATGTTAGCCATTTTGGGCCCTTCCACCACAATGGGTGATTAATCAAATCGATTGGATTAATGCCTCGTGATGCGCAATCTGCTGGATTTTCTCCTGAAGGGACGTAAAACCACTGTGAAGGAGAAATTATTTTTATTGTTTCCGAGATTCTATTTCCCACGAACGTTTTCCATACTGGAGCGGGTTCTGCTGTTAACCATGCTAGAGTTACGGTTGAGTCCGAGAACGCCAATATGCGATCAGATGATATTTGTGGGAGTGAGGGTAAAATGGACTGTATAAGAAGGGCTAACAGATGGGCTGCGCATAATTCAAGCCTAGGTAGTGTAACTGGTTGTAATGGCGATACTCGAGATTTTGAAGCGACAATGCGAATGGTATTTTCTGAATTAGAAGGTTGCACTATGTATAATACACAGGCATAGGCTTTTTCGGACGCGTCAGCAAAACCAACAAGGAAGTAGTCAGATTTACTGGTAGGCAAATATCTCGGTATACTTATATGCATTATCTGGGGTAGCTGGTCTTGGCATGTTTTCCAACGGGCTGCTATAGTCTGGGGTAACGGTTCGTCCCAATCTATCTTGGAATGACAAACTTCACGGAATATTATTCGAAACGTTATTATGATTGGTGTCAACCACCCTAACGGGTCAAATATGCGAGCAATTTTGGACAGGAGTTCTCTTTTCATACTTGCCCCAAATAAATCTCGGAATGAATAGTAAAATGAGTCGGAATTCGGATTCCAACATAATCCCAAAATTTTCAAAGTGGTTTTTTCTGGGTCAGTATCTAGCTCAATTTCGGTGGAGGTAGGTAGTCGGTAGTCATCTGGAATACCTGATAAGATGGTAGGATGATTAGATGCCCATTTTCGTAACTCCATTCCTGCAGATGCGAGTACCTTTATCAGCTGATCCCTAAGCTGAACTGCATCAGATATTGAATCTCCCCCACCATTTACGTCATCGATGTACGTTCTAGTTCTGAGTGTATTTGAAGCCTCAGGTTCTGAAATGGTATGTGTGTCGGCTATTTCCTTAATCACCCTGTTTGATAACCACGGAGCCGAGGCAGTTTCGTATGTAACTGTTTTCAAACGATAATCTAGAATGGGTTCAGACTCTGAGAATCGCCATACAATACGGAGTAAATCACAGTCCGCGGGGAGATGTTCAATTTGACGAAACATCTGTCTAATCTGTTCGGAATCTTGTCACTACATCTGAAATATTCAACTGTAATTTTTGTCCTGGTAGTAAAATGTCATTCAGGGACATTTTTGAAGCTGTTTTCTGAGATGCGTTGAATACGACGCGTATCTTTTCGGGGGGGTCATCGGGCCTGTGCACGCAATGGTGTGGTAAGTAATACGTGGTCATGTTATGTTTCGGAGAATCGCAAGGCTCCATATGTCCTCGTTTCAAATAATCATTCATAAATTCGTTATAGGCCTTACGCAAATGGGGTTGTTTTTTCAGTCGTGTTTCGAGCGATTTAAGTCGATTAATAGCAGTATTTCTTGACGGTCCTAAGTGCTCCTTATCATACCTGAACGGAAGAGCTACTGAATAACGTCCGTTTTCATTTCGTGATGTGGTTTTTACAAACCATTCTTCGGCTTTTAATTCATCTGGGGTCAACTTGGGGTAATCTGCCACTGATTCTAGTTGAAACAGTTTCTCTACTAGTTTGTTAAGTTCAGGGTCTGATTTGCTCTCTTTCTTGGGAGTAGATTTCACCTTGAACGGCCGAGAGAAGGTACAAATCGGAGGATTCGTATTCAAGTCGATTAGTGATATTTTGTATGGAACTGGATAATTCGAACAGTAGCGGAATCCAGGACCATCGATTCGCTTCGGTTGGGGTACTAAGTCAAAATTTGATTTGGTTGAATGAGTGATATCCAAGTTCTTCGATTCTGAAATATCCGATGAATGGTTTCCATGAACGAGCGGGGTTGATTTATAATTTTGATTCGATGGAATTCGATGAGAAGTTGTAGGTTCGTAATTAGTGTCTTGGGGTCTTTTGTAAGTGTTCAGGTATGTAGCGTGGTTTTGGTCGAAATAATGAGTGATAGGCCGTGGATTGAATCGAACGTTTTTCTGTGATAGTTTAGATGTGACGGATCCTAGTATTATCCACCCTAGGGAAGTATGTCTAGCTACAGGATGATACGGATAGTTCAACGTAATGTTCTTATCAATTGTTTCAAAAACATGGGATCCGAAAATAAGATCTACTGATTGTGGTATATGATATTCGGGATCAGCTAATTGTAATTTATCATACTCAGGCCAATTGTGTCGGGGTAATATGTTGGAGGGTACATCTAATGTGGGCTTATTCATCACTTGCAAATTTAAAGGTATATCTGGTAAGCCATGGTTTTGTCTTAGATATAAACTTGATAAGCCTAAGATGGTGCTGCTAGTTTCACCACCAATCCCAGCGATACCCAAGCCAGATGTTTTAGTAAAGGGTAAACCAGCTCTATTCATAATACCCAAACTGACTATATTTACTTCACTGCCGGTATCCAGTATGCACCTCGCGTTGAACCATTGACCGCAGCCTGATCGGATATGGACGATAGCGGTTGGTATAATTGAGTGCGTCAAAATAGTTTTTTTCAACGAGGAAGGGTTACAACGCGAGGCAAGTTTTCATTGACTATTATCCATACTTGGGGGCGAATTTGTAGGGTTCATAACAGTGTAATTGTTTGGGGAGTTCTCACATACATTATCAGTTTGATCATTTTCTATCTCTAGCCAGGGGGACTGTGCTAAGGTCGCATTAAACGAGGAAGAACGTGAAGCTGATGGTTTGTGTTTAATTGATTGATTGTACGCGGGGGACTGCGGGCGGCTCGATGATCTAGAATAATTATTTTGTGGATTTGAGGAATTACGATCATCGAAAAATGAATCCAAATAAGCTGGGTTCGATTTATGTATCAAAGTGTTGTGTCTGCCTGGGCATAATTTGCAGTGACTTCCGGACTTACATTCATTAGTGCTGTGCGTGTTTGTGAGACAATTGACACATAAATTACGATTCTTGACTTCGTCACGCCTGTGAATGATTTTCATGTTCTTAAATTCTGGACAGTAATAAATTTTGTGGTCATTTGACAAGCAAAAAATGCATGCATGGGATACAGATGGTTGACTTACATAGGAATTGGAGGGTCTGGATACATTCTTAGTTTTCATCCAAGGTGAGGCTTGAGCGGGCGTCGTCTTCTTAGCAGTTGAATGTGTCCCTCTTGCTCGGAGTTTCGATAGCTCTGCGTCTAAGTAGGTTATTACAGCAGCTACGTCAGGTATGATGGAGTCGCCAAGTTCTTCATGCAGTTTATCTTGCATGTTGAAGGGAATGCGGGCCTTGATAGAGGAAAATAGCAGAAATTCTCCCAAATGTTGGATTTTAAAGTTTTTCAGAGCATTGTATGATGCTGAAATTTCATTACGAAATCGTTCCATATCTTCGAGGTTATCCTTACTTGAGCAAGGGGGTATGTTGTGAAAGGTTTTCAGTACAGCATCTGCTACTCGTCGTGTACTTGTATAGCGTTCCAGTAGGTCGGCGTAGGCATCAGCATAATCGCTACTCGAAGTTCCGTAATGATCGAGAAAACTTCCAGCAGGGCCTGGTATGAGTTTACGAAGGGCCGACATTTTAACGTGAGAGGGTATGTTCATATTGTGTACAGTTCGTTCGAAGGCACTGCGAAAGGCTGGGAATTTCAGTATGTTCCCAGTGAAGGTAGGGACTGATGGTAGCAAGAACTGAAACAGTTCAAGGTGCTTGATCTCCGAATCGCGTTCTTCATCTATAGCCACGACTGTTGGATTTGACGGTTCAACTTGTTCAACAAAATCATAGTACTTTGTTGCCAGTGTAATTCTTTCTTGGGTGATTTTGTCGTGGATTTCTTTTATTGTTTCGTAATCTGGAGATAAACAAATAACGTCAAGTAGGCTTTGAGCGCGATTTTCAATTATGTCCTCCACATCTCGTTTAATGGCCCTTAATACAGATTTCGGATTAGTACTAGGGTTGGTTACCTGGTCGAGATACGATTTCATCTGGCGGAGCATTCCATCTGCTTGGTTTTGGAGTACCTCGGTTGTGACGGCCTTCGGAGGCATCTTGAAGAGATACTGTTTTCACTGAATCACAACTAAAACGTACCTCAAATCCGGCTCGAAGGACCAATTTTGTACAGTTGTACGCTGTACAAAGGCGGATATTGAGGGTTTTAATGAAGAAACGTTGACTTGTGTTTCACGGTAATATAATTCTCATAAATCTTCAGTTAATTCAATACACAATCGTTAATCAAGATAAAGTCAGTGTCCATGCGAAGTTCAAATACAATATATGTAGGTTCGCGTTTTAAAACAAACGTAGGAAAACTATATCAAGTCGGAGTAGGTTGTTCACGGTATGAAATAGTAAGAACGAATGAAACTTAGGGTAACATAACTCATAGGACTTGGAGGCTTCAAGGAGGGGAAGGATATTGGGGAAAACCCCAGGAGAATTCAGTGGGAAAAAATCCTTCCACATTGAGGCGGATTAACGGTACCGAGGTAGGTGCATTGTTTGCTTGTCAAGACCATATAAAGTTTGAAAGGTAGGCACAACAATAGGTACTGCACACCTTGAGAGCCTTGACCTCTGGCTGTGACGGGTAATCAGGGGAAATGATCAACTCGAAAGCTTTTCCATAAGGTATTTATTGGATTATTCAACTGCCTCTTGCAGACATACCAAACTGTGCTTGATTGGACAAAAAAGTACAAAACAAGAAATTAAAATATTGGTTATTCGTTGGTGTGTTTGCAGTCTACAACTTTACTTCTCTACTTTTCACCATCACAATAAGTGGAAGGATGGGTACTGCACCATGGTTTTATTTGTAAGCATTCTTTTCTTCAAAGTTTGGTGATAATTGAGACAGGATGTGTACAAGAAAGAACGAAGTTAAAATATGAGAGAAACAGGAGTGGCCATACTGCGAAATTTCAATATATATAACGCTCTTTTAGGTACCTAAATGAAGATTGTCCGTAAAAGAAATTTTTAAATTAAGCAAACAAGTTTATAAAGTAAATTGTAAGAAACATGAATACTAAAATTGTGCAGGGCCCATCACTCCAATTTTACAAAGTTCACGTAACAATATTATTGAATAAAAGCTCTCTGATTAATATGTAAAGAATTTGAAAAATAACAGAGAGCTATTTTGATTCAAAATACGTCCATCTTTTTGGGCAGGATCCTTACAGGAAAGCCCAGGACGAATCGAACACACCATTCTGCGCCAAATGTGATTGTAGGAAACGTGTCATTTTGAATGACAGAACAACTACTGATACTTCAACAAGAGGAATTTTTTAATTAATTTTATAGTAGGTGGCACGCATAATAGTTCCATGATAACTTCAACATTGATAGACACGTCTGTTAACAACAAAAAGTATCTTATGAAATAAAAGTGTATAGGAATGCTTGGCATACTAAAACGATCGGGGGAGCGTGGAATTGAATAATCTCTTTCCACCAAGCTAAAACTGTGTTTCGAATGGATATATTTTTTCATTGGGTATAGAGATTTTATCTCAATGGGAGCAGTGAGAGCAGGTTAACGTAAAATCTACATCAACTTCGTTCCAGCAAGCTTTCGGGAGGTCACCCAGTGTTAGCTCCAAGGTCATAAGGACTCCACAGGTACTGTTAAAACGCTTAAGGACCCTTGCAGAGTTGGTATCTTCATCAATGTAAAAAATAAATAAAGTACACTGAAGCTGGATTCACATGGAGCGGAACGAGTGCGGAAAGCAGAAGGATGGAAAAACCAGAGGAGAGGAGGCGGAGTCGAAAAGATTGTTTACATGAAGCGGTCTCCTTGGTGAACGGAATCATAACTTTCCTACTGAAAGTCTCTGATCTGAAACCTCTACTTGCGGTTATCAACACTCCTGTCAGGGAAAGCATCCATGCAACCTCGAGCCATGCAAGCCTCTCCAGTGGTTTTAAACCTTCTACAGGCGAAAAATGCGGCGAGGAGGCGGTGGCAAATCACCCAATATCCTCCTGACAAAACAAGATTCAACCAACTGACCCAAGAACTGAAGGCAACCTTGAAGGAAGAACAGGACAGAGCAGAACAAACAAAACTACTAACCCTCAATACTAAAGACTGCTCGCTTTGGAGAAAAACTAAAATCATGATTAGCGACCGAACAAGCATTCCACCTCTGAAAAGAATGGGGCAATGGTACACGACAGAACAGAACAAAGCGGATATCTTCGGACAACTTCTCGTAGAACAGTTCACTCCATTTCCCCCGTCAGATCCTGTATTTGACAAAGAGATAGATACTAAGCTTGAAGAACCTCTCCAGCTCCAACCACATCGCCTCTTCTTTACACCTGGGCAAGTTCGTAATGCTATAAACCGTTCTCCCAACAAAAAAGCTTCAGGTCACGATTTAATAACTAAGCAGCTTCTCAAATGCCTCCCACGCAAAGGAATCGTCATGTTGACTCAAATCTATAACGCAGTACTTAGAACGACATACTTTCCTTATAAATGGAAGCATGCCCACGTAGTAATGGTCAAGAAGCCAAATAAACGTGCTGATGACCCGTTGAGCTACCGGCCCATCAGTCTACTGCCACTCTTCTCAAAAATATTTGAAAGACTTTTGCTTCCCCATCTTCTCTCGGCGCTCTCTTCATTACTTCCAGATACGCAGTTTGGCTTCCGCTCGTCCCACTCCTGTTCCCACCAATTACATCGAGTTATCGACAGTATTCTTGAGACGTATGAGAGCAAAAAAGTGTGTCTAGGAGTGTTCTTGGACACAGAAAAAGCATTTGACAAGGTTCTACATAAAGGTCTCTTGGTTAAAGTGAAGCCGCACCTATCTGACACTTTATACCGCATCTTATTTTCATACCTAGACGGACGGACTTTCTCTGTAAAATGCGGAGGAGCACTTTCTACCTCTAAATCAATGAAATCAGGAGTGCCCCAAGGAAGTGTTCTTGGTCCCTTCCTATTCCTTCTATACACTCATGACATTCCTAGTCCACCAGACGTAATGACAGCTCAGTTTGCAGATGACACAGCTACGTTGACAAAAGCCGACAGTTTTCGCGAAGCTGGAGAGGTACTCCAACGTCACCTTAGTGAAATTGAGGATTGGTCAAGGAAATGGAGACTCAAGATCAACAGCTCCAAATCAGCTGCAGTACCTTTCACCTATTTGAGACAGAACTTCACAGACCAACTTACGATGAACAACGAAACAATACCCATTGTGACACATGTGCGATACCTTGGTCTTCACTTAGATGAGCGAATGACTTGGAAGGAGCATGTCACCTACCTGACAAATAAGACCCGACAGCGGATTCGCCAGCTTCGACCTCTGCTCACAAAATATTCCCCTCTCTCCATCTCAACAAAAAGACTGATATATCTTTCTCTCATCCGACCAATATGGACTTACTCATGTGGACTGTGGGGAGCAGCTGCAACATGTCACATTAATAAAATCCAAGTGTTGCGAAACCGGGTATTGCGCATGATAACTGGAGCGGACTGGTTTGTTCGAAATTCAGTTCTCCACAATGATCTTGGAATCCCGATGGTGAAAACTGTGATCAAGGACACGTATGTGAGAATGAGCAGTAAAATGGTGGACCACACTAATCCCTTAATAGCATCCATTTCCATCAATTCACCTGAACTCCCACCGAGCCGTCGCCTAAAAAAAAACGTCGCCTCCAAGACTCTCTATTAGGGGATATGGAGTTCGCAAATATGGACTAAACTGGATGAAGGGTAGCCACTGGGCTACACCTCACTACATGTGCCATGTGAATTAGGATCTTTATCCTACTGTATTTAATTTCGAGCAAAACTGTAATGTTTTTAAACAATAAAGTTATCTAATTAATTAATTAAAAAAAAAAAACAATGAGCTTTCGTGGAGCTCGACGGAACGTGGAAACGGTATAAAAATGTCTACCCCCGTCCGCCCCTTCCGACAACATGGCAGCCACCTTCCTCAACTGTTGTCCCAATAGCCAATGAGATTGCATTCCGTCCTTCTGCTTTACACGCTCATTTCGCTCCATGTGAAACCAGCTTGAAACTTATTTCATAGCAGATTTTTCATGAACTACAGGTAAGAGTAGCACAGATTTTAGCTTACCTACCACTGAGAGTAGGTTCATTTCGGATAGTAAATGCCTAGGATACGGAACCAGATGAAATACTAAAACTACATAGAACTTTATCAGTTGGAACGCAGAACTCTGTCCCGAACTCTTGTTGGATAGCAAAATCGACTTTCCTATGTCCCCTTCCCCACCACTAGGGCTTCCTTTCAGCTTGTTGAACAAAGTTAGAAGTTTTCAGTAATGTTTCACACAAGCGGAAGTTAAGGAATAACATAATTTGGTGGTCTTGATATTTATTACCCATTGACCAAACGTATTGCACTTTATAGGTACTTAAATTAGGGCGCTTTCTATTTCACCAGTGCACAACTCCTTCATCATCCTAATTAACAAATTAAGTGCTTGGGACAAACAAAACACAAGCAAGGGATTGTGCCTTTTGAAAACCACCAATCCCCCCCCCCCCCCCCCCCCCCCCCCCCCCCCCGTAACCTTATGAATTAGAAACTTCCTAATTCTGGGTAACAACCTAATTCTTACTTTTATAAAGTTATGGAAAATGAAACATTATTGTAGTTTTGGATTTAATGAGGTGGAGGTGAGTGAAGGACCAGTATTGAGCGGAATGTAGGCTTGATGTTCACTCTTCTTCCTCCATGTATATAATTCCACCAGGATGCGCTGGAGTATTCCTTCGATATGCATAAGGCTGAGTTTACAAGCGGATCCTCATGGAAAATGAATAGCAATGGTGAAAACCACACAGGAGTAGGGATTGACTGGCTTCTTCATTTATTAATCTGTACAATGGGCCCTCTCTTCCATGAAGCACAGAAATTATAATGGAATTAGAAATATCCAGCAGTGTTTTGAGACTGCTTTTCCTGAAGAGAATTGTTTGGAAGAACAGTTCCTGGTCTTACCTGCTATTAAATCATTAGCACTTATCCTAGTTCTAGAACAGCAGTTTGAGATTTACAGACTAAAGAGATTTACTAACCAAAAGTTTACATTTAACCTATTTGCGCCTGACTTTTAAATGCCCACGCGGCTCCCCAGTCCTGACTTATTTTGCGTTATTGCACTCTTCCATTCCGCCTATCTTCTAAGAAGCATTACAGGTTCAAAATTCGTTCAAATTACACCAAATTTGAAAAACCAAATCGTCAAATGCGGGAACAAAATTATCAACAGGTTGTACTGAAGGTTGGGACGAGGAAGTCGAAGGAATGTTCAGTTCACTCACTGATATACCATAATCAGTTGCTAAATCTTGCAAAAACCCATCCGCAAGTTCTAGGCATTCTTCCTCGTCAGAAAAATGTATGTACTCTTTATCACTGTTCCAATCACAAGTCCAATAATTGTTTTGTCCGTGAAAGCACGAAGATTTCTTCGTGACATTTCACAGAAAATAACACGGATTGAACAAGAAAAACTCTTACGAAAGGGCAAGCGGTACTGGAGCTTCTGGGAGGAGGATGGTAAACCCTTCCTCCCCCTCCCAGTAATGTCGAATGTTCGATGTAAACACAGTCCAAAGTCTTCCAACTACCGCTCTGAGTCCAAAAAACCATGAATGAAGGGAGGAAAAATGTATATATGCAGACCCCGGCAGTGACGTTCACCTCCGCATACATGCGGACCCTGACGCAAAAAGGTTTATGGGACAATAAGAAAAGTGGAAACTAAAAGTTCAGCAGGTTCACCATTCGAGATGGAGTTGGGAGCCCCATTAGATATTCATCATTCGTCTACTGAGCCCAATTTAATCAAACGTCATTTAGTGTTGGGGTTTCCCTGAACAACATTTTTCCAGAGCCAAATTTCAGCTGCCATTGATTGAATTATGGGGTGAAATTTCAGGCTGAGCAGTTGCTCGGTGGAAGAAGTCTCAGCTATGCAAGGTCATTGTCACAGTTTAGACTCAAAGTGATGAAATGAAGTTGTTCAGTCAGGGAAAGTGATGTTGCAGCCTTCAGCATTGTAACCAACTGTGATAGCTCAAAAATTATTTACTTCTGCTGAATTCAAAGTCATATATTTTTCCCAACACTGGAGTCTCTATCTCTGACAGGGTGTCTACAGATCACGGATTTAATAGTAGGGCACGGATATTTCCGAAAGTCACGGATTTTAATATAGAAGTCACCGACTTGTATGGCGTCGGTAACCTAATAATCATAATATATTGCCAGTGCCAGGATTCACAAAACATACGAAAGAATCAATTGAGATTTTTGAATCTATATAGTACTGACAGATGCAAGCGTTGGCAACGTAGACAGATGCAAATGCGACTAATGCAGTTTCTCCGCATCAGATGTGCAGTGAATCGGTTGTAATGAGACAACAGATTAGAGACGGCGGGAACTGTCGAAACTGTGCAACTGTTACAACTGCTACGGTCCCCGCTTCACAACCATTCTCCATACAACAGATGCGAAACATCTGATGTGGTTATTTTGAGCTGTAGGTCTACTGGTAAGTATTTCGGTACGCAATTCCTAAAGAAATCAAAGCCTGTATAAGGTCACCGATTTTTAAAATTTAGAACCCCAAAAGTCCCCGATTTCTATTTTACAGATCTAGTAGACAACCTGATCTCTGAGGACAAGCCACTGACTAAACCGCACGGCTACAGAGACAAATTGAGTCAACCCTTTTCGACTGTGGAGGGTGTTCCCTGTAAGTAACACTAACCGTTGCTTTTCATTGACATAGGAGAGTACGTTCAGCTCCACTGAGTGAAGAGTTGAGATACGAGAGGAAGATTAGAAAAATCTGAGCTGTCAATGAGATCTATAAGCCCTTTATCTGAACTACACTTCACCTTTTACTGAACTAAAGTAGATACCTCAGGATTCTAAAAGATAATCACAAATACAAAACAATTTCAAATCAGTTCTCACGTTACTGTCACTTTGTGGCTCTACGTCCAGTTAGACCCCAGCTTCTAACTCAAAAAACCGAGGGTCAGGGGTTGGCTTTAGCATCTGTACTGCTCCCCCTAGTATCATCAAATTCAGAATCCCAACTCACCACTCGAAGGGTTGCAACCTCTAATATTCTGAATGACACTGATTCTGATGTCTCTGTTCTTCAGTTCCAAGCGTACCCCAGCCAGAACTCCCCACTCCTACACAGTTGACTCCATTGCAGTCTTCCTTGGAATATCCACTCCACTCAAACCCTTTCTCCTTCATCTAACAACTAGTGTCTCTATGGAAACAATTCAAACATGCACATCAACTTACAGAAAAATAACTGTAGAAGCAGCCCATAAAAAATAACACCGTTAAGCTGCAATTTAACTAGTTAGTGAAGGTGGTTCAAATATTTCTTGATATATAAAGAGTTGATGTATAAAGAGATTTGTTGTCTCATAGTATCAACGAAATTTATGTATACATCTCAAGTTGACAAAAAAAGGCTTTGAAACGTGTAACAGGGTTGAGAGTACTGTGCATATGAACAAAATCTTGATCACATAGAAGAAAACCATTAGGAACAAATTTTAAGTACTCTCGTGAAAAATCTACAACATATTTCACAAAAAATGTTTCAACAAATGTACGCGTGCTTTTCAATGTTATAATTCAACAAAGTGCAATCATGTAATCCTATGGAAAGGTTTTTTCCTCATTACGTATTAAATCTGAGTTGAAAGAAACATTTTGAGAATTTAAACATATTTGTGTTTATCATCATTATTATATTAACATATATATGTATATTGGCATTTGAAGAAACGGTTAGAAAGCCTACTGTATCATTTGAAGATTAGTTACTCAATTTATATATCAATTACACTTAAGAGCTTTCTAAGTTCAACGTCATGGTTTGTCCCGATTGGATGCCCATCTGTCTCAAGGTAATGGCAGAGCGGTTAGAAGACAGATGGTCTAAACCGCAATGCCGTGTAACATCCGCATAAATTTTGTGTAAACCGCATGCATTTTGCGTGCAACATCCGTGTGCATAAGAGGAACTAGGAAGAAGTGGAGAACAGCAGAGGACCTGATAGGCTTCCGTGATGGAGCAGCGATGACAATGGGTTTGGGACCTTCATCTCGTACATAACAGGAAAAAAAAAAGAAATGAACACTACTGAACAAGCAGGTGGAAGAAGAGTTTAAAAAAAATTAACCGATCACCGTGTGCCTTAGCGAACGAAAAAGGATACGTATGATCCCTTAACTTGTCTATAATCATTAAATATAGATGGGGTTTGATTGGATGCCAACACTTTGTGTGTACTCACCAACTGACTGAAATACAAATACGATTTCTTTTCTAGCGCCATTACAGTATTTCATGTGGCACAAAACTACATCAGCCAAACCCCCTTCCTTAATAGGTGTTCTCAATATCACTGGGAACAATAAATTTGTAAACTGAAAACGTTCTGGAGAAATAAATAGAGGAATCTCTGAAGTCTTCGATTTTCCAGGAAGAAAGACTGATATTGAGTACCATTTATGATGGGCGCTTTAGGAACACCTATGATGGATGAATATTTTCCTTCTTTTGTTGAGATGGGTCAATGTTGCAAAACGGGGTCAGTGGGTAAACGTTGCAAGTACTCAAAAAGATATTGCCGTAGCCTTTGGAAGACGAACCTCTTCAAAGACTCTTTTTGGTAGCAGAACCAAATTTCAATCACCAACAATGTCACCCTCATATAATACACAATGCCACAATATAAAATTTGATCATCCACTCCTCTCCAAGAGTTTGATGGATTTTTGGAGTTTCATAACTCCATTGACCTAAAAGAGTGGATTAGGTACTTAGGAGGTTGGATCGAGCATCAACACCAAGTTTAGTTCATACGCGATCACAGCTTTTTTTCACATGACTTATGCTACATATCAGGAAAACTTCCGCAGTCAAAGAGATTTGATTGAATCTGCCTCATAGCTTACCTCGTTGGAGCGCTGTCACTAATGAATGATTTCTCCTTTTTAATTAAGGACACGAGATCGAACTCTGTCGAAGTATCGAATATTTTTTGGCCGTAACATTTGATGAAGGTCAGTAGAACCCACAAGCATTGGAGCATTTGTCCCCTTTCAGCCGTAAAACAAGCGCTTCTGTCTGGAACTGTTAATTATATCATCACTTCACTGCGTCATCACTTCCAATAACACCCCTTAAAAAACTAGAACCTTCAACGATAATACGGCTCCTGTTTTAAAGTGATACAAAAACCACGCCATGCCTCTCGCAACCTCATCCAACTAGCCGTAAGTGTAACGGATCCTCAGTTCATCCCTTGGTACAGATCTGTTGTCTCTAGGCTAAATTCGCCACAAAAGCCTACCATCATAACCCTCATGTTTTGCAGGGGTGTCCAAAATATCAGAGGGAGACCATTTCATTGGCTGCCACCCAGAACCCTGGTGTATTGTTTAAATACTTCCCACTAGTGCCAGTGGTTTGAAGGTAGTTAACGTTGTCAAATGATGAAGACGAAACAAGTATGAGGACAAACAGATCAGAATGATGTTCTTCTCCTGGAGAGGGGGCAAAACTAGTCCATCCTCAGCTCCCTCCAGTACCTCCGCAGCTATACGAGCCGGTTGCTTCCTCCACAACCTCTGGACCCGTTGGTATTCCCGCCTTCTTCCTTGCTTAGCAGCTCTGCGACCTCCACGGGGCACCAAAGCAGGATTTCCTCCCTGGTGCCTCGCCACAGTCACTTCCTAAACCTGTGGGAAGATCCTCTGCACATTAGCCGCGACCTCGTCTTCCAAGCCATCAGGCCCCTCAACAGCCCGCCTCACCAGTTTCTGCAGGTAGGAGGTTTCTGCTCTCATAACCTTCAATATGGCCTAACTGCACTCCGAGCCTCAATACTTCAGTCTTCAGATCCTCAAGAAGACTGGAGGTCCGGGGGAGGATTGCTGAATGGCGGGCTGCTGTCCCACGCCTGTTGGAGATGCGGGAGAGGCCCCACTGCTATTTGCCAGGATTGCATCCTGGACAAGCTGCCTATAGTCATGCAAACCCGCATCTCTACAATGAAAAAATATCCTAAATCAAACCTTTTAGTAAAATATACATGGTTATAGATCAGAATGATGCGCGACGTTTGGTGGTCTCATCACTCACAAGCTCGCATCTCTAAAATAAATTAAAAAATATAGAATAAAAATAAAGTAAAATGAAAAATTGTAAAATAACTATAGATAAGTTGAACAAAGAAATCAGAATGATGCACATAGTTTGGTGATGTAGATGATCGCTATAAGCACTGTCGCTTCTGTCTCTCAAGCACTGGCACATTCGTTCCTTCTCAGCTGTAAATTTCGTCCCAGCACAGCACTTAAATTCAGCAACGATTTCATACACCGTTTTCCACACCAGAACGAAATTGGAGCCTTAATGGACATAAAAGCCTCATAGATGACTCAATGAGCTGTATATATTAAGGAGGACGAAATTGGCTTAGACAGGTTTTTTTATTGTTGATGACAAAAAGCTGAACGACAGCTCAACCAATCACAGTATTACCGAAATCAAGTATGAGTATTTACATTTCTGAATTTCTAGAACGTCATTTTTTTCATTACCGTAGGCCACCTTTCTCTCACTGACACCTATTCCTACACCAAACTATTACAGGTTTGCACCTTCATTTTGTAAGGTATTTGACGCTTAAAAAACAGTGCAAGTATGCTCTTACATTTATATTTATACAAAACACATATTTCTTGTTGAAAACTCAGATTTTATGCGTAATAGAGTGCAACCCTCTGACAATATTAATAACTTAGTATAAAACTATAAATCAATGAGAGTTACAAGTTATTACTGCTGGAAGTGGGGTTCGTTCTTCAATTGCTTCTTTTCCAGTTGCAATGTGAAGAGAGGAATGAAAATCACCCTAACTTTAAAGATAACGTTTAAAAACAAATTATATACCTAATTAACCAAAATAATTATAATAATGAAGAGAAATACATTAATCTTTGACTAAACTCTTCAAGAAACCAGTTTACAAGCTGTGACCAAATTTAACCAATATCAGAAGCTAATCTATACAATAGGAATATGAGGAAATCTAAAATTAAATTTGGGCTGTAACAATTTTTGAACAATTTTGAATAATTAAAAATGTCATGGCAGAGGTTATTAAATTTATTTCTGAATTATATCATTCTACAGGTTCGAGTACAGAAGGTTAACAAAGATATTGGTCAACTTGGGCAAACATAATTGACAAAATAACAAATAAAATCCATAGTATGAAAAATATGGATGATAAAAGGGAATTCGACTTACAATCTGATTTGTTACTTCACTCTTGATGAATAATCATATCACTAAGTAACGTTGTATCATTTACTTAAATCGAAACTTATCTTAACAATAAATTAATATCATATTTGGGTAACGGTTACTCGCGGTAGCAGCAATCTGCGCCACTTACGTATATTATACAGAATTGAAATAAATAGATGATGAGGACGCTTGATTGATTCATCATTTTTGCGGGAAACGAAATCATTTCGAAGGGATTGGGGGGATTCGTGTGATTCATACAACCTATCGAAGTATCTTAGCGGGATGAAACAAATAACTAAATCACTCGGGAGAAATTAATAAACTAATAAAAATGAAAATGAGTGGTACTTTTCATTTGTGCAATTAGAATGAAACCGTTTCAATCTGGCGGGATTGAAGGAGGCGATTTAGTTTTGAAAATTCCACCAAAAAAAGAATGCGGCCTTTCAGTCTGTTCTCAGTAGAAAAATAAATTAAAAAATAACAAAAAACCAAAAACGTAACGAACCGACTTTGATAAATATTTGTGGGGTCTCTTTTTCCGTTCATTCGACTTTGAGACGCTTGCTGAATTCTTCCTGTTGCTTTTCTTTCCATTCCGTTTTCGCACGCATCCGCTTCAGCTGTCCGTCCCTGGAAAGAAAAAAAAACGTGAAACACTTATCTTTGAAGAAGTTGACAATAGAATGAGATAAGTACGATAGAATTATTAGAATAGAAGAATATATTATAGGGAGAAATGGAAAACGTCTGCCACGTTGGGTGTGGCACATAACTTCCTCGTTAACCTATCATGAATGTATAGATCATTGAAAAGTTTTAAATGATCTTGAAAAATGCCATAGCGGAAAAGAGTAAATCGGAAGTAGCGTGGAATGTAAATTGGTTAACTAAGAAACGAAAAAAAGCCACAGTTCCTTTGAGCCTGACGGCTAAAATTAAAAAACATGAATATGCTTTAGCCGTTTCTCTGAACCCGACCCAAAACTATGGAAATTAAGGTAATTACCATTGGCGCATGCGGCCTCTTGAAATTGAACTCTGTTTATCATTCAAATATGAAAGTGCTCGAAAATGAGGTTAGCTCCTCAAATCTACACATTGTACATTATAGAAATGTGTTCCATAGACCAACAGTGAGCTTTTCATTGATGAGACGATGATCTCCTAATAGGTCACACTCACGAGTAAACCAGTTCACTTTGGCGTCATAGAAATGATCACGTGGCGAAACTCGGGGATGGCTACTGTTTGAAACCTGTCACCATGCAGTATGATTCTTGATATCGGATTATTTTGTTTAAGCACTAACAACACTAGTAAACAGTTAACACTCATGATTGATAATAAAGAGGCTACATACGAAATTACAGCTTCCTATAGTGTAAAAACTGCTGCAACTAGAAGCATTACCTGCAGTCTAAAATCTTCAATTGGAACCACCGCTTCACAAATCTAACCGTTCTCCGCAATATTCGGATCACCTGCTATAAATCACATAATCGATAACACTCAGCTCCCATGAAAGATATGGAGAACTGATTAACAAGTTTTTCACGGTTGGGAAAAATCTTAAAAATGTAAATCCTTACTCTAAATAAAGAGGAACCAATAATTGCTAGTAACCCTGGCCAGTTCTACCTTGTCATTGTTTCGTAACAACAACTTCTACTTCATATTAGTTACCATGGGACATAACACTCATGAGTTGTTTCAGGCCATTCGTCATCACTGTGCAGTAGTTAAAGGGGATTTTGGGCAGTCAAATGGTTGTTGATCTCCCAAATACGAGAGCTTTTTTCCCCAAAATCGCTAGTTTTGGTCAACGTGAGAATTTTCGTGGGATGAAAAACGACAAATGAAGTGATCATATCCCTAGCAACGACTCGGTTGTAAGCGGAAATCATCACAATTATTGGCGCTACTTTCGTTGCACTCTCGTGGGACATTTTTCGGTAGTTAGGCCACGGCTAAAGCATATTCATGCTAAAATGACAATGTAATTTACGTATGTGCAAGCGCGGAATGAACTGATCGGTTAAAAACAATGAAATAGGTACGGGACCATCCACAACCTAAACCTAACATTCGCTGACAATTTCATAAAAATCGGATCAAAACTATGGAAATTAAGGTAATTACAAGTATTTCACATTGGCGCATGCGCAGTAGCTATTAATGATACAATCGTGTTGAAATTGATGATCATGCAGCATGACCCCATGAGCGAATTTTTGTGATCGTGTGGAAAAATTTTAGTTTATGGCTTTGATAGACAAACATGGACAAACATTATTAAAAATTGTTATACAGGGATACTTCCATAAGAGTAGTTCAATCTGAATTTGGACAATGTTTCATGCAAATATTACCGATTTTTACAACTAGCGAACGGCACTATTTCGATTTTTGACTGATTTTTCAACTTTGAAATTTTTGAAAACTTGATACATATTCTTATAGGAAATTTTACGCTGATTCTGAATATACCACATGTTAGTATGCTGAAAAAATTATTTCGCACAGCAAATCGCAAAAAACAGGCTATTTTGAAATTGTTGACTACATTTTTGAAAATTTCAACCCGAAGATGTAATCCGATCATGCTGGCCAACGAACTTGAACTTTCGTTAATTTTGTGTCCTTAACATTTTAAAATTTGTTTGAAGTTTCTAGCACAATTCTAAGGACAGTTATCGTCTGGAATGACACATATATATATACATACATACATACATAAAAAAATGCGTTAAACTTTAGAATATGATTCAGAATAGCCTGAAACGGATTTCTGCATAAAATGTTTTCAAAAATTCACATTCTACAAATTTTGAGGCGAGAGCAATAGCTAAATGTTCTTCAACAATTCGCTAAAATGGAGCATTTAATGCAATTCACATTAGCGCATGCGCAGAGTGAGGTATTGAGTCAAGAACGATGAAACTGATAGGTTACCGTCTACCCCCTAGCCCGCACATCCCCTGAAAATTCCTTCCAAATCGGATGAAAACTGTGGAAAATTTTGCGGACGCACGACACACACATACACACAGTCACGGAACCAAAGTTGTTCACAATGGTCTAAAACGTAAAATGCGAGTGACAATTTGATTTTTGGAGACCAAAAACGTTTTTTACAATAATACAATAATTACATAAAATAATTAAATTAATTTTATACAAGGGAAGCAAAGAGAACTCTCGGAATGCACGGGCACGCATTTATTATGGCCCATATTCTCGTGACGTCACGCCTGGAGTAGGTTCGCGTTTCAGCCAAAGTCGGCCATGAGACCGCCCTACGTCAATGATTCGCTACTCAACCAACCTATTTCTCACAAGAAGTTTGCCGTCTCACGTCAACGTAATTCGTAGTTCTAAGGCCATTTTTCAACAGTTTTGTTTTGAAAAAGTATAGTATTGTAGCAATACAAAGTTTCAATTCGACTAAATGTTATAATAATCATGCCTGCCAGCGCAATAATTGATTGTAGATAGATTGCTGTCAACAATACCAATCTAACGTGAACGAGTTTTTATTTGGACTAGGAGCCTACTAACTATAGTAGTTAATCAGTGTCAGAAAACTAAAGAACTTCATTCGTTTAGGCTTTGAGAATAATTAACCTGAAAAATTGTAAAGAAAAGATTATTGAAAATTCCTCAGGTGTCTGTACTGCTGTGTAGGTACCTAGCCATTGCTCAGGTAGCTTCATCAGCGTTTTATTATAAGTTTGTAGTACTATGCTTAACTGAGGAAGCTTTACTTGTTATATTGAATGAATAAAAGGAGAGATTTGATAGTTTGTCAAAATAAACAAGGCAGGTTGTTGCTACACCAAGAAACGAAACTACTTAAATAGGTACGTACGTCCTACCAGATTTGCTGTTGGTTTAAAGTGCCTGAACAAAGTAGGTTGGTCGTTGCTTTGCAGACGAATACAACCGCTGATTAGCAAGTTTGTCAAATATCGAATCAGGGAATATGCAACATGAATTAAAAACCAGCTGCAAGGAAAAAACCTTGAAATGCATTCCTCAGAAGGTAAGATTTCATAAAGACGGCATTGGCAGTGCAGTTATTGCGCGAGTTTTGCTGTTACGCAAATTGTATGGACAAAAAAGGTAATTAGGTAGGTACCTACTTTCGTTTTGATCAATGAAGTACCTACATGAACAAGTAATAATATACGGAAAGGATGTAGGTATACCTTACCTCTAGGTATACCTTTCCACATGTGATACAACTTACTATTCCCACCTAACAGAGCTCTCATAACACATCCTTTCACAAGACCACTTTCACAGTACTCTAAAGATTTTTAGTTTCAATTGATTCAAAGAACAGTTCTAAAACTAGATAGGTAATCCACAACATCTTTGCCGCTGATGTCTGGATCATCTAGAACACTTGATAGTATGTCAACTCCCCAACACACATTTCATATGGATCTCTACCACACAGATTAAATCTTGCGTTCGTAGCGTTTGAGGTCAACACCTGATAATAACTTGGTGTAATTTACATACAATTTATCATCTTGCATATTACAAATAATGAAAATATTGACTCGGAACTAGGTGAGACAATGTTATACTGTTGTCCAGCTGTGCCTACAAATGGCGCATTTTCGCATATGTTTACTCGTCACCATGACAACAAGGTGAAATAACTTGATTTCGCCTTGCCTCGATGTAAGGATGCGCTAGTGTCCAAGTCTCGAGAATATCACCCATACTGCACACAGAAGGAATAAAATTGAACTGATAACAATAGAGGAAGGTTATCTCAGGAGAGTCATCTGATTAGATTTCCATTACACAATACCAAATTCGTCTCCTTTGAAACGTGTCTTTCAACGCTAAATGTAAGCGAAATGTTAATTTCTTATTAAAAAAATTAACAACATCAAAACTTGAGGTGTTATCCCCGTTTTAGCAAATTTTAAAAAATAAAGCAATTGCAGTGGCTCTAAAAAATTATAAAAAACCAAATCTCTTCTTCTAAAAATCCGTTTTGAGGCGATCTGAAACGATTTCTTTTTTAGGACGTCCCTCTAAAGATGTGTCCTAAATACAGGGTGTCCCATCTAAACGGGCCCATCGGGAAATTACAGCCTTACGGTGCGAGCTATCGAAAAATTGAACAGGACCTTTTTTATAGTATTTCAACTCAGCTTCACGATGTGGAAGTCCGATTTCTATTTTTCCATGTTTTAGGGACTCAAATCATTGATTGAAACTTACGGTTTCCTCTTGACCCCCCTTTTTTATTGCTTTTTCCGATTCTAGGTTGAATTTGGAACAGAAAATGCCTACATGAAATTTTCTTTTTGGGGCTTCGTTTCTGAGTTATTCCACTTTTTGCGAAATACAAAAAATCGCCGATTTCTTTAAGACATTACTAACACTTTCTTACTATTTTTATCTTCAATTTTTGAGATGTTCACCACACTTTTGAAATCAGCATTAAACTCAAGCGTCCATAATCAACAATCACCATCAGGGGGATGACATTACACTTGAACCGCTTACGATTTAAAAAAAGTTTTCCAAATCGTCGTTTGAAAAAAAAAAAAAAATCAAACTGTTCAGTAGGTACTGTTACTCATTTATTAGAAGAACGTATGAGACGCCGTATTCTGGACTAATGTAAGGTTCTTTAAATAATAAAGATCATAGTTTAGACTGAACAACAAGTATCAAGAATCTGTTATTTCTTGACCCTTGAATGCAGTTTGCAGGAGAAGGAGCAGAGGCTGCAGAAGGAGGAGGTGACATTTTCGATTTATCACAACACAACTGACTGGAAGTCTCCTTGTGGTACATTTTTTAAACTGTATTCTGAACAGTGATTCTATGTGTACTGAACAGTTTGAGGGGTTTTTTTTTTCAAACGACGATTTGGAAAACTTTTTTTAAATCGTATGCGGTTTTAAATCGTAATGTCATCCCCTTGATGGTGATTGTTGATTATGGACGCTGGGGTCTGATGATAGATAGTTTAATGCTGATGTGTGGTGAAAATCTCAAAAATTGAAGATAAAAATAGTAAGAAAGTGTTGGTAATGTCTGAAAGAAATGGGCGATTTTCTGTATTTCGCAAAAAGTGGAATAACTCAGAAACGAAGCCCCGAAAAGAAAATTTCAAGGAGGCCTTTTCTGTTCCAAATTCAACCTAGAATCGGAAAAAGCAATAAAAAAGGGGGGTCAAGAGGAAACCGTAAGTTTCAATCAATGATTTGAGACCCTAAAACATGGAAAAATAAAAATCGGACTTCCGCATCGTGAAGCTGAGTTGAAATACTATAAAAAAGGTCCAGTTCAATTTTTCGATAGCTCGCACCGTAAGGCTGTAATTTCCCGATGGGCCCGTTTAGATGGGACACCCTGTATAATCAAGTTTACTTTTATATTGTTATTTAGTGGAGAAAATTATGTTTTAATGTTAAAAAATGTGGGTTTTTCAATGAAATTGTTGGTTTTCTCTAAAGATTAACCTCCAAACGAGTATGGGGTCGGTTTCTATGTATTTTTTCACGCTGTATCGAATGGTAACATTTGTAGATCTCTCCAACTCCGTTATAACCGAGTTTTACACTTAAAATCGCAAATGTTTAGTAGTTTGTTTGTTACGATTAAATGTATGTGTGTTATGGGGTAAATCTAGTTAATTAAAGTGTAAAACTCGATTATAACGTAGTTGAGAGATCTGCAAGAGTTTCCATTTGATACAGCGTGAAAAAATACATAGAAACCGACCCCATACTCGTAGGTTCATGGAGGGTCATCTTTCGAGAAAACCAACAATTTCATTGAAACCCCCACATTTTTTAACATTAAAACATATGTTTCTCCACTAAATAACAAAATAAAAGTAAAATTGATAATACCGTTGGAAAGCATATTAGATGAAGCAGTTTTCATGAGATTTGCCAGTTTCCAGAATTCGTTTTGGAAGAGTAGTAAAGTTTCGTTGATTTTCAGAAATATTCTTTTTTCAAAATCGCCAATGTTTGAGCTGATGTGAGGGCCTTTGGATGGTACTTTTTAAGAATCCAAGTACACTAATCTTATAGTAAATTTAATGCTGATTCCGAAAATGTGGTCAAAAGTTATAATTGAATGAAGTAAAGTGGAGAAATTTGAGTTTAAAAGGAAAAAAACACGGTTTTCCTAAAAAAAAACCTAGCGCTTCCCAATCTTATACAGGGTGATTCCCTCGCAGATGCAAAAAAAAAAAAATTTGGGTGAAACTACATCGAAAATGGAGTAAAATGCCGCCAACCGCATATTTTTATCTCAATCCGTACTCGAGATAAGATTTTTTAAAGGCTTTTTCAGGAATACCGTAAGGATTTCTCCACTTTGCCTCATTCAATTTTAACTTTCAACCTCATTTTCGGTATCAGCATTAAATTTCCTATACCAATAATGTACTTTGGTTCTTAAAAAGTACCATCCGAAGCCCATCACATCAGCTCAAACATTGACGATTTTGAAACATGAACAATATATTTCTGAAAATCTTTTAAAACTTTACTACTCTTTTAAAAAGAATCCTGGAAATTGGCAAATCTCATGAAAACTGCTTCATCTAATATGCTTTCAAACGGTATTTTCAATATTACTTTTATTTTGTTATTTAGGGGAGAAAATAATGTTTTAATGTTAAAAAATGTGGGTTTTTCAATGAAATTGTTGGTTTTCTCGAAAGATGACCCTCCATGAACCAACGAGTATGGGGTTGGTTTCTATGTATTTTTTCTCGCTGGATCGAATGGAAACTCTTGCAGATCTCTCAACTACGTTATAATCGAGTTTTACACTTTAATTAACTAGTTTTACCCCATAACACACATACATTTAATCGTAACAAACAAACTAAACATTTGCGATTTTAAGTGTAAAACTCGGTTATAACGGAGTTGGAGAGATCTGAAAATGTTACCATTCGATACAGCGTGAAAAAATACATAGAAACCGACCCCATACTCGTAGGTTCATGGAGGGTCATCTTTCGAGAAAACCAACAAAAAAAACCCACATTTTTTACAAAAACATTTCACTAAATAACGAAAAAAGTAAACTTGATTATACGTTGGAAATAGTTTTTGAGAAGCATTAAATTTGCCAGTCAAATTCGTCAAAAAAGAGTTCTCCACTAAATAACGAAATAAAGTTTTAAACCGTTGGAAATAGTTTTCAGAAATATGCCAGTTTCTTTAAAGTTTTAAAATCGTCAAAAATTGTTTAATGTCAGGGCCTTTGGATGGTACTTTTTAAGAACCCAAGTACACTATTCTTATAGTAAATTTAAGGCTGATTCCGAAAACGTGGTCAAAAGTTAAAATTGAATGAAGTATAGTGGAGAAATTTGAGTTTAAAAGGAAAAAAAAAAAGGTTTTCCTGAAAAAACCTTTAAAAAATCATATCTTGAGAACGGATTGAGATAAAAATATGCAGTTGGCGGCATTTTACTCCATTTTTGATGTGATTTCACCCAATTTTTTTTTTTTGCATCTGCGAGGGAATCACCCTGTATAACTCCAGAGAATTGAGATAAAAAATCCAAAATTTGAAAATCCAAACATTTCAAAATCGTTTTTGGGCAAATTAAGTAGGTCACACTTTTAAAGCATAGTTTTAGAGATTTCTAGCGAGACACACATTTTGTGAAACATGAGGTATATTTCTAAAACTTAAATTATTTAATTTTGTCCCCTTAGCAGTACCTAGCATAAAACTAAACATGAGACCATTTTAAGCGTACCACATCAAATCCACCAATCCTCCTTGCTGTGCGATAGCGCTCTTGACCCGATTTGCAAAATCTATCGAGCTTTCGTTTTCCTTTTGATACATAGGAGGGAGGTACCAAACGTCGCAGACGATCGCCCATGATGTCATCATCATGTAAATGTACTGCATCATCGAGTAGCGGTTGCTGTTCCAGAATGCGTCACCAAACTTCGGATCGTACTGCAGGGAAAAATGAGTACAGTTTAGTATTTATGTTTGGTGTCAGAGTTTAGAATACTTATAAACTATTGTATGATCTTTCTAACAAAATATGCTCCATGATAACAGTACAGGATCGAAATTAAAACACTTTATGTTTCTTGGTGGATCCAAACTCAATAACGTTTTATTGACAAAAAAGATAAAGGGCGGTAAAAGTGGGAGAGCAAACTGACTTAACGT
Source organism: Adelphocoris suturalis (assembly GCA_030762985.1). Lineage (NCBI taxonomy): Eukaryota > Metazoa > Arthropoda > Insecta > Hemiptera > Miridae > Adelphocoris > Adelphocoris suturalis. The sequence continues at coordinate 7,925,003 of CM061049.1, read as the reverse complement.
GACACAGTAACGGAATGGCGATATCTTGCCCGCTCGGTCCACAGGACTCCTACAGCGCTAGCGTACAATACAGTGGTTACATGATAATTACACAGCAAATTTGATATTAAATTTATCAATTTCACTGCACTTGCGGGAGTTCACATCGGAAATTAAATTGGGAATAATTCAGGAAAGGAAAATTATCATAGTTCCGTCCTGAAGTATACAAAGGGAGTAATTCAACTTAGAGCGACATTAGTGCTCTAGCGGTAACTTTAGAAAACAAGCTCCTAACTCCATTCCAGTTCCGTGGCGGTAAATACAAATTGGGATAGGGCCAAACAATAACCTCATTTATTTATTTATTCACGGTTGGAGCCAAATACAAAAAATTCAATAAAACATTACATAATACAGATTAAGTAATTTGAAATAAGTACGACAGAAGATTAACAAACATAATATGGTACATGAAACTAGTATAAATACAATATTATAAATGACAGAATTAGAATATTTGACAATGGATTTAAAAAGTCCAGTCATGCAGCATGACCCCATGAGCGAATGTTTGAAGAAATCTTCGACATTTCAGTCGCTATTGATCGTGTTGAGAAATTTTAGTTTATGATTTTGATAGACAAACATGGAATCAATTTATTAACACATGCACAGAGTAAACTCATCAGTTGTGATTACATTTTTTTTTTTTTTTTTTAAGCACCTACTACCTACGTTTTAAACAGCATGGTTCTAGGATTGGTTATACAGGGATACTTCCAAAAGAGTAGTTCAATCTGAATTTGGACAATGTTTCATGCAAATATTACCGATTTTTACAACTAGCGAACGGCATTATTTCGATTTTTGACTGATTTTTCAACTTTGAAATGTTTGAAAACTTGATACATATTCTTATAGGAAATTTTACGCTGATTCCGAATATACCACATGTTAGTATGCTGAAAAAAATTATTTCGCACAACAAATCGCCAAAAAACAGGCTATTTTGAAATTTTTGACTACATTTTTGAAAATTTCAACCCGAAGATGTAATCCGATCATGCTGGCCAACGAACTTGAACTTTCGTTTTGTGTCCTTAACATTTTAAAATTTGTTTGAAGTGTCTAGCACAATTCTACGGACAGTTATCGTCTGGAATGACACATACATATATACATATAATAATACAAAAATAAATACATACATACATACATACATAAAAAAATGCGTTAAACTTCAGAATATGATTCAGAATAGCCTGAAACGGATTTCTGCATAAATTTTTTTCAAAAATTCACATTCTACAAATTTTGAGGCGAGAGCAATAGCTTAATTTTCTTCAAAAATTCGCTAAAAGTATATTGTTGGGTGACACACGAGTTTAGTTTAGAGCGCAAAGGAAGATAAATGGTATTTCAAAGAAGACAGGGAGAGGTTGAAAAAGTCGACTTCGTGACAAGAGTTTAGAAAAACATTGGTTTTACGAGGTAGGCGACAGAGGGTACGACTGTATAAATAATTTACGGCGGAAAATGGGACAGAAAACAGAGAATTGGAGCGTGTGGCATATAGAGGCACATTAATATTAACAAGGGCTAATAAAGAATGGCAGTCCAAGCAGTTTATTAGGAATATGATGTCAGCCACAGCTCGTCTGTCCTCCAGAGGCGAAACATAGTATTCCAAGCCTAACCTGGAAAAATCAAGGTTTTCACAGCTTGTACTCCAGATACCTCAGGAAGCGCCACTGGACCCTTTCTAATTGCATTTTGTACACACTATAGTAAGAAGACCACACAACTGAGCCATACTCGAGGATGGGTAAAAGAAGGGCTTTGTATAACAGAACTATAGCTTTGGGGTTAGAAAAATCTCGGGTACTCCGCTTGAGAAACCCCAACGCACGGAGAGCCCTAAATGTGATTGAATCAATACGAGGAAACATCCTCATAATGAGGAAGTTCTGCATTCAGCAGGAGTCAGTCGGAAAAACAGTGTTTTTTACAAACGACTCTGTGCAGTTTAAACCACAGTAGAAAATTAAAAATGGTTGCTAGTTAGACAGTTTAGATGTGGATGAACAAAACTACGGGAAGAAAAATCAACATTGATCATGAACATACTTCAGTATAAGTACCTAGTTAGGTACTTTTTTCAGTTTCCGTGCACTTTTCTCGGTACCTACCAAGGCATACTACATACTAAAACATACACATACTAAAACTGTATGTGGATCTCAGTCGTCGCCCAATGAAAATTGAACAGAGCATTGGCGGACATATTGGGGTCAACTTCACAAACCCTTTTTGAATTTTAAGGCTAGCTAGTGTATGCTACTATGTAGAGAGTTGTGAATAAGTAACCGTAGAAAACGTATTTTGTATTATCTTGATGAAAACTAGTCTAAAATCATTAAAAACGTCAATTATTATGATGACAACGAACTATAACAATACAATCTTCATTGCACATGAACGATGTTGACCCCAATATGGCTGACTACAGACTGTTCAATTTGGAATGCTACACTACCTCTAGAGTGGGTCTAGTATTGTATTACGACGTGTTTGGTATCAACTCATCTGAATTTAATCATTTTTGTTTTGTGTTGTTTGTCTCACTAAGGATGATCAAACAGACTTTTCTGCTTTCAATATTTCTATATTTTTATTTTTTCCTCATAAATAAAAATTCGGATTTTTTGTAGGGACGAAACGTTTTCCTATCCACAATATCTTGAAATTGCAATTATGCCCCCCCCCCCCCCCCCGGGTCTACGACGCATTAGCAATATACAAACAATATATAAAAAAAAACTCGGCGCTCCGCGCCTCGCCAGGGGGCAAGCCCCCTGGACCCCCAGTTACCTCTATTTACATACTTCGGACGAAATTATTGAAACACAGAATGTGTTTGCGTTGTCGCGCAACCAAGTGACAACCAAACAAGCGTCATTGTTTACTATTCATTTATAACATCAATTTATATAGTTATAGGTAGTATGAAACTACGAAAATTGCGTTGTCGCGCAACCAAGTGACAACCAAACAAGCGTCATTGTTTACTATTCATTTATAACATCAATTTATATAGTTATAGTATGAAACTACGAAAAAAAATACGAAATAAATTCGTGATAAATCAAGAGCTTTCCAACGAATGGTGAACGATTCCACTTTTAAAATGGCGGAAATTCCATTTCCCTACCAACGGCTCGGTTGTACGTGGAAATCATCCGTCACACATTTCGTTCCCATCCCGCGTTCCATTTTTGGCTAGTTAGTCCATGGCTAAAACACATTCTGTGTTAAAACTGAATCAAAATCGGTCGAATATATACACCACAAAGATCACGTAAGTATCAGAAAATGTGGTTTTGAGAAAACCGCGTTTTTCTGAAGAAGAACATTTTTCTACCGTCCCAAGTTCTACCTTGGCTGTCTAAGGGGCCGTTTATCAATCACAGATAAAGCCCAGGCAATATTCAGGTAACTAGCAGCCTCAGATAACTTCTTGTTGGCTGTTCATCAACTCACATTTACCTGCAAGATACTGCTATCTGCTTGGTAACCTTACCTGAGACTCGTCTCCCTCAGTTAGCGATTTATCTGGTGGATAACGTTTTGTAGAGAGGTTATAACGTGTAGTATTAATAATAATATAACATATATTATAATAATGAAAAGTCATATTACAACGAAGTTGACTTGATAGATTCCGATTTTTCGGATGAGGAAATCGTTCAATTCCTAGAATACAAACGAAGACCTTATACGGTTCGTCCACGTCCGGTTTATTTCAATTTACTTGATGATGTCGATTTTCACACCCGTTTCCGACGATGTTTGTGCTGGAGTTGATTGAAGGGAAATTAGAATCCTGCAGTGACAGAAACAACTCCATATCGCCGATCACAAAACTTCTCCTTACGCTCAGATTCTATGGTCTTGGTGAGTAGTTGCTACCTAATGTACCATAATATTTTTCCGCATAAACTTATTTCTGTTCTAGAACCAAAAATTTCAACCATGTATCATGTTTTCTCCTCGATATTGATTCGAAATTAACAAGCGGTTGCAATCATGTTCACAATATCAATTATTGAGAATGATCACCTGTGTGTAAACAATTATTTATATAACCATGCTCATAACTCAGTTTGTTGGACACGCACTTCGCAGTAGTTAACATAATATTGTTGGATAAATCGAGAGCTTTGAACGAATGGTCAACGAATTTTGTGGGATGAAAAACGACGAAGTACCATTTCCCTAGCAACGACTCGGTTGTAGGCGGAAATCACTGTAACACTATATGTTTCGTGCGCGGAAAAAAAAATTGACTCGCAAAATTTGCTAGGACCCCAGGGCTAAAACATGATACATGTTAAAATGACAATCGAGATCCAGAGATTAAACCGAAAGGAAAGGACTGTTGTTGTCGTTGTTGTGTTGTGCTGTACCTATCTACTTTTTACCCACTGACTCACGAAGAAACTAAAAATACCAATGTTGTAAGGCTGTTTTGTGGGGAAATCATTGTTTTAAGTGGTACCCCTTTTTCCCAAAGACGAAGTTATCTGAGCAGTTAGCTGTCTGTAGGTAGCTGTAGCTACCTGAGGGCATAAAGTTGATTGATGAACGCCCTA